>CAJVRN010000231.1:1680000-2280000 GCA_911728415.1 Lagocephalus sceleratus | reverse complement strand
CTCCGTTGTCAGTGGAAACGGTGCTGTGTTTCATCATCAACGGCTTTTTGGACACTTAATTCAAACGCTTGGCTCAGTTCCTGTTCCAGCCAGGAGAGCTCGGAATCTGTCAGGGACCGATGGGACAGATTTTCGTGATTAATTACTGGTGTCGTCCCGTGTGGATGTGCTCTCACACACACACACACAGAGCACACAGGACAGGCCCTCCACTGTGGCCCCTAATGAGGGTGTGGGTACATTACATGCAGGACATGGTGAAAGAGCTTCTGTGTCTGTGGCTGCGAGGGTGAGTGGATCCAGCCTGGCGACGCCCTCCATCGCCCTTTTGAGGGCTGAGAGTTTTTCTTTAGCAGCTCCGTCTGTGCCGTCACGTTCTCTGGACGCCCCCGTGGGCCGAGCGCTGCCCCACACGGCGTTGTCGTTCAGGCCGGATCCACACAGCGCGCTAGCGCAGCTTTCCCATAAAGACGGTCTTGTTGGAGTCTGAGAATGCTCCCGAGTCCCCCGTCATGCAGCAGTCTGACGCGTCTGCGCATCAGGAAAGAAAAAGGACGTTGGTGAATGTAGCCGTGACAATTAGACACGATAAACCCTGCCGGTGGGGCTGGGGCCTTATTTCCATCTGCTTTACATCCTGCACTTGCTCACACCTGCGTGGTTGCTGCGCCGGTTCCTGCGCTGGTTCCTGCGGCGACGCGATGCTGCGCGGTTGCTCAACCCGCCCAACCCGCCTCGTGCCTCATTCCTGTTTAAAGAATGTCGCAGTATTTGTGGATGTGCGCAGGTGTTTGCACCGCTGCGCCGTTGACCTGGTTCTTCTGTGTCTGCGGGACGAACGCCGCGGGTCGTGTTGGGAGAAGAAAGCAAATCCTGTCAGCTGGTGCGTCCCGCTGCTTCTATGCAAAGAATCTCATAACCAAAAGACAATCGTATCGGGCAGTATCGAACTCTGTTGGTCCCGTGTCGTACTGTACTGGGCCACATCATATTGTATTGTACTGCATTGTGCTGTGTCATACTCTATTGGGTCTTGTCATGCTGTTTCATGCCGTATCATACTGTATCGGGGCATACTGTGTTGTGCTTTAAGGTACAGTATCAGGTTGTCTCATGCCGCATCATACTGTATTGGGCCGTATCGTGCTTTGTTCTATAGTATCGGGCCCTATCGTACTGTATCGAGCCGTAATGTTCTGGATCGTGCTTTATCGTACAGTATCGGGCCATACCATTCTCTATGGGGCCGTATCATACTATATTGAATTGTATCGTGCTTTATCGTACAGTATCGGGCCATACCATACTCTATGAGGCCGTATCATACTGTATCAGGCTGCTGAACTGAAAGGACTTCACATCTTTTTGGAACGCCTGTGTTGATTTATGGTCTCCTGAGTCACGGCAGCAGGAATTGTCTGTAAAGTCTGTTTGTTTAAGACGGAAGGGGGCACGGCCTCATCCAATTGTCAGCTCTTACTTGGCTAATTGTGGCGTTTGTTGCGGTGGGCCAGCCTCCGGGCCATGTGCGCAGACATGCGGTGGAGCGGGAGGAACCGGTTCCACCTGCTGCAGGATAGCGGAAGACATTTTCTTGCAGAATAATTTCCACCCTCGCTCCGATCCGGGTTTTCAGGTGCACAAGGAGGTTTCGCTCAGCGTTGGCAGCCTTTGTGCTTCCGCGTCTATTGTCTGAGCCAAGGACATTTCGCGTGAGACCGGAGGGAACACCAAAATGCTTGAAAAAACCGGCGAGGTTTTGCTAATGAGCTCACACCAAGGCTGCGCCGTGTGAGGCAGAGTAAAATTCATGAACACTTTAAAAAGTTTAAAGCGCGGCTTATTCTACTTCTTTTGCCTGATAATGGGGCCGAATATGTCCCGCGAGAGTCTCGCGCCTGACCGACAAACAGCATCGTTAACGCTGTCGCTGCGACTCTGCCTCCCCCTGTGGGGATCGCAGGTTTGCTCTGGAGGGTCGGAGGGCCCACATAAGTTTGTCGACCTTCTTTGTCAGCCGTGTAGACCTCTCCTTTCTCGCGCGGCGCCATTGATGAATTGATTTGCAGTGTCATTGACCCACATATTCATTAGCATATGAATGTAGCTGGCAGTGGGCTCGGACAACACCGGGGATTGTGGGTAGTTCAAGGTTAAACAAAGCGGGGATTTTTGCCGTGGAGAATGCCTGTTAATAAAGGTAAAAATAATGAAAGTCTCCTCTAGCTGCTGAATATAGGATGAGGCTGCGTGCGTGGTGGGTCGGCGGCCAGCGCCGTTTGTGCTCACTGTGTTCGGTAGATGAGCAGATTATGAGACGAGGCGCTCGAGGAGCCGTTCTGTGCACGCGTCAGAGTCTGACGTAAGACGCTCCCAACAATCAGCCACGGCCCATCACCACTCTTCTCAGTTTGAGTCATGTGACGGATCTGATGGCGTTGCATAAACGCCTTGCTGCTGGCCGAGGGCTCTGCTAGACTGAGGCGGCTGACGCTTACGGCCTCTGAGGGGCCGTTTCAGGCAGAAATGTGCCTTTGCTCCGCTGTTCTGCTCCACGAGCCTGATGAAAAAGAACACCGTGATGGAATTTTTTGCCCCGAGCTGGAGGGAGAGAGCAGGTTCCGGGTCACGCGGGACCGACTGGAGCTAATTTGAGGGGTCTTTGTCTGTCTAAATGCTGAATTCAGGCTCCATTATTGCTTGGCGTTACCTCTTATCCTCGTTTCCCTCCAAAAGAGCAGAAGAAACAAACACATTTTAGACGCCTTTACAGGGGTTAATGGCAGCATTACCATCCAGGAGGACATAAAGTAGATTATTGCTGCCTGGCGCACACAGAAAACGCCAGAAGAGAATCTAGTGTAAAGTTTAAAATCGTGCTATTTGAGCAGGAATGTCATACTAGCAATCCAGAGGGATGTTAAAGCAGCCGTGTCACGAAGCGGAAGCATTAAAGCCCTAAAACGGGACTCTCTCAGCGAGGCCAGCCTCCGCGTCTTCGGAGCGTTAAAGCGTGCTGCTCTCCGGAATGTTCCCCTCAAAATGTGGAATCACATGATGCCATCAAGTCATTAGGTGTGAAGTTGGCACCTTTTGTTGCCTCAAGCTGGAGGCTGATTGTCCTGGAACGACGCCCCCCCCCCCAGCCAAAGAACTTGTCTCGCAGCCTTGTGTGTGGCCGCTGGGATGGATCCATCCGAACGAGCCCATCACCCCCCAGAGGGATGAGGCCTTTATCCAGGGGCGTCCCTCTGTAGGAACACAGGGGCCTTCCAAGAGTCGCCGTCATCGGCTAATTACGGACCATCCCGCACTGATCAGGGATCGGGAACATTTTGATTTAGCGTTTAGCCTCGGCTCCGGTCCAAATCGCTTCAACGAGATTAGGAGCAATTCAGAGGTCACGTGTGGCGAGGTCGCGTCAGTGCAGGTAGAACGCGAGCGAACGGGCGTTTTGTCGGCGGGGCCGGCGTTTGTTTGCTTCCTTTGGGCCTTTTGTTGCTGTTGTGGCGACGCGGCAGAATGAATCCTGAATGAACTTGTTGAAGAGGATTAAAAAAAGAAACAAAGGGATCGACAGGGGCTGGCGCTCAGCTCTCTGCGGAGATGAGCTCTCTTCTTCAAGAGGAGAAAAATGGTAGCATTTAGGGTCCTTTCACCCCCCCCCATTCACCCCCCCCCAGTACTACGGTTGCCTTTTCCATTCAATGGGCTTCTTGTGGGAGATGCTAATGTTTTCACGGGTGACGTTTCCCTGACGATGGCCGAGCGAAGCCCCCATTCATTCAGGAGCGCCCGCCGCGGCGTGGGCTAGACCCCGGTTTAAAAGTCGAGAACAATCCCGAGCCTTGTTAACGTCAGCGACCCGCGGAGCGAGCAGAGTCGGCGTTCCCGGGACCGGTTCGGGCTGAAGTGCTGAAATGAGCCACGTTATCAGCTTATTGGGTCGTGGTAATCGTTACAAAGCCCCCCCGGATCAAAGCGCTTCGCTGGCATAAACCAGCCTTTAATCTGTCTGACTGGGCCGCCGATGGAGAGACGGAGCGAAGTATCTTTCGCAGCCATATCGCATTCAAGGCTGAAGAAACATTCCGGAAGACGGGAAAATAAAAAGAGCAACGAGCGGTGAAAGCTCTCTAACAGGGAACAAGAAAGAGGCAGATCTGCGCGCTGTCGTGGATCCTGGCTGAGCGCCGGCTCCTCTGCCATCTCTCTTTTCCACTCGTTTTTTATTCCTGCTCTTCCAGCCTCACGTATCCTTTCAGGCTGCTTATGTAACAGTCAGACGGGCCTTAATGGGAACCAGAGCACGTGAGAAGCTGAATGGGACAGGAGACAATTAGGACTCTGAGGGACCTTTGATAGCGTCCCAGAGGAGCTGCAGCCAGCCTTTATTTCCCCCGCCGCCGTCGTCGTCGCTGTCATCGTTTTTCTGAAAGTTGCTGTGAACTTTGTTCCAGAAACTCCTATCCCCCCCTCCTGGAGTTACGCAACACGCGTGTGAGTTTAGGACCGCTCGAGTGAGGTTCCGTTCAACAGAAGTTTCCATCCTCGCGGCTGTGATAGTGTGCAATTAGGAGTGAAAAGCTTGTGAGACGTGTTTGAAGGGCTGTTTTCCATCTGAAAGGAACACGTAGGGTTATTAATCACATGTTTCCGCTCTTCCTGACAGGATTTGCTTTCTTCTCCCAGTGACGCGTCTGCTCTTCTTCTTTTGCAGGATGAACCCGGAGCTGAAGGATCGCCATGGCCGCGCGCGCTAACCTGGATTTATCCTCCGTTTGACGTGCTGTTCCTCGCGGACGCCCCGTGTCACGACCTCGCTCTGTTCTGCTGGTTTCGGAGCCTCAAGCCGCCGTCATGCCCATTCTCAAGCAGCTGGTCAGCAACTCCAGCCAGTCCAAGCGGCGTTCCCGCGCCGACCTGACCGCCGAGATGATCAGCGCTCCGCTGGGCGACTTTCGCCACACCATGCACGTCGGGCGGGGAGGCGACGCGTTCGGGGACACGTCGTTCCTCAGCACGCGGTCAGGGGAGCCTCCCCGGGAGCCGCAGGCGAAGCAGGATTCTCCGGGTTCCAAACCGGGCCTGCTGTCCCGCACCTTCAGGAGCAGCAAGCGCTCGCACTCGGTGAACCGGGGCGACAAGTACGAGTACGCCATGGCGCCCTCCGGCGGCTCCTCCAGCTACGTGAAGAACGCCATATCCCTGCCTTACCTCAACGACGAGGACTCCAACCGAGGACACCCGCTGCCCAAGAGCGTGTCCTCCAGCCCCCTGAAGGGGCTTCCCGAGGAGACCAGGCCCGCCAACGGGGCGGCCGCCATCGCCACGCTGGACCCTGAGCTGGACGAGCGGAACTTTGGGCAGCTGACGGATTTGCCGCCGTCGATGCCTAAAGGAGGCGGCATGAAGCACGCCGAGTCCATGATGTCCTTCCACGTGGATTTGGGGCCCTCCATGCTCGGGGACATCTTGAGCGTGATGGAAAAGAAAAGCTGGGAAGAGGACGACCTCGGCTACGAAGAGGGCAAGTGCAGCGAGGGCCGCGGGTCTCCGCCCCCCATCCCCCACATCGACAACGACGACGTGGAGGACCGGGCGCCCGCCAGGCCGCCCCGCAGCGCGTACCCGCAGACGGATCCCTACACCCCCGAGCTCCCCTCCAGGAACCATCACCGGGATCTGGATTCCTGCTCCGTGTCCAGCTCCGGCTCCGCCCTCGATGACAAGCCTCAGTACCGCCTCCACGACGCCGACACGGACAGCGCGAAGTTCAGCTCGCCGCGCGGAGAGGACGACAGGGATTTCACCTTCATGGACGAGGACGAGGACGAGGACGAGATCCGCGTGTAGGACCGGAAGGCTGCGGGAAAGACGGGGAGGAAGATAAAAGCAAGATAAAAGCAGCAAAGTCCTGCTTTAAGCTTCTCGTAGGTGAATCCGATCTCTGTCCTCTTTGTTCAACATCCCAAATTAAACCAGTTAAGCCTTTTTTCCGCCCGCGGGAGACGCGGACGCTCAGATCCGGGTCGTGGAAGCACATCTGCGTCTTCCGACCTGAATTCTAAACATTGCTTTCAGAAGCGCGTAAACGGCGGCGAGCCTTTTAAGCGGCGAGGAAGGAGGAGAGCCGCCGGGCTCCGGGTTGGGAGCTCGGCCGCGGGAACGCGCTCCCACAGCGGCCGCGCCGGCGTCCCGTGTGGAGCCGCGCGGGACTTGCACTAGCGACTCTGAAGCAGCTTCGCCGCTGCGGACGCCGCGTAGCTGAGACGGTTCTTTTGTTCCACCCGTGGGGTTCTGATTTCTCTTTTATTTACTAAGTTCAAGTCGTTTAAGCGTCCGTTCTGTGTTTAGTGTCGTTTCCTTCTCTCCGCGGACAGATCTTAACCTTCACGTGCGGCTGTGATATTTATTAAATGTGCACTGTTTAGTCTTGACTTTTGATTTATTTTGGTATATTTAACTTCTTATCTTATCTTAAAGGTACGACAGACTGAGCCAGCTGAATTCTGCTTCATGCACTTAATTCTTGGATGAAATTAAGCCCTCGTTCCCGTCAGACTTTGTTCATCACACACTTCCGTGATGAGTGATTATTATCCCCGCATGGCTGTTGTTGTCGTCGCTGCAATCGTCTTTATAGTTATCGCCAACTATAGTGACGTCGCCACATCATAATTTGAATTCTCCGCCTCCCAAGACAAACTTAAGCGACACAGAGGAGCCGCTGGTGGAACCGCACGGAGAGGCAGATCGCGGTGGGACATTCGCGGGAACGTCAGCGGGTCTTGCCAAAGACTTGTGTGGGAAGGGGTCGGGCAGGTTCACCATTCCAGGGAAGAGGCGTCTCAAACGGGCGGTTAAAGATCAGCGAAAACCCTCAAATTTGCCTAAAAGGATGCTAAGGAGCATCAAAATATGTTTGTAGGAACGTGTGAAAATGTTGAGATCCACATGTTAATGTGCTTTATGTTCATGTTTGTGCTTGTTTTTGAATAACGGGATGATTTGATTGGCTCTAGCTTCTTCTGTGGAGGTCAGGGGGATTAGTGTAGGGATACGGGGGGGCGTGGTCAGCTACGGCTCGTCCAGCCTCTTCAGACGGGTGTAAGCTTGTCGGGAAAAGGCAGAGAAGGTCCGCGCACGTGTTCCTGTCATCAGTGCCAACCTGTTCAACATTCGGGCGTCAGGAGCGATACAGCTCTCCTCATCGGGTTCCCACAGAACTCCGAATCACGCAGCAGGAGCAGATGTTCAAAGCAAGCCGTCATCTGCTCCTTCCCAGTCTGCTCATCACACGTGCTGCTTTACCGGCCCCCCGACCGGCTGGGACTTCTCCTGGGACAGCAGGGTCAGGGACGCAACAGGCGGGCCCCGCCGCCCCTCAGGCCCCGCCCCCCTCCGCTCCACTCCGGCCTGTTTTCAGTCCACAACAGCAGAAAAATTAGATTGCTCTTCCTCTCTGGTGTCCGTGATTAATGTCTGACCTTTTTATTATTGTGGATCAGAAATCTAATTGCCATAGTTGACAAATGGGAGAGTGTGTGCGCGCGTGTGTGTGTGCGTGTGTGTAATCAGCCTGCTGTGCCATTCTCCTTATTTTTTAATGGATTAGTAAATAAACAACCTTGGGGAGAATTTTCTCCCCCTTAATTGGGGAACTTTGACAGGATGTTGATTTTTTTTTAACCTTTCTGCAGTTTGATTTAGTCAAAATGGGCCAAACGTCTTTGTGTTCCGCTCTGATTCAGATTGTAAAATGTGTGTTTTTCCTTCCTGATGATCACAGACGCAACAAAAAAGAAAATAACCTTTATCTAGAAGCTAAATTGCTGCCGTTGATCGTGACGGCAAACAGTCAAAGTGATGATCTGAGCACCAGAGAACAGTTGTGACCAAACTGTGTGTGGTTATTTGTTTTCTTTTTCCTTGGTGGAGCCAGATCTGTTGAAACGTCTCGGCCTCCCGGCATGTGCCACTTCTGTGCTGGGAAACTTTGTAAGTAGGACAGAATAAAGCAGAACACGGTAGGTTTTTGCAAACACTTTTTTAATTGCCTCAGGTCTGCTTATAAAGTTTCCTGTGCCCCGACAGAAGTGGTTTGGTGAGTGGCAAACGGATAAGGGCAGAAAAAAAAAAAAAAAAAGGCTCCAAATTCTGCTGCAGTGTTTTCTTCCTCATTCCAGTGGCTGTAGACTTCTCATCTTCCTCCTCTTCTTCTGCAGTGTATTCACATATTTACCTTGTTCCTTTCCTCGCTTTGAAATAACGTATATATTTTTCAATAAAAGACAAAGTTGATCAGCAGCTGTGTGTGTGTGTGTGTGTTTAATCTGTGCGTTTAAGGTGGTGCAGCCTCGTCAGTCCTGGAAGTCCTGCATCACCAGCGGCCCGGCTGTCCCCCCGAGCTTGGTGGAGGCTGACAGACGTTCCTGAAGATCTGATTTAATGTGCTCCAACGTGACAGATCGGCTCTGCTCAGCTGGACCCTGCAGGGCCGCCATAGACGCCCTTCTGTCGCCACCTAGTGGCGCTTTTCGGGTACTGCAGGACAATGATTGCAGCTGCCTGAAGAATCTATTATATATGTTATTATTATTATTTTATTATTATTATTTACAGTAAATGCATGGAGAGATGGACTTTCACTCTTGAAATTTAGTGTTTTTCTTGCCGGTAACTTGCAGGTATCGGGCCAGAACCTCTTAGAATCAATTTCCCTTTTAACTGATTTCCAGTCAGCTGATTCAACTCGATTCACTTTCTTACTTTTTATGCAAAGCGAGACGTAACATCTGACAAAAGTGGCGTGCAGACGGGAACGATGTCCTCCCGACCCGGCGTCTACAGAAAAGTCAGAAATAATCGCACAAAAGGAAGGCTGAAGATTTTCGTGTGCGGCTAAGAGGATTTTCAGTTTCGCCTTTTTCTTCCCTTTTGTCTTTTCAAGTGGGAGAAATAAGTGGATCAGACCGGTGACTCACTGGAGCGTCAGTCTGGCTTCCTGTCAGAGAAATGAAATATTCTCCTGAAAAATTAATGTCTGCTTCACTATAAATAGGCCCCATTTTTTCCCTCCGTTTGTTTTGAAGTTCTTCGTTTACCGCGTTGTGCTGATTCACAGGAGCGTCTGAATCCTTCAGAGAGTCGGGAGATCAGGCTGCTGCTCGTTTCCCTGCAATCATCAAACTTTAGGACGTTTTAGAAGCGCTTTTTGATAAAAGCAGGGGTGGATTACACGTGATTAAAAAAAAAAAAACAATCTCAAGGTCTGAATCCATAAAACCAGAATGCACCAATGATACGACGTGATACAGTAATTACAGCAATGCACAGTGCATATTTAATAAATGTTTTAATTACTAACTTGTTAATGACGTCACCTGACTTTGCTGTAATATATAAACATGGCCGCTAGATGGCGGTAGAGCAGCATGTTCCCATTCTCCAACAGAAAGTCGAACAAAAAACGAATATTTGCCTCGTTAGTACAAAAATTCAACTCAACAAATACATGTTAAACTTGTGATCAATGGTGTACCTGTTGGTTGACAGGCTGATGTTGCTGAGGCCTTTAATGTGAGGCAGATGTGTGCTGCGGTGGGTCCTGGGGCACATGCAGCCAGAACCTGGTGTAACAGAGCTGGTTTAGTTTGGCTCTCCTGAGGGTCCTTTCAAGGGCCATTTTCAAACATTTCCAGCATTTCGTAATAGTAAAAGGTTTAGAAATGACACATATTTTATCCAAAAATAGGGGAGTTTGGTATTCTTAAGGCAGTGGTTCTTAACCTGGGTTCGATCGAACTCTGGGCGTTCGGTGAGTCAGTCTCAGGGGTTCAGCGGAGGTCAAGACACACACCCAACTCACATGATTCATGATGTCACGCCCTGCTTGGCCATCGCTGGCAAGTCACACTGATGTGTAGTAAGTATTCATTATTGTAGGCTGATGGAAATGAGGTGATGGGTGTGTGTTGAATTGTTAAAAATAATAAATAGCATTAATACATTAAGCTAATTATTGGAATACACAAGGTTAATTAAAACCATTTCAGTGTGGTAGTATTAAAAAGGTCATGTCTTTGTGGAAAGGTATGTAACTTGTTGTGAGTTCATTGTATTGGTTTTGTTCTTTGAACACAGTGATGTCGATGCACGGTTCCTTTTGTGCACCAGTAAAACATACACCTATGTCTGAATTTGAAAAAAATCATATTTTATTTATTTATTTATTTTTATTTTTAGCTTGAGAACATTGAAATTCAAGTACTTTCAAGGATTTCAAGCACCCATCTTTGATGATTAATGCAAACTCCTTTGTGACCCAGGTGGTGGTGTTTCCATACAAGGGTCTGGTTCCAGCATGAGTCCTGCAGAGCTGCTCGCAGACGTGTTTGAAGATGACAGAGACCTGAAAGCTCAAATATTTTTCTATAAGAAACAGAAAATTAAAATCTATAATAATTTGAGATGAAACAAAACTTCTAAAATGAGAATGCGGCTAAAAAAGTGTGTTTATATTTAAGAAATTAAATATTTAGAATGTATTTTTCCCACCATATTTTTCTAGCTATGATTTAAAACGCATAATTAATGAGCTCATTAATATTCATGTTGAGTTGAAACTTCCAGTCAGGATTCATTCAGCAGGAAGTAGACGGACCCGGGTGAGGCTGGCCTGGCGTCTGCGACCTACAGCACCTCAGTGACCAATCAGAGAGCAGCCCTGGAGCCTCCTGAGGTAACGCGGACCAGAAGCGAGGCTCGTGTACTCAGGTAAACGCCGCAAGACGTCAGGTCTGAGAGTCACGCCCGTCTGCTGCTGCAGCGGCTGCAGGACTGCTGGCGTCCCTTCATCCATCAACGCGGCGGCTCGGAGGAAGCACAGCGTCCCTGTTTCCGGTCTGTGGCGGGCAGACCGGCTCCGGCCGGTGGTGAAGGCGTGGCGACTGGGGCTTTGACTGATGGCGTTAAGGTGGGAGGAGGGGGGGCGGGGGTGATCCTGTGAGGCCCCCCCCCCGACGTCACACATCCTGCCTGTCGCTCTTGAAAACACGCTTCCTGTCAGTTTTCCTCCGGTGTTTCCTGCGGTCAGCCGAAGGCCTCGTGCTGACACCGCTCACTTCCCCGATGTGATTTAACCTCTCGCAGGGCGGGAAGGGTACGCTTCCTTCCCTGTGAGGATGCTTATCTGGGGGGGGGCTTGTCTCTGAATTGGGAGGAGTGGGACCAGAGCAGGCCTGGGATATTTACAGACAAACTCAGGCGTGGCAGCACATTCTCTCTGGGAGGGGGGACCACTCCATCATCTGGACCCCCCTCCTCCCCTTCCACTGTTTATTTTTGACCAGATGTGCAATACTGTGTGTGTGTGTGTGTGTGTGTGTGTGTGTGGGTGGTAGGGCTCCACGGCCATGACCCCACCAGGGACCACGGCTCCGGGACCCAAGGGGGTCCAGGAAGCCCCCACGCCGGAGGACCAGTTCCTCTCATTGTACAAAAGCCCCCGGACCCTCAGATGTGAGCCTTCCTCCGTTTCCAGGGTGGGGGGCGGGCCTCGCCCCTATACCGCATCCGTCCACCAGGGGGGCAGCTGAGCCAACTCCCGGGCACCGCTTCCTGACGCTTATCTGCGGCCCGGCAGGGGCCGGTGGGCGGAGCCTGGGTCTGAGCGGCGCCAAGGACGACGGTTAATAAAAAACGCTGAATCATCTTCAACAAAAGACGGTGAAATTTCACCCCATTTCTCAGACTGGAAGTGACACCGCAGCGCCTGGAAACACGTCTGAGCTCGACACTTTTACTGCTTTGTCATTGGCTTGAAAGGACACCGTTATGATGAGCAGGTACGCTCCAGGGATTCGTCTCCTGGAGGCAGGAACCTTTTCCCGGCCTCTTCCGCCACCTGCTCGGCTTCTCAGGGGTTTCAAAGGAAGGAAAAAGGAGTGTTTGTGTCTCTGCTTGTTTGACTCAGCAGCTCCAGCGTCACCAAGAGTCTCGTACCCACAGCAGCAAACCGCTGTTTGGCCCCCCCTGAGGGGACCCTTGACAGTCCCAGAGGGACCACAGTACCCGCTGAACAGTTCCTGGTACTTTCAGGCCCGCTGGTGGAGAACGCTGAAGGGGACGCCGACCTCATTTGTTGTTCTTCGTCTTTTTCCACCGTGTTAATGTGATGAATTCGCTTTTCGATGTAAACACGTACCGTATTTAAACAGAGCTCAGGGCCGGGGTGGGGGGTGAGGGGGGGGTAGCAGACTCACGTGGGCCCGGCGCTTCACAGAACCTGAGCGCCGGGCCTCGTGCGGGCGCGGAAAGCCACGGCGAGGCCTCGGAGCTGTTTAGAGTAGCGTATTTATAAATGAGCCCACCCAGCCTGACATGCCTGACGCGCTTTGGCTGTTACCAGACCTGGCACCAGCCAACACCAGCAGCATTCCCGAAGCTGCCCACAAAACGGCCTTCTTAAAAAAACATACCTCCCACAGGCTGGATGCACCTGAGAGGCCCCGCCCCCCCCGCCCCCCCCCAACAAACAGACACCTCAGTCAGCCGTGGCTGGTCCATACTCCACGCGGAGTATGGACCCCACGCGGGCCGAAGCGTCACGATATCATTACATTTGTACGGGCGACGGGCCCGGGGGGGGGCAGCGCTGGACATGCGAGCGCGGCGGACGAGGTGCTTCCTTTGTCCCGCGTGCAGGAATGTCAGAGCTGCAGACTCAGGAAAAGAGGGTGGAGGACTCAGGCTGGGTCCCTGCCGTGACCTCGACCCTGACCTGAGGAGCGAGAAACCAACAAGACTTTGTAAATCCCAGTTATAATCCATCCGAAACTGGGATCACCAGCTCAGCCAGTTTAACCCTTTAGGTCCCAGTCACTGTCCTCAGTGTTGTCCTCGCTGTCCTCCACAGTGGTGAAAGTCATTTCCCATCTTCTGCTGGGATGTGATCCAGCGGTCTACCTGCTAAACCAGGGGTCTCCAACCCCCCCCCAAGGGGCCGTGAGGCTGCAGGTTCTGGTTCCACCAGTCCAGCTCACCCAGTTTGACCAGTCAGCTGTTGAAGACTCAGATGAGTTGATGAAGTGAGTCCAGTCTGGTGCTGCTGCTGCTGGGTTGAACCAGAACCTGCAGCCTCACGGACCTCTGGGGGGGACCTGGAGACCCCTGGTCTAAACTAAGCTGGATCTATGTCATCGGGCGTTGGCGGTCGCTCCAGAGTTCCTCGGTTCTGGCGGATAGTGGTGACCTCTCTACCTGTGTCAGACCCCCCCCCGTATCCATGCAGCCTCTGCATCCGACAGCGCAGCGTGCCCCCCAAACCCCCCTTCTCCTCTCAGCGCTCCAGTCTGCAGACAGGGAACGTCGCCTGTGGCCGGAGTTCCGCTCCGCGTTTGCTCCGGCGAACACGGGGGGGGGGGCACTGGGCTGCCGCGTCGGAGCTGACAGGCTACTGATGCAGACAAGCGGCGGAGCAGCACCTCGCCGGTGCAGGCGCGCTCTTACGCAACCGTCCCCCCGTCTGCAGACCTTCTAAGGACAAGACGAGGCCGAGCGTCCCGAGCAGCCTCGGCTCCACGCGTCTGCGCGCATGTCGGCCTGTGCATGCACGAGCGCCTGGACTGCGCCATCACTTATACGCAGCAGACGGAATCACAGGGCTGAGGCACGGAATATGCTGCTGTGAGGACGTGCCCCCCCCCCCAAACCTGACCATATTTGTAGTAACGAAGAAACTTCACAGCTTAAACCAGGAGAGAGCGGCAGGCTGCGCCTCACGCCGCGCTCGCCGCCGCAGCGTGCCGTCTGACGTCTGCAGCTGTCTGCGAGCGGGGAGGGTGAAGTCCAGCCCCCCCGGGCGCAGCTGTGTGGTCACGTGACGCCACCCAGCACTGAGGCGGCAGCACAACGGAGGCTCTCCTCCACCTCTGTTCCAGGCCGACCACCCAGGGCCTCGGCCCACACGGCCTGCCCCCCCCTGGGGTTCCAGAGCAGCCCAGGAGCTCTAGAGCTGCGTTTCACTACAGGAAAAAAGAGATGAAAAGCATCAGTAAATGAAGGAGAGAGCATCTTTCTCCAAAAACAGGTTTGATAGAGCGTAGAGGACGACCTCTGGAAACAATCCGATCTCTCCCGACCTCACTTTTTTCTGACCTCGGCTCCGCCCACTGAGGTCAACGGCGCATTCCCAGCTGCCGCGTCCCGTCCTGTCCACACTCAAGATGAAGGCGCGCGGCTGCCACGGCTCGGGGCTCGGGCCGGGGCGGCGGTCCGCCGCACGGCTCACGTGGCTCCTACACCTGACCCCCCCGGAGGCATGTACACACACACACACACACACACACACACACGACCACGATGGGGACGGCGCTCGGCCCGAACCGTGTGTGAGATTCGGGCGCTGGGATTTGACTGAGGCTGAAGAAGTTGATACTTGGAATTCCAGTGGGGCCTTTTACTGCTCGCTGTCCAAATTGGGATCCTTGTGGCCATAATAGTCACATGACGTCTCCATTTATATCTTGGCTTTTGGAAGTGAATGAATGTCTTATCAGCGAGGCACGGTTCGGTTCTGATAAACTTCCAACAAACTGGATTTCGTGGGTAAAACACAAACCGTGAGCTCCAACTGCCGCATAATGTGCTGCTCAGTGTGTTAAGTGTTCTGTACAAGGGCCTCATTCTTCTGCTTCCAGTCCACATTTGAGGAGAGCAGAACAATCTGAGAGCTTGTGAGGGTCTCTCAAGCAGATGCCTTCAGCATTTCAGAGTCAGGAGGAGGGTGCAGGGGATGGAAAATGCCTCGGAAAACAAAAACGCCATGGTCTCAAATGCCGCTCTCCGCCTCGTACTGATGGATCTGAAGCCTCTTCGTCTTTTGTTCGGCCCGAGTGAGTGAGAAGAGAAGAATTCAGGCAGAGCGGGAAGGAGAATTTGATGCAGGAGACCTTCGCGGTCATGTGCAGGCCGTATATTTACACAGGACGCTCATAAAAAAAAACCGCACCCGCTCACACACTTGTCCCGCAGGTCATCACAGGGCCGGGTTCCACTTTCACTGGATCTAAACGCAGCGCGCATGGGAAAAAGTCCAAAATTCTCCATTCTAAAAGTCGAATCGCACCTGCTAAATGGCAGCAGGGTTACATTGCAGCGGGGTGTGTCCCTGCGAGGGCCCGACACGAGAACATGCCTCCGAATGCATCTGATCTCTCACTCGGTGCCCTCTGACCTTTGGCATTATGCAAAAAGAATGCGTGAGTGAGGAATGCTTCGAGCCGCAGCTGCATGCGCTAAATGTATGTGACGCGCTGCATAGCGCCTGTCACCGTCGGCCCAAAGACTCAAGTTTATTGACGGACTTTTGCGTTAATGCTGAAAGGTTCTAACGTGATAACTCTAACAGACACTGGAACGAATGAGTGGTCAGAGTCCAGGTGGAGGGAGACCCACCCGGGACAGAGCAGGAGGGAGGACAGGGAAAACGGACATCAGAGGGATTAAGACAGACACGCACGTCCCCTTTCCCTCCATTTCTGTCTTTCGGGAGATCGTCCGATCCCTCTCAGCTCATCTGGCCACAAGCTGCTGGACGCACATGAGGAGGGGAGCAGAAACAATCATCTCCTGATGAGCACAGCCTCAAATATTCCTTCCACCGGCGCTCGCACGACGGTGAGTCACTGTGCAAACATCCATCGCTTACTTCCTGCCGCGCTCCGATGACAAACGCAGGCTGCGTTTCCCCACATTTGAGGCGCAGGTCTTGTGTTTGAGGGCGAAGCCTCTGTGTCAGGACAGAAGCATCAGACCGCTCCCATTTACTGTCCCGCTACATTCCAAACCCATCATTCAGCGTTTTTACGGTTGCCACCCGACGTCCCAAACAGACAGCAAGGGTGTCGAACCTACAACCTTTGTGCGTCCTGTTTGTGTTTGATGCGATCTGCGGTCTGGGCTTCCTCTCCCCTCCTGCCCCGGTCTGCCCTCTCCTCCGCTCTGCTGCCCGCCACTGTGTGGCTCCAGTGGAATGTGATGACCACGGTCTGGACAAAGCTCCGCATTCATGCGCCCCCCCGGCCCACTCTGGAAGCTTTGCGGCGGGGAGCCTCCGTCCCAGCACGTGGAGGTGGCCGCGGTCCATCCAGAGTCCCGTCAACCGCGCAGCATCACCCCAACAACGCAGATCTGAATGTGCCGGGGGGGGTCCGTGTGAGAAACGGCGAAGCTGCGAGTGCTGGAAACCATCCCAGAAGTCCTGCTTCACAGCGGGCTAAAACGAAATCTGCTGTGATGGAGATACCAGACCCCCCTATAAACACTCATTGAATCATCTGCTGCCTGTCTGTGTGTCAGGCTGGACTTCCTTTGTCAGCCTAACACAGTATCCATCTGCCTTTATTGTGCCGTTAATATAATAGAGCCCAGAGAAGAGCCTGCGCCACAGAACCAACAGTGTTGCCGTGCAACAGCACACCAACACTCGTGAGGTGTGTGCAGCAAAGGTAAACCACACTGACAGACATCAGCTGCTGATACACACACACAAACACACACACATGCGGGCCGCCACGTTGTTCTGTGAGCTACATCAGCGGGGGGTCATCGAGCAGACCCTCGCTCAAAAGTTCAAA
The DNA here is from genome assembly GCA_911728415.1 of Lagocephalus sceleratus. Taxonomy (NCBI): domain Eukaryota; kingdom Metazoa; phylum Chordata; class Actinopteri; order Tetraodontiformes; family Tetraodontidae; genus Lagocephalus; species Lagocephalus sceleratus. Next base: position 2,263,360 of record CAJVRN010000231.1, on the reverse strand, counting down.
ACTTGAATTAGTTCGGCCCGGGTTGAAGATCGCTGGTGCCGAAGCAGCCCGAAGAAGGCGCCTGAATGGGACACAGAGCGCTCCCACTTTCCTCATCACATTTTTGCTCCACCTCTGCAGAAGAACTGCTTCGTCAAGGCAAATTCTGGAGAGATTCTAGAGCCCACGTTTGAATGCGCAGTCAAAGAGCTGGAGCTCACTCGGTCCGTCATCTACCTGTCTGGAGGGATGTGATGACATCACTGGTCACGTGACACAACAGTAATGTTCCTCCATTTTGCAACAGGACCTGGAGGTGAGCAGCTCAAGTGCAGCTGGACTGGTGGAGCTGTTTTCTGCGGCTGCTTCAGCTTCCCCGTCTGACACGATAAATACCTCAGGTGGAGCCCAGCAGTTAACGTCAGTGTTTGAACAAGAGGAGGCAGATCCAGCAGAGAGCTTCCCAGGCCTGGAGACTGGTGGATGGGTGGGTTGTGGGGGCGAGGTTGAAAGAATGAAAACATCAGGGGCTGGAGAGACGAAGGAGGAGGACTGGTCTTCAGTGGCCGTGTCTGTTTAGAAGGCCCCTGACCTTCTGCTCCTGTCTGCTCTTACCTGCTACGATGAAGGCAGGCGGTGGACAGTGAAGGCTGTGCCGTGTTTCTGTCACCCTGCTCACTGGGTGCAGGTGATTTAACTCCACCACCAGGGCGCATGGGGCCATGGCTGAGGAAGAGGCACGAGCTTGGGATGTCAAGGCTGCGAAGAGCTCAGAGAGCGCCATATCGTTAACATACGGGAGCGTTGCTACTGGTCATGATCTGACATTGATCGTACGGGCAGCGGCTTGACCTCACCGAGGGGACCTCAGCCTGAAACCCATCTGCATAAATACTCCCTAACCCTAACCCTAACAGAGAGGGGCTCAAAAACAGGCCCCCATTCGAGTGAGCTTCTTCTTTACTGCCTCCTGATTCCAGCGCGCGGTTCAGTGTCAGCGTGCTCTAACTGCACCGGGCAGCGTGCTTACTCCCTCAGACATCCCTGCTATGCAGTAATTCACAACATCCCCTCGCAGGGCACCAGGCGGGGGTATATATAGGCTCCTCTAACATTTCCCTCACGTTCTGAGATTTACTGCACCGGCTCCTCCTGCGGACACTGGCTGCTCTGTTCCCCACATGAAATTCACATGAGGGCTGCTTTTTTTCACGCTTTTTCGGGGCGTATTTATAGCGGCGAGGATGGGGGGGGGGCAGCCTCTTCGACAACCTGGCCATGTTAAGTGATGCCCGGGCTGAGAGGGGAGGAGCCGTGACATTTCATTCCATGCTAAATACAACCCCCCATTTTATGACAATAGCAGTTTGACTCCTGAGTAGCTGGAATAACGCGGATCAGCCTCTTTGAATTCGCCATCAAGCCACGCCCACTTTTAAGACAGTGAAATAGCAGGACAGGCAGCTAGCCAATGCTAGTGACCAAAACAACATCTTTTCTGTGGATTTGTAGCTATTTCACTTTCATTTATTTTCTAGCTTTTGTCTGATAATATAGAACAATACATAGAACAATACTGTCAGAAGGCTTTCATAAGCAAAGAGAGATATTTTTCAGCGAGGTGACCCTAACTGTGCCCTGTCACCCCTGGGAACACATAATAGGTGCACAGGCTCTAATTCTTCATCATTAAAGTGGCACCAACTCTGCCCAGCTGGTGGCAAAAAGAAAAACATCCGTTCAGCGCTAAGGTAGCCAAAAGTGGTGCACTCACTGGCTGCCAATTCAAAGTTGTCGTTTTTCATATATGGTCAGAACTGTTGAGGTTAGGACCCGGGGGCCATGGAGGAGACTGCTGAATTCGTGCAGACAAGACAACTCATCGGCCAGCACAAAATACAATCGAGCTAACTCGTAGCTGCGGCGGGCGGGCTATCATCTGTCCAGCTCCCCCTCGTTAGAACAGATTAGTGTAAATGATCCCCATTTCCAGTGGTGTAACACAACACAGATTATTATTCTGTGCGACAGGGGTTTGTGTGGACTCTTCCTGTGTCATGAATCTTTAAACGGGTGACTGAGATGATGGCCGTCTGTATGGATTACACAGCGTGCCTGAGCAATCGGACGCTGCTAGGAGACCAAATGAACTCAAAGCTCAGATTGCTACATTCCATTCAATGTGTGAAGATATAAAATGAGAATTAAGCTCAGCCTCCCCAGCCCCCCTCGATCTCATTTGCGAAGAAGGCCTAGAAAAACCATTTACGATGAAAATCAAATCTATATGTTGTGAACTTTATCCCTGTGCGTTCCCCCGAGCACTGTAAATGCACTTTCTGGGCATTCATCTGAAAATCGAAGGCAGGCTCTCTCAGTAACCCATGGCAACCACTTCTGTGTCAACAGAAATCTTGGATGGGGCGACTCCTGCAGCCCATGACTCTGCGCAACCATTGGCTGACCGGGTGCATGACTCGCAAACTTGCCTATCTATTATGCATGTCGGTTTACCTTTAGTGTGTTCTTGAGCTCATTTCCAGTTCCGGACGGCAGAAGGGCAACCTGTTGGGATCAGGTCCATCCAGGTGAAACCTTTGGTGCTTTCATACCAAACGCCTTGTGCTCAGCGTTTGGTGGAATAAGACGTTCACGGGAGTCTTGGAGCAGCTATCAGAGAGCTAAGATGGAGCTGATGGGGTCCACTCTGACGTCAACCTACACTCGGCCAAAGACTGGCCACTTTCTCCCTGCCATTTCCACCACGGCATCCAGCTATCGCAACAGCCAGTCCGCCTTGGCCGTGAATCCCAGCGTCAGCCTGTGGAGGAGCAACAACTTTTACCAGAGCAACGGCGCTGGCCCAACCCTCTCCTGTGTCCCCAGGGAGAATTTAGACCTGGTTCGAGCCAAGACCATGTTTTATCCCTCCAACAGGACGGTGCTGACGACACGCTACAGCCCCGACGACTGGTACAAGTCCAACCAGAACAACTACAGGGAGTCCGAGTCATCGCGCAAAAGCGCCGAGCGACTGAGGAAAGACACCATCAGGCTGATACAGGACAGGAATCAGCTGACCAGGAGGACCCAGGAAAACAGCAGCAAGAACATCGGTGAGCGCCTCAACAACATCGTCTTCTGGAGGTCTGAACTGAGCCACGAGATCGACAACATGGTGACGGAGACGGCGGCGCTCGCTGAGGTGAAGCGGCGCTTGGAGAGGGCTTTGGCCGAGACGGAAGGGCCCTTTCAGGTGAGGGTGCAGGGACATGTCCCCTTTCATCCTAAGGCAGGCGTTAGATGAAGTCGTGGATGATGTGGCCGAGCAGTTCTCAGAGAGTTAGGGTTCTTGGTTTGGTTGTAGCAACAGTCGCTATCTCAGGAACATTCAGGTCAGCACAGATCATCAGCACAGGTCAGCCAGACCTAGCAGCAGATCTGATGACACACACAGAGCTGTTACGCTAAGATCATGTGGCAGGAGGATTTCTTAGAGTGTTCTTCAGGTAACTGGAGAACCAGCTGGTTCCAACTTTATTTATTATTCATTCACAACCATTCACTACACTCACACTTGCTCACCAGGTCTAGTCAAACCTTCAAAGTGCAGAAAAGAGACGTTCAACATGGCTGTCCGGGGCTGGTTTGAGGCTAAATTTAAAGGGTAAATCACTCTGTCAATAGGTTTCTCAAGAGTGTTTGTACCACAGAGAGAAGCGGATGTCCATCGACCTGGTTCATGATGATGTCGAGAGAAGCCTCATAAAGGTAATGTTAGAGCAGCAGTGTGGACAGCACAGTGACCTCTGACCTGACACGCTCTTCCTTTTCTTCCCCATCAAGGAGGTGGAAGTCATCAAGTCGTGTCAGGAACGGATGAGGCGGCACCTGGAGCGAGCCGCCGCCCAGCTGGCGTGAGTGAGGACACATGAGCAACCAAGAGTTTACGCCTGTGAAGGCTCAAACCGAGGTTTTGTGTTTGTGTAACACGGCGGCGCAGGTCCAACCGAGCCGCCCAGCACGAGCTGGAAAAGGACATGAGCGACAAGATGACGGCGCAGAGGATAGACGACAGGTGTCACCACCTGAGGAACACATCCGACGGTATCGGCTTCTACAGAGGCATCGAGAGGCTGGACCCCTCGTGAGTTGAGCTTTCCCAGATCAGATGCTAACGGCTCCGTTTCATCACCTCAGCTGCTAACAGCTTCTCATGTTTGTTTAAACCAAGCATGAATACTGGACTGGGACCATTTCTTAACAGAACCAGGCTATCATCTTCATCTGATCTGTCACACAGCATTGTCACATTTTCTTATCGGGTTATCGCGGCTGTAAGTGAGCAAATGATGACAAATATACAGGATGAGAACGTGACTTTCATGAGCTGGTACAACTGAGGTGCTAGAGTTGTACAAGCATGGGGCAATCTAAGAATCTGGAACTGGTTTCCAGCTGTGTTAGCATACAGTCCAGCAGGTAGACCATCAAGCAAAGGGTGCTACTGGAAATAAGAAGCACCTTTCGCCTTTTATCAAAGGTGTAATTCTTTGTGTTCTGTGTATGTTTAAATATAATAGCTAACTGGACTGTCTACAAGGTTTTTGCATTGCGGTGGGTTCGAGGACGGGAGGAATAAATGCTTATCTTTTGTCCTCCAAGGCTCTCGCTGCCAGAGTCGTGGTCTAGGTTCACAGATGACAACATCCTGCGCTCCCAGAGCGAGCGTGCTGCCTCCCAAAAACTGAGGGATGAGATCGAATTCCTCATGAACGCCACCTCCAGCGAGATGTGGAACCAGTTCAACAGCGTCAACATAGCCTTCTCCAACCGGACCTCAGAAACCGCCGATGCTAAGAATAGCCTACAAACACACCTAGCGAAGGTATCGCGATATTTCAGAAGAGCTCCAGTGTTGAGGCCTCTTCCTGTGTGAAGCATTCCCAGCTTGTCCTCTACCGCGGGGCTGTTCCTGGGACCTGCCGACCTTTGGAAAACACATAATTATCTTGATGAAGCTAACTTGATGGAAGCTTATTTTTGGGGTCTGTGACCTTCAGGTGACTCCAGTCTATCAGGAGGAGGCGGTGGTCCTGTTGACTGTAAAGAACTCATGTCAAACAAGAGGAATGCTAATAGAAACCACTTTCATTGCTCAGGTTGTCTTCTACACTGAGCCTCATTGTTCTTGGCTTTATTGCTGAGTTTAACACTTTGAACCACTGGCTGGTTGCTGGGTTGGTAAACTAATAAAAACTGATGTGAGGCACATGGTCCTTCATAAAGCTCGGAAAAGAGAAGACAGACCTTACAAACAGATATTATTAGGTCAGAGCAGACCACTCTACAAGACCACACCAGCTCTGTCATCATTATTAATATTCCGCATCCACCCTGTGTCCCTCTGCAGACTCTGCAGGAGATCTTCCAGACGGAGATGCTGATTGAATCTCTGAAAAAGGCCATCAGAGAGAAAGAAAGCCCTCTGAAGGTGGCTCAGACCCGCCTGGAGGAGAGGACCCGCAGGCCCAATGTGGAGCTCTGCAGGGACAACCCTCACCACAGGTACTGAGGGCCCTATGATCTGAGCCGTGACCCTCCCCTCTTCAGGAGCCTGCAGGTCCAGATACCTTCTCTCTGGCCCAGTTAGATGACTCTCCTCGCTTGTCCTTGTGCAGTCTGGTGAGCGAGGTGATGGAGATCGAGGACACCGTCTACAAGCTTCGCGAGAGGCTGGTGGAGGCCGAGAACACGCTGCAGACTCTGCTGAAGACCAAAGTCACCCTGGAGCACGACCTGTCCATCAAGGCCAACTCGCTGTTCCTGGATCAGGAAAAGTGCATGAGCATCCGGAAGAGCTTTCCCAGCATGCCCCGCCTGGTGGGCTACAGCTAAAGCCCAGCTTTGACATTTGTGATATTTAGCAGGATTTCTGGGATTAAACTGATGGTTTTGGAGTTATTTAAGGTGATTATTCGGCTGGAACAGAACCAGCAGAGTCATGTGACACAGAAAATCCTTCTTAATAAGAGTAATCAATCAAAGAGCAGCTGATATCTGATCCGAAAGAAAATGCAATCACTTTGTAACACTTTAACCAAAGTGCAGACCTTCGTGTGGAAATGTGGTCCAGACCTGTGATCAGCAAACTCTCTGGTTCGTCTAGTTTTCGTTGTTTTGAAAGTGTGTTGTGTGTAGACTTGTCTCTATCAGAAACATTGAAATAATTTAAAACATTAAAAAGAGCGTTAGCTGAATCCATGTGGTTTGATGTGATCACAAAACCGTGTTCAGCTTCATTATCGTCCTGTATTTCATTCAGTTCCAAACGAAGCACATGGTGCAACAATGGCAGACTGTGTGTGACACACACACAATCCATCATTTCACCACGCAAAATTTGCTACGAACACTGTGGTAATTTGGAAAAAAGCAAGAAATACTGAATCCCCCCAAACCACACACACACACACACACACACACACTACACACACACACACGCGCGCGCACACACTCAGGATGTCCCTAAGAAAATAACTGATAGGTTGTGTGTTTTTATTTCCTCGTGTTCTGGTCTAGACAGGCCCGAAGGCCCCGACTGTCTAGCGGGTGCTTCGGTGGCTCTTGGCCTGTGCTGTGTGACGGCGATGATTCCCATCAGAGCAGGAAGGCATGGATCAAAAACAGAATTGGCGACTCGGTGGAAGTGCTGCTCAGCAGATGTCTGCTGGAAATGTGTCGATGATGACTTTCGTGCACATTCCAGCCCTTAGATGGTCAATTCTCTTTTTAAGGACTGTGAACCAAAGGACAACCTTTGACATGTGGCTTCAGAGGGCCCAAAGACTGGTGGGGTTGAAGCCCCCCCCTCTTACATTATAACGCTACATTATCATATCCTGCATGACCTTTGACCTCGCTCGGGGATTTACTCAACTGGCCTGATGAGTCCATCGAAGGAAGAGACTTTACACCGCAGGTGAGATAACGACGAAGGAGCGCCGGCGTTTGCAGAAAGGTAGACGGAGGCAGGCACCGCCTGGACGGACAATCTGGGCGATCTGTGATGGGATCCCTCCTAATCCCTTCAGCGGGCCCAGAGTCAAACAAAAGCATGAAACAGAACACGCTTTTACTAGACGGATTCCTGGCTGGCGCGAAGGGAGTGACCATGGAGATAAACCGCTCCGCGCGTGTTTAACTTGCACTTTGATTTAGGCGTGAGGTTTTACAGCTGCGCTGTAGGTCACAGTCGCAGCCGGTTGGCGAGCTCTGTCGGCTGTGCAAACACCGTTGGGTTTGGCGCTGTTGCACGTGCTGGGGTGCCTTAAGTGCGGTTGTGTATGGCCTCGCGCGGCCCCCCCGACTCCCACATTCCCGATCCCCGGCCCTGCGAAGAGAGACCCCCCCCGTTGTCTAGCTGGAATCAAAAGCCCCCCCCCCCATCACCTTGTAATGAAACACTGACAGATAGAACAAGAGCCCGAGCTCCATTTCTGTCCAAGTCGGGCTTTTAGGGCTTGGACCAACACAATGAGGGTATCGGTGATGAGACGCTTCAGCTGGGGGGAGCGAAGGCTCGCTTGTCTTAGTCTGAGGTGCTGTTTATGGACGTGACACAAATAGGCCCTCGTATTTGACCCCCTGTCACCCCGGAGTATGGGGAATGTACTCTGGAATTCTCCCAGCAGTCCCAACATATTGGCAGTTTATTTTTAGCCCCCCTCTTCTTGTTATAGATGATCTGTGCCCCGTGTTATTTAGTGTTTTTGACATGCCATCGTGCCACACTAAAGAGCTGACTGTAGATCATGGATGTTTTTTTTTTTAATCTGCAGAGGGGCCACACTTAAGAACAGAAGGAGGTGTGTCAGCCGCTACTTCAACGCTCTCTTATATTAGCACGATCAGGACACTTGAGTCTGATTTCAGGCAGTTCTCAAAGTTTTATGTGTATAAATGTTCAAATGCTGCCTTTAAAGGCCCCCAGAGATGAACCGTTGGGTGCTATCTAATCCGATCTAATCTGGACTCTTGCTCTTTCTTTAAGAAAACAAATGCTAATCCATTGATTGTATTACCCTCAACCAGGCCGGGAAGACAAAAACCAAAATGTCATCACCACCAAAGTGCTGATTCATTATTCATTTATTCACAATTCTGTGAGAAAAAGCCAACGATCCTTTGAAATAAAGGTTTATGTGCATCTGCCCACTGTAGCGCCCCCCATGGGAACCTGCGCTTCCTGCATCTTTGGGACGTTTTCCAAACAGCGAGGTTCCCCGAGAGGCTCCAGCGGCTCCGTCACCATTAAGCTTTGGGGTTCTGCCGATCTTTGTGAGGCGGGAACCAACGAGGAAAAGAAGCCAGGCTGCCCGGCCGATACACTAACCGTGGGGAAGCAGCCGCAGGAAGCTGGACCCCCTGATAAGACGCACAACTGTGCCGCGCGGGTTCCCTCGCCAACCGCCAGACGCGGTCACGTGCGTCCGCGCTTTACCCACAAGAGCAGCCTCCGCCTCCCTAAACTCTGAGAGGACACCTCGCAAACGCTCGGCGCTTCGCCGCACCTCCGCCATCGCGATTCAGCTGTAGGTTAAAAGATAAGCAGAGTTCAGAGGTCAGCCACGACGGCCGGTACGCGCAGCTCAATGTGTGCAATCGCAGCTCCTGTTTACACGAGCCCGTGGAATTCTGGGGAAATCCATAACAGTGACTCAAAAGTGCTCGCAGGAGTTACGACACTCGTTCCCGGTCGACTGGGAGCTGACTCCAGGGCTGCGTGTGAGATGTTTTTAACGTCTTTATGTGGAACCATGGAAACGCACAACTGAGGGGGAAACTTCTGTGACTCAGTTCCACGCTGGAATCAAGATTCAAATGGCTCCCCTCCAACAATAGCGCACCGGATGTGGTCAGCGTGGAGAGCTTCCTCTTTTCGGTACATTTAAAGGCGCATTGTGAGGTCACACCTCTGCTGGTGACCTCTCCTCCTGATTAAAGTGCGATGACAGGGCGTGAGTTCTGATTGGCTGAACTAAACTAAACGCGCTCGCCCTCCCACGCGGCGGCGAAGCAGCCCGCCACAGCTTCATCCAGCGCCCTCGCCGCTCGTGACAGCCACATCTGTGTCAGCGCTCTCCCGCGTTGGCACGCGGATGGAATTACTGTAACACGACCGTACCCTTGGCCCGGGTTCACATCTACCACCCCGCCGCGCTCTCCTCGCCGCGCGCCGCGCCCCGGGGACTGAAAACAAGCCGCGCCAGTTTTTACGGCAGACGTGAAACGCTACGCCGCGTCGCTCATAATTCAGGACCTCTGTCTGAGCGTTTGCCATGTGGCTCTCCCCGCACCGCTTGGCTTCACCCCAGCTTCACAAACGCAGTAAAGTTAGCACTCCCACGTCCACTCGGCCCCCTGATTATCAGCCTGTTACAAACATTGACATATAAGGAGATGGGAAGGGGGTGGGGGGGGTGCCACTCCCCAAGAAGTGACCCTTCACCCTTGGGGGGGATCGAAGATTTTCGAAATTCACCCTGGAAACCGATGGGTCGTCAATAGAGCAAGGCCCGAAGGATCGGCGCCATCCAGTCCCGTCGCTGCGCCTCGGGTGGCGTGTGCCGTCCAGAAGGGCCCCACTTTGCCGCGTAAGTGAGAAAACACACACACACGCACGCACACACACGCGCACAGGGGCATCCAGGAAGTGTGAGCTAAGTGGCAAAGGAGCGAGGAGAGGATGTTGACAGGGGTTATCTGAGGTCGGGCCGAGGTGAGCGCGTATGCCGCCCGCGCGGGAAGCCCGGTCGCAGATTTGAGGGATGCCCGGGCAAAACTTGACATCGTGGAAAAGAGGAGTGTGACTTGTGTCCCAGGATCCCGTACGCACGATACTATATTTGGAAAGAATGCGCTGCAGCCCGTCCAAAAATGTGCCTCGGCTAAATGATCCCTGACAGCAGAGTTTCCTCAGAGACCACAGAAACTCCATGTTTCACTTCAACTGTATTTACACTTGGACCACTCCTTATAGGATTCCATTCATTGCAACGCCCAGTTATAAGTGAATGCCTGTGCACACACATTAACGTGAGGGGGCTGGAAGGGGGGTGGGACACCCTCACGCTCCCGCTGGAAATGGCTCACGTCAAACACAGGAGAACCCCAGATGCTATCTCACGCCAGTGGTGTGCCGAGCATGCCCATTTGCACTTTCACACATGCTGGGGGGGGGGTCACGGCGAGGTGACCCCCACTCCCTATTGTCACAAAAATGTGTTTGTTATCACCAAGGCAACAAAAGCACACACCACACAACAAAACAAACAACCAGGCGTACAGAAAAAAGCCTTAATCACACTCAGCTCGCTCTAATTTGAGTCACATCTCAAGTTATTTATAAATGTGTGCGATAGAATGATGACAAAAGACGCGTGGGGTTTTACTAAGTCAGGAGAATTACGCTTTCCTCGGTCGTAAAATCCACTGAGCAACTGAAAAAAAGGAAATCCACGTGGCTGTTTTTAGTGACAGGAGCCAAACAACTCACTACATACACACATACACACCCACACACCCACACACACACACACACTGGGTAACTAAGGCAACCAGTGCGTTATTACGCATGAGGCGTCTATATTGGGAAGCTTGGCTGTGGACCAGAGGGTCACTCCGTGACGCAGCGACGCACGCAGGGCGTTGTTCTTCCATAATGAGACACTTTATAACAGAACGTCAGCCCTCTGGCATCAATCGAGTCTGAGAGCGACTTCGAGGACTGACGGACTACCGCTGCTGGACGCTTTTCAGGGAGGAAACCAAACTTGCTTTTGCCTCCATTGAGCCACGACTCCTTTGGCTTTTCTTTTGTGGAAATACAAGCTCGCCGCTCGACGTAAGTGGACTTTGGTTGTGTTTTAAACTTCCGCGCAGCCCGTCCCGGCGGACCGAAGGAGGAAACGCGCTTTTCCAGGCGCGATCCTCGGCTGTGCGCGCAGCCCGCGTCTCGAATATAAAACGCAAATCATCAGAAATTAACGCAAGCGCAACGATTCTCTGCGTGTTTACAATAAATGTTCACTTTTGTAAATGAAGTCCGGCAGAATTGTTAACTTGAATCCCCGAAGACGCAGCGGGTTCAGCCTTGAGATCGGCTGAATCATCGCGCTTTGAAGCCGCGCGTCGTTAAGACCAACCTGTTCGTACTTAAGGTTTCATATTTAACGCGATGCTCTGTGCTGAAGATGCTTAGGCGACTTTAAAATCTGTCGCAGTTTGGACGCACTGCAGGGACACACCCATGTCCCACCGATCTGACACCGACTGAGACCCACACGCTCACGCACGCTCTCACGCGCTCTCCCCCCCCCTCCCCTTCTCGTTCCGATCAGATCATCCGCGAAGATGCTGCTGCTGCTCCTGGGAATCATCCTCCTGCACATCGCAGCCCTGGTTCTCCTGTTTGTGTCCACAATAGTCAGCGTGAGTGCAACATGTGTCCCTGAAAAACGTCCCATCTCCTTTAAACTTGAAAGAAACGATGCACTCTGCTGATCTACTGATGGGCGTGTGTGTGTGTGTGTGTGTGTGTGTGTGTGTGTGTGTTTCTGACAGGTATGGACATCAAGTGAAACCAGCACCTCCGACCTCTGGATGAATTGCACCACCAACGGTGCAGGGCAGCACTGCTCCCCGGCATCAACTGGAGGTCAGCATTCGCCCGTTGTGCTGCTCAGACCTTGAAGGTCTCGTGAGCCTTCAAGGTCTCGTGAGCCTTCAAGGTCTCGTGAGCCTTGAAGGTCTCGTGACCCTTGAAGGTTCTTGTCTCGCACCTGCTGGGCCTTTCTTAACGCCGCCTTGCTCAAAGGTTGCGGGGAATCGGCCCCCGTTCTCAGACTGTCTTGGGGGAGAACGCTGGAGGGAAATGCTCTGCGCTGAAATCAAGCAGTGGTTTTACTCCACTGATGCTGTGGGTGTGTCCCCCCCCCCCACACACTCCCCTCCCCTCCCCCCCTCCGCTCTCTCGGGGGATCTGGCGCCATCTAGGGAAGAGAATGCGGCGGTGCCGTCGGGCCGTGCTAGCTGATAGGCTGCCGTCGTATAAATAGTCGTGGCGTGATGTCCATATTCAGGTGTGGCGCTGGGAGCCGGTGGTGGAGCTGTGGGAGATGTGGGCGGGGCTGCGGAGTATTTAAAGTTTTACATCTGTGTGCGCGTCCAAAAGCCGTGGGGGCGGGGGGGCGGGGGGGGCTTGGACCACCTCGTGCAGCACACAGACAGCAGACCGGCACTGGGACACGCCCAGTGAGTCCAGTGTTGATGTGCAGGGATGACTGGGACAGTTTAGGGCAGCAGCTGCTGCATGTAGGACCCCCCCCCCACACACACACACACACACACACACACACACCCCAGAGGTGTGGGTGCACACATTCCCCCTCGTTTTCATTCCAGTTCTGCTTAGTAACCGGTTCAGGGAGGCTGGCTGTGTCCAGCCTGTAGCGGTGCAGGGGCTGCAGCAGGGTGATGTCACCGGCCCAGAATGAGCCGCGCTCAGCCGCCGTGCGTTCCGCCGCCACCGCCGCCGCCGGCGCGCTCTGCCAGGTGGTTGGATGGCGGCTGGCTTGTTTGACTCGCTTTCATCAGTAACACTGACGCGCGATGTTTGTTTAGGAGGGCCCGTGTGGCGGGGGGGGGGGGGGCTCCAGGAGATGGAAGATAACGCTCTGCTGTTATGACATGGAGGGGCGGGGGCATGGGGGGGAGTCGGGGGAAGGGGGGGAGGGGGTCGGGGGAAGGGGGGGGTTATTTTCTGAAAGTTCTGCTGAGCAGTCGAGTTCCATGTGAGGGAGCCGTAATCGTGGCGGCTCAGTGTTATTCCAGGGCCTTTGTCATTGCCTTTCATTTCGTTGGGTAGGCGCCCCCCCCGAGCACCCCCCCCCATCAGACCTCACGTCCTCGTAGTTAGGAAATTCACCCCGTGGAATTCACTCGCTCTAAAATTAGCTTCTGGGCAAAAATGTCCTCATCCCGAACACAGACCCGCAATACATAAACACACTAAAGTAAATATTACAGCCGCTTTATTTTCCCTGTCTGCTGCAGGGAGGGGGGGGGGAGTGGGGGGGAGTGGGGGGGGCAGACAGTCACACACATTTTCCTGTTTGGACTTCCAGTGGAAAAAGCATGCGAACATGACTAATTCCTGCTTATCAGCGTTATATTCCGAGCCTCCAGCCGCACCTTGTGCTAGGAAATGGCCCCCGTGTCGGCCCTTCCTATGAGCGGCCTGCGGAGGAAGGAAGGAGGACAAGATGTGTGTTTACCAGAGAGCAGTGATGATGTATCGTCTGGATCCAGACTCCATCCCCACTCGGAACCCCACCCCCCACCCCCACCCCCTTTTCTCGGAGCCTTATCGCGCGGTTCTTCCGCGAGCGCGGCGGAGGAATCTAATTGTTGCCGCGCTGTGCTGGCTGAAGTTTGCGGGTGGGGATGGGTCCAGTGTCACGTTTCCTCCCGTATCTTATCCCCGGAGCGAGCGCTCATCAGCGCGGGCTGGAGCGCTGTTATTGGAAGCAACCTGACTCCAGGCGGCCGCACCAGGGCCATAAATCAGGATGCTGTTTGCTGCTCAGAGCGAATAAATTAGGAGAGATTGAGGGGAAAACACGCTTAGCCGTGACATCATGTAATTCCTCTTGTTGTCATACGTCATGAATTATGTTGCATATGCACCTCCATTAGACGCCTTCATGATTAATGGGATGTGAAGAAGTCAGCGAGCGAAGTACTGAGAGACTGTTGAGGGAGACGCTGGGAACGCCGCGCAGGAAGAAGCTCAAGGGCTGAGCTCTTCAGACGTCAGTGCGATCAATCGGACGGATGAGGGCAGGGCGGCAGCGTCTCCTGGGGGGGGACCTGAGAGGACGCGAGGCGGCTCAGAGAACTCCTGCCTGGAAATCACGGGATTCCCGTCATGGCGTCTTCCATCAGCGGGCCTCCGGGTCAATACAGGTGTCTAATGGGTTAATGGCTTGGAAGACCGGCTGGAATGATCGATGCGGTGCATTTAGTCATAGGTACAGCTGTGGGGGGGGGGGGGGGGGTACACCAGGCTTTTAGGAACCAGATACCTGCTTTCATCCTTATGGTTCCATAATGCATTCCCAGTAAACAGCCAGGGGAGGTGCTCCCCCCACATGGTCCCTGTGTACAAATGATGCTTGTACCCATGTTGACATGTCAGTTATTGACGATCTCCCCCCCCCGCAGAGTGGATTCAGGCGGTCCAGGCCCTCATGATCCTCTCCATCATCTTCAGCTGCCTGTCTCTCTTCCTGTTCTTCTGCCAGCTCTTCACTCTGCAGAAAGGTGGACGCTTCTTCCTCACCGGAACCTTCCAGATTCTTGCCAGTGAGTTCAACACCCCCCCGACACACACACACACACACACACACACAACAGAAGTGTGAGCGCATCGGCTGCACGTCCACGTGCACCACCAGCGTCCACAGCGCCGAGGACCACGAGCGGAGGGAAGTCTGCTGCCCGAGGCCTCAGACACCCCCCCCCCATTGTAGCAACACGAGTCCCAACAGTGACCCCCCCAGCTCATTCCAGACTAGAAATAGCAGTCAGGAATGGATCAGGACAGAGAGCCCGAGCTCTCCGAATTCCCCAGATCCCAACTGGCTTTAGCATTCAAGAGAAGAGGGACGGAACCCAAACCGAGCCCCGAGAGAGCCACTGTGGCAGGTAACCCCCCCCGCCCCCCCCCCTTAATGTCAGGCCAGGCCTTCAGGGTAGAAGGCGAGAGGGTCGACCTCCGTGACTGCCAAACAGGAACTCTGTGGGAGACGTCACAACAACACAATCGCGCTGTTCCTGAAATTGCAGAATTGGTCAAAAACTAATCTGGGAACGCTCTGGCAGACTTGGACGTGGGTGGGTGGGGTGGGGGGGCGTTCACGGCGGACGGGGGATTCAATTAAGAGAGGCTGAGCCGTTGGCTGACGCTCTAATTCTCCTCTTGTCCGCCGTACGTCGTGGCCTTTCAGCCGGGCAGCGCCTCCACTGCCAGCCCATTGTGTCCCCTCTTGGCAGCCCTTCCCACCCCCCCCCACCCCCCTCCCCTCCCCTCCCCAGGTCCGCTCGCTGCTCCGTGCCAGAGCATTGATCCAGACCCGCGGGTGCCCACTCAGCCAAACAGCAGCGGCGCTCGGGCCCCGCGCCAGCCGCCCCGGAACGCCGTGGCGGCAGCGGCGGGCCCCAATCGCGCCACCTCACCTCAGAGCAGGCGCGGCGCTAACGTCTGTCTCCCTCCCCGTTCAGGCTTGTTCGTGATGAGCGGCGCCATCATCTACACGGTGATGAGTCCGGAGTGGGTGCCGCAGATAAACTCCTTCGGCTACTCCTACATCCTGGCGTGGGTGGCCTTCCCGTTGGCGCTGATCAGCGGCCTCATCTACGTCATCCTGAGGAAGCGAGAATGAGTTGACCCCCCCACCCCACCCCACCCCCTCCCCCCCAGCGTTCCCAGTAACCCCCCTGACCAGCTGCAAGTGTCATCAGTCCCTGTATGAAATCTAAGTTCTAACGCCTCAGTCTCAATGGCCGATGGAGCCAGACCACAGCCAGGGTGGTTTCACCAAAAACATCGTCACCAAACCAAACCAGAAACAACCAATATTGTCTCAGTTCAAAGATGTATATAGTATCTATGGTTTAAAGCCTATTTATAACACTTTTTACATACATGTATATAGAATTTGTGTTGCTCTGTCGATTGATACCCCAGTTAGCTTTGTGTTAGCTGATTAAGTGCCTTGAGTTTGTTTGTAATGATGAAATAATGCCATTTTGTTGTGTTCTCGTTGCATTTTCTGTTTTGGTAATTGCCACTAAATTAGTAAAAGTTTAAAAAAAAGATGTTTCTGGACGTATATTAACCAAAGTGCATGAATGAAAGGGCTAGGAAGTTGTTGTTGTTGTTGTTGTTGTTTTTTTGTGACAGGCTTGCCTCTGAAAAAGGAGTGGTAACAGCGGAGCCGTGAAATCTAGACTTTAGCTTTTGCAGTTGTGATTTTGCAGGTTTTCTTCTTTTTTTTTTTTCTACATCTTATTTTCAACAAAAGATGGTGCTACATATTTATCATTCCTATTACCGATAACAATCATTTACCGCGGAGTGGCGTTTGTCGAGGTCACGCAGCTTTCGCCTCTTAACGACAGCGAGAACCAGGCCGAGGTACCCTCCTGTGCGCTGTCGTCTTTGGTTCCGGTGACAGCGATGAAGGGGCTCGGGGTGGCTCGTCAGTATTAGCGCGTCGGCGAATGGGAAAAAATTACTCTATTTTAGCTCTCGCTGCCTTCATGTACGCTCACACTCTTCGTGTTGTACAGCTGTCAAAGCCTTATGAAACCAAACTGCCTGTAGTCGCCTACAACGACACGTTAGCGCATCGTAGCGTAGTAAACAAATCTATATTTAACAAACGGTAGAAACACTCAAAGCCATATAAGTGCCCGATGGTAGGGAAAACATTAACTGTGTGTGAGTCGGAGGACAGAAAGGTTTGCAGTGGTGATGCAAATGTCTGTTTCACATACTTGAAGTCTGACATGCTGCAGTCTCTGCCCACTGACATCTCCATGTTTCCACTGTCGAAAACACTGTTTTTATGTCGTGTGTAACATGTTGACAGCAGCCTAGCTGAGAGATCACTTAATAAAACTACTATGTGTTAGCTAATGTTTGTGTTCCACTGTTAAAAGGGACTGGACTAACACTTGATGCATGCGGAACCGAAAATGTCGTTTTAAAGCTGCTTCCAGACATCTCTGTGCTACGCGCGGACATCACGTGGGGAAAAACCTCCAGGAGGAGGGAAGAGCGCGAGCGCGGACGTTTCTGTGCTCCACGGCGGGAGCCGTGAGATTCCTCTCCCGGGTACCATCCCAACATGCCCGCCTGATCCCCCCCTCCCTTGAGCGGGCCCGCAAAGGCTGCGGCGTGGAGGCAGAGACCTGCCGGCTCGCGCCCGGTTATTCCGAACACGCAGCTCCAGTTTCAGAGTCAACAGCGTCTCCAGCAGCAGGGATGAGAGGGCTCGGCCCGCGGGGTCCCTCTTCCACCTGACAGCTCCTGGGGGGTCTTAGCCCAGTTAATCTGGAGTTCAGGCTGGCATGTCCGCTGTGGTTTTTTAACCGTGATGCCCATTACTGCGTTGCTGGGTCCAGTTAGAAGAGACGCGCTCTAATGACAACTGCCCGGCTGTGATGTGTGAAACGAAAAAATAAAAGTGTCCGTGCCGTGTTTACACCTGAACTCCTAAACGCTCTCGCCAAGTGAACTTTAATCATTAAAGGATGTTTCTTACCACCAACAGGAGCCTGTTTCTGTGCCTTTCAACAATACTGGTACCCCCCCCCCCACACACACACACCCACAGACAGACAGACAGACACACAGACAGACACACACATAGACAGACACACACACACAGAACTAATGCAACAATAGGATTTACAGCCTCTGGGATAATATCTGTTGCATTTCAGGAGCAGAAGATCTGGACAGATCTGAGGAGAGGCATCTAAATCTCCAGCCATGAAAGAGAACTCTATGAAGGAGGATTCTTGTTGCAGGCCTGAGAGGTCATCCCTCTCCCACTCCGACATTCCAGCTCTGGGTTAACTAGGGACGCGGCATTCCGGTCCAGACATTCATTCAGTCTTTTAGAAATCTGCATTTCTGTAGGCATATTTTTCCAGAGCGTCATATGCCAACAGCCATCGGCTGATTCAGTCTTCACACTTTTATTACTTTAAGTTGTTAAATCCAACAGCCAGGCGTCGCTTGTGTGATATCGCCCCCTGCTGGATGTGCATTGTAACAACAGCGGAAGCGCTGTATCATATTCATTTGATGAACACTGCCCCCGTGTGGCAGAGAATGGTCACTGCAGCCAAATCAACAAACCAGGAGGATTTGGGGGAAAAAAATACATTACATACGTTAATACATTTTAAATAAAATGCATTAAACCCCATTAATCCCGCACATGGTCACCAAGCTTTGTCCATTAATCTGCATACGTGTGTGGGTGGCTCCTCTCCGGCATTAGCATGCATTAATGTGATATCAGAGAGGTGATTTCTCTTACTTGTCTACTCTCTATTACCCTTCCATCAGTCTAATGGACGCTCCTCCTCCTCCGGAGCCATTACCCAGGCTTTTATAGCACAACACATCATTAGAGGTATAAAAGACAAAGACCCTTTTTCTCCTGTGATAAATGGACAGATGATTTTAGACCAAACTTCATATTGTAACAACATAAAGAATATCCAGTAGCTGGTGTACAGCGTTGCTGTTGCCCTTCCAACAAAATGACTAATAATCCTTTTTAAAAATGAAAAAGGATAAACACATTTTATAGAGTATAATAACCCCAGCATATTAAAAGGCCTGTTTTCATTCTTTTGCAGTATATAAATACTGTCAGGCCCCCTCTGCTTTGAGAACACGTACTTGAATCTTATGATCCATCTCACAGCAACACGGTCTAGAACTTCCATGCAGGAAGTTTAATGATCTGTTTCTGTGGCTGCAAACAGGACATTCCTCCCACGTTGAGACAAACATAACGGGAATAAGAGGATTCATTTAATTGTGGTTGAGCACCTTACAGGAGGAGGTGGTTCACGTCTTCACGCGAGCCTCAGGAATATGACCTTTGAAATTCAGGCATATGTGAAGCGTCAGCGTGCCACGAGCAGACAGACAGTAGACACATTTATCACGTTGTCTGGCTGGATGTGCCCCCCCGGACCATTGTTCCTTCATCGCTATTTGATGTAACCAACACCAGGTTGATGTTGAGCTTTCTGACACTCTCAAGCTGTACTTTTGAAACCAGCGTGTGGCTCCTACCAGTTAAAGGCCGGTGCTTTATAGGCGTCTGGGGATTGAGCGCTTCATTGCCCCCCCATCACGGGGTCAAAGACGAGCTCTTAAAACAATCACGCTCCCAAACGGCGGTGACAACACCCACTGTCTCGTCCTATCTCAGCCAGCGCCGTCACCTCCTGCACCCCGACGTCTTTTTTTCTAAATCCTCAAGTCTACTGGGAGATAATAGTTCCTCATTTCTGGAACACAAAGCGGGGGTGCAAACAGAAGGTCCACCTTAATCTATCACAGCTCCTTCAAGGGTACAGGGGTGCACGATGACAGGCACAAAATCGTAGAGTCGGTGGGGAGGAGGGCGTAACAGAAGCAATTAAGGCTCATGAAATGCAAATGGTCCTTTATATCGGTGGTTTTGGGGTGGGGTGGGGTGGGGGGGGTCCCCATCTGCTTGCTATCACCACCAGTAGACCAGCCTCTAGGTCTTGATAATTTGTAGCTTTAATAACATTGCTCCATCAGCTGGAGGACGGAGGAAGGAGAAGCCCGGTTGGTGCATCTTGCTGAGATTAGATTTAGATTCTCTGGTCAGATCACATGGAGATTTGACCTCTAAGACTCTAGTGAAGAGCTAATCCCATCTGTATGTACACACACACACACACACACACACACTACACTCATAAACAGGTAGGGTCTGGTAGGGTCTCAACCTCATTTCTCTAATTTCTCTAAATCTTTTAATTCCAGGGAATATGTGCAGGTTGGTTCATCCCTGGAGCTTCGGGGCAGATTCAGGACCCCGTCCCCGTAAAGACCGCTGAAGGGGTCAAAGTGGAAAAGCTGCAGGTTGTTTTTGTCAACTCATTTGTCATGTGGCAAAGCAGGGGCTTATTGATCCACCCGTTCCAACAACATTCCCGGTGTCAGGACTGGGCCAAGGTCAAGACCACTCGCAGCTCACCTCTGACCCCGAGAGAGGTCCCTCACGCTCAGGACACAAAACAATGATGGGCTGCTGATGGAGGCCGCGACTCAATCAAAGTCCTCTTCTGCTTCGCATCAAGCCGAGGACTTAATCACGTTTCCGACAATGAAAGAGCCCAGATGGAGCAGAGGACATCGATCAGGGGGCTGGTTTTGATTTAGGGCTGTAAAGATGCTCTTCAGAGTCTAAATATGGCTCCGGGATGATTTAAACATCAGCCAGTGGATCTTTAACAGCGAACATACGAGCAGGCCTTGTGGAACATACGTGTTTTTAGTGAAGTCAAATGTTTGAATCTCGAGTGATCAAGTTGAAAATGTCAGCGACAGCAGCCAGAGCAGGGTCAGATGTGCTTAAACAGCTGGAGGAGGCCAAGAAACAGCCGCAGAGCTGAAGCCTGGCATTGAGACGACTGAACAAAGCTGCCTTTAGTTTCTGCACACAGACAGACGGACTGCTGGACAACTCTCCCGAGGTCCTGTAAAGCCTCCTACTGGCTGGACTGACAGCAGTAAAAGCTCTCAGATTGGTTCGGATGAAGACTCGTAAATCCTGCAGGCCATAACAGGGCCTCCTATGAGGACGCGGCCGTCGGCAGGCAGGTTATTCGGAGCATTTTAAAGGCTGACAGGCCCATTCATCGTGTCAGATATGCTTTTATGATGTCTCCATACTTCAAAAACAGGCTCTCGCAAGCATCTACATGCACCGGAGAAGCAGCTAATAACAGTAAGTGACCACAGCCTCAGGTTTAACATTTGAGTGCTCGGGTTCTCCTCCTCCTCTGTCAGAGAGGAGAGGAGAGCAGAGCTAAATCAGGGCCGCGCCAGCCCAGCAGTCCTGAGATGACCATGAGAAGATCGATTCTTCTCAGTGAGTCTGAGGCCCGAGACGAAACATGACCCAGAAGTCTTTAAGGACCCCCTGAGGTGACACCTGAAGCCCGAGAGCGACACACGCAGCTCCTGATTAGAATATCAGGCTCTGTTTGAAACTAAGACGAGTCCTGTTAGTGAGTGGAACAGAGACTGTGACCTGCAGGAGGGTGAAGGTGTCTTTAGTAATCCTAATTAGTCGCCCACTTTCAAAGAAATAGAAACTGTGATCTGCATAGTGGGAAATGTAGGCGGGGTGATTAGTGGAACAAGATGGTGCTGTAACCTTCCCTCAGAGGAGCGTTTGCAGCAGAGCATCAGGGGATAGCCAGCACCGATGATACCGAGGGGGGGGCAGCAGCGGGAAAAGCTGCTGAATATGGGGACAAAGCAGAAGGACAGAAGGGAGATAAGAGACGGACTGCAGCGACGGAACAAAGAGAGCATTTGATTTGATGTGACCCTGAAGCAGCTACACAATAAGACAAACCCCTGCAGCGCTCAAAACACACCTGATCACCCTGACCATGTCAGCAGCCCTGCATTTTAACATGTTCCTATTCATTTAAGTCAGGAAAGCCCTTAATAATCATCACTGAGAGATTTTACTCTAAAGGTGCTACAGAGCTTTAACTTTTACACTTTAGTTTAGAACAAGGTCGTGGAGCGCTGAGAGAAATAGATGGGGTCTGTCTGTCTGTCTGGGGGGGGTGTGGCCCCCCGCTGGGCCCACCCCCAGAACGTTCCTCAAAACTCCAGAAAGTCCCTCAAAAACACAGTTACACCATCCAGTGCTGTAAATCTCTCTCCCTCACACGCACACACACACGCACACATGCACACACACACACATACACACACACACAAAAGAATGAAAGGCCATATGGTAAACATATTCCTATGGTTGGCTGCTTTTATGGCTGTTGTTTAAAGAATGGGCAGCACCTCAGTGGGTTGAGGGGGTGAGTGGGACGGGGTGTGTGTGTGTGTGTGTGTGTGTGTGTGTGTGTGTGTGTGTGTGTGGGGGGGGGCAGTGTGAAGGGGAAAATAATACAGTGTGCCCTCAGTCCATTTTGGAGCCTTTGTCTCTATTAGTTCAGTCACGAGGCACTTGGGGGCCCTTGAAAGAAGTCTGGTTAATTAAAAAACAAAAACAGAAGCAACAAAAACAACAAAAACAGAAGCTCTGTGTTTGGAAGCTGGACAGATCCTTTCTCCCTTTAGTGTGTTCTTTGGTAACTGGTAGATGTTGACCAGCAGTGGTCCAATAAAGCTGATCATTTCAAAAGCATGGCCGCACTGCAGCCCGGTAATAAATGTCATTACTTAAAACCTCGGCAGTTTCAGGCTGCTGCACGTGTGCACAACCTGGCCTGGAGCTCTAGTGTGCACCAGCGTGCCGCCAGGGTTTCACCCAGGGACCCCAGTATGAACGTGAAACAAAAGAAGCCTGAATGAGAGGCCATGCCACATCATCCCAGTACATACCAGTCTGCTGCCTGACATCAGAGCCGTATGTTCAGATTGTCCAACACTAAAGGATGAAGTGGAGATTAATATCAAATAGATACAGATAAAAAGCTTCTCCTGTCAAAAGTCATTTGTTCTCCACCCCAGGTTAACAGTCCGGGGTGTTTGACACGAGGCTGCCAAAGCAGAACAGGCTGAATGTGTGAACACTTGCACCAATGTTTTCCTTCTGAAGGCCAGAAGCAATAAGTCAACATTTAGAAACCTCAGCTTCCCACTGGCGGCTCTCGGCTGATCCAAACCAGACCCTCTGGTGACAGAACTAACGTGTCGACTTCCTCAAGAAGGAGGCGCCACCACATTAGGCAAACGCCTTCATTAGGAGCTCAGGCTTCGGGGGGGGGGGTCTTCAGGCCTCTTTCTGCAAGGTGGAGCGAAGAGTCGGACCTCTCTGGTTTCCCGCCGCACTCGCCTTTTTACAGCGGGCTGTAAGTCACTCAGACAGCATCCTGCACCCCACTGATGACCTGCATCTGGACAGCATCTGGGGGTCACCGAGGTGGCCCTGACAAGCGCTAAACCATCTGGAAACTTCCTCCTTTTCTTTGAGAGGTCAGTGTGAGGAGAGGTGATTGAGGGGTCCGACACAAAGGAGGGAACGACAGATTGATGGCATTCACAAAGAAAGACAGAAAGAACTGAAGGACAGGGAAGAAAATGATTAGCGGAGAGAACGGTTAATGTTGGGGAGAGCTGATTTCAACAGATGATTACCATATTCAGCACAATAGAGGAAACGCTCTCAACTAGAATTTTAAAAATAAGAGGGGATCAGTTGATAATTATGCTCCCCAAAGGTAACTTTCCAAAGTTATCACAGTTAGACTATTCTTTCTCAAGAAATTGCCTAATTAATTTATTTCCTTCAAGCTGAGGACTAATTTCTGCAATTTACTGGAAAATCAAGTGGAGAGTCTAAAAAAAAAACCCCACATTATTTAAAAAGGCTTGTGATTCTTTGTTAGTCAGCAAGTGAAGCACCGAACATGAGAGGGAACAGGAGGAGGTGTGGAGTCAGATCACAGGCGCAGAAGAGGAGAGGTGAATGGAGTGGCTGTAAGTGCTCTTGAGGCACTTAGAAACACTCGGTGGAGCCGCGGGGTGGACGACAGATCGAGCTGCAGCAAGTAAACAGGGCTGGGTGAGGTGCTAAAGTCTGAGGATGAAAGAGGATGTCGGTCCAGGGACGAGGAATGCAGGGACGGAATGCAGAGTGAAGGGCAGGGCATTGATGCCAGATTACTCAGCTGCTAGGCTCAGGTGGGACACCACAGGATGGTGTAATGGCCCCCAGGAGGTGGGGCTGCTGAGGGCCATTGTTCCATGACCACTGCGTCCCCCACTATTGCAATTAAAGAAATCATTTAGGATCCAGGCAGACACAAAGATGGCTGCAGACAGCACAGATTATCTCATTACTCAAAGTCAGAGGGAGAATTACTCATGGAAACGGAAGATTAAAGACGGTTCAAGAACTTATTTCATGCCTTGTACTCGTCACATCTTGGATTTAACCCTATGCTCAATCCTTGGTGATGTGTTTTTGTTGAAATGTTAATTTCACAAAGGCTCATCTGCATATATGAGCACACAGAAGAAACCTCTTATTTTTTTAAAAATCTTTTGTCTCTCTAGACATGGGCAAACTACGGCCCGCGGGCCACATACGGCCCGTTAGGCTTTTCAATCCGGCCCGCCGAACTCGTCCAAATTATCGTAAAAACCTTGTTCATGTTCCCCTTTCCTGCACTGCCCACGTTTCCCCGATAGATGGCGCTACCGGTCACATGCACTTCTGGGTCACCTAATCATATAACTCATTATTTTCTCTTTAAACTTTGCATATCAATTTTACACATAAAATGAACATCTCAAAATACACTTTGCCATCGCTCCAAACAACCGTGTCATTAAACAAATAAAGGCAATGTCGTAATCGTCTTTCTCGTTGTCATGGCAACCTATAAAATGACACAATATAGCGTCCACTACAGAAAGACGGTCCTCAGTGCAAATCTGTTAATAAATCGGATTGTACGTTTATTTGCGTGTTCTTACTGTGCTATGAGGTTTACACACACTTCATCAATGCTTAGTAGATCCGGCCCAAACACTCAAACACTCCCGGCCCCTCCATCACATTTTAGAACCCATTGTGGCCCGCCAGTCGAAAAGTTTGCCCACCCCTGCTCTAGACTCATAATAAGTTGCTAAACGGTGCTGCAGCACAACTGAACGCGTGACTTTTTTTGTTTGTTTTAATGAAAAAACAGATGCACACGACAGCGATTATGGTATAAATGACCCTTGATGAGCGTGCACAGGCAATGTGTGACGGTGCTACAGGCCGCTGCTGTTTACAGGAAACACAATCAATACATGCGGTCATCCAGCGACCGCCGGGTCCCCTAGGACCCTGACAGGCCGGGAGGCGTCCATGCTGCTGTGGTTCTTTACTCAATAAGAACTTCTGGTCCATTCAGTGTGGAGCCACGCTGGCCAACGCTCGGGGACCATCAGAGGTGCTGTCATTTACACAAACTGGCTTTTAATGATGTCCCGTCTCATTAAGACTGATGAGCAGCATTGATCTCTGCGCCGTCCATTCACCGCCTACAGTCTGACCCTCGGACCGCCGTGGTTCAGCTGTAAACCTGCCAGAGCTCTTTTAAACGAGGTCGTGGGGCTCGGCAGCTGTCACCGCGCGTGCCCACACATGAGGATGACGGAGGTGCCAAACGGTGAAGCAAAAAGCAGAGGAGTGAGGCCACCGTGAAGATGACGCCGACGTCGCCCCTCTTTCACCTCGGGGCACCAAGCTCCAGCTGATCCCGAAGGCCCCGTCTGCAGCCCCGGAGACCACGTTCCAACCACCTCTGTGACGCGCCACAGCCCAAAGGCACTCCAGACAAATGACTGACAGAGCGAGCACCTTGTCCGTGTTCACGGAGCTCTGTGGTCATTACAGGGGAATCGGGGGCGATGCAGGGAAAAGCCCCACATGACCTCTGAGCCCTCGGCTCCTCTTTATATGCTAATGACTCCATGATGTGCTGATTTGTAACCACTTGGCCAATCAGCAGGGAGCTCTTTGCTTGGAGCTCAGCAGGAGCATCCTGGTGACCAGGATGGGTTGTAAAGGCAGCAGGTGGATGGCAGGACCACTCCTGTCCCATCTCCTCATCTCCTCCATCTGTCCTCGGACACCAGCTGGGTCCACCTTCGACGTGACACAGCCCCGACGAAGGGTCACCTTACCTTAAGTACAATTATCTGGACAAATTTGGTCACAGCAGGTCCCGATGGACTTAGTTTCAGCAAGCAGAGACAAGAAACTGCAAATTCTGATAAAACGCAAATTAAAAAGTTAAAGCAGCTGCTCTTTAATATATTCACACATTTTGATGCTTCAAGTTGGAGGAGCCTATTTCTCAAATATACAAATAAGATGAGAACTTCATGGATGAGAAGCATTTGTATTAACAGTATGAACAGGAGGTATTAATGTGGCTCAATGACTTTGTCCACAGTTTAGGTTTTGCACTGTTTAACTTTTAAGAGGCAAATGCAGCTGAATTCCAAACACCAACAGCTTAAACACACTTTAAAGGAAACCAATACATCACTTGGGGACAATTTGGACATTTTGATGCTAATGCGAGCAGCGGAGTAAAAGGTTATCCCCTGATTTTCTGGGCCGTAAGTGCCCTAATCCACAACAATCACCTCCAAATGAACCAACTTTCCAGTGGAGACAGTGGCTGAACAATGAGAGTCTGCTTCCTTTCAAATGGGCACTGAATCGGTCTTTCTGTCTTTAATGAGCTGTTGTAAAAACACATTGTCTTTACCGGGGGGGTTGTGAGGAAGCACAGGGGGAGGGAAAGTCTCAATCAGGCCACTTTCACTGTAAGGAACTCTTTTCACAGCTGATTCCTCCCTCTCAGGAAGATAGCTGAGCTTCATTGAAGCCATGGGACCGGACAAGAATGGAAACAATTTCCAGGTTTAGCTTATCAAAGACTGGGCTGCTGGCCCTGCTGGTGGCTCCGCTGGGCCACGGCCGGCTCTATTCAGCCGAGATGGAGAGATGGAATGGCAGAGAGACAAAAGCGTTAGGTATCTGTGCACAGACAGAACCTTTGCTCATTAAATTGCCAGTAAAAGAGGATAATGGCAGATTGATTAGGCTTAATGAGCTAATTCTTACACATGCCATTTGCTAACAATTTTTCACTTTTCTTTCCGTGTCAGACAGGAAGTGCAGTAAATCAGACAGATTAGCTGTGAAAGCTCTCGCTGTGCTCCTCGGCTCACAATGCACCTTTGTTCTTAAAAAACGGCCCTTCAGCAGCAATCACACTTCAAAAGTGTGTGTGTTAATTTTCAGACATGTTAAAAAAACCTCCAAACATCAAGGACACAGTTGTAAAAGGGGGGGACTGTCTGGCTGACAGACAGATGATGGATTGTATGTGCTTGTCATTTTCACCTCAACCCAAACCAACTAGCATTAAGGGACCTTGTGCAGACTTTTGTGGCAGTTTAGTGAGGTTGGAGACCCATCAATCTCCGTCCTGCTCTGTCAAAACACATAAAACTCAGAGGAGGAAGGTGCAAACACTGAGAAACCCCGGCAATGAAAGCCTCTCAATTTGAAATGAAGATAATAGATTTCAAGGGCAAAGCTGGTTTTATGAACACATTATAAACAAGTGCTTATTAATGCACCTGTCAAAAAAGCCCCCTGTGATTCACAGCTTTAGCTAAAAAGCATCACCACATCCTGTCAGTCCTGATGCATATTTGCCAAATTAGGCAAATTAGAAGTAATGAGCCTTGCAGTGGCAAATTTATTACCATGAGGGTTTGATTAAGGGAACAGGCAAGAGAACAAGCAGGGTCTTTGAGGTGGGGTTGCAGACTTCCAGTGGTTACTGGGCAAGAGGCAGGATCCCACCATGGACAGGTGGGCCGACACATCCACCATATGCCTGATCTCATGTCTGATCATCTCACACCGCTCTGTGTTCTTCTGCTCGTCCCTCCCTCTGCAGGCAGACACGGCAGAGTGATCTTCCGCCTTTACTTCCACAGAGCACAGGTTAAAGATTGGGGTCTGCTCTAATCTGCATCTCCTCCCACATGCACCGCTCACCCCTTCTTCCATTGTCCCCCAGACCCAAAGACGAATCAAAGGGTCCATTGAACAGACCTGGAGTGCCAGCACACTCCATTGCACATGAAAACCAGATGAGAGGTAAACCTCCAGCTCTGGGCTCCTCATTGTCCCAGTGCACTTTGACATGGGACAACAATGGAAGCCCATCTCCAGCCTCAGCACTGGCTCTGGAGACGGGGCACAGAACCATTCAACCTGTCATTAACCCATCGGACTGGCTCCACAAACCCATGAATGGGGGGAGTTCCACCATAGACCCAACCCCACACACCTCTCGCACCGCCCTCCCAAACACACCAAGTGCCCTCTCGCAGCGCAGCCCCTTTTGTCCCATTGTGCCATGAATGATGGACTCGGGTGGATGGGAAGAAACTGAAGGAAGCAGAGAGGTTCTATAGGCTTGATTGGCAACTCTGGATACATAGACTGTCAAGAGAGAAGGCAGGAATGACTGTGGTACACCTAAATGGGCCGCTTTCAAAAGGGGAGAGGGCAAGGGGGCACAGTGTCAACACATAATCATAAGAAAGGGAGAGGTCCCTGCAGAGAGCCCTTACGTGTAGCTTACCTTTTCCTCTGGTGGGTTAACTCGATCCCTCCTGAATGCTGATGGGGGATCATTCTAAAATCCAGAGGGGGGTGTGGAGAATGCTGACAGTGTTTTACAGAGGCCTCTTTTCAAACCCAGGTGCATTATAAATGCTAAACAAGGCGTCGGACCCAGATGATGGCCGCCGCCTGCGGCAATCAATAAGTGAATGGGGACCAGGTGGCGTCAGCGTCATTCAGGAGGAAAAGGAGGAGGGTCTGGCTTTAACTAAACTGCGCAGGGGCCTATAAGCAGATCATAAAAGTGATGGAACACTCTTGCACGCATCGGCGGATCAATAAGGGATCAAAAACCTGGAAAATCTGTATAAAATATCTGACGGGGAAGCTGAAAAACCACCACAGTTGGGCCCCACCTGTAAGACTTGTTCAAAGTACAAGCATTTTAACAATGAAAACAGTCCACCTGTGCTTTGAACGGGCCGATATATTAATATCTCTGCACTCAATACGATTCCAGCTGCTCTGCCACAGTTAATGTGATGCAGGTACAGTCTGGCCGTCACTTAGCTCTAATCCGCGCACACCCGATACCCTCTCATATGCGCCTGTAATGCAAACATCATGTGCGCTTGCGGAGCTGCTTAATGTGATTGCAGAACGGAGAGGGGCAAACATGAAAAGGTGGGCTTTGCCCAACAACCGTTTCACATTAATATGGATCAGGTTAAACCTCCTTTCTTCGCTGTTTCTATTAAAAAGGGGGCGCGAAAGGATTTTTACTCGAGTGTTGAATGAAGCCCGATATGAAAACAACAAGGCCGTCTTTGTGGAGGTGCTCAGTGTGCAGTAAGGTAGGACTGGTGCATGTAGAGGCACCTCAACTTTAGTGATCACAGATCACCATCACGAAGCAGCAGCTAAACTTTAACAAGTACACTCAGAAGGAATACAACCTGCAATCCTGACTTCATTGTTTGAGCCTCCATTGCTGGCCCCGCCTCCTGGCTGATGACATCATCACCCTGTGCCCATCCACGTGCACAATGCCAGAAACCAACAAGACATTTAAGGGCTGGGCAGAATATTACTGATCCTTTTGTTTGATTTAATATTGAAACCTTAAGACAAGGGGGAGAGAAAGAAAGCCAAGAGGTACTTAAGAAATTTCGGGAAAGTAGCACCAAAAACACAAATGCCTGTTTTTTAACACTTCCCAAAATTTTTTGTCAAAATGCATTTCCTCTCAAAAACAAACATTTTAAAACTAAAAACTGTCTCGATAAACCCACATTTACGCAGCCTCAAGATGCATGCGGGGATACATACCATCTGATTCGCTTTACATCATTCCTCCTAATAGACAAAAGTAAAGCGTCCAAAATGAGGAGAAGATCATGGAAAAGTTTAGAGAAGGCTCCTTTTCCTGTTCTTTGTGAAGTCATTAATTATCAATTCACTCTTCATCCATCCACTGAGTCATGAGAGTCTTCTTCATTATCTGTTGAATGCACGCTTCATTCCTGTTTGCTCGCCTTGTCTGAGGGGATTTGAGGGGTGAGATTGTTATTCCCAACTTTGAACATGAATCAGCATCCAGGAGCCCCCCCACACCCCCAGCCCTCCCCCACCCCCACTCATCCCGGATTCTCAGCCTCTTTCTTATGATAATGGTCCAATCAGTACGGCCGGAATGATGAAAATGCCAGTCGGCTTATCACAGCGGGGCAGCTTGGCGGTGCGGAGGGAGATGAGTCAGTAGAGCAACAAGAACCTGTTTGAAGTCTTAGTCGCAGAGGTCTCCGAGCACTTGTGTGAGGGCCGCGGTGCCTGTGAATATTAGGCTCGTATTTCTGAAATCCCGGTGCGCGAATGCTTCAGCTGTCCGTGAGGTGGCCCCCTCTGCCAAGTTGGGAGGAGCCGAGGATGCGACAGGAACTGGCGGTGCCTCCAGTACAGCGCACGAGAGCCCGACCAAGGCAGGATGCCAGACCGCCGGGCCAAACGGGGGGCCACCGACTGTCTCCCTCTCTCTGCTCGCACTTGGACAAGACTCAAGCTAGACGGGACAAACAGCTGTTCCTGGCCGCTCCGCAGACACTCAGGCGTCCAATAAAACTCCATCTGATCGATGCATTCCTGCGTCTGTGTTTATATTGTCGTGCCGGGGCTGCCCAACTAAACTCAGGGTCCAATAAAAGGGATCAGTGCATTGGACGCTCACGATATCAAGACTCTGCTAATCAGAAAATGAATTCTGACTTGCTTGTGTTTAGGGTGAAAAAAGGGCTTCCTGTGGGAGGAAACTGGAGAAAGCCCACACGGCCATGGGAAAAGAAAGGCCTTGGCTGGCCTGGGACTCGATAAATACTCAGATAAAATGTGTCACTGGGAAGGGCTGCCTCGCCAGCCAACTTTCCCCCATGCCGCGAGGGAGGACGCCCCCCTTCCCGCGACTGGGAACGGTAACTGATCCGGGCGGGGCCCGGAGGCCGCGCCACGCCGGTTATCACCGGCCAACCAGAGGCCGGGACACTCGCGCGATGCTACAACGCACCTACTTCGATCTGTGTCCGGCGTCTTCAGATGGTGAAGGTGAGGCCCGGGAAGGATAACGAGGGGGCAGAGAGCTGGTGACAATGACCACTCCCCCCCCCCCAAAGAACCCACATCAGAGGACAGGAATGGCATCTGCTCGCCAGAGCTGCAAACCATGAGCTCACTTTCTATAAGCGTGCGTGCAGAGGTGGAGGCTGTACGTGGACCGGGGGGGGTGCCTTTGGGCCTGCTTAGGTGACCTTTGGGCCTGCTCGGCTTACATGAGGTGTGAAGTTCTACTGTGACATCATGTACATAATCGCCGCTAATAATTAGCACGCAGTTGTAATTGAATCTGGATGTAAAACTGTCAGGAGGGAAGTGACTTTCAGGGAGCCCGTGAGTCCTCACGGCCGTCTGCTGACTGGAAACCGAGCCGGAATCTTCCCTTTCCAGCGTAGTTTTCAAATGTCAACAGC
Organism: Lagocephalus sceleratus; assembly: GCA_911728415.1. Lineage (NCBI taxonomy): Eukaryota > Metazoa > Chordata > Actinopteri > Tetraodontiformes > Tetraodontidae > Lagocephalus > Lagocephalus sceleratus. The sequence continues at coordinate 2,232,315 of CAJVRN010000231.1, read as the reverse complement.
GGCAGCGTTAATAAGCCTCTTATATCATCTATCTCAGCTTTCTAAGAGTTTTTTTTTTTTCACACTGCCGTCTCTGAATTTTAAATCCCTCTGCACCGCTCACACGAGAGAGGAGAGGATCTGCTGCTGTCGGCTTTTATTTGCCCGGTTGGACACAATTTGAACACGCTGACTTCCTAATAGCCAAACGGTCAAAAGCTGGTCCAGCGGAGGAGTTTCACCCCACGGGTGTGAAGACAGGGAGATGCTAACATGTGCTCGCGCCCCCCCCCGCAGCGGCTCCTTATCGGCTTTGGCCACAGAGGTTGTCCCCGTGCCCGCCAGGGGGGGCGCGAGCTGATCTGAGGGACGATCCTGCTGCTGCGGGTGTAGAAGATGTCCTTTTAGTGGCTCACATCATTACCAGACCGTGTGGGAGCTGCAGCGGGAGCCAGCATCTACCTAGCTAACATTTCCTCCCCCCCGGCATCGCCCGTCTGCCACCTGTCATCACTCGGCTTCGCCAACGATGCTTGGCCCCTCGCAGTCGTCCGAGAAGGCCGTCCAACGGGGGGGCACCTGGAGCCCCCCAGACCACAGATCTGGAGACAGAGGCCACATTAAGACTCCCGTACCCTCCTCCAACACATGTTGTAGTGACACTGTGACGGTCAGTAATTTCGGGATACAAGGGCTCATCAATCACAGATTACCTCCCATTTTTATTTGTCCCTTCAAATGGAAACATTTGACCGTTTGCTCTGCTGCACTTCCGAGCCCCCCCCACCCCCCTGTCATTAAAAGGTCAATTCTCCGCGGTGCCGCCCGGTCTTAACCAAGCGGCAGATGCGGAGCTTCCAGGACAGAGAAGAAAAAACACACTTCCTGAGCTCTGAGAGCTACAAGCAGGTGTGAAAACACGCTCACGGTGAGGAGGAGACAGGGAAGAGGGGAGGAAGAGGTGAGGAGCTGCGCTCCAGCTGAGGCGGTGGGGGTCAGGCCTGGGGTTCCTGCATGTGGCAGAAACCCATTAATCATTCCTGTTCTCTGACAGGAGCTGTACAACACACACACACACACACACACACACACGCAGGCAAACATGCATGAGCACCCACACGCCCATGGCTCCACCTCCAGTGCCACAAACACAGAGGAACCCGCCCCAATTTCCCTAAAACATGCCCGACAATCAATCAAGGACGCGCACATCCATCTCATCAAACCATCCGTCTTTTACGTCTGCGCACGTCTCCATCCGTGTCATCCGTGTTTCAGTTCCCCCCCGTCCTCTCGGCTGCCTCCGAATCCAGGCGATGCCAAAGAAAAAGAAACGGAGGGCAAAATTTTTTTAAAAATTAAAAGAGAAACAGTGAAATAGATTCAGGAGGAACACTAAAAATAAACCAGAATTCAACTGTGATATTGCGTGTTACCAGTTATGTGATAATAGAGCCAAGTTGTAATGCAGCATGAAACAATACCCACACCACACACCAGTAAGGAGCTCCAAATACAGATTTATTTTAATACCGTTGTCCAAAATATGATTGCCCAGATACTGCCTGAAGGTGTATTAATTTCGTTTTCTAAGCCAAGTCTCTATTTCTTTGCCTTAACTACAAAATAACTGAATCTATTATTTTAGTCTAATTTTTGCCAGCATAAGGAGGCAAAATAAAGGATTTTTTTTTAAAGGGAGACAATGACGTGTGTTCCTCGGTGTGGCCACTAGGGGCTGCCTGCTCCACAGGTTTTATCTCGCCCTCCTCAGCTTCCACATGTCACGACAAAAGAGGCTGCAATTGTTCAAGAAGGAGTGCGCTTCATTCCAGCACTGTGTATTTCACTAATGGACCATCAAAGTTTTCAGAAGAAAAGATTAGAAACAGAAACCCAAAGAGACATTTTAGAATTTAAAGGAGTGTCAATGCACCCCTCCCTCCCACATATGTGTAATTGGCCTGCTTCTCATTTCACAAGGACTGTCCGTGTGTGTGTGTGTGTGTGTGTTTATGTGTTTGTGTGTGTTTCCACCCTGTTCAAAGAGACAATGATTACTCGGCAAAAATCATCTGGGGATGAGAAGGCAAGGAGAACAAATTATACCCTTGAAGTTTTCTGCAACTGGATGCGACTCTGAGGAAAATAAAACATGGTCACCATGTCTTTTAACCCTTTCTGGGAAGGATGAACATAAACATCATGGGATGGGGAATTTTGAGAACAATTTAGAGAATGATTTAGAGAGAGAAGTGTTTTAAATTATTCCATTTAAAAAAAAAAGAAGCTAAATTCTTGTGTGGAACGATGGCCAAATTGAAGAAGGTTTCCAGTCTGCATTTGAATTACGAATAAACACACACGCCACAACAGGTCCTCAAAACTGCAGATTTATGATTGTTTAGATGAAATGAAACAACACTCCAGCAGAGTTCAGCCTCTCAGTTCCTCTCTGATCCTCACCTTTATGTGGTTGATGCTCCAAGGCCATCCATGCTCCATGCTGTTCCCCCCTCACTGGTTGGGGAGGGGGGGTGATCACAAAGGAGGGAATGGGGGGTAGAAAACACCTCCAGGGCACGTCAGCGCTAATTGTTTCCAATTTAGCCAAATGAAATGAGCAACATGGAGAGCTGTTAACACACATCTCAGATGTCTGATATGAGAGGAAATGTTTGATTAAACCCTGAAAGAGCCTTCGGGGGTTTACAGACAGCATCTCGTTACTGTCACGTTCAGCCCGATGCCATGTTTCTATTCTAATACGTGGTAAAGCCGCCAGCCTCCGTAGATAAACATCCAGAAGACAGAAAAAAAGACCCATTTGAGAGCAGCAGAAATGAAGGAAGGACTGGTTTGGATATTCTTGACGTGACTATTAATATGTGTGACGAGACTAAAATAACTGTGTTTTTTAAATAAATATGGTTATTACCATGACAACAGATGGGAAAATAAACCCGGGCTTTAAAGTGATCTCTCATTCTGCCAGTGTTATTACATGTGCAAAAGTCACCATCAAACCGGATTAGGCCAATAGGATTGCGATGCTCGTCTTTGATCTGCCAGATTACAGTAAATCTTCCACGGCACAGAATGAAAAGTTAGCGCCAGGGAGACAGAGAGAGATGGGGGTCGGGGGTGGGGGGGGGTTCTGCAGGGGCCCTGGTATCCATGCCTTTTCCCAGCTAAGCCGAATTCTTCCCCCCTCGCCTCGTGCTTCCAGGAGATTTGGTGTGGCTCTGATGTCTCAGGCCGAGGAGACACAATCAGGACAGTTCCTAATGTGGCAGCTGAGGGGGGGCGGGGGGGCAAGAAATGGTCTTCAATAATGAGATCTTCATTTATTCCACCCACATTTTAGATCCATTCAAGCATGCATGTATGTGGAAGCCCATCAAATGTTTCAGCGAGATAAACGCTCTAGACAAAAACCACCGCCCCCCCCGAAGGCTTTGATCTGTGACATGCGTGTTTTGATGTCGGCCGGGGGAAACAAATCGACGGCGTTAGATCTTCAGACTACGTCAGGGCATGTTGAGATTAGAGCTGGGGTTTGTTCGTCCGTGTGGTACAAGGCTTGATTAATAGTTCTGCTGGTTAACTCCAGGCTGCTTCCTGAGTGGATTTCAGACACTTTTCCTTCAGGTTTCGGGTTCCACGTATGTTTGAAAACCTTCTTGTTGGCCTCTAATGGGGGTTCAAAAGCCCCAGAAAACAGCCAATGAGCACCTCTGTAATGTTAGCAGGACCCATCCAAGGAGGGTCCTGTTATCTACACCAGCCTGTCCTCCACCAGCAGCATGTTCACTTAGTCAGAACCTTCTTTGGCGGAGCCAAACTCCCCCAGCTCGGTTCTTCCCAGGGAGCTGTGACAAGACCTTTAACTCAGCCGTCTCATCTGCTCGGCTGCTGAGATCCTTCAACAATCTCAGTAATGAACCTCTCTTTGGAGCGAGCCAGGAATTAATCTCTGGGGGGAGGGAGGAGGGGAAGATGGAGGAAGATGGGGGGGGCAGACAGCCAAGAGGAGGAGAATGTGTAGGGAAATAATCACAGGGGTGTGAATGAGAGAACACGACATGTGAAAAAAAAAAAGGAGTTTTCAGTGCCAGAGAACCCGAGCTCAGCCTGGAGAATCCATTAATAATTGCGTAGAAATCCTGTCATCACGAGGCTCCCCTTATTACACACGAGCCCCATCACGAACCGCCGCCGCGCTGCCGGCGTCACTTAGTGGCCTGGCTAACGACTCCGGACAAGACCGCCATCAATGATACCCTGGACATCAGATTAGTCATCAAGTCAGAGGAGGCCAGGACGAAGGCCCTGTCCACGTTAATAGAAGCAGACACTTTGACACGGCATGCACGATTTTTGGGTTTTGCCTTTTATTTCCTGTACAAAAACCATCAATCTTGTCCCCCATTAGTGTCCATTTTACATCCACTTTGTGTGTGTGTGTGTGTGTGTGTGTGTGTGTGAGTGTGTGTGTGTGTTCCTCCATGTCAGGCTATAACTTAATCATTTTATTCACAACCTGTGGTCCCGCTGTGTATAAGGAAGACGTAGCCGAGAAATCTGTGTGGGTGTGTGTGTTCCTGTGAACGCTACATTGTTACAACCAGAAAGCTGATTTTTATGAGCAAAGCGAGGCCATTTTTGGGAATTGAGGGCATCTTGGCTGGTCCTCGCAACTTCAAAGGTCTGTGTGAGAGTTCAGACTTGAATTTAAGGTTACGGTTAGTATTAAAGGTTAGGGTGAGGGGAACATATTAAGTAAATGAGAGTCCCCACAAAGAAAATGCAACCACTTGTGCGTGTGCATGTGTGTGTGTGTGCATGTGTGTGAGTGAGTGTGTGTGCAGGCTCTGGGGTAAACAGTTGGAAAACATTCATCTGCTTGTCGTCAGACAGTGCTGACATCACACAGCTAAGCAGGCTAAACACAGATACAAGCCTCTCTCATCTCTCTCTCTCTCTCACACACACACACACACACACACACACATGTGCACCCCCCCCCATACACACACACACTCTGACCCTTGTTCTCTACATAAGGGTAAATTGCAAATCAGTTTGGATCGGAATGTTCATTTAGTGCACAAAATGTATAAGTAACACGCACACACCCACACACGCGCACACACACACACACACACCACTCTCTCACCTTGGCTGTGCAGCTTTGAGGTGGGTGACCTCATGCTGGTGACATGAGAAAGTGCCCAGGATGTCCACATTTTCCGTCTGTTTACCCTTGAGATGGAGCACATTCCTTTTATCAACGTGCTCATTACACCACCGAGGTCCAGGACGGAGCTGGGACACATTTAGAGAGGCTACGGTGGCTGCCAGGGCATGGTGGCCACCTCTTATCGAGCGAAGGTTCAGGAAACAGGATCTCCTCTCCTTGGTGTTGTAATGATGTACAGCCCATACTGACAGCAGCTCCATGACACATTTAAGGGTAGGGATTGTGAGAAAGAGCGCGTTATGAAGCCTCTGAAATAGCCTTAAGAGGCTGAACGTGACTTAAGTACATGTGTACTGTGGTGTGCGCTCTTCAAAGGCGTACTAAATGAAAACAACATTTAGACATTTATAATTCTCTAACGGTACTCCAGGATCCAGAACAAAGCCCTGCGGCTGGAAACCACAGAAAGAGCCCTTCCTGGGGGGGGTGAAGCACATTTTACAGTGCAATTGCTGTAAAAAAAGATAGCAGAAGCACACTTCCTTTCACAGTCTCACTCTTTCACTTCCTGTCAGATCTGTAATCATCTCGGCTGGAGAGCAGACATGTCAATTAAAACAGAACATGCTCGGGGAGTGGGAAAATGTCATATTTAGATACTCCCCCCGCTACATCTCAACAAAACAGAATACTTTTTGAGGGATTTCTATGTTTTCAGACCTTAATGAGCTCTTATTTTAGTGGTGGAGACTTCATTTTAGCTCAGCCCTCATCCAGTATGCGCTCCAGGACTGTACACAGGTCTCTCTGCTACCATCGCAGATACCAAAGCAGACACGTAGTTTGATTTGTAGCTTGAGTGCTCCGGACCGTAGGAAGAAGCTCTTGAAGCTCCTTATGTTTAAATTAAAGGCTCCTGTCTGCGCAGCTTGCTTTTAAAGATTGCACCACAGTAGCACAGCCTGCAGCGCTCCGAAAGGCTCAGACCAAAGTAGTCGTTCTCTGAACCCACTGACAGCGTCCTTCACACCCCCCCCAAAGACAGAGAGCCAGTAAGACCACATCACACGTTTGAATGTCCTTTTGGGTTTCTAAAGTGCTGGAGATTGTTTCACTGAACAATCTCCAGCACCTCTTAAATATCAGTTCAAATACACGACAAGAAAGTAAGACACCAGCGGCTGATTCCAGCTTCTGCATCCTTCAGAGGAGTGAGCGATGTTTTCATAGGAAACCAGCAGAGTTCTGTTTAACTAAACACCACAAATGGAGGTGGAGTTTGAAGACGTGTTTGACAGTTCACTGCTGGAGACGATGTCCTCAACCTTCCTGCTGGTCACTGAAGCCACGCTTGTGTCATAAACGCACCAGCCATGATGAGACAGACGGAGTGCCGCGCCCGTGGAGTCTTAATCCGAAGCGATCAGCCGGGTCTCCACACGGGCTCCTTTCATGGAGCTGCTCAGCCCGGTGCATTCTGGGTCGGGGCTGCAGGAACAACCCCCCCCCCAACCCCCACCCTTCATCACAGACCCCTGGTCATCTTCCTTCCAACCTCTTTTGTGAGTCTTTTCCACTTTGATTTCATGTCTGCCCATCTCACGGGTCCAAGTAGAGACGTCCCATAAAGGACCCAAAGGGGACACAGCCCCCTCTGCTTCCTGCACACAAATACACACACAAATACACACATCTTCTCATACACTTTACATGTGTACAGGTAAATAACACCCCCCCTCCATATGCAGCAGCCTTGTTTCCACCCCCACCAGAGCAGAAAGGCTTGTGCCAGTTTCCTACAAAGCTCTCATTTTTCCCCGCTCGTGTTTCTGGGGTGATCTGGGGAAATATGCGCGCCTCAAAGCAAGCCACGGAATCTTTGTTAACACGCTCATATAGTCGTACGTCTTGGGGACAAATAAAGGCAGAAAAACAACCCCTGCCACGGCGAAGCGAGCGCACACTATCCAACCGCACAGGGCTTCCATTAACCACCCCCCCCACCCCCACCCCCCAGCAGATTGTGAACACGTCTCTGGACGGGGGTCTCGGGGTGTTCCCCAGGGGAGCCCCCAGGGCTCAGGGTGTTAGTGTTGCCACTGGGGCTTTATAGACTCCCTACTGAGAGCATCTCCTTAAAACAGACAATGGGAGGTATTTATCCCCTGGGTGACCGTGCTGACCCCCTAAACTCACTCCCCTAAATCCACCGGGCACGGACTAGCGGCTCCTTTCACAGAGCCTTTCACAAGGCCTCACAAAGCGCCCTGGCCCATGAGCAAGCATCCCAAGTGCTGCACAGGACGGGGAGAAGCGAGCGTCTCCTCCTCAGCAAACAGCCGCAAGATTCCGGATTGGACGGTGATTAATCTGGGCAGATTAAAAAACATCGCGGCGCGAGCGGCGGAGTGGATGGTGACAGCGCTGACACGCCGCCACCGCTGCCGCTCTCGTTGCACCGCGCCTGCTGCGGCGCAGGCTCTGAAGCGAACTCGCAGCGGCGTGCGCTTTTACGCAAGAGAGTCGAAGTATTTCATCAAAGAAGGAATAAAAACAGCCTTTTCTCTTCCCCCGTCGGTACGTGTCCTCCCTCTTCTCCGTCTCCCGGCCTCACTTCCTCTCCCAGTTTGTATTTTTGTTGTTGTCGCAGCCCCCACTCCGACATTACCCCTCTACTTTCTTTCACTCATCACTTTTAATTCCACCCACTCTTTTCTTTCTCAGTGCAGAGGCGCCGTTTCCACAGGGGGAATGTTTCAGTCTGTGTGTGTGTGTGTGTGTGTGTGCACTGTGTGTGTGTCAAACAGGGGTGGGGCAACAAAAGAGAGGAAGAAAGGGGTCAATACGTGTGCATATTGTGACAGAGAGATGGCAAGCCTTTTTTTGCGTGTGTGTGTGTGTGTGTGTGTGTGTTTGTCTGCCTTTGTGTATACGACAGAGCTGAAGCAAAAAGGTCTAACCTTCATCCACATTCATATATATATATGTCCTTATACCACCACTGCAAGGAAGGGGCTTCTTTTCTTGCCTCTCCTTGCATTTAAATGCCTCTTATAAACCCTTTAAGACCTTTTTACACCCCTGAGTGGACTGAGTGATAAATGTCTGCTTTTATAGCATTCCTTCTTTTCTTTCTTGGCATTTTTTTCAGCCGGGAGAAACAGAAAAAGTCGCATTTGAGAGTGCAGCGAGGAAAGAAATCCCCCGGCGCTGCCCATTAGTTTCCAGTGTAAAACTGATAGCGAAGCTTGCTGTGCATTGCAGCTGTTCTCTCTATGCTACAATATTAATGATGACTTAATCAGTGAAGCGGGAAGCTTTAAATTCTGACAGTTTCCCACACAAGTCTTCCTCTTTTAATAAAGGTCACGCACATTCATGTCCTGTAGAAACTCTCTCGTAGTTCTAAAAAAATCCTTAAAAAAAATCCTAAAATAAAACCCAAGTTACCGTAACTGTAATAATCCTTTCAGGGATCCGTTCACACACGGGAAGTTGGTTTAAGCTCAAGTATGTGAGTGTGGAACATCTTCATAAAACATGTCAAACGGTTCTTCATATTGAGAAACTTTCCACATTTACCCAAACACTTTAAGCTCTAATAGCAGTAATTATCTCTGGCTTGATTTGGAGAAATTCTAAACCCGGTGAGCCCGACAGTTTGTTACCCGTTCGGGAAGTTGTTGGAATTTTCCAGAGATGAAAACTCTGGCATGAGATTGGATCAACTGTCTGTCACCATCTACGATCACTGAACCATACCAAGTAAGAAAATTACATGTAGACTAAACTCCTTCTGTCTTTTTTTGACATTTGAGTTTTAGTTCACATTCACTTGCTGTCGTTGTTGTTTGACTTATTTCAAGGCCGTGAAGTTCCATCCCTGCGCTTGTCCTGCTGGATGGTGACGAGTCCTCCTCCCGACTGCGTGAGTCAGACGTCGTCTTTGTTCTTATTGTACCACATTCGTCATCTACGAGCGCAAAATCTTGGATTGAGCGATTCAGAATTCATGGCTGCATTTCAAAAACATCTGTGCTAAATGTTGCATGGTTGCATGATTCTTACATGCGGCGAGTTCATCTGATACCAGAGTACAAGTGGTGTTTCTACAGCTTTAAAAGATTACGACCTCTTAATACCGACCTTGGCGTTAACGTGAAGGGTAATGCACGGGGACATTTATTGTCAATAAAAAGTTGTACAGTCACTGGCTTCCTCCATAGAAACAAATAAAGAGCGTCTCATCTGTTTCGTTTCATCATGAAAACAAAGGCCCTCAAATTTCCTTTGATTTTTTTTTTTGTTTTCACTGAGAGGCTGAAGAAAGACGAGACATAACAAACGCTGTGGTCAGAAACCCACATTTCTCCAAACAATGCACCACCATTAGAGGATGAAGGCGGTTATCTGCCGCACAGCCGTGTAGATCTGACCACCAGTTTAGGGTCCTTGCAAAATTCCAACCTGTTATCTCCCCCCCGGAGCTCTGGAGGGAGAAGCATTCTGAGCCAGCGTGAGCCTCCCATCACCGACCAAGAGGGAAGGTTTATTCTCCTGCAGCGTGTAATGATTAATCGGGGGTCTCAGACGGCGGACAACAGTCAAGGACCGACCGCATTTCACCTCTCCGGTTACTGACAGTTAGCTCTTTGAGGTTAGTCTTTATGGCAAACACGGCCAACGGTTTGTCCAGGTAGTTAGAGGCCGTAGGGAGGTTCGGGTCCCGCGACCGCGCATGCAGGGGCCCTGACCTGGGAGGGCCTGTTTACGGCTGTCTCACGTGCACGACCGTGCTTGTGTGAGAGCGGTGGCCTAAGCTGACCTGGGATAACAGGTACGCGAGGGTCAGGAATGCCTGGAGTGCAGAGCATGTGGAGCAGGTTTTTGCTGTGTGTGTGTGTGTGTGTGTGTGTGTGGAGGCCTGGAAGGCAGGTGGGGGAGTCAAAGGGTTAAACTAGAGCAGGTTGGCGACGCCGCAGGCACCAAAGCGCCACAGTCGGTAACAAATTGCAATCACGCAAAGTTGTTGGGGTGTGGGTGAGCGCGGGTAAAGGTCAGGCTTAAGGACAGTCGCTGTGACCTGTGAAGTGAAACCTCCGCCCGACATGTGTCTGAGGAACATCAGCAGCTGTTGGTCTCATACAGATGGGGAGAGGAGTCCGATCAGAGGTCTCCCGATGGACAAACCTGAAAAAAAAACCAACCCAAAGAAACTTCCTGGGAAGCAAAAGTGACTGTTTTTGTGCGACAGCAGGGCCGAAGGCACCGAGGCAGCGGGCCTCACGGGCCGCAGCACATACATCACCCAGGCCCCCACCAGAGCAGAGCACAACCCCGGTGTCAGAAATCTGCACTTAAACTCCACATTCTTCTCCAGAGGCGCCACACCTCGCCCCCAGATCCCCCAGATACTCTGGATAGTCTTCCAAAAGCCTATTCTCTCACCCCGTCATGCCATCGACACGTCTCACACGAGCGCCGGGATTGGACTCAAATTAGTTGTGACTTTATGGCTTTTTCAGTGCAAACCCAAAGTCTTTAGATGTGAGGCAGCCCCAGGGAGGACGGTGGGAGGATGGGGGCCACCCCCTCTCATTTGGGCTTCAGTGCTTGGCTGCAAGGTTTTTGGGGAAGATAAATCTGATTCAGGCCATTTTTTTCATTAGGATTTAGGATGCTCTGGACCCAGGATGGAGTCATTTGAACCAGCAGATTTTTGCTCAATATTCTGCCCCCCCCCCTCTGTGGGAGCTGGCCAACATAGGTGGAGGAGGAGAAGAGTCCCCCCCCTCTCCCTTGTTAAAAAAAAATTACATTTTCCCCTCCTACTTGAAAGCATTTCTCAGATTTCTGTAAGCAATAGTGCGAGTGTGCACACAGACATATACACACACATATACACACACACACACAACATGAAGGTTAGGCCCTTTTTTTAGACGCCCTAATAACAGACTACAGCCTGATCTTCAAAGCAGCTGAAGAGCTGAGGAGAGCGAGGCCGTTGAGAACCTCGGCGAAGGAGCTTTTGGCACATTTGAACCCACTTTGAGTGTAAAAGAACCCTTTAATATTTACAAATTGCTGTAAAACAGCACTCAGCGCACGGCCAACGTCAACTCTCTCCTCCAAACGCGTAAATCAGAGCGCATGGGAGTTCATTTCCTGGGAAAGAGCGCAATAAATAAAAACAGCTTTCCATCTGTCCTTCTAGCGTCTCGTTAGAGGGGATTTGCCTTTCTTCTTCCTGAGTGTGACTAACCTGTGGAAGTGCAGAGCGGCCACGGCCGTCTACCGCCGAGTCTGAACCTGCAAAAAGAATCAACTCCGATGCTTTATGAGACCCTGAATCTCAGATCCGTCGTTTTCGTTCAGCTTTTACGAGAACATACAACAAAGGAGCAGAGCTTCAATGCCAGGTGGATTCTATAGAACATGAACTGGAGCTCGCCGTGAAGAAGAAGAAAAACAGTCCTCAGAACGTCACTGGCAGTCAGGCTGGCTGCAGGAAAAAGCAGCGCTCGTTTCACTTGCACTATTATGTTTACTGCTGGTGCTGTAAAGCTGTCTTCGATGACGATCTTACGTTTCATATTCCGAAGAAGATGATATAAACGCAACTGGAGCGTTTCGAGAACTCTGGCGCGGCGGTGTTTCCTTCAGGAAACGATGTCTGCGCGGGGCTCAGCTGCCACTCAGGCTCGGGAGGTTTCCAGCGGGACGGAACGGCCCACCAAGATTCTTTATGGGGGAGATAGATTAGACTGCCAAAACCTTTGACTTGGTTTGAAAGAAAGTCTATAAAACTGCAGCCGTAATGACAGAGATGAAAATCCCAAAAGTTTAACAGCCTGGAGCCGTCGGTCTGCCCTGAACACCAGCGCGGAGGCCGTTTTTCCCTTAAATTCTTACAGGCTAATTTGTTCGGAAATTGATTCTTCTTTATTTAATGCTTGCATCGCTCAGCACCCACAGATGTGTGACCTCCAACGAGCAGGACGACAGTAAAACCACCGGTGCTGGAGGGAAAACGGGACCTGGACGAGCCAGGAGGTGGCGCTGTGCTGGAAACGAAACCTCAACAAAGGGCCTTTAAACGAACTCCCTTATTGCAGCGGGGCAACTTTAGGGGAAGTTGATTTGGGATATGAGCGCTGGTAATGCGCTGTAACTGTTGGTAAGGCCCTCAGCGCGCCAGCAGGGAAAGCAGGAGAGAGGCGGCCTGGAAGGAGCCGCGAGAGCACCAGCTTCAATTACCACCATTACTGCACATTACCCAGGCCCTCATTTTCTTCCTGTGTGTCTCCTTCCTCCTGCAATCCGGCCGCAGCACCCCAGGCTACCCAGAAGTGTGTGTGTGTGTGTCTAAGTGTAAAGTAAAAGTGTGTGAAATGCTCATTTGCGTGTGTGTGTGTGTGTGTGTGTGTGTGTGCCTGTTGCTAGGTAATATATCATGAGCATGAATGGACCCCCAAGCCAGAAGTTAATGAAGTGAAATGAGACTTATTAGCGGAAACGCTTTAAAATTACTGACAGCTGAAGGTGAAGAAATAAAGATGATTCGAGAATTATTCATGACGGCAGAGGTGGAGGTGCTCAGGGGAGGGTCTGAGTGAGCGCCGGTCTGGGAAGTTTTTCCACCAACGCAGCTGAACTGGTGGATCGCCCTCCGTCCAAAAGGGCCAGCTTCCTCCATTTGTATCAAAGGGGCTCAGGCGGGTTCAAACGCCCGTGATAAGTCGTCCTCCCGTGTCTTGTTTTTTTCCAGCATTGAGCCCGCCGCAGCGGATTAACGCGGTCATGTGACCCGCGCCGCGCGCTCTTACCAGCGCCTTCATATCTGAGGCGAGCGCGCGGCTCGGGCCGGTTAAAGTCGGCCATAATTAGACACGAACCAGCAGTCAGCGGGCTGATTACTGCCACCCCTCGTCAGGTAACGGTGGCTCAACCTGGGGCCCGGGCTCACTCTGGCGTGCAGCGCATGGTCGACGGCGCAGGCGGGGGGTGGGGGGGGTCGGCCAGCGCGCGGGGACACATTTCTCACCGCTGTCACAGTTTCGGGGGCGCTCGGCCTCTCTCTGCCGAGGCTAATGTCTGACCGGCTGCTCACTTATTAACCTGACAGTAGCGCGCTGAGCTACGGGGCTGCTGAACGGGGGCCGGGGTCAAAGGTCAAGTATTCCACTTAAGCACCCGTTCCGAGGAATCGCTCTCTGAGACTCTCTCTCCTTTTGCGTTTGTGTCTTTTTGTAACAGCGCGTCGCAGATGAGGATAAATCAAAAGATCGTGTTTCACCCCCACCGCAGACCCCAGGGAGGACCCTTTGATGCTTTGAAGTGGGATACATCTGGTTGTCTTTGACTGAGGCCTCACAATGAGGTCGAGATGCTCAGGTTGGACTGGGCAAGCCCCTCACCGTCCTTTGGCCTCTCTTTAGCCCAGCTTTAACCCCGTCCTGACCCCATTAGAGCGTCGCCTCAGGGAGAGGAGGGGGTGGGGGTGGGGGGGGTCACAAGCCACGCGTAGAAGCTGCAGATACCTGAAGGCCTCCAGGGTACCAGGCTGCTCTGGCCCGGCCTTTGTTGACATTCACGGTCACGGCCCGGATCGTGGAGTCAACACCGACTGGCCGGGAAATGAGAGTCGACAGGGCCGCGCTTCTGATCAAATACTGAATCAGAGTCGGTCAGAAACAGAAACAAACTCCAGCTCGGCTCCCGCTCAGGTTTACATTCACGGTTGTTCTTCAGTTTGGACCAGATGAAACATAAACACGGAAAAAGCAGCTTCCAAAATCAGCCGCCTGCGACTCCCATCGGGTCCTTGCGGTCGCTCTGTGTTGTCGCTCGGCCCTCACGCCGAGATCGGCCTCAACCACCAAAGTTTCTATCACATAGCTATCACATCTCCTTTAATGCTTCACCAAAGCATCAACGAGGCAGGAACGGGGCCGCTGCAAACCAACTTCCCTCTGCAATAAATGATTCAGCTGCACTCACAAATAACTCACTTAGTGGCAGAAATTGGACTGAGGGCTGACCCAGATTTATGGACACCCCCCCCATTTAGGAAGCCGGCTGTAGAATGAGAACAAGGTGGGGAGTGACATTCGCGGAGCCACTGATCTCTGTATGAGGTGAGATGAAGAGTTTCCAGAAGGGAGCCGTTGTCTTATCAGCAACAGCAGAGGGGAAACGTGGCAGATCTCAGCCAACCGCATTCAACTTACCTCCTCAGAGTCTGGCCTGGATGGGGACCGTTGCCATGGGCGACGCAGAGGCAAAACAAATCCTGTTAAATTATCAATGAAGATTCGGCCCGATAAGGTAGAGCCACACAAACGCTGCAGAGCGAGTTCCCTCAACAGTCACCTGACCTTTGCTGCCCCAAATCTACTGAAACGAGGCGGTCTGCCCAAAAATGTAACATTTCCTCAGATCAAAATAGAAAAATCCTGGAGGAAAATGGGGCCAACGAGTTCTTTATACCTGCAGTAACGCTGCGCAACATCAAAATGTTACGTTCTGGAAATCTAGGACACGTTAACTCTGATGCTCAAGCAACCCGTCCAACCTTTCTCTCTTCACTCCCGATTCGTTACACGAGGAAGCCGAGCGACTCGCTAGCGTGTCAGAAGCCCTCAAGACCGCCGTGGCGGGACCACAGCGTTGTTTAACACATTTAACACATTCTCCCCTCTCCTTGGCGTGGAAGGGGAACCAACGTACGCAGAGCCGCGGGGGGGGGTGTTTGTCTGTGACGTAGGTGGATGTGGGCTAATCAGCCCGTTGCAGCTCAGAGCCTCCTGCGACGCTCACCTATCACTGCAGGGAGCGGCGTTCCTAATGGCGTCTGCGGCTCCGGTTTTACGAGTCCGCCGTCTCCGTCTGCCCCCGACTCACCGCTGCCGAGCGCAGTCGGTCTGTCTGGGGCGGGACGAAACAAGGTTGCTCTAAGTCAGACAAATGAGGCCATTTCAGGTCACGTTTTCTCGCCCAACGAGGCAAATTATTCGGATAAATCAGAATCTGGTATTCAGAAAGGATTTTTTTTTTTCGGCAAATTAGTTTACAAAAGGAAAAGGAGTTCCATTTTAATTTTGCAACCAAACGCCCTGAAAATCAGACATTTTTGTTCACAGCCATATCAAAAGGCCACAAATCGCCGGAGGGGTTGGATTTTAGTCACGTGCCCGTGCGTGACTGTGGGGGGGTTCGGGGGCAGGGCAGGCTTTTTATAAGTGGAAATGCTTAAATGTCAAATTACTCCTACAGACATGGGGGGGAACAAGATAGACTAGTCATCTATGCAGCCTTTGTACGCACAGGAAGGGGGGGCTGTTATACAGTATGTCTGGTTCTCGGCGGACCTCTGGGACTCCAGATAAGCGCCCCGCATTCTGTGTCTGCCTCGTCATGTCAAAAGCACCAGCCCCCCTGTGCTGATAACCCCCCCCCCCCCATAGGAAAGGGACCTTTCATGTCGGCTGCATGTGCCGATGACTTTAACACACCAGAGACGCACGTGGGTGACAGTTTACGAGTTCAGCAAAACTCACCCCCCCCTCGCAAAGGAGCGGGGGGTCGGCCAGAGACTGGAGGTCAGAGGTCAGCAAAGGTCATTGGTAGCTAAATTGACTAGCGGGGGGGGGGCAGAGAAAAGGGGGGGCGCAGAACTCTGGATGAGACAGACGGGGAGACATCGATACAGCCCCCGGGTCTCTTTGATCCATCGCTGCCAGCTTCCTGAAGTAAACACAGGCTAATTGTCTGGATCAGGCTGAGATGCTTATCTGCCCCCCCCCAACACTGAGGCCTTGCTCACTCAGACGTCTACCCCACCAGCCTGGATCCAGCTATCTGAGGCCCCAGCACCTCTCCGGTCCAGGCCAGATTTGACCCTGACACGTATCTGTTGACCCTTTAATCCAGAGAGCGTTTCACAATTAAAGCAAAGCCGATAAAGAACAAGCTAAAAGAGTCTATTAAAAACATTTAACTCTGCTAAAAACTTATCTTTTAATTGGTTATTTTGCTAATAAAAGGACGCGATATCAGTTTGGAATCAGCCTTTATCACATCATTGGAATTTTTAACTAAACCCGCCTGAAAGTAGCTGTAATTTTAGAGACGAAAGCGGCCAGAATCTTAAAACTTTTCCTAGAAACAAGCTGATTACTGGGAGGGAGGAGCGCATGCAGCCTCCGAACCTGGCAGCATAAACACAGACGCCGATGGGGGTTTTCCTCCTGCTGCACAGAGTCCCAGAGAAACCCTTATGTGGATTCAGGGATGACACTCGAGCACTCTCGGGGGGAATAAAGGACGCTCCGGAGGCCTGATTGAGTTTAGTGAGACCTGGAGGCTCGGGCCTGACAGCAAATACATATGAGTTTATAATAGATATTAGTGAGACAGACTCACCTCTTTGTCTAGAGCCTTCACAGGCTCCTGCAGTTTATTCTTTTTCAGGTATTTTCCTTGTTAATAACATCAGCATTGCCCTAACCCAGGCTCAGGAGTCAATTCCAGTTCAAAACGCAGGGCTGCAATAAAGCTCTGCTTGCTGATTTCGCAATAAAGAGCAGCGGGAAAGGCCAGAGCGGAGGGTGGGACCCTTCTGGTGCAATCTAAAATCAAATCGGGATGTACGTATGGGAGCAGATCAGGTAAAACCAATATTAGGATTTCATCAGATCAGCAGCAACTTTGTGACCCAAACGTGAGGCTCTTGGTTTGCGTGTGTGTGTATGTGTGTGTATGTGTGTGTGTGTGTGTGTGTGTGTGTGTGTGTGTGTGTGTGTGTGTGTGTGTGTGTGTGTGTGTGACGGCTGCACCTCTCTTTGGGCTGCGGGACTCTGTCAGTCACAGTGACACTTGGAGCGGCAGCCCCCTGCCCGCGGCACACAGAAGGGATGGCTGCCCTGTCACTCCAGCTTTGTCCCCGTCATGCCCCCCCCCACGTTGGCGCGCCGGGGGCCGGGGGGGCCGTGGGGCCGGGAGTGCCCCCATCACGCGCTGCGACGGGCTGACAGGCGACGGCAGACAGACAGCCGGTGCCACCGACGGGCTCCAGCCTCTCTTAAACACCCCAGCACGGTTTCCTGGTAAAGCGTGACTCCCCCCCCCCCACACACACACACACGGCTGCTTTGTTAAACACCGCTGGGATGTGATCACAGGGTCAGCGTGGGGCTGAAGCCGCTACCTCAGAAGGTCCGCTGGGGAACCGAGGACGCGTGATCTGAGCGACAGAAGAGGTTTTTTTTTTTAAACTTTGTCAAAGGAACTCGGACCGAGGACGAGCGGGAAACGTGGCCCAGCGCTCGGCGTTTGCTGCCCTACGCGTGGACGACGGAGGAATCGCGAGGCCCGAGCCTTCGCGGTCAGGCCCTCAAATGATGTTGCAGCCAGCCCCCCTTCGTGCGGCGCTGATAAATGATGCGTGTGCTCGGCTCGGGCCGGGCTGTCTCAGCTCCTTCAGAACTTCACAGGAGAACAACTGACGCTGACGCCATCGCTCGGGTCGTTACTTTTCCTCAGTCGCCTACTTTTTGTGCCCCTGAGTGGCTTCACATTCAGTCGCTAATTAACCCCCTGTGTCCTCTATGTCCTACACATATGAAGCCAAAGGTGGCAGCTGGTTGCCTTAAAACGACGTTTAACCTTTTAGTAACCTTATTTTAAAGATGCCAAACATCAAGGTGCTGTCCTGAACTATGGTAAGCTCATAGAAATCTTCAAAAACGGATGATTTATATCAGCCTAACATCAACGTGATGCGCAAAAACACAAACATATTCAGAATCTTCTCTCTCACACACATACCAGTAGATCGTCTTTTGATCGCCGTCTGTCCCACTGAGATGAAAACACACCCGCCGTGGCTGCAGCGATGCGGCTGATGTTGTCAGATCTGAGCAAGGACTGAAGGTTTGCGGACGTTTGATGCTGCAACGCGCCCTGGTTCATTTTTCATACTTCATGCTTAAAAAAAAAAAGCGAGCTGAAAGATGCTACAGGAGCCGAGCTAATCAGTTTCTCTTTATGCGGAGCTGTTAGCAACCCTGAAAATCAATCTGTTCTCCTCTGAGAAAAACATGTTTTCTCATACAAAGACATCATCCAATTATTTATGTGTAACAGAACTACAGCCAACATGTGTGTGGCCCAGTGTGGGATTAGATTTACTGCTCACTCGGTCGCTTGATGGACTTCTAATGGCCATTATCACTGATGCCTCTGCTCCCAAATCGAGCATCAGACCTTCAGTGTGGCTTGAATCTCACCCAGTGCCAGAGGTTGCACCCAAATCATTTCTTTTGACCTGAATCTACCATTCCATTACCCAACATTCCCTGTGGGGACAGTGCTGGTCCCTCAACACTTGAACCCTGACCCGGGTTCCATCAAGAGGGAAGCCAATAACGGCGAGGGAGGGATCCCCACGCAGCCCGACTGTCTAAATTGTCTCTGCTCGTGTCTCAACAGGGAAATCGAGTCGTGATGACGCCTTATGAGGTTTTGCAGAAATGTGATTGAGCTGTTATGAGCTGCGATCCTATTGTGTGAGGAGGCACGCGTCTGGGCCACATCTGGAAATCTGCCATCCTGCATCATCTCCATGAAGGAAATGCTAATACAAAAAAGGAGAACCAGACATTTTTTAGCATTATTAGTGTTTTTGTCCTGAACTACTTTAAAGGCTTTTAAACGCAGAGAGACCGAAGGGAAGAGAGGAAGGTATCAGGGGAAAATGGGTGGAGAATTCTGAGAGCTGGATTTGGAAGTAGCTTTTAATAACACATGTTGAGATGCGGCTAAAAAGACCTCCATAATCCTGAATACCAACGTAGACTGGCCATGTTTTACTTTTAGATTTTTTGTAAATAGCATAAAGTAAATGAAGCTTTATCCGATCAAAGCCATCAGTGTCTGAGTATTTTAAGAATTTTTTTTTGTCCAGAACGAAAAAACCCACTGGATTAAATAGTACATGTGCACTGAATAAAACATCCAAATCTAAATATTCCTGAGGAATGATCCTCTGGGATTAGTGTCATCAGTGTTGGACGGCATAGTGGGTTTGTCCACCCTTAAAAAACTCTTTTTGGGACGTAACGAGGCGCGCAAAACAGAACGGGGATCAAATCTGACTTGTATTGAAAGTGGTTGTGTTATGAGAGGCATGGAAACAGGAATCCATATATATCAAGAGTGGAATATATACGGTGACGTTAAGGTGAAAATAATCCTTTTTCAGAGAAAAAGACTTTTGAGTCCTGTATTTTTAAAGGTGTCCTAACTGTGACCCCATTCAAATTTATAACCTCTTTTGAAAAGGGTTTACCTCAAAAAAGGGATATTATATTAGGTCTCATCCATTCTCAATCCCTCCATCAATCCATTTCAGGTGTACGGCACAGGGGAAGACACAAGACTACCATTTTTAGTCTGTGGGATGAATTATTGCTCTCATTCTTTACCGCATAACAATGATTTGCATGACAGGCCCCGGCCGAAGATGAGGTCACTGGTAGTGGGTTTAAAGAGAGGGTGCTTATGTTAAAGGTAATAAATACTGTGGTGACATGTCCAGAGGAGAACTGACAGATGGTGAGAGGGTTCTTTCCACTCTTGGGTGCTGCGTGCTTTCTGTCAAACCCTCCTCCTTTGTAAGTTTGGCTTCTCTCGCAGGGGTCTTCATAACCATTAACCGTGTGACGACACCAGTGGACAGTCCTCTGGAGATCATTAGCCTACAGCACGGTGGCTCATACTCAAAATTCCTTCGCGTCTTTAATGAAAATCTTCCTCCAAATGTTTCTTCAAAGCCAAACTCCACTAGTTTTATCCGTCACTTTGAATGTTGCAATGGCCGAATTTATGAGGTCGCTGTTGGTGGTTCCATCAAAGCTACAAACATCAATGGAGATAAAGGAGAATTTGTAGGAAGTTAAAAACTATAATTAAAACTAAACATCGGGGGATCTATACTGTGTCAGTGCTATCAAAACTTTAAGTACTTTCTCCTAATATCAGGACTGGGCAGGAAAAGAGCCACCAGCCGTGATCTCGACCAGACGGGCGCTAAGTAGCCATCAAACCAGAATCCCAGCGCCAAAGCACATCAGCAGCAGGAAGACTCACACGTTACAGGAAGAAGCGTGGGCTCTTTAATCAACATACAACAACAGATTAGAGCCCCGCGTCCACGCCGTCCCCGCCGGTCGGGTCGGATGTGGTAGCTAAAGTCTGAGTCCGAAAAAAAAGGTCATTTAACCCTGCAGGCGAAATGATTGTGGACACCGTTTGACAGTGAAGCATGAGGTTATGGTTTCTAATCATAGCTTAAAAGGGGGCTGACGGGGGCAGGGTGATGGTTTGAGAGATGGCAGAGAATGGGGGTCGTTTTTCAAGGAATCAGCGGCTTCACCTTTGAACCTGCGGGGACGATGACCTGCATTTTCCCATGGTGATTCACTTCCCGTCCTCCAAAAACGCCCTTTGCTCCCCGACCACCACGCGTACACAAAACATGTGCCTGTTGCTATGGAGACATCTGTGTATTTCAGCTGGATGGGGGGAAGATGTCATTAACCCATGGGGCCACGGCAGTGCCGGTAATGTTACAAATCGAGCCAATCAAAGTGCAGACCTTTATGGACTAGAACAGGGCGGCCTTGAGCTGCAGCTCAATGCAGGGTCACGTTCAGTAAGACAGAAGGAAAATGGGTAAATAGCTGATGACTGGGATTGCTGCTCTGGCTCTGAAACATTCAAACATTCCTGCTGGCAAATATCGTCGCTCATCTTTTTTTTTTTAAAGTCTCAACTTGGATTCGCTTCAAAATGCAACAGCCTGAACACCATGTCAAGTCTTCCCGAACAATTTAAACATTCCTCTGCTGTCAGTGCGGGTGATTGTCCATTCTTTCTGAAGGCTGAGGCCAAAACCCTCCGCAGTGAATCATCCATTAATGGCGCTACCATTCCAGCTCCAATCAGGACCAGGGAATCTCAAGGCTAAGCAGGAGGAGTTGGTCTAAGCCCCAAGAGTTACAAGAAATGGGCAAATTAATCCTTGATCCACATTCGAGACATGCATCATCCTCAACTGTCATAAACTTGGCCATGCTGATGATTTACATCTGCCCCGAGCGCTCCCTCGCACGGCGTTCCTTCCTAATTGCCTGTGTGGCCAAGGCCTTGACCAGCACCTTCTCCTTTCGAGGGGCGCGAGATCTACAGATTGATTGCCAGCGCGGGCTAATAATAACACAAACTCTTTACTCCCGCTTTACCGGCTTCACTCCTGATGGTGGATTTGTCGGAGAGCCAAAGTAATTAAATGATTTTCCACTAAATTAGGGTCTTTGTCAAATAACACATGCCAGCCTGAAGTAAAGCAATGTGGGATTAAACTGGAATCTAGTGCCAAAAGGTTGCCAAATCCATACAAGGAGATTCTTTATGTGCAGACAGTTTTTTTTTTTTTTTTATATGATAATCTGGTTTTAATCTTCACCAGAAAAAACACAGCAGAGGACGCCACTCATTAGTGCTTAAGATAAACAGCATGCTCCCAGCTATGAGCTAAATAATGTAGACGCTGTAATAAAATAATTGCAGTGTTTATTGCTCAGTTGTTTTCTCCACTGCAGTAGCCGCTAATTCGGCACACATATCACATCACTTAACTCTGTGCCAATTCAGTTAGTGGGAAGCAGCAGCGGATATGAGCTAAGGTTGTGAACCGGAGGACAACAACCCTTCAGATAACATCCAGCTGTTGTTTGTCCTTGGCCTAATCCCGTGTAACCACAAAAGCTGCTGCTCGCTACAAGGTCCAGAGCTGTGCGTGCGTCAGGTCTGTAACTCTGTTTATATCAGGTGCGACGGCGGTTGGGAGAATGGCGGGAAGAGCTATAATAGAATATAATAGAACAAGTTTCAAAACACTGGCCATTAGGCGACTGCTTCTCGGAACAAATTCCTTTTGCTTCTTTTTATTCTTCAGTGAAATCTCATTCTGGCCCAGAAATGTTGGAAAGTGGGTGGAAGCCAGAGCTGGTGATTCCAAATAAGAACACAGTTTCTGCTGCGGGCAGTCATTTAGGTTTAACAGGTTGTGTTGAAAGAAAATCATTTTGGTTTTACTTTCTTCAGGTGAAAGATGTTTCATTTTGAAAAATGAAATGTCCCAACGTGGAGCTCTGAGGTGTCCCACAGGAAAGTAGAACTAAAGATGAGTGAATAATGTGGAGGGAAAAAACACATTACGTTCCAATTAAATATCTGTGCAGTCGACGTTTTTGTGGAGTCGCCGCACAAATCACCACCAGACCACACAACGACGGGCTGAGTTTAGAGTGGTGGAATGATGGATATTGTTTTTCCTTCCCGACATAAATGAGAAGAACACAGGGCCGAGCTGTCGTGGACGTGTAAGTGTGAAGAATATCCACGGGCCAGCTTCAGTCCTGATGACTACCAGAAATAATATGCGTCTATATGGGTTCGCTGGGGTGGAACGCTAAAAAAGGACCAGACGCAAGCGGCTCTGTGGGTGTTTTGATGGCAACAAGTTCCCTAGCAAAGAAAAGCGTTGCCCTCAGGCACAACATTCTGCTGCAATTTCACTGATTGGACGAAGCGGGCCGGCATTTGTGGAGGGTGGAGATTGTCTTTGATCTTTTGGCTTTAATGCACAAGAACCACTGCGGGGAGAGCAAAGGAGGTGGGAGCGGGGCAGGGGTGGGTGAGGGGAGGCGAGGCGTGAGTACAAGAGACAACACGAGAACCAGATTGGAGAGGCAGATCCAAGCAGGAAAATGAGTGTTATTGCAGATAAGAGGGATGGACGGAGGAGGCGGTGGCGATGGAGAGTGAGCGAGAGCCAGCCGCCAGCTGGGGCTCCTCTTTCTGCCGTACCGTGTGCGTGATTACAGTCCCATCAACATTCTCATCCGCCTCTCACAGCCTGTTTACCTCCCAGTGTTTTCCCACTTCCGACGGTCCTTGTCCCCTCTTGACCCTTTGATTTGCTTCCTGCCGACTCGTTGTCTGTTCCTGATGCTGCTCAGGACAGGATGCAGGACATCGATACAATGTTGTGATTTATGACTCATTGGATGTCTTCGCTTTTTCCATCCCTGTGAAAAGGACACGTCTCCATAGTTCCCCTTTTCTCAGACCGCTACCTCTGGTGGTCTTGTCAACGTGTGTCAGCCGTGAAGGACCACCTCTCTGCTCCACACTGGTCCAAGTAAGACCGCAACCTTTTTATCACCGTGTTTTGCACCCACACCCCGCATGTTTTTTTTTTTTTGGTTGTTTTTTTTTCTACCTTTTACAGCAATGGAGCTGCATCAAACACATCCAGTTCAAAAAGCCAGGCGCTTAAACAACATGCTTCCAATATTGCCTCCTAGCTATTTATGATGCAGAAATAAGTTCCAAAACACCATTAATTAACCATAGGGCCTTCCTCCGCCGCCGCATAACCGTTAAACCAAGAAAGGAGGTCGTTAAAACAGTACCACCAACAAAGAAGGCGCAAAGGGAGCCCACACAGGCTGTAGACGATCTGCCCCAAGGACGGTTAGGCCTGTCACAAGACCGGAGCGTTTACATGCATTCCAGACGGGGTTGCATCCATTTCCCTCTCATCACCATGAGTTAACCAAGCGGGCGGAATTAGTTCACCGTCAGGCCAAAATCAGCAAAAAGTTGGAACAATAAAGCGCCACAAGTTTTTACTATTAAGTAGCTATTTGTGGTGTTTCCTCCATCTTCTGGAGGCATAAAGCAGCATTGTTGGGTATGTTTGGGGCCCTGAGTTTCTTTTTTTAATTGTTTTGCATTTTCGAGATTTAACATCTGACCCACGGGTGATTGCAGTCGCCCCACGTTGCGCTGTGGTGTGCGATCATGAACGCATCTTGGCTCGTAATCCCGACACATCCGTACCTCCCGCTCCCCGTTTCTGACAATCACATACCCCAGCGAAACCAGATCCGCCGCTCGGCTCATCTGGTTTACAGGTGTGTCAGATTGGAAGGAGGCATAGCGCTTATCTGTTCTCCATCTCTGAAGCTCGGTTAGCCTGATCATCTCTAAAGCAGGCAGACGGAATGGCAGCACGGCCGCAGCTAATCATAATGTGATGAATCATTTGAGCTGCGGCTACACCGTCGCAGACTGCAGCCCCCTCCCAACGGGCCCCTGAATCGTCCTGATTTCCTCTGCGCACAGGCTTCCATTACTGCTCTAGTTTCCAGATTCACGTATGCAACCGGAGGTGAACTTGAGACGGACAGAACCAGATTTTTGTCTTTAAATATGCAACTCTTTAGAAGCAAAAATAGAGAACCATGAAAAGAGGAACACAAATATGACAATTAGTCAGCCCGAATCTGTCGTTCAAGCGAAGCTTTGAAGCCGAGGCGCAAATAGCACCAGCGGATCGTCGTTAAACAGGAAGAGAGGCGTTTGATTATTCAGCTGTTTTATTTATTATTCTCACCATACCTAACATAACTCGTGAGCTAACCGAGCTTCACATTCGCTGCTTTTTCCACCATCTGATCTGATCTCATGCAGCCAAGGGTTAGCTGTTCACCAGCTTTGACTATAAAATAATGAGGTCAGCGATTCCAGCCCCGTCCATCAGGTGCCAGCAAACAAAACAAAGGCCCTGCAATTTGCAACGTGCCCGAGTGGGTTAATGATTTAAGGACACTGCGACACGCGTAAACCCTGACATTAACTCACAAATGAGGTAATGTAGTGAGACAAGGTAACGGGCAGCTGTAGAAACGCTTATTCAAGGCCAATGTCATACGAAGCCCTGGCAACGGACTGGCTTCTTGCCACCGTCCCTCCACTCGGAGCCAGATGCGAGATGGTAGCGTTGACAAAACTGAAACCTATAAACCACTAAGTGGTAAGGTGATGCTGGGCTGCTGGCTGAAATGGAAACTGTGCGCAAACATTTACACAAGCCTGATGGGACCCTCTTGCATCTGCCGCACTGTCTGGGCCGCATGTTCCAAACGCACGTTCCGCGCCTGCACACACCCCCGTGCCGCACCGACGACGCCCGCAGTTGTGTTTATCCAAAAACGGAGCCAAGCAGCGAAGCGGCAGAGTTTGGCCACACTTTTGCGGAGAGGCAGTAATAAATAAATCTATAATCGTCTGGTGGCCAGAATAAGTTAGTCGGAGATGGAGAGGTGGAATATAAGTCCAAATTCTTTGAATTCTACTGTGCAAGAGGGAAAAACCCAAGATATGGAATTTCTTAATTGCATTAAGGAGGGCAGCTGGAGGCTACCTGTCAGAGGCTGACAGACAGGTGCTGCAACGGCCCCCGACAAAGATAAGATTTATCTCCCATCCCGGAGGCTTCAGGAAGATTAATTAGACAGCTTGATTTCTCATAATAGATCAGATTTGTAGGTTTAATTCAGTTAGTGTGTGAGGGAAGAGGGTCAGAAAACCGAGCAGAGAGCTTTCATTTCCCTTTCTAACCTTTAATGAATGTGATGGAAAGATTGTACCTCATTTGTTGCGGGCCGAGCCCTTCATGTGGATCCCTGGCTCTCTGAGGCCCGACTACAGAGAACAAACCACATCACTGTATTTATTCGGGGACACAGAAAATTGAACAGCTATTTAACAAATTACCACCCTCTGGTTCAGAGCTGCTAAACGCGTAATCTTTGCATTAAAGAAGTGGCATCAAACTGAATAAATCGGTGCCAAGATGAGCCCACTTGTGCAGAGAGAAGAAAAACCCGTGTTGCCACGAAACTCAATATATTAAATCATTTGTTGAGCTCAGTCCCTCCACAAAGAAAATGTAACTTATCTCCGAGTCTCAAGTGGGTTTAAGAAGCAATTTTGTTTTGGACAGAAGCCGTGGTATATCACTGTACATCGGCGAGGAGCGGACGGGCGACGCCTTTGTTCCACACAATGAGCTCTTTCAGTATTACTCACTATCTGATGACTGAAAACTGGCTCAGGCTTTGGTTGGCAGGAGGGAACGCTGAAATCTGGAGAAAGAGCTCATCTATCATAGAGCTGGAGTGCAGAGAGGAACGCTTCGGCGAGGTATGCGAGGTACCGTCACAACTGTCAGGCTGGGGGACGCGCACTTCTGCTGGAGAGCACGCACGTACACAGGGAAAAGTCCTGCCTCAGTAAAAAAGTACATGGACAAATAGCATCTTAAATTATTTGATGCAATTTTCAGAGAAAGTAATGCCCTTTAATTCCAAAAGAAAGGATGGTAAAAAATTAAGTCCACTTTTACATGATTCCTCTTTCATATTTTCTGTGATATCATAGTTAATAATAGTGGATAAAAGCCCCTTTAGATGAAGATGAGATCAAAATTAGGTTACAATGAGCGAACTGGAGCTAAGTTTCCATATGTCAAGTTCAGTACTCAAATAAATGTACTCAGATTACTGATATTCCATCACTGTAATTCTCATCTGCACACAAATGTGAGCAGTTTTAAAGTGTGGGGTTATTTACATGTGGGAGGGTTCAAGTGGGGGGTAGATTTAGAGTACAGGTATGAGGAATCTGATCCAGGGCTTCCTCTAATCAGCCAGAGGCTCCGCGCTGCCTCGGGCAAACAGGATGCAGAGAAAAAAAAAATCCCAGAAATCATCGCCTGCATGCCGAGGAAGCAGAGAGAAAAAGAGCAAGTGAAGTGGGCGGGGGCCGCCTCGACAGCCGGGGGCATCCAAATAAACACAAAGCAGATGCAGAACGCAGAAGGGCGTGTGCAAACATGAAACAGGCGTGCGTGTTTCCAGCACGCGGGGCTGACAGGCCGATGATGGGGGACCGTGTGGGCGCACACTTCACCTTTCATCTCTGAGAGGGACAACCTTTGCTCCCAGAACATGAAGACCTTTGGGTTGGTTGAAGGCGGAGGGTTAGGGTTAGGGTTAGGGTTAGGTGAATGGTTAAAGAGTCGCATTCGGGTTCTGCTGGGACCCGGACCCAAAGCCCCGAGATCCCAAACTAAAGGAAAAGCTTCTTTACTGTGATGCTGCACTAGAAGAGTCGCTTCATGGTATCACAAACATAAAGATCTTCATAATCTCCGACTTCAGTCAGGTGAAATTCCACTGCTGACACATGACGGCTCATTAAGTCCGTGCGTCATCACAGTTTTTAACTTTCAAAAGAAGAAATACACTTTCTTGGTTTGACCATTGATGGATAAAAAAGAATGTTTCTTCTATGTTTTATGCTACATCACAGAGGATTCTTTTATTATTATTATTATTGGCAGATGGATAAAAGAATGAAACTGGTTCTGCTTCTTATCACAAAATAATAGAAGACCATTCAAGTCACAACTGAAAGAAGTTATTGGAGCGCTGACATCAGCAAAACTTCTGGTTTCAAACTGGTGGAGTTTAAGGGCTGGGCCAGGAGAAATGTCAGAAGCGATTCTTCAGAAATTTCACTTCCTCTAATTAAATGATTCTCTTTCACATGCGAGCCTGATCCAGCGTCCTCACACTCCATATTTGATTTCGTAGTTGGACGGCATTTGACCTGCGGCACAAACCTGAGTCCAGGAAATGACCTTAAACTCGGAGTATCCATCTGATACGAGGGTCTTTAACACTCGAGCGGCATCGTTTATTTTCGAGCACTTGGAAAGGTGCGACGCTCCTCTCCTCCCTGGTGCTGCAGCTCCTGACATCAGACCGGGTGTTCTCGGCTGTCATCACCAAACAGACGGACATCTTAAATGCCCCTTCTCTTTCTTCATTTTCCTAATAGCTTGATGGCTGATATTGATGTCACCGGTTAAAGTAATTGCTACTGAGGCGTCGGAGACAAATCTCCTGATGAGCGCGTGATGACTGAAACTGCAGTTACTGCTGGGAAATGAGGGCGTGGTGCACGATCTGTTCTGTACAGTACCAGAGGAGCCAAACACGCAGCCGGACCCCGCCCTCCCCCTCTCCTGAGAGGCCTGTGGTAATGGCTCTCAGAAGTGTTTCGCATAGTTGGAATGATGACACGAGCGCAGAGAAGAATGGCAGAGCCAGAGCAGCATGAAATAAACTGGAGACGCAGACCAGGGAGCCGTTCGCTTTCCCCCTTCTGTGAATTACAGGCCTGAGCCAGCCAGCGCCTCCAAATGGGAACCAGCTCGGCTCTGCCCATGCAGACGCCGCCATCCGGGCACTGTCAGGGATTCCAGCAGAGGCGCCGCTCGAGCCAAAACCCCACGTCTCCTCTGGGCTACAAAACCATCCTGAAAAATTCTTGGGTGTTCCTTTTAAAACAATCTTTGTGAGGACTTATATAAGAGGAAATGTCTAATAAGGTGTCCATCTGTCTGTCCGCTGTCCGTTTTGTTGGGATCAGGCCTGGAGAATTGGAATGTTCATTCCTACAATTTTGGAGTACAGCTCGGACCACCATCAGGATCGGCAGCCTCAACAACACAGGAGGTTTAAAGGATAAATGTCACAGTGAGCTGGTAGCATCAGCGCTTCAGACAAACCTCCCTAAAAAAAACAGACAACGATGTTAGATCTGCAAAGTCGGTGAAATCTCGTGCCTGTCTCCATCACGTGGACTTTTCCTGCATCTTCCCATGAAATTTTAATTTGCGCTTGGCTGGCGAACGGCCTGCAGCTCGTCTCCAGATGAAAACCTCATCGCAACAAAGAGGGACATCGGTGCTCGGCCCCGTGAGGTTATTACATGTTACATGCCGTTTTCTACCATTTCACGCATGATGGAGCCCGTTTGCTGTGGCTACTGGCATCTGGGCAATAGATGAGTCACCGGCGGGACAGATCATCCCCGGTTCTGCTGACTGCACGTAGGATTCCACGCGCTCATTACAGCGCACAAATACACATAACAGGCCGGCGCGGGTGCTGAGGCGTCGCGATGACAAAAAGAAAAGAAACCGTCTGGTCGTCGATGTCAACGCGCTCACATCACGGCATCAAGTAAAATATATTAAAAAAAGGTTCCTGGAGGCTTTTCTTTCAACTCTATCTGGCCACGAGAGCGGTATTTAGGCGGTTCCATGTGACTTCAGCCAATCGCAAGACGCCAGTTTGGTTTTCCAGCTCACATCTCGTGCCTCTGTGGGCTGAGCTCATCTCGTCCTCAAGAACGAGATAGTTATTTGAACGGTTTAATCACCAGAGGGGTCCACTTTAAAGACGTGCGCGCGGGTGAAATGAAGGGGTAGAGAAGGGCGGTTAGATGAGACGCCCGCCTGGAGCCAAGTCAGCGGGGAGGAGGGCCTTAGAGGCAGCCTCGCTGGCACTGCCGCGCGGTTCAAGATTCCTGGCATCACCTGCGTGTCTTCAGGCGTCTTCGCGTGTCTACCATAATACGGAAGGCCGGGACCCCTCGGAATTCAGCCCATATGCTCTTCTTTTTCCGAACACGGCGGCGCCCTGCGCCCGAGCCAAAGCACACAAGCTGTCCCTCAACCTGGCTGCTCAACGTTGATCCGGCCCTGATCTAAAGCGCTTGTCTCTGCTCAGGCCCCGCCCATCTTTGGCCTCCGCTTTCAGGCCGACGCAGCGTTAACACGAGAAATGAGCAGCCCCCGGAGCAGCGTCTTTAAGATCAAGAAGCCGGGAGGACTCCGGCGCATTGATTTCCTTCTGTTCCGCTCATTTTTTATGTCCTTTTCAGATCCGCTCGCATGTTGGCGGGACTTCCATCCATCATTCAGCGGGGGTGAGACATCGGAGCCCGTCGGCGGTGCCAGGTCGCCCGTAGCTGCAGCTTCCCCCGGTCGCGACCGCGCTAGCGACGCGGCTCATTCTTGGCTCGGCGTGACGGGGGAGCGGCGCTGCTCCCAGCTCAGCTCAGCAGCGTGCGTCTCGTGGCTGTTTATTCAGTCGGAGCGGCCCATTAATAGCCTGCCACATGTTAGTGCGACGAGCCAGGCTCACACTGCGCTGACCACATGTCCCTGAAAACACTGACACCCCCCGCAGAGCCCAGCGCGATTGCGGCACCGCCCCCGGGTGCAGTCGCATCAATAAATACGCACCTTTGCAGCCAGCTCCAAAGTCACATGATAGAGTAATGAAAACAGTGTTTCAAAGTGGAACTGACTTCCTCATAATCAAATCCTATTATGATGCAGACAGCTGAACTCACACAAAGAATGACAAATACACCTTGTCGGACAAACATAATAGCAGCCCTCTTCCTGTTGGGACTGTTTATCTTTGCTGGATGTAGCAACACAACATGTGTTTGTCTTCCTCCGGAGATGATGATGGTGGGATAATAGACTCCAAGGACAACAAACAGCCCCACAAAAGCAGGTTGAGAAAAGCTAATGAGTAACTGCAGGTCAAACACGGGTGAAATATGGGCCCCAGGTAAACTTGATGTTTTGTTTTGTCAAAGCTTGAATGCATCCACTCAATTCTGGCTCCTTCCATGTGCAGAGGCTTTCTGCTTTCACTGTAAAGCCTTTCATGAGCGACTGAGTGGACATTAATCACAGCAAACTAAGCAAACCTCTATGAATCAGAGGGACACGCTCAACAATGGAGCCTGCGCCTTTAACAAAAAGGCTTTTTGCAGGCAGACGCCATTTTACCAAACACCAATGTCTGAGTACAACACCTCTGCTTCTTCACACATGTGCACCCTCATATCACTGAGACGGTGATGTGCAGCTGTGCCAGGGCTGTAATATCAGCATGGCACCAAACACGGCTGACAACACTTTATCACGCTGACAGCAAAAACAGAAATCTAATGAGATGTAATCAGCTGGTGGTGCGTGAGCAGCACATGGGCAGCAGCCAGCTCCTGCTTCCACGCTCCATGCAGCCTTGAAAACAAGTGCAACCCAATCACAGAAGCTCACTGGAGAGTTACAGGAGGGGTAAATATCATGCTGGTGGGGGGAGTTTTGGCTCAAACTGCTGTCACGATGGTGCAAAATTGTCTATTTGCTGCAGCAACGTTTCAGCGTCAGAGTGGAAGTCTCCAGACAATAGCTCAAAACAGGTTTTTAGCATGTGCTCAGTGATGTAATGAGAAAACAGGGCTCGCTATCAGAGAGAGACATCTATGTAACACCGTTAACGCTGACGTGTCAGGTTGAGGTTTCAATCTGGACTGGAAAATCCAGCTATAACGCCACACAGCCCTTCGCCTCGGTCAGACGTAATCACCCATGAAGCGAGTAAGACAACATCTCGTTTCCTTTGGCCGGCAGAGACGCGGCTACGCGACAGACTCTGATGGCGAAGCTCGATTGCAGGAGCTTTGGAATGACTTCTCCATCCGTCCCAGCTTTGGCGGAGCGCCGGGGATCACCCAGAAAGCCCAGGCTGGGGCTGGACCGGGCCTGTCCAATCTGACATCAGCTGCAGTTAAAATGTTTAAAACCCTGATGAAGGAGTTTATTCTTCACTCCGCCGTCGCGCGGCCCAATATTTCATCTGAAAATGTCAATTAAACTTTCACGCTCCGGTGGAAGGGAGAGCCGCGAATCCTGAAGTGTTATTCATAAAATCTCACGGCTGTCCTCGACTCATCACTGCAGACCTTTTTATGAGGACTGGACGGCCATGCTGAAGCCCCGGGGTCAGGCTCCGGGGCTGTTTGTGAGGCGGACATCTTTAAAAGGAACCGAAGCGGTTAAAGACTCCTGGAATCCAAAATCCACAGAATGGATGGTTTTGAGAGTCACACCACATCAATTCAGGACAGAGTCTGCTTCAAAGCCGATACCTCACAGATCATTTACCTCCACAGTCGTTTTTCATTCCACTCATCCCTGACAGCCACTGAATGATGCCACGCTCACACTGACTCAGTCCTGTAGTTACAGGAGCCTAAATATAGCCTCACGACATCGATTTTACCTTTTGCAAACTCTGAATGGCGGCCAGTGATCAGATGTTATTTCATAATAGACTCAGTCACAATGTAAACACAGAACAGAGCCTATACACATACTTCACATACAGAATCCCTCTGAGCCTCCTGCCACATGTGCGGAAAGAGTTTCAGTCTGTTAAACCTCCTGAAAATGAACACATTCTGTGGAATGAAGACTGCATAAGGAAGGAATAAAAACAGACAGAAGTGTGTTTACACTTAGTGGCACAGCAGGCCAAAGGGAAGTGAAATAAAGGTTAAAAAACTTTAATAAATCAAAGCGAAAACCCACACGGCGTGCACCAACACCAGCTCCTCCTGAAGACTGATTAGCACATTAGCAGCAAGTCTGAGGTGGAAAGGACCAAACGGGCTTTAAAACTCTGCTCACGTTAAGGACAATTGTTACAGCCATTCTGCTCGTGGTCATGGAGTTCTTCTGAAGATGGTCTCCCACAAAGAAATGACTCCTTTAAAGCAGCAGAAGGCAACAGCTTTTAGGTACTCAGCAACTCTGATAGGGCCAGTCAGCTGTAGCCCAATCCCATAATGGAAACCATCCATGGGAGTGCTGGTGGGAGGGAGGAGAGGATCAGCGGGGAGAGGCGTCCCTGCCTCAGTGTGATGAAGATGTGGAGATGGGGTATGGAATCTGGGAGGCGTCAGTGACGTGGACAAGCCACGGGAGCGGACGCCACATTATTCATCTCTGTTAGCTCGCATTTGCTTCTTCTTTGAACTGTCGTTTTCTCCCTAAGCACTGTGAGCCCGTGTGTGTGTGTGTGTGTGTGTGTGTGTGTGTGTGTGTGTGTGTGTGTGTGTGTGTGTGTGTGTGTGTGTGTGTGTGACTGTTGCCAGCCATCTGCATTTAATTCGATAATGACTGCATCTTCTTTAAAACCGAATGCTTAACTGCTTTCCTGGACCGTTTCCATGTGCAGCTGTGTACGGTTTGGTCTGTATGTCCATGTTTTCACCTCAAATGTGCCTAAACTCTGACAAAATACTGTATATCAACACATTTTACATCCCACTTACTGTTGAGCAGTCAAGTGCACTGACAGAACATGAGGTCATCAAGCTGCTCATTCCACAAATCAATATTTTAGACGGTTTAGCAATAAGTGTTCATCGATTCTGAAACTCCTCTTCTGAGATCGCTGTTGTCTCCAAATGTCTGTTTTGGATGACATCAATAAGCATGCTAAAAGGGTCTGTGTCCTTGAGTAACTCTTCATGTCAAACAGGGGTTTTGTGATTTATGAGTCTACAGATTTTATTGGCAGATTAATTTGATGTGAGACCAACAGCTTCAAAGCAGCTACTTGTAATTTTAGGTGTTAAAATTCAGTCTGTTCTTCCTTTGCTGCTTAAAATTCTTCCAACCTGGGAATTCTCTCTCGCCTGGGTCTCAAGTGATCACCCTAAAATGTGCTTTAATGCAGCGAATCAGCGGGTCTGTGCAGCGTCTACGAGCAGAAGGATGATGATGTGTTATTTGGATCAGCAGTCGTGGTGAGTGATGATCCCTGTGAACCGTAATGGCCTCGTTTCATCCCCGCGGACCCTCCGAACAGCAGCCTAATGATCTCTGAGACCAGATGAGACGCCTCATGCCAGAGCCTCCTGCGTCGGATCATGCAAACACACACGCACGGGAGCAAACACATGAGAACAATTAGAACCACATGTTTATGAGAACACAGAGAGCTGAAGGCATGTGGGTGGTGAGGATTAGGACACCGAGATTTGCACCTGTTTTCATCTGCTAATAAACCACAAATGTTCTCTTACGCCCGATGGCCATCTGACAAGCATCCTACAGCTGATGAAGATGATGAGAACCAAAGCTCCTCTCATCCAAACTTCCTGGCCGAAGCTCCACAGGTGGAGAGGAGGCTCAAACTGGGGAGAAGACCTTCAGGGGGCCCGGAGGGCTGAGGGGTGCCCCCGACTCTTCCCCCGTCTGCCCTCTCATCTGCTCCCCAGGACGTCACTCCATTCATCACCCTTCCACACGCCACACGGCCGCATTCTTCCCTCACAGTGAGGCTTTCATACTCATCCTCTGATGAGGAAGCCAGACACTGGGGCAGACACTAGGAGCTCAAACAGAACCAAACAACCCACATTCTAATGTAACATCCACCAAACCTCTGAAAACTGAGACCAGGTAAGATAACCTGCCCAGCAGTAAACACACACACACACACACACACACACACACACACACACACACACACACACACACGCTTGGAAAAAGCAGCAGGATCCCTCAGAGCCACGGCGGGACCAACATGCCGAGAGGAGAAAACAGCGGAAAGTTTTGAAAAGACAATTAGAGACAGAGGATCTTCACAAAT
The DNA here is from genome assembly GCA_911728415.1 of Lagocephalus sceleratus. Taxonomy (NCBI): domain Eukaryota; kingdom Metazoa; phylum Chordata; class Actinopteri; order Tetraodontiformes; family Tetraodontidae; genus Lagocephalus; species Lagocephalus sceleratus. The sequence goes on along the minus strand of CAJVRN010000231.1, from coordinate 2,197,833 downwards.
CCACCCGGAGATGCTAACGTAAATGCTGCGCTGCATAAGGCTCCTCATCAAAGCGTTACAAATACCGGCTGAAAGACGTCTAAAACACGCTGCTCTGAGACAGGATAAGCCCCATTTAAAGGCTCTCCAACGAGCCACGCCATAAATTACAACGTTAAAATCTCACTTTTAAATCTCATCTGGTTCTGGCCAGACGAGATTTAAAAGTTCTTCAGGTTACGTAACAGCGTTAACTCCCCAGAGATCTCCTGGTGGCTCCAAACTGTAGTGGAACAACACAGCAGAACCAGAGCAGAACATTCTATTAGTTCATAAAGAATGACCCTATAATTTTAATTCTTTTTAACCTTGATTGGCAGGATGACTTTGGGCTGGAGGATTTTACTCTTTTTACCCAGACAAGAGAGGGAGAAGGCAACAGTTCCAGGTGGAGACTGCAGAGCTAATGTCAGAAGAACCTGGACATGAAGATCTGCAGGAGAAGAAGAATCATGATTTTCTGAGCGTGAGAAGATGGGCTCAACAGCAGAGAGGAAGAAAAAGCTCTTCAGGAGAATGATGAGAGGAAAAATCCAGATACTGCATGAAGAAATTAACAAATCAGAAACAGAAAGATTTTCAAACAGAAGAACTGAGAAGGAAAATCAAAAGTTCTGGGATCAATCCTCAGCAGCTGGAAACTTAAAACAAAAGAAAGAAACCAAACAACCTGACTGTGTGTGGAAGCTGAAGGTGCTGAACTTCCAAATAGCTGGAAGAGCAGAACCAGGAAGTGGTGGAAAAGTGTGAAAGCTGCAGCCCAGAAACTCAACGGAAGTGGAGCAACGGGAGAAGGAAGAACTGGGTGAGACAGAAAGCAGGAAGAAATTACATTTCAGGAGGTGACAACCATCACCCAACTCCAGAAGGAGGACCAGCTCCTCCATTCCGCTGTCAGCCTCCCTGTCCCAATATCCCTGCCCCAGTATCACCAGTCGATTTGTTCTGAAGAACGTTCTAACAGATGGATGCGTTGCTCTTTCGTAGCGAAACTGCAGAACTCCAGCTCGACGTGAGCAGCTTTACCACAGATACATTCCTCCACACATAAATTATGCTAAGTCTTCCAAAATGGTTGACCCTTAAAGAAACCCCTTTGATGAAATTCCTGCTGCGAGTCATCGCGCTGAAAACTGAGGAGGGGGCCGAGCCCGCGGGCTGTTAGTGAGAGCCCTCGGTGATGTCAGGAGGTGATCCAGGGGGAATGATTCAGCGCTGGAGAGCCGACGAGCCTCCCGCGGACACACCAAGAACCAGAAGAAAATGTGCAGATCTCCCGCAGGTGGGGTGAGGTTTCACATGAGAGGAGCGGGAGGCTGCAGAGCAGATCACTGTTCCCGCTCCTGACAGAGGGATTAGAGGGAGACGTCTGGATTCTGTCCTGTCAGCTTCCCATGACATTCCTTTAGGAGTGATCTACTTTGGAGACTCATAGAGAATCTTAGATTTCCTATCAGGATGTTTGATTCATCGACTCCTTTGGAAACCGTATTACAGAAGGTGTATGTGTTGAATTTATTCCCTGTAGCAGGGCTCTGTATGACGAGAGCCCCGAGACGGGAAAGGCCTGTTAAAATAACATGTGCTGCACGGCACATATGAAAAACAGGTCTTCCCCAGAGGAATGCCTATAACGTGGCAAAATTGCCAAATCTTCCTAATTATTTATATATGCGATGGAGGGAGCGTGCTGGGAGTTCTGCATGAAAAACAGGAGATGAAATGGCCGAAGGGATTCATTACTAGCTTTGGATTCAGTGGGGGGAAAATCTACAGAATTCCCAAACTGTAAACTTTGCTGAAGGGCGGTGAGGGGGGGCTCGTCTGGATGAAAAGCAAAAATATCGTAATACTGCTGGGTCCCCTCACTTTACTGCCGTCACAAATGTTTCATGAAAGGAGCCGCTTCATCAACAGTACGCAGCAATAAACTCCACCCAACTACAGACGGCAACAGCTCCCTGATCACCCTCAGGATATCGGGGAGTGAAGATACACTCCACCCTTTTACCACCGGCAGCACTCTAGCCTGAAAACCACCCAGTAACGAGATTTTATGGGTGTGTAGAACTTATTTTTCCAAATGTAACTGCACCAACCTGAGTGAACCCTTTGAATGCAAAGGCACCAGGTGGTGGTGGAGGTAAGGAGCACGGCTGAGGCTCAGGTATAAAGCAGCAAGTTTGCATTTTAATCAAGTTCAGTCGCAGGAATCATTCGTCGGCTCCCGGATGCGAGCGCGCTCGCGGTTCGGCGTCGGTCACCACACACGTCGGCAGCAGGCGGAAACAGGGAAAAGCACTACGCCTCTGTCACCACCTGCTGCAGGAGCTGCCGACAGCCCGACTTAAAACGGCAGCGGAACGGACGTCCAGACGCAGCCTCATCCGTCTGCGGGGACATCCAAGAACAAACACAGGCTGCGCTTCACGTCTCGCACACTTTCCCTCTCGGCCGCTTCACTGTTTTACCTGTGGGAGAGCCATCGCAGTCACACACCTTCCTATTTTTACCATCACTAAAACTGGGTGCATTAGCACGATGATATATCGCTTCAGGAATATCTATAAAACTTGAGACGAGATAGCTGAAGATAATGCAAGCTGCCCCCCAGCCATGGCCTCCCAGCACACACACTCATTCTTGTGCTGGTGTCAGCAGTGCAGGGACATTCCAGCAACGTACAGTAACCTTTGGCAGTTCATTCGAAGCCAATCCAAAATGATTCAGAGGATTTGGAAGGCAACTACTACAGGTGTAAGTGCTACGTCTCGAATTTCAGGTGATATCTTCTGCAGGTTTGAACGTGAGGACTAGAGTTCAGCTCCAGCATTAAAAATAACAATATAGCAGCTTCGTGTCAGAAACTCAAATTCATTTTTTTGGGGAAAAAAAATTAAAGGAATAAATATTAACTCATGCGAATGCTTTTTTTTGCAGTGTTCTGTTTCTGTCAAGTGCTTTTGCAGCCTCTCCGTGCTCCCTAAACTCTTAACCTGTGTAGTTTTGTCTTTGACTCTGAAATAAAAACACAACTGTTGGTGTCATTCCTGACACGGGGGGGGTTCTAAGGTCTGAGCAACAGTCCCTGTGTTGTTTTTAGTGTGTGAAGCCCTTTTTTGACTTCCCTGATCACTTCCACACTCCCCAGTCTGACTGACCTTCTGTCCTGCAGCCATCAGTTCCTGTGTGGGCTTATCAGCCTGATAAGAACCTGTGCCTCCTTCCAAGGAGCTGGAGCCCGGGGGGGGCTGTGGAGGGGACAGAAGCTTCCTCTCAGGATTTATCTACTCTTTACCCAGCAGCACGGAGCACCAGCCAAGGCCAGCCAGGTGGGCTTCTCTGAGAGAGATGTCAGCAGCTCCAGAGCGCCTCCGGCCTGCTTCCACCTACACTTCCATCATTCTTATCGGGGTCACGGCCCAGCATGGAGCTGACAGCGGGGATACACGCGCATCAAAACTACAGGATGGCAGACATCTGGGGAGCTTTATTCCATTCGAACTCTCAGTGTTCAATACACTACATTACACTCATTTCTAACATTGTAACAGTTTGTCATTAGCAACTAAATAAAAAGGTTGTAGAACATTCACTCTCCCTACAAACACAACAAAATCTCACTTCTATGAACTAAGATCTTCTAATTTTGCTTTGGGGCTTTTTCACAATGATCACAGACCTTTTCCCTGAAAGTCTTCCCAAGAAGGTAATGTGCTCAATCTCTTTAAAAAAAAAAAAAAAAAAAAAAAACATTGAATGTTTGCACGCATTGCGATGCCGATTGGCTCCCTGGAGTTACTGTTTGTCGTTAGGAATGAAAGCCGTTCATTAAAGATCGTTGCCAATTGAGAGTCTTTGGGGCAAATGGTGTTTCTGCAGCAGCGTCGACTCAGCAGATAACTACGACGAACAGATGAATAAAAGATGAACGCTTCAGATTCTTGATTCTAGAAGGAACATGCGTCTCCAAACATGGAAATGTTTAGAGAAAACAACCTCAACGGAAGGCTCAGCTCAAACTGGTTCCCAGACACGTTAATCATCGCCGCCATTAAAACAGTATTTCGCCACAGTCAATGTTTATGAATTAAATTGATTAAGCTTGAAAACTTGCAGCCAAAACAAACATATAAACAGGACACCAGACACTACAACCTACAAGGCGTTGCCACGAGGACCGATGGACGGAAGTGTCGATGCACGCCAATAGGTCTCCAATTAACTCCAAAACAACTTCTGATGGTTGTGGCCTAACGAAGCCTAACTGAAAGTTACATAAATATTCTTATATCCAACCAAAAAATTGTATAATATTTGAATTTGGTCTACATTAGTGACAAAGTAAAACAAATTTCAGATCTCCTTGATGAGAGAAAACATGATGGGAGATGAACCCCACACAGAAACAGAGTTTGTACGATCTAACCTTGAATGTGTTGTTTAGTGGACTGAAATCAAGGAAGCTCGTCACGGACCAGACGAGAACCCAAGCGCAACACAGGGTCAGCAGGGTCCGGGAAAGTCCGTCCGAGGGGGGTTTTTGTCAGTTGGGTTTACTGGGGAGCAGGCAGGGTAGAATCTTTGGGGACAGGCAGGCAGACGACAGGATCTCCAAGACAAAGCACAGACAGGTTCACCGGGGGACAGACGCAACAGGCAGGTCAGGGACAGGCAGGGTTGAATCCAGAAGGTCAGGAAAATGCTGGAGAATCATGAAGATACAGAGGACAATCTTACAGAGAGGTGGCGTGGGGCCGGGACCTAAATAGGGCCTCGTGATTGCACTGATCAGCCCCAGGTGTGCGGTGTGAAGGCGGACCCAAGGGCGGGGCCGCCCGCCGCTGTGACAGAAGCTGAGGCCACCAATGAAGTCAAACCCATCGCTTGATGCCGTGCACCGGCCTCACAATGTACTTCTGATTTTGCCAGCAGAGTGACTTCGTGCTTTCTCCTCACTCCAGTCACAAAGGGAAATGGATGAACTTCAACACAAGAGCACCACGACTGTTGTCTGTACACGTGACAGTGATCATCGGTCTGTGTTACGACAGTGGTTGTGCAGAGTCTTGACTTGAACTAAACCTAAAATCTCTTTTTAACTCAGTCTAAAGAGAACTGTAGCAGAATATCTGAATAGCTGATCACCTGGACACACTTCTTGATGCTTGTGTTTGGAACCAGTACACGGACGAAGTTCTCTTTTATCTACAGTGTGCATTTATATTTAGTAGGGTATTTATTTTTCATGTATTGTTTTATTAGCATTAGCTTAGAGCCATGTGCAATGAAACATCATTCAAATATGCACTTATGCTATAAAGCTCATTAAAACCACGAGCACTGACCCAGCAGGTAAGATCCAGCTGTTAGACAGGTCAGCAGAGGGGGCAAGGTCACGCTCATGTGTTTGTGGACCCCTGGATACTCGTAATGAGCTTGGAGTATTTTAAAAGCTAATACTTTATTCGACTACCAGAAATCTGGTTTTAATGGCTGAATCAAAGGCTGGATGGGACCATTAAAAACTGCAGGGCGCGCAGTTTAACAGTGCTGCAAATCCGGGCAGACAATCAGCAGAGGCAAGAAGTGGGAAACAGGAAAGAGCTTCACATTAATACAGGAAATACTCAATAAAATACAAATGCTAAAGGACCATGACTGTGAACCGGTGCTGTTTCAGGGTTTGCTTTGCTGCTGATTTCAACACTGGGACCGAGTATAAAACACATAAAACGCTAAGAAGGCCTTCCATCTGCTGGTGGGCCTGTTTTATAGCCACAAATCAGGGAATAATAATAATAATAAGGGAAGCTGCAATAACAGCAGCCATAAAAGCGATGAATACTGTACACCTGCTTTGTTTAATTCAGACGGACAGAAATTACATTTTAAATGTGATTCAAAATGTAATTTCTGAAAGCAGCAGTAAGATATGAAAGAGAAAGAAGGAGTGTGTAGTTTAGCGGGGGGGGGCATGAAAACTGATGCACAGAAGCAGCTGAGGTCATCAGTTCTGAGTAGGATGGATGATAAAGCGCCACCCCGTGCCTGCACGAGGACCCTGAGGTGGCGCCATCAACTGCAGCTGTAAACGGAGGTAGAGTCCACTGGGTGTCATGGGGGGGGACCCAGGGATTCCTTAAAGGCTTTGATTGACGGGTGCAGACAGGCACTGTAGCAACAAATGGGCTGCAGTTACTTCAGCTGCAGGGAGGGGGGAGGAAAGAGTTAGGACAGGGTGAGGGAAGGGGGAGAAAGTATTAGAACAGGGGAGGAAAAAGCCTCAGCTGTGACACAATATGGCAGTTCAGAGGTCCATTGAGAGTGTGTGTGCGAGTGCGTGTGTGCGTGTGTGTTTTGTGGTGTTGTTAATGTGTGTTTTCCTGTAAGTTTGAGTGTTAAACACTGTCAGCGTGTTTTAAATGCCTTTGATGGGTCACAATTGATTGTGAAAGAGTTGTTGGGTGTTTTTGATCATTTAGATGTATTCACATATGTCACAATGAAACTGAATTCCATTTAGCTTTGATAGTGCATGAAACAACATCACAGAGATCACTGCGAGTGTAAAACCATACATCCAGTGGGGCACAAAGATCTACCAACGAGCATTGTCTACGCTGCTAATTCAATTAGCTGCTGCTCTTTAAGCAGTCATATTTAATGAATATTTTACAGCTGTGTCTGCTTGCACCATAAAGATGTATTATTTTATTTCACGAGTATTCTGCAATTTAATTAGAGTTTTAATAAAAACCTGGTGTGTTCTTCCCCCGAGTGACTTGTGATTAAAGTTAATTGGAGCAAATTAAAGAACGCTCCCATTTCTCATTAAAGACGCTCACTTTCCTCTGATACGATCACAGAGAAGATCTCATCCGCTGCCCCAGAGAGACCCTCAGCACCTCCAACAGTAGTCTCTGATTCAAAAAGAGGAAGAAAAGCAAACAAACACTGACAGAGACGAGGGAGGGAATTATCTGGTCAGACAGTAAACTTGGATTAGGCTTTTCCCTCTTGTTTTTGTTGGATCCGGTGTGTCGATTCCTGTTACAAAACCACATACAGCGCTCTGTGGACAACCCACAGTGGGGGCCGAAGCCCCCACAGGAGCGTCACCTGAGCAGGGGAGGTGGGCACCCCTGAGAGCTCTCCTGTTCCAGCTAAAACAGGGACTATTTAAGGGGGAATAATAAAAATGCCTAACCTTGTTAAGGGAAAGGCCAAGTCTTCTCATAACATTCACATCTCCAGGCATGTGGGAATTCAGTCATTGAATTGGTCTGGGGTGGTGGGGGGGAGTAGGGGGGGCAAAACTTCCATCACGGTGTTACTGCCTGCAGCAACACTAGATTGCCTTTCCACAGCCTCCCGAATAAAACAGGCTACGTGGTGAAACGGTGAGACCGATCACACATAAGGGGGATTGTTTCATTTCAATCGGCCTTTTTCCTCAACACCCCCCACCCACCCCCTTTCTGTCACACACACACACACACACATTCAGGCGAGGGCAGTAAAATGGCTGGCTGTTGTTTCTCTTTTTTTATTGGTTTGCGGAGTTGTGTAGCGTGTAATTGGCAACTCTGGCCCGGAGGATCTTTTGAGGAGATAATAACCGTCTGTCTGAGAGCGATGTCTCAGCCTAAATGTGTTAAATTCATTACCTGGGACCATTATTCAATCACTCCTCTCCATTAGGAGACATCACTTACTCTCAACAGCTCTGCAGCAGAGCCAAGATAAAGACAGGGGCCTGACAGGTGGAAGACAGCTTCAAGAGCCGCGAACGATGTGGGAAAAGTCAAGTGGGGGGGTCTGAAGGCTCGGCTGAGGTGGGTGAGGTTTTATTAAAGTGTTTGAGGAAATCACAAATGAAACCGCTACTCACACGTGGACTAATGTTCCAGACAGAAGCAGTTTTACTCACACTCGCCAGTGAAAACCAAACGTTTCATCAGGTTCAATCAGGTTCTGAGGCGGAGGATGAGCTCTCCTGCTCACCTGAATGTGTTACATAAGTTCCCCCAGAAAGGTGGGAATTCCCCCCGGGCGGAGCCAGGAACGCGCTGCCGATGTGTGATCCATCTGATCCTGCTGCCCGATGAAAACGAAGCAGATGTTCCGAAAGCCGAACATCCATCAGGAGTCCAGCTGTCGCAAAGCCGCAGGGTCCCCCGTTGATATAAAGCACGCCATGAGAGGGTGATGATATTATTTCTACATGACAAAGGAAGCTGATGGCCTTCCCCAAACATTCCCAAATATTAAAATCTAATCAGAGGCACAGCTTTGTTCATTAGATTAACTTTAGTCGGGGGGGTGTCAGTCGTGATGGAGGGAGGGAGTGTGAATCTTGGGGAGGGAGAAAAGGGCTGGTCTTATCTCTTTGGCCCGGCTCTGGTTTTGGATTAGATGCGTCCAGGTGTGAATCTTCAGAGAAACATCTGCAGCCGTTTCCCCTCACACGCTAGAAATCAAACGAGTGGGATTCCCCCGCATTCCCAGGGCGGTCTTTTAACTTTCCCTCAGGATCCCTCCAGGCACGAATAGGGGATGATTCCAACCTCCGTTCAGGATCTGCGCTGGCTGTTCCATCAGGTTCTCCCACTCAAAATGACATTCACCTTCTCTCGGAGACATGATATTGGCGTGCTGGCTGCAGCGCACGTCTCCCGCTGACGCAGGGCCATCTGCCGCCATCACCTAAAGCCCACAAACACACGTGCAGCCACTCAGGCGACTGCTGAGTAATCTCCACGTCCCTCCTGGTCCACAAACAGCCCCGAGCTCGCCAAAGTGCCTCTTCTTTGCCATGATAAGGCCGAAATTGCCCCCCCCACCACCACCCCTTCGCCTCATAAACCCCTGCTCCATTCAATGGGGGGCCAATCGAGGGGGTTGGTGGGGGTGAGGAGCCAGGGGTGCACTGGGGAGGAGAAGCAGCCAGACTGGAGACAGAAAGCTGCTGCAATCAAGAGAGACTGGAGGTGACGACTGTACAACAGATTACGTCTAAACATTAGTGGGGGGGGGGGCAGCATATGACAACGTCCTCTAATGACCCGGGCCAGGATGACAAAAGAACAGAGGAGAGGTAGAGCCGTAGAGGAAAAGAGGATGTAACGTCAATCAGCGGGCCAAAGGGGCTCCTCAGAGGAAGTCAAATTTTCTCCCAGCGTTTGTCTTAATTCCTGGATTTAAAGTTCAGGCGGGTTCGGAAGAGTTTGAGGAGTTCATGAAAGGACAGCGTGAGGGGATTAGAGGGATCAAAAAAAGTCCCCGCTTCCACCTTAAAGAAATGCAAAGTAACTTCAGATTATGCGGAATTCGTGACTTCGATGCCACAAAATAAAACTGTATTTTAATTAGCACTGGATAGCATTAGCAGCCTGGTAGACAGCCGGCGTTTAAACGGAGATCCGCGTTTCACCACTTGTGGCGCTCACTGGTTTAGCTCGGACACCGGCGCGAAAGGGGCGGAGCTTGCAACAACGTCGTCGGAGTGATTGTGCGCTCCAACTTCTGGAGCCGAGCGTCCCGAGTGAGGAGGAGGGGGAGTGTGTATTTACATAGGAACGAGTCCCAGCAGGCGCCCGGAAGCTCAGCGTTGCTCGCACCTTCACCCGGCGCCTTTGGCCTCGGCCAGCCTGGCGCCATCCCTTCACCGCCAGCATCGGAGCTAGGCTAATCAGCGGAAGGCAAACTCTGGGTGACTTTCTTGTCCCGGCACGCAGGTTTAAACGTCATCCGTCTTGCTGCAGCAGAGAGGCAGGTTTCTGAGAGGGGGGAAAAAAAGCTGGCACGACCTTTTGACGCGTGAACCCTTCCACTGAACACGAAACGCTCGTGTTTCTACGCATTCCAGAAGGTCGTTTGATGGTAATTAGGACTATAAATACACTGGATGTTCACAATCACAAAAACAAAATGGCCTTTCGATGGACTTTGGCGGGCCTGTCTTCACTTTTATGCCCATTATTTGTTTATAATTCGGCTGATCTGCATCCTGTTTGCTCCATCTGTCCAGGAAACAATCAACCGGATTTATGTTGGCTCTGAAATCTAGATTTGATTGCTCTGATGGAAAAATCTATGGACGTTTTAGCCATAGTCTGATTTCACTTAGACGCACGATTCGCAAATTATGATGCACATTGCAGCAATCACAACCAATACGGGGGGAGAGGTCTGATGTCAGAGCGCTGGCAAAGCAAATGGAGCGATGGCGTGATGATACCTGGCTCTGTGAGGCACGGAGGTGTGTATGTGGCGTGCGCCCGCGCCTGCGGGCTCGGCCAGATGGCCGCGCACCTCTCGGTGCGTCCAGCCCGTGACAGGGACTCTTTCGCCCTCAGCCAGGACGTGATCGGCGCCGGCGCCTCGATCGGGCCAGGCGCCTGCCGGGAAACCTCTGACCAGCGGGAGCTCGCTCGCTCGCCCTCAGCTCTGGGATCTGAGGAGAACGCCCAGATTTGGCCCCGGCGCGACTACATCAGGGTGACTGGTCGAGTCAAGGCAGCGAGGGGGCTGCTGCGGGACAGCGTCAGAGGGCGGACGGGCCCGCCGCCGCCGCTGGCCTCGGAGACGCGTCCTCTTAAAAGTGTCTGGAAGTGGAAGCCACCTGTTGTGATTTATGCGCGCTTGTTAGGCCTCGTCTGCCTCTGTGTTCCAGCGCGCGTCTTCCTTCCTGGCCCTAATCCGACACACATGTTGCGTTCGTTGTGTCTCATCGGCGAAACTCGGAGGCACCCCCCCTCGCCTTCACTTCACGTTTTTTTTTCCTTTGTTCTGGGTCGCGCCGCCACGCGGGCAGCTCGCCGGAAGCCCCTCTGCTTCCCGCCCCATCTTCCCCTCTCAGCGTAGAGGTCAGACGCATCACCCCCCTCCAGGTCAGAGGTCAGGCTGTTTTGGGACACTTTTGGTTTATTGATCGCAGGTTTGTTTGTTTTTTCTCTTTTAGCTTTTATCCAGATGCAGCCAATCAAATGAGGCGATTCTCATTTGGAGCGGTGATGAGCCTAATGAGCGGTAATCGGCCGCAGCAGAAACTCCCAGCAGCCTCCATTAAACGGGCATTACTGGTGTTCAGCCTCGGCTTATCATGCTAATGATGACGCATGTATGGCTCCATAATTTCTCTTAGACCCATAAAGCTGCTGTCACCGCGCAGGTTCGTCTGCACGCAGGCACAAAACCGCGGGCTGACAGATGGTTGTGATTCCCAACTGCTGTCACGTCTAAATGACGGAGCCAGTGAAGGAAGCAGCTCTCTCCTGCACTGTTGGCGGCGAAAAGGGGGGGGGAAAGGCGGCCATTTTCGTGATATTATTTAAAAACAAAAACTGCTTGGAAGGGTCAAGTCATGTCAAAAGCCTCTTTTCCACTTCAGGAACTATTATATTTTATCCAGGAATTTGAAAGAACCCAGCACATTTAAATTGAAATTACCCAGGGTCAAAAATGTCTCCTGACCCCGACTTTCCATTGAAGTATAGGATACTTGAGGGCTGAGAGCTGGTTGGAGCGGCCTTACTTTAATTTCTACAGGCTTTACCGCGGCGTATTAAGGCCATACTATACAAAATAAATGAATAAAACAGAGTTTCATGAGAAAAGCCGCCTACCAAAAAAAAGAGAAAAGTTGCCATATCAGAATTAAAGAACAAAAAACTACAACTTTTCCAAGAATTTTTGCGAATTAACTGTCAAAACAGTTTTAAATAATTTTTCGGGCCCAAATATGCGTATATATATATATTTATTCATTTACGAAAGAAATGAAACTCAGGCAAAGTTGAAAAAAAAGGGAGACTATCAGGTGCCTTAAGGGCCTTTACAACTCCCCCACATGTCCTCGGCCTGATTTTAATATAATCTCAGGAACTCTGAGGTGGAAACACAAACCGCACAGATTATCGGCAATTTTCAGACAAAAAAATTGCTGGAAATATTAGCGGTAAAGGGGCCATCAGGGAATTATTTCTACAGCATGTTTCAGGATACACCCCTGGCTCTGATCTGGCCACATAAAACAAGGACCCCCCCCCATATCAGCTCTGCACAGTCCATGTTCAGACATGATTGATACGCTCACACATGGCATCGGTCAAATATTTTTTTTACTCTTAAGATTTAAGAGTGCAGCTAATTAACGATGCCAGCGCTGGCTCCGTTAACTGGTTAGATAATAAGGCTTTAACCAACAGGAAGTGGAATCATGTTAATGGGAAATGCATTAACCGGCCCTTAAATCAAGAGGATTAGGAGCCATATGTGAGCTTCTCTAATCTCATTTGGGTGCGCCCTGAAGGCTCACACTGCTGGTATGTTTTACATTAGCGGGATCACATGGTGCGCCGGGGCTGCGCCGCACAGTTTCGACCCGGAGGCGCAAAGAGTCGAGCGGTCCAGACGACAACCCGAGTGCTTCCTTTAGCCTTTCCCTCATTGCTCTCCCAGTTACATCACCTGTCCCCAGTGTGGGACACGAGCGTTTAAAGATTCATAGTCAACACGTATTAATAGGTTCTGTATTTTCAGGCTAAATTAGCAGGATCTGGTCGTGAAGCGTTCGCTCATGCAGAACTTCCCCCGTTTAAATATTTCATCCTGACTTCGCCGGACTGAAAGTTTGCCTGAAGATCCGGAGAAGCTCACAGGTTGGCGCGGTGGGTTTGTGAACTTCCTCTGAAGGTGACGTAAGGATGCAACTGTCAGCCTTAAGCCGGGCGGCTTTAGCTCGCTGCTGCCTGGCCTGCAGCTGCGCTGGCGGTGACGGGATCGACGGCCCCTCCCACTCTGTTTCGATGCGATGGATCCAACTGGAGGAAAGCAGAAATCCTGGCAACCTTCGCCCAGTCAGGGTTCAGACCCCTTTCGCTGAGTCTTCTCCTCCCAAACGTTCCGATCACAAGAAGCCTTGTCGGGGGGGCGGGTGATGAGCGGGGCTTCGGGATCCAGCAGAGCTGCGGTCCCTCCGTCACCAACCTCATAAATCTCAAAAATAAAACGGCCGCTCTGTTAGCTCAGCTGTGAAATGAGGGGGAAAATCAAGCCCAGGTTCAATGTTGGGGAAGGACCCCGCTGATCCGCCTTAGTCAGTCAGGAACGATCGATCGGAGGCAGCCAGAGACGACGGAGGAACCTGGAGAAACTCTGCTCTCAACCTGATCTGAAGACGGCCGCGTTCTTGGGTTCGTCTCCCCGTCCGGCCTCCATCTCGCTGACACAGATAAAACTAGAAATCACTCGGAGAGCGCAGACCTCCACCAAGTTTATATAAATCACAATAAAATTTTCTGGATCAGATCCAGATCAGCCTTTGGAATATGATAGAGGACCCCATTGTCCATCCTTGAGTCACATCTCATGGGGTTTGGTCAATAATTAACCGAGAATTTGAGAAACAAAATTTTTGGCCCCATTTACCACAATGTTAACGAAGTGATCCAGAATCCAGGATTTCTTCTGGATCGCCCCCAAAATGAAATCAGTTCTTCCTTTTCACATTTCCAACAAATCCTGAACATTTCATCAAAATCGGTCCGTAACTTTTTGAGTTATGTTGCAGACAGACAGACAAACGTCTGCAAAAACATCCTTGACGGAGGTAATTAGATTTCGGGGGGGGGGGTGGACAGAAGAACAGAGCTGGATGGATAAAAATAGAGCCAATCTGCTGAAGATGAAACAACTGCCGATCACAACAGAACGGCCCAATAATCCGGCTGGACGTCGGACAGGCAGTGACCCCTCCAAGACCTCGTGGTTGAGTATTAAAGAGGCGAGAGGAGGGAACAGTCCGCCGTTAGAGAGCAAGAGGCCCTCAAATGAAGTTTGGCTTCATAGGCCAGCACCCAAAGCGTCATATTGGGGGGGGGCTATCGTCTGGCAGCAGCGAGAAATCCTTTTAATTTTCAATGATTAATCCTTCGGACAAGTTTAGAACACTTTAAGAATCCTACTGAGGCCAACGTGTCGTAAATGATTCAGGCGTTCGCTGCTTTTTCTGAAGCCGCCGTCTGATTTAATGTGAAATGTTTACTCGACCCCTGGGAGGACCGGGAGTTTGAAGACATGAAAAGATCTTTTTTTTATTCTACAAAAGAGGAACTCGGTGCCAGGGCCGTCGTTTAGAGCGCCCTCCTCTCAGGCCACGAGTCCTTCCTCGTCCCCGACGCTCGTCCGCCATCAGACCTGTTCCCACAGCCCCCCCCTCTGCCGCCCGCCCCCCCCCCATTGTCCCGGTGGCCGATACAGATGCGCTGGCCGTTGACCGCCGTCCTTTCAGGGAGCCGTGACCTGACCCGCCCCCCGCTGTAGGACGGCGGGGGCTCCTTTGTTGGCTCTTTGTGATGCTCTGGGCAGAGGGGGCAGATTTGGGTGGTCGACGCTCCGTGATTGATGCTGGTCTGACCCCAGCAGCGGCCCGAGGTTCTGGTGGACACGCAGCTGTAATTAGCATCCATTTCTCATCTTTAACTGTGTGTGTGTGTGTGTGTGTGTGTGTGTGTGTGCTGCCTCCTCTATACAGCTGCACGTCATCGGAACAAGCGTGCGGTTAATCCTTAATTAAACATCATTTCAGTGTCAAGAGGGAGCGGCGACTGGGGCGCTCCATCCCTGAAGATCCCCTGAAGATCCCTGAAGATCCCCAGCACTCGCTCAGACACTGCAGCCAATTTCCAGAGATCTGACGGCGATTACGTGGTTTCATCGTGAATACGCGGCGATCATCTGCTCCTCCGACTGCGGTTTTCCGTCCCTTCCCGCCGCCCTTGCCCTGCTCCCCCACTCCCTTTCCTCCCTGCATCCTCACCCTTCCCACCCTGTCCTCCTCCAGGTTTGCTCACCTATGACTCCGGCCTCGCTGCAAATCCCGGCGATGCACTTCCACGTCACTGAGCCGCTCTGCTTTCTGGAAGACATTAAAATCAGGCCAAGCATCTCTGGGCCGACACACATCTGGACCCAACTAGTTCAGTACAAAATAGGATAATCCTGCCTCTGCTCTCCTTATTATCCTTTTGTTCTCTTGTCCAACTTTTCCTGCTCTCTCAAATTCAAACCTTCCTCGGCAGTTACGCTCCGTGTACCCCTGCTTTACAAAAAGAAACACACACAGGCACACACACACATTAACACACGCACGCATGCGCACACACACACACACACGCACACACCCTGAGTAGGTCCTAAAAGAAGAGCTCTCATCTCCTCCTATCTGCTGGTGCCTCCTGTCCTGCAGAGAGCTGTCACCACTCCTCCCAGCTTCTACTGCCTCAAAATGTCTCCTTAAACTGGTGATAGCAGCTCTCTAGGCGCCTGTCGTCAGCACGGCTCCATGGGGGGGACACCATGCTCCTCCCCCCCGGAGAAGTGAAGTGAGAAGTGAGAAGAGACCCTGGGACGTCCTCGCCCCCTGCTCCTGCGCATCTCCTTGTCCTGGTGGACTCCGCTGGCCATGTCGCTCTCCGAGAAGGTGAAGGAGGCTCGACGATGAAAACCAATAATGGAGGTGAGACAGAGAGAAGTCCCCCCCCCCCCACACACACACACACAGCCCCCCAGCCCCCCCCCAGCCTATTTACAGCTCAGATGTAGCGTCTCGCCCAGCCTTCCGTCAGTCTAAATGCTCAAGGTCCCTCCACACCGTCACAGATTCAAGTATGAAACAGAGAGGGAGGGGCTCGTGCATCCCTGAGGGTCCCGGCGCCGCGTGACACCCTCCGTAATGACGGTGGCAGCAGATGGCACACGCGCAACCGCGTGGAGCCGCCGCCGTTTCCTGCTGCACGCCTGCTGTCGGTGGGCTCCAGGACGGGTGCTCTCATTAATCTCTTGATCTCAGCCCTTTATTCTTCTGTCCTCCTTTGATCTTTAGGAGCTTTGGGGATCAAAGAGAGAGGAGCGCTGGTGGTACCTGATGTTGGCAGAGGGTCCTTTAGGTGAGCCCCCCCCCGTGCTCCACCTGTTTGGGTCCTGGGGGGTTGCTGGCAAGGGGGGGGGGTGCTCTGTTTCTGCCATCACGGTCCTGTTGATGATCCATCAGGTGGGTTTCTCTCCATGTCGGGGGCGTGTGTGTGTGTGTGTGTGTGGGGGGGGGTGAGGATGAAGATACAGGAGAGGAGGTGGAAACCAGAAGCCGGACCCCGCATCTGTCCCTTCTCTGCTGGTGTCCCCCCTACCTCCAATGAAACAGCAGACGGCGGCCTGGGGAGCACGGCGGTAAAGTCTGCCAACCCCCCCCCATACCACACACACACACACACACACACACACACTCCACAGAGTGGCAGCCCCGTCTGGGTCAACACATTCCAGCAGCGAGAGAGATCCGGGGGTGTCGGCTCACCTGGTTTCGGCTGGCGTGGCAGAGGACGGTGGGGGGCCCCGAGGATGTTTGCTTAGCTGTTCGCAGGATCGCTGACATCTTAACTCACCCCCCACTACCCCCCCCCACACACACACACACACACACACCCACACACCCATTTGCAGAGTGTGCAAGTCAGGCACTGTACTGGCCCGACAGGAAAATATGTCCACCTGATACTGGTCCCAGTCTGAGCCCCGTAGAACAGCTGATCTAACCAGGTGGTTGCCATGGAGCCACGTCTGATGTTTGTTTGCCTGTGGCGAAGGTTTTTGGTATTCTACACCTCACCCCAACCCCCCCCCCCACAGTTTTTAGACAAACCGTCAGGCGGAGGGGGGGGTGCTATGGCGTGGAGGCTCAGCTCCAGAGCCGGGGGTTTTCTCAGACACCAGTTTGTGCCCAGTAAACTTCCCTTTAAAAACTTTCGTTGTCATGTATTGATCTGTTTACTTATTTACTTCTTTTCGAATCATCCCCCATCTGCCCCCCCCCGTCCCGTCCCGTCTCATCCGAGCACACTGGGATCTCTCTCCCGGCTCAATAATTCATGGCTGCTCGGGCCGGTGCCGTAATCCTGACTGACACTAAAAGTCTGTCTAGATTTAGCGTCATGAAATTTTCATCCATAAATGTACAGCCGAGCTGCGCCTCCCGCTCCCGCTCCCTCTCTTAAGGGCCACTCTTGCTTTTACCCAGCGTCTCTCTCTCTCTGCCGCATGCTCGCACACACACACACACACACACACACACACACACACACACACACACACACACACACACACACACACACCAGCGTGAGCATCGAACATACGGCGGCACGCGCACGGCGACAGGTAACCAACGGAGACGGATCTGGAGGCCAGACGGCCCCCGCCATGGCGGTTAGGGTTTTACACTCCGCTCGTTTGTTCGCCCGCACCGACGCGTCCACCCCGAGAGCCCAAGGCGACGAGGGGGGGGTGATCTCTGTCCTCCTCCAGGACATCCAGACGCTCTGTTGCCCAACGGCGGCCGGAATGGCGGCGGTGCTGGTGCGACGTCTGCGACCACCTTGTTGTTGTTGTTGTTGGGGCTCCGCGCGTCTCCAGGCCTCACGGAGCCGAGCGGGAAGCCAAAGACTTCGCTAACTTAACTGGCGAGATAAGAACCAAGATTTCGTGGGGCAGTTTTTATATCTCAACATAGAAACCAGCTTTTTTTATTCTCCATTTAAAAAAAAAGCACTTGATGGTTTTAGCGAGCCATCAGCTGATAAGAGGCCCCCGAGCTAAGCCCCTCCTGATATCGCTTCACTCTCGTAAGAAGAAAGAAGGAATGGGAGCCCGGGGAGGAGTTGATAAACTTTCACTGTCGACAGCCATTCATAGGCTCTTAAGTGCTAACGCTGCTGAAGTATTAATAGAGCCCTTATCGGCGGGACAGGGAGAAGCCTTCTAATTGGCTGCCAGCATCGTCTCAGTCTGCAGGATCTTCACTTGTAGAACGGGATTTCAAAAAAAGGTGAGAAATCCTGCTTACCGCCCACCTTTGTCCCTGTGACGTCCACGCTCCTCGTCTTCAGCCGTCGCGAGGGGCGAGACGTCACCTAAGAGGGTGGGTGGGGGCTGGTGGTGGTGGGGGAGGTGGGGGTGGGGGGGGTGTACCACTCACACTAATGGACAGGAGTTGATACGGAGGGAAAAGCCTCGTCCCGCTCTCCTGAAGCACTCCGCACTCGCCGTCCACGTCCCTGAAGAAGCAGAGAGACAATCAGGAGGCACCTCTGCCCCCCCCCACCCCCCCTCCAAAGCTCACCCTCAACTCTGCAGCGGCTCTAAAAGATGCATGGAAACACTGGCGGCTTTCATTCCGCAGGGTTACAGCCCCCCCCAACACAGATAGAGGAATGAGGCCTCACCCTCCCTCCACCTCTCTATCCTCTTCCTCTTCAAATGGAAGCGTTACGCCAGCCGTCCGCTTTTACTGGCGCTCATTAAAAGGGCGTAGGCGCGAGGGCGCGCGCTCTTATCGGACATTCCTTCTTTTATTTCCAGGGTTTGATGTCACATTCAGGTTTTACTTATTTTAGACTCCCCTACTGGACTGCTTTTTTTTTTTTACCTTTCGCACGATCTTAAAACGCGCCATCAAAGTTTTAGGACCCCCGCTAGAAACGACACCCGAGCTGCCACGTTTCCTCCACGTGACCGTTTCCATGGGGACAGCCCCGCGCACGTTCACCGGGAGTCGCGTCACACGACTCGAGCTCCGGGATCTTTGGGGGCGGAGCGGTGACGGCGTGCATGCAAAATATAGAGCGAGCGTGGTGGCGGTCTCGAGGTCTCGTGCCTTCATCGGTGAGTGGTGACCTCGGCGGTGACCTCATCGGTGACCTCATCGGTGACTTCGGTGGTGACCTCAGCGTACAGAGATCATAGTATCGTCAAAGACGGCGCCCGGCGGGGGAGGACGTTCATAACCGTACAAGAGTGAGACGTTGGCTCCGCTGCAGCTGAGCAAGGGAGCAGTCGCGAGGGAGAGGGGGGGGGGGGGGGGGGGGGCTCCGCAGGCGGGGGGAGGCATCTCCGCTCTTCTGTCAGCGACCACATGCGAATCCGCACCGCCGCCGCGTCTGCTGGGAGAAAACCCCAGAGTGAGGCGTCCTTTTCCATGCCAGGGCCGGGATGTCGTGCTGCTGGAGGAATTTCCACCTCCTCCATCCCCAGAGAAACCACCTCAAACGCCCCCGAGCCGGGCGGGCATGGCGGGCGGCTCTCATCAGGGGCTGATTAGGGAGCCCGAGTGGGCCCAGGCCTGGAGAGGAAGTGGCAGGACGATGGTTTCCAGACTGCAGCACCGGGGTGTGACGTCACCTAAACACAGATGAAGCGTGAGACCCCCCCCCCCACACCCCCCCCATGCCCCGCAGGCGGGTCCAGGATGACGCTCATGTCAGTGCCCGCCGACGTGCAGGATTGCTTCCCTCGTCCTTTGATGCGCCAAACCGCGGGCGGGAGGACGATCGCAGCTTCGAGACTTCCTGCAACTTCCAGCCTTCGGCTTCTTAGAACCTTGGAGCATTTAAATGTCAGAAGTGCGTCTGAAGAAGCAAAACCCTGATTTTCTCGCGCTCTGTCGTAGAAAAACATTTCAAAAATGTCAGTTCAGAGAAAAAAAACGCTGCTCAGAAGCAGACGAGGCCAAAGATTATCCACATAAACTTTCATCCCAGTTCTTCACATCTCATCTTCTTCTCCCGCCTCCCAAGTTCACGCATCGTCATGCCAACAGTTGGCCCCTCCCCCCCAGTGACTGCAGAGGTCACCTCATCTGTTGCCGTGATCTTCCACAAGCGCCCGGAGTCTCTTCTAACTGCGGCATTAGAGCGCTCCAGCCTTGTCCTGAGGCTGGAGCCATCTCCAGGGACGGAGGACCGGTGGGGGGGGGGTCGGGGTCTCAGTGTCCTCGGGATCGCCGGGTCCTGCCAAAGGCGTGCATTATTGATGGCCGTCAGTCGGCGCGCGTGTCTCACCACGTTTAAGGGTCTCAGCAGGGAAGAGCGCGCAGACACACACACCCCACTCAGCCCACCGTCCGCTCATTCGACCTGGCACTCACAAGTGATGTTTTCATGCAAACAAATACACATGTGTGCGGATTGGCCCCTGGGAGCCTTTAATGGAGGGGTGTTTCTTCTGGGGGGAGGGGGTGTGATTTACTTCCTGCATGGACAGCGTCTGCCTGTCTGATGGGCGTCAGAAGAACGGAGCGGATTCGAAGCTCCGCCCCGGCGGGGGCGCAGGCGCCGAGCTCGGCCTGCAGCGATGCGACGCGCTTCCTCTTTCGGAAGACTTCTGAGAGCTGACAGATTTTCCAGCGAAAGCCACGCTCACGTCTCTGCTGCGACGCAGACGGAGGGGAATTCCACCGAGTCAACCCCACTGTTAGAAACGCCTCCTTCCCTCCTACACATTCATATTCACACCTATACCATCACATATGCTAGCGTGATGCTTCTAACAACATCGGAAGTGTGTGTGTGTGAGAGAGAGAGAGAGAGAGAAAGAGAGAGAGAGATTTCTCTGAATTATTTAGAGTACCTGGAACTGGCGCCCACGAGCAACATCTGAGAGCTTCATGCAGCAACAGGATGTGATCAGAGAGGACCAGTCTATCGGTACACTGATTTCTATGCATGTACACACACACAGACGGGGTTGGTGCGTTGGTCCTGAAAAACAAGAAGACGCTGGAGGAAGTGAAGAAAGCGCACGCGTGAGAACCGCCGGAGAAGAAGACGTTGGAGCGCTGCAGAACCTCGGGCTGAACAAAGTTCCCCTCTGACAGTGATACCAACTAATTGGAGGGGAGGGTCACTGCATAATTCAATACCCTCCAGCTTTGAACATGTTACAGACCACAGAAAGTCAGAGATGAAGACAAAAGATCTGGACGCTCTTAGAAGAACATGGCGGGAAACGCACGGTGGGTCGATCTGAAGGGTTTTCTGGGCTTATTAAAGCGACAGCCTGGAGACTGGTGGTGGTCTAAAGACAAGATCGGTCCACGGGGGGCACCCACAGGGGCCTCGCCTGAGTCAACACCTGCTGGGGGCTCATGTCAGGGAAGGGTGTCGGTGTCAGTGGTGGTGGGGGGGGTCAGCAGGCCTTTGATGCCTTCTGTGCCCGTTTCTACTGCAAATCGACGAGGAGATCATCAGCGGACGCTACGGTTAGCGTCTCCTCTGATGTAACACCGCTCGCTCGTCTCGGAGGACCCGATCGCATCGACGGTTCCATCGGTCCAAATGTGAGCCAGCACCATGGGGGGGGTCGCCAGGAGGGCCCGCATCACCTGTGGGTTGCGTGTCCCCGCCAGGCCGCCGGGCGGCTCCTGGCCCCTGTCGGTGATGAAGCCTGATGAAGAGCGCTGCTCAGGCTCCTACGGTTGCCGTGGGCAACGCGCTCTTTCAGAGGGCCGCTGGCGTGCACCTGCCCCCCCCACCACCCCCCTGCAGCCGTGTTTGCTTTAGCAGCTGCGCCGTGGGCCCCGTGACGCCATCGTTCTTTCCCGCTTGTTCTCGCCGCTCGTGTTGATGTCGCAGCGACGGCACGCGAGACGGAAGCAAAACGGCGTTTTATCCGCTGGAGCGCCGCAGCAGATGCGCCCGCGGACGTCTCTGCTATGTTCCGCTCATTAAAGCCCGACTGTTACTGGGAGGCTGGAAATCCCGAACTTGATGATTTGGTGAGTTCAACCAATCCAAACTGGGATGGGAAGTTTAATCACGTCGGAAAAATATTGTATTCCAACCCCGAGTCGGCGTTGGTGGATGTAGCGGCATGTTAGTGGTGCATATTTGCTCCATTAGGAAACTCTGTTTGAGTCGCATGACAGCCAGGATTGCTTTTTTTTTTCTTTTGTTTTAACGTCTTCCTGCAGCCTCAAAGGGCCCAAAAGCAGGATATGTGAGTGAGATGTGGAGCATCGATACTCCTGAGAATACTGAAGAAAAACAATCAGTCAGAGCTAAATTTAAACGAAAATCTAGAACAGACCGCATCTACACGCGCGTTCTGGTAGAAATCAAAAATATCTGCGGAGCTGGAAACTCCCCGCACACATTCTTCACTACCGATAAGAACACTGGAACGAGTTGTCCAAACTCCCACCGGTGGGCAGGTTAGTAAACGCATCACCTGCTGTGTTGTGAATAGCGGCCCCTTCGAGGCCCAGAGGTCTCTCGGGGTCTCGTCCTGGAGGTGCGGCTCATTAGGAGGCACCAGCCAACGCTGCCTGCGTTTACAGGGAGTGGGGATGCGGGGGGAAGGGGAGGGGGCCGCTTCCGATAAGCAGGCGGACCCACCGCCACCCCATGCGATCACAACCTCCCACACAGCTACGGGTCACCTGGAGTCAGGTGGACCCCCCACTTCAACCGCCACCGCAGAGCAGGAAACAGGAAGCTACTGCACCACATCAGACACAGTTTCTGCCTACGCAAAAGCAACCCAACCCCGCGTATAAAAAGTGTAGATTTCATCTGTCATAATGCACCAAGACCAGAGGATCATGTATAAAACATAATGACAGAGACTGAGAAGTGGAACAGCCAGAAAAGTTCTACAACTTCAGAAGAGCAGACGTGTTCACATCCTGCTGATTCTGCGATGAGCCACAGGGTGAGAGCGTGAAGACAAACCCCAAACATCAACGTGCAGCAAAATACTGGCAAAAGCTGTGCTAAGCTAATTCAAATCTCATGAAAGGAGTGTTAGCAAGATGATCAGCCAGCCTCGGTTTGCTCAAATGTACCTGCAGCTTCTTCCTAAAGGGGCCTGATGAAGCACAAATGCAGAGAATAGATCCTGCTGAGCTGAAGCAGCATGCACACACACACACACACACACCCTGAAAGCTTGCAGATGCTAATGTGCTAATGAAAAGCAGTAAGCGAGTGGGCGGGGCTTACCCACCTGGTTGGTGGGTGGGAGGAGCTGCCCAGACCTGTCTGCTCTGATAGAGCCGCAGGTTTGGCTTCATAAACTGGATTTTTTATTTTGTTTTTTTGTGTTTTTCATTTAATTTAACTTCCATTTCTGAAAAGCTAAAAGTAACCCACATCACCATGGAAACAAATTTAACTATAAGAAAAGCCTTGAAATCAAGAAAGAACACAAATGATGTCAAAGAGGCATGGGAGGGTTTTTTGGTAAAATATATATTTTATTTATCTCTTCATACAAAGAAATATTATGAATGTTCAGTATTTAATCATCTAGAAACATCTTCTCCATTGTTCCTTTTCATTGTGTAAAATTAATTCCTTTGAAGTAAATACCACAAAATATTTGATTTACATGTCTTTTCTGTCAGTTTTGTATATACACATTTTCTAGTCTAAGTACATATTATATGTGGGTAAGACGAACATTTCTAACGTTGTTTTTTGTTTTAGATTTGAAAATCAGGTTGAATAAAACTCAACCATAACCAGAAGCAGCAACGTTGGAGCTGCCGCCAGCTTTCAGGTGTTCCTTCAGTCATGTGATCGCAACCGTAACGCAGCGCTGAGATCAGCAGCGAGGGCGGGGGGGGGCGTAAATGCTTTTCTAGGGTCACATCATTGCACTGAGGGTCAAAGCGGGACAGAGACGATAGCCTGCCTCCACCTCTGTTGGGGTGGATCGAAACCAGCCACAAAATCAGAGAACTTCAGAAATTCGAGCTGGTTAACTGGGATTGATTGGAGGGATAAGGAGGCACAATAAGTCTTAAACTCAAACTTACTGAATATCTGACTTTCAAATTTGATCCAATGGGGTTTTTTTTGTGTACAAGGATCTTTGGGTACATTCCTCTGGATCAGTCAGTCCCTCCAGGAGTTGGATTTTGCATCTGTGAAGAAGCAAGTTCTCCTAAAAAGATGATTCTGTGATTTGTTCAAGACTGAAAACAATTTGAGTCACGTCATCTTTGTGACCCTCACCCTCAAAAGCGTGATTTGAAGTGGACACGTCAACATGACTGACACGTGTCGGAGTCACAGGAATGGCTGAAATTTGCTTCCGTTGTGATTGTGGCATCACGACTTCCCGGAGGGACTGATTATCCCAGCACTTCTCCAATGGCCATCGCATCGAGCGTGCATAGCATCGCGCAGCGCGCCACGGCCCATTCGCCGAGCTCCCACCTCTGCTGCACAGAGAACCGGCGGCCGCGCATCAGGGGACGACAGCTAAGCCTTTTCTCCCTCTTGCATAACAAGAATTCAAGTAGAAAGACAAAAAATAAAGATGTGATGGAGATTTTTTTTTTTGGCAACAAGCAGAGATTGGAGATGCGTGACGGAGACATGAGGCGCGTGAGGACGAGAAGGGGTGAAGTAGAAAAAGGCCACGACACCACAGAGCTGATAAAGACCCTCCTCAACACCTCAAACGGCACCAGGGATATCTGATCGGGGGTTCGGGTGACCTTTGAACTGAGCGGGCGGGGTCAAACGGGGAGTTAGGGAGCGGAGAATCGATGGATCCGGGCGCTACCTTCACCCGGTTAGCATAATGTTAACGCGGGGCTGAATGTGTTCTGGAAGAGGAGTTAGGCTTTGATGGATGGGCCGTTCATTAGAGCAGGCAGCAGAGCGCTGGGGATGAAAGGGCAGCTGTATACTCTGAGGACGTGGCACAATGAAAGATCAATTAAGCCTATTGATCCTCCCGTTACGGAGCTGGAAGGACACGCGGCTTTGGACCAACGTCCTGGTGGCAAAATTGGATTATAGAAATCTGAAACAGCCGGTGTTGGACGTGGACAGGTTTCCTCCACTCCTCAGTGAGCACGCGGTACCCGTAATGTGGTGCTTTTATATTTTCATCCCCGTCGTTTCTGCCAGTCACTGGGGGTGAAGTGACGGAGCACCAGTAAATCCACTGACTTGGCCAGATTAGGCCAGGAGGTGTGAGAGGGTCTGAGGAATGTTTAAAACAACAAGTGGGCCGGAGGTTACACACAAACACGGTTAGGCAGCTTAGTGAATTAATTGCTTAAAAATAAAATAAATTATTATAAAATAAATTTCTGTACATTTTACATATATATAGCAACATCTCCACATCTTGCCTTTGAATTATAGACAGAAAACATCTCAACGAATGAATAAAACAATGAAAATCGTCTTTGTGAGTCTTGCATCAATCCCAACCGAAGTCGTGCCCCGTCATCTGGTAGAACTTCATGTTGAAGGGTCTGTAGAAGTCCCGCAGCCTCTGCACCACCTCAGGGTCAATGTTAGGGTGGGTCCGGCCTTTGGTTTTGCCCAGACAGTGGGGCTTGCTGCTGCCCTCGGCCTTCTTCAGGCACGGGAAACCCTTGGTTTGGTTGAAGTAAAAGTGTTTGTCGGTGATGATCCTCTTGAGCCCCAGGAAGTCCTGCACGCGGCCCAGCTCTCCCGCCGGGTCGCTGATCAGGCGCTCCCCGCTCACAAACAGGATCTGGCGCATGGGGAAGTACTGCAGCCAGTTGTCCAGGTGCTTGGCGTAGATCCCGATCTGGATGGCGCTCCACGAGGTGTCGATGAGACCCGTAGTCCTGTTTTTGAAGGTGAGGCTCTTGAAGGAGGGAATGTCGGGCTTCTTGGACAGCGTCTGAGTGTAGTCCGAGATGGCCCTGGTGACGGGGTCCCTCACCACCACAATGAGCTTCGTGTCCCGGGACATGGCGGATATCCTGGCCGGAGCCTCTCTGGTGACAAAGTAGCTGGGGGTTTTCTCCATGGTGATCTGGCCCTCCAGAGTCTTGGGCATCAGCTCCCTGAAGGGAAGAAAGCAAATGAGAAAAAAATCAGGTTAGGGAGAGGGGGAAGGTGGACTTGCATAACGTAATCACGTTGATGGAGTGTTCTGTGAGCTCATCAGTGACTCTGTTTAGTCTTCATAGAGCTGCAAACCCTGTTAGCGAGGACAGCTTTCCAACATCAACATGCTGAGTTGTTCCTGAGATAAATCAGAGTAAATCCCTGTTTACTGTGCAGTCAAACACTAGTCGATCACCAATCCTCCATCCTCCATCTGCATCTTTATTTATCAACAGAAAACACGTTTCGTTTCATATGTTCTGGTCCTCTTTGTTTAATATACCCAGAAAAGAAAATATATCCACTTCTCCTAGCCTCGCTGACCGGGGATCA
Source organism: Lagocephalus sceleratus (assembly GCA_911728415.1). Taxonomy (NCBI): domain Eukaryota; kingdom Metazoa; phylum Chordata; class Actinopteri; order Tetraodontiformes; family Tetraodontidae; genus Lagocephalus; species Lagocephalus sceleratus. Next base: position 2,171,743 of record CAJVRN010000231.1, on the reverse strand, counting down.
TCTTATCCAGGTATCCAGGAAAAAGGTGAATGCTCTTCTCAAACCTGCTGGTCCAGATTATAGTTGACCTGATAAGACTGGGTTGACACGGGTCAGCTGGCCTTCACAGCAGTGTCCAAAAATAACAAATGCACAATTCAAAGCCCCTCAAGAAACGAAAAAAACCAACAAAGAAAGGACGAGATAACTGGTGTATCAGGGTGAACACTCTCCTAGATAAGGCGAGCCTGTCGTATTTTTATCCTGGCCTCTGTCGTTAAAGCTGAGCGAAGTCTGCTCAAGAGCCTCATGCTAGTCCTGAAAACTATTCTCTTTTGGAATCTAGTCCATCTAGCTCATGGCTAATTCATGCTACATCAGCTCTCCATTAATATCAGAGCGACAGAATGAGGAATGATAAAAACAGGGCTACAATCAGGTGGCATGCGAATGCAGAGCCAGGCATCTAATTATGATGAGAACCTCCTGATTGTGGACAAACGCTGAGTGAAGAGAGTCCAATAATCTCATTAATATGGAGGAGAGAAAAGGGTCCAAAACATTTCCTGAGAGCTCAACACAAGCCGCACACCATCGGGAGACCCCCTTCATTCTGCTCTGCAGCCCTCTTAGAGGAGCGGACAGCAAAACACGCTCGGCTTAAACTGCACGTTTGTCGTTCCCCAGAGGCTCGATCGCGATAACCGCCTCCGACGGTTTTCTTGTAGCTTCTGGTGCTCGCACACAAAGACAGTCCAGAACCAACAACAGGGGAGGCAAACGGTTTCCCACCTAATCCGATTTCAACACGACAATGCGGCTGGAGACAGGGAGGAGGCCGGCGCTACAATGCGCGCAGTGATAGATTATGCTGATCGGAGCTCAGGGAGCGCTTTTTTAAGGTGGGGGTTGGAGCGTAAAAACAAGGAGATGGTTGGATGGCGATGGAGAAAGAAAGCGGCGAGGAAACCTCCAGAAGAAAATCCAGAAGAAAACCCCCACTCCACCCTCCCTGCCACCCTAATAAAACATCCCCAGCCCCGAGCTTGCCCACTCTTTCTGCTGGAGAGGACGGTCGACAATGGTGGACAGGACAGGAGGGGGATCTCAGTGAGACAAGTAGCTCTTGGGGAAAACAATGCCTATTATGCTCTTTTTTGATTTATGAGGTGCTGCTCTTAAAGATTCCGTCAGCAAACAGGCAATTCTGTGACACCGGCCGCCTCTTTTTTCCTGCTTTTCATTGAAAGTGAGCTATTGTCCGTGAGCGGAGGGCTGAGCGGGGCAGCGGATGGGGCGGGGGGGGGACGGGGGCGGGGACGGGGGCAGGGTAAGCTCGAAGTGCTTTTCCAAGGCTGCGATCCTCCTCAACCCTCAAAAGAGAGGAGCCTTTGGAGAGCTCTCAAGTGGAACGTGTGCCAAAGTTGCCCTGGTAAACATCACCTCATCGCTATTGGACACAAAGAGCTCAGCAGAGCGTCTAATACGCAGACCAGGGGTGGCAAAACTGTAAATAATTAACTGGGCTGCAAATATCAGGAGGGAAGACTTTATTTCTTCGCTCATCTTGCTGTGCAGAGCCATCTGCTCTCATGTTCAGGAACAGTCCGGGTACTCTCCCAGCCTTGTCAGATCATCTCAGCCTGACAGGGATGTCCCAAACCTGCCAAAAGAACAAACTTCCTTCCTGCTCCAACCTCCAGAAATCACGTTTGATCCGCCTCAAACGCGATTAAAAACTCCCAGAATCCCCGAGGGACCATCAAACATGAATTTGAGGATTCTGTCTTCACACCTCCGTCCACTGAGGATACCCCCCCCCGGTTGAAACAAACCATAAACTGTGACAAGACCCAGAGCATCAAACGGGGGCCGGCGGCCTCGGGGGCCCTTTGGCCCAGCGAAGATAAAGATCAGTCAGGAAAATGGCTATTCCTGCCTGATGCTTCTCCCTCCCTTCTGTCATGTTTGATTTGATGACAACGGGCTGCCGCCGGGCCGTCCGTGCCGCAGCACCGCCATCTGAACGGCTGCCCCCCCCCTCAGAAAAACTCAAGGGAGGCTGCCCGTCAGCTCTGTAATTGATGCAACTTGTATTCAATTGTCTTGGCTGTCGGAGTCATTTGAATCTCAAATGGGGGGGGGGTTTGTTTAAATACAGGCAAATCAGCGGGCATTCTGTATCCGCGAGGGAGGAGTGGGCGGGGCTTCACCGCCTCAGCTGGACGTGAGGATGTGTGGTTTCTATGGATCCCACCAGAGGTTAACGACATGCAACAGCAGCATAAAGAAGTGTCTCCAAACAGACTGTTTTGATTAGGAAAATCAAACAACCCAGCTACTTTTAGGGTGACTTCATCAGCGGTTGGCTTTCAAGTGGTTTAAATTAAACCGCCCTCATTCTCCTCCCCATTGATCTCCGAGGTTCCCTCGACCCCTGACAATCAGACCCCGGGGTCTGACGGCAAAGCGACACTTCAGACGCCGAGGGCAGGAAACGAGGGATGAAGTGCTGAAAGGCCTCCTTTCTTTTCCAAGAACCTCTTACCCCAGTGAACCAGTGTGGAGGACGCGCAAGAACTTTCAGGAAACACAAAGAAACTTTATTCCCCCGTCAGATGGAGAAGATCGGTCCCTCAACTCGGCGCTGTGAAGCCCAGGCCTTCAGACATAAGACAGGGGGTTGGAAACAGATACCCAGATGGAAAGGATGATGGAAGGACGTTTAAATTCAGGCTGAGTCACGTCTTCCTCACAAGCTAAGTGGCTAACGCCACGAACGTGAGCGCGTAAATATGTATGACATCCGCGCAAGTATACGTGCTCGCCACGGCTGCTCTGGGGGGGGGCTGTTTTCAAAGTAGCATTTAAGCTCGTACAGAAGCCAGGCTTTTTGAAATATGTTCCTCTGTTCCCGGAGTCTGACATTACAGGGAACCGCAGAGCAAGGCCTTGGCTGTAAATTAAAAGAGGGGAGGAAGATGGTTTATGGCGGCGTCAGCTGAGGCCACGGCGACTCAAAGGGAAGAGCTCCGCGGCCGCCGACGGCCTCGCCCGCTCTCGCTTTCAGCCTCTTGAAGTCCTGGTGTTGGGGCTCCTTTCCCTGACAGTTCATTTCCTGGCTGAGGGGAACCGGGCCGAGACGGTTGCAGGTGCTGCACGTGTCTGCGCCGCACGCTGCACGTCTGCCCGGGTGGGGGGGGGTACCTGTCGTTAGGGGGCCGCATCCTTGCGCCCGCTCGTAATCGGCGGCGTTCCTGCGGGGCCTTGCGTTCCATTTTTCAGGCTTCGGTGAACAACGGTGTCGCTGAGAGCTCAGAGGTGGCTGAGTGGAAGCCTGCTGAGGGGATGAATAATGCAGGCTGGCCTAGTATCAGACGCGCAGCCCTGCGCCGCCGCGCGAGGTGCTGCAGAGGTTGAAGGACGGAACACGAACCCCCGTCCGCGGATGTCTTCAGATCATCGTCCGCCGTTAGCCGCTAAACGCCAATAGCCGACCGAGAGCAAGAGCAGGCCCGCAGGCGGACGGAGACGTCTGTGATATCCACAGCTTTCACTCATTTTTAAACTTCCGCTCCGGGGGATTTCCAGTTGTTATCAGAGTTTACAGCATTTCACTGGTTCTTCTCCATAAACAACAGTGGACATGAGCACTGGGGACCAGTTTGGACCGAAGCTCTCCTGACTGGGTATCGACCCTGTCCAGTTTGTGATGTAGCCTACCTGAGACCGGGACTTATATTATATTTTTAACATTAACTCGCTCCTTTTAGCAGCTCGGCCATTCGAGGAATGCGCCCACAGACGAGCTGCAGCTCTGCAAAGGTCAAGATTAATCCATTAAGCTTTTCCCCGGCATCAGCACAGCATCCAGCCTGGAAGGTTCTCTTGTTTATTTCTTGCTCCGTGACACCCTGACACCCAGACTGCGGGGCCGAGTCCTAATCTGCTTGATAAATGCAGCTCCCAGAACCCACAACTCCATCAAGACGTGGCGCTGTGTCAGAGCGGCCTGGGAATCCGCTGACCCTTCCTGTAAACAAAGCTGTGAACCCGACCGGAGCAACCCGTCCATCCATCATTTTTCGCCGGACTCGGGGAGTCACGCGCCGCCGGGGCCAAGCGATAGCGAGCATATCTGAAGGGAGCGTGGGTGGGGGTAGTGGTGGCTGGAAAAAGAGGAGTAAGGAAGAGTCGGAGCCTCCAGACCGGGTCTGGGCTCGGAGCCAGCCTGGTTTTGGAGGCAACATCAGAGAGCAGCAAACTAGAATAAATAAATGGAGAATGTAATCGCCACACGTAATCTCCCGACTATCGGTCAGACACCCCAACGACACATACCCCCCTCCGCCACCGCTCCCCCTCCGACGCGAGGCACCAGCATTCCTGCCTCGCTGCTGCGGTCGCGCAGCCTCACGGAGCCGTGACAAGCACAAATTATTCAATTCAATAACCATCGTTTTTTCCTACTCAGTAAAAAATCGGTTTCCGAGCGCGGCCGCCGCGATCTGGCACCCACGGAAAACAACGCAGGAATGCCCGGGGCCGTAAAAGTCTTTCAGGCCCGGAATCACACTGGCCCGCGGCCGTAGACGCGCGCCAGGAATTACCGAGTGTTAATAAGCCTGCAGTGAAGCGAGGGAGCCCACCATGTGGCGCAAATAAGAGAGAGGGGTCGGTGGAAGACACGGAGGAGGCTGGAGACACCTCCCCTTCCTCTCCTGACTCTGCAACAGTGCAGCCATCCGGACGCATTTTCCTGGCCTAAGAGGGCTGAAAGATCCACCTTTTTTTTCAACGCTCAACAAAAACATCTCGCCGCTTTGCGTGGCGAGCGCCAGGCGATAAGCCGCCCCGACACCGCCGACGCCGAACCATCTCCCGTCGGCAAACAGACCCTCTTGAAATCTCCACTTGGCCATATCTCCCAGAGTTTGTTTAGCGCGGGTAATCCGCCCTAATCGCCGTGTTTGCTTGTGGATGTTTGCCGAAGGCGTTAGCTAGCCGGGGCTAGCCGGGGCGAGCTGTCGGGGCGAGACTGACGGCACGGCCGAGTGAGACCGACAGACGGGAGAGGGCTACCACAACAACGGGAGCAACACATGGATGCAGGTGTGTGCTGCAGGGGCGTGTGTGTGTGTGTGTGTGTGTGTGTGTGTGTGTGTGTGTGTGTGTGTGTGCGTGTGCGTGTGTCTGTGTGCATCTGTGTGTGTGTGTCTGTGTGGGTATGCGTATGTATGTGTGTGTGCGTCTGTGTGTGTGTGTGCATCTGTGTATGTGTATGCGCGTGTGTGTGCATCTGTGTGTGTGTGTGCGTCTGTGTGTGCAGAATCAGCCATTCTGACTGATTTCCTGACACTTGACATGCACCAAGAGGCACATGACTCCTTGATCTCGCTACAGCGAGGATGAATAAAAGATGAAACAGACTCGAGAAGGAACATACATGCCACCACCCCCTGCACCCCCCCCCACCCCCACTCCCAAGGCGCACGCACAGTGGCACGCACACACAAACACACATGCACAGACAAGGCTGCACGGGAGCGAGCTGCTTTGCATCCTGTTTGAATTGGCTGTCATTCGGTGCTGCCTGCACACGCTTTTTGAAGGGAGGTGAATGATGGGTGCGTGTGTGTGTGTGTGTGTGTGTGTGTGTGTGTATGTGTGAGAAAGAGAGAGAAAGTGTGAGAGAGAGACAAAGGGGGGGATTTCCGCTCTAGTGTTTGTCACCAAGGGGAGATCCTTGCTGGTGTGTTTGTGACTGTTCAGCCTCACGCTGCAGCTGCTGAAGGTCAGTGGTTTACACGTTCCCTCAGACAGCCTCCCGAGTTCACGTGGAATTAGCTAAACGGAGCGACCGTCGCACCAGTCGCCACAATTAGCCGGCTCCTCTCGGAGCTGGGAACGGGAAGGGAGCGGGGAAGGGTGGCAGCGGAGAGCCCCCGGGGCAGTCTGGGCGCGAGCCGAGACGTGGCCGTCTGCAGCATCTCGTCCAGGAGGCGAGATAATTACCATCAGCAACAGCTTCGGCGCGCCCCTAAAGTTCGGGGGGGGGCAGCTGACGACAAGCCCCCCCCGCCGCCAGAGCATCTCCATCATGGAGCCTCTTGGTGGGGAGTGAAACAGGATCTGCTGCGAATCTGCGCCAAGAAGACAAGCCATTTTGTAAAGATGTAAAAAAAAAAAAAAAGAAAAGAAAAAACTTGAGGCGCAAATGTTAAAACCATATTTGAGGAACACCAGCTCTGCGTCGGGCCTGGCCCAGAGGCCGGAGCACATGTTTGTTTTCACAGATCTTTTCAACAGCCAATTACTTCCTTTACTCGATACCCACTTAGACCATTTTGAGTTGGAAAACGCGCGCGTGCGTGTGCCAAAGATGTAAATCCTGGCACACGTGTGCATCTTTTTACTCTGATTTGGACGTGATTACAAGCCCAGAGATAAAAAAAAAAAATTTAAAAAAAATGGTGGTTTACATAAGCCAGAAAAACAGAGGGGATGTTCAGGAAGGCTTGATAGTTCTAAAATGAGGAGAAAATAAAAGCACTTAAGAGGAAAAATAATCCACACAAACACTCCGCTTGAACCTAAACAACGACGGGAATGATTTCAATCATCTCAGCCTGCCTCTTCGGGGCAGATGTGCGTCGTTCCAGGACTGAAAAGGAGCGAAAAGAAGAAGAAAAAAACCCTCAAAAAGTGTCCGTCAGCTCCAGCCCGGTCGGAGCTGTTGCTGCAGCTCCTCTAGGACGGGAGCGTCATCGAGACGGGGAGAGTGACGGCTGTCGAGCGCACGGGGACGAGCCAGGTCTCCTAATGAGCTCTGCTCCTTTACTGCCAGGCTAATGGGACCCTCAGGAGGCCCCAGAGGCGCTCGCGCTCCCCCAGCTCCGTAATGGCCACCGCTGGGACCCCACACCTGGCACCACTTTACAGCGACTGTCATCACTCTCAGCTCTTCCTCCACCTTCTCCTCCAGCTGCTTCCAAACGGGCTGCTCTCCATAAATTTGAAATCGAAATGATCCCCGTCGTCGCCCTCGCCGTCGCCATCACCCTCGTCGCTCAGCTTCTCCACACGTTTGTCTGCAGCCGTAAACTGGAGCTCAGATGAAGCCGTTAGACCAGGGGTGTCCAAACTGTTCCCCAAGAGGGCTGTGAGGCTGCAGGTTCTGGTTCCACCAGTCCAGCTCACCCAGTTTGACCAGTCAGCTGTTGAAGACTCAGATGAGCTGATGAAGTGAGTCCAGTCTGGTGCTGCTGCTGCTGGGTTGGACCAGAACCTACAGCCACACGGCCCTCTGGGGGGGGGTGGAGACCTGTGACCTAAAGCCTCCACAGGACCCTTCAGGGGGCGCTAGAGAGCATTCATGTCGTGGCGGTGGATGAGCGTTAAGTTCGGGAGGGCTGAGGGGCACCAGAACGTAACAACACCCAGATTATTACCTTGTTAATTAAACAAGGCCCATTCACAGGCAGCACAGAGGGAGGGGTGAACTCTCTCCACTTCCTTCCTCCCCCCAACCTCTGGGGGGTTTTCCCCTCAACTGAGAACTGAACATCCACAGACCGACTCTCCGGCTGACGGCGTGCTGACAAAGGCCCCGGCTTTTTTTTTTTCCCCCCTCTTCCCCGCCCTCGCTGAATGTTTGACAGCCAGAGTTCCTGTCCGCCTCCTGCGGCCTTTATCCGCAGCCCCCCCTCGGCGGGAGCTTCCTGCCCCGCCGCGGCCATATTGTCTTCGCCGATGCGGATCAGGAGGCGGCGAGGGCGGCACGCCGCCGCGGCAGCGGGGCGCCGCCGCTCCCCTCTCCGCGGGTCGGCCCGCTCGCAATGAAATGCTTGTAATTTGGGGAGGGAAGCCACCTTTTTATATTTGCCCCCCCCTCCATTCCCTGACAGGCCCATTTTAGGCAGGAGGGGAGAGCAGCGTGCAGGGAGAGCCCCGCCCCACGTGGACGGGGAGCGTGACATGTGACACTATTCTTACCCACCAGCAGCAAACGCTCAGAGACTGGAGAGGGAGGGGGGGCAGCCTGGAAGGGGTGGGGGGGGGGTCTGGGGGGGTCTATTAGCGAATAATCGGCTCGTTTGGAAAACTCCGGGTGGAAGTTTAGTGACGGACGGAGCGAGACGGAGCAGGCCGGAATCCAGGAAGCAACCCCCCCCCCCCCACCTGCTGCTCATCCAAGTGGATTTTTTTTTTTTAACAAAATAAAACAACTGTTTCGTTTTTATTGGCAGGCTTTTCAAAATAAAACCGCACCGTCACGCGTTTGTTGCTCTAAAGTCCCGGCGGGGGGTCCGTCTGCAGATGGACAGCGAGCAGACGCGGGTCTGACCCCAGTCAAAGGCCCCGATCCCATCCCGCCATCGCCCCCGATCGGGCCTGGCCGATCGATAGAGCCGCCCCAAGGGGGGGTTGAAGAGGAGGGGGGTGATTTGCGACCTCACAGCTGAGGCTGTCGCCGCCTTCGCCGTGCCTTTCTTCCCCACAACATCCCGCCCGCGGACGTAAACATCGGCGCCGTCCGACGTCACCGCCAAGCCCCGCCAGGAATGCGGGATCAACCCGGCCAATCCCCGTCCGCCCCGCCGCCCAATGGCCTCCTCGCTCCCACTCGAGTCCGACCAATCGGGGGCGCGGGGTTCTGCACGGGACAACAAAAGTCAAACAGGCGGATTAGGGAACACTTCTCTGCCATAAAACGACACCTGGGGAGCAGCTGAGACCCGCTCGGGTCAAATCGGCGTGGCGGAGGCGGCCGCGGCCAGATGTTCGCATCTGCCGCGAGAGCCGGGGGGTGGGGGGGGTAGGGGAGCATCTGGGAACAGAGCCGGGGGCCAGGAAGTGGACGCGTCACCTGCGGAGCAGCAGGGGAGGGCGGGCGAAGGTGCGCTCATCCACGACACCGGGAACAAAGGACCCGCCCCCCCGAACCGGAAAGAGGCCTCCCGGCCGGCGTTCCACCGCGGAGGTCAAGCGGGGGGGCGTCAGGCTTTGATCACAGACCAAACCACCGGAGGGACGGAGATCATAGGAGTCGTGTGTGGGCCTCCGGTTACATCACTTAGACGGAACAACCCACCTCAGGATCCACGAGGAGCGCCGGCGTGGATGCCCAGCGTCTGACGTCAGACCAAAGCCACGGATCAAAGCCCCCTCGGGGCCACCGGGGCCGTTGAAGGGGCCGTTGAAGAGAGCGGCGGCCCGGCCGAGGCGCCCAACGAGCGTTAGCGCTCAGAAAACGCGTCCGCCGGAAGCTGCGAGAGGTAGAGCCGGACGCGCGCGAGAACCGGAGATTCGTGGTATTTCCGCCCGCTGACCTCGGGGGCCGGCGCCGCGTGGGAGTCGCTCGGTGTTCTCCCCCCTCGGGCTCCTCCGGCGGTGCGTTAACGTACGCGCGGGAGATAAGAACTCCTCGTCCGGCTTATCGTTTAGCAGAGAGCAGCGGTCGGCTTTCACCTCGGAAAAGAGGAATAATGAACCAATGTTCGGCACGCCGGCGCTTTATGTGTGTGTGTGTGTGTGTGTGTGTGTGTGTGTGTGTGTGTGTGGGCGTGTGTGTGTGTGTGTGTGTGTGTGTGTGTGTTTGGGTGAGTTCATGCATGACCTCACTGAGAAAATGCGCGCGTCCCGATACGAGGACCCCTCGTTCAAAGAGGTGAATCTGTGTTTGTCTTTGGAACAAATAAAAACTGTCAAAGGACATCAGAAATCCACAATGAGGCTTGTTGTCGCCACCTCCGCCCCCCCCCCCCCTCTCTCTCTCTCTCTCTCATTTGTTTTCTGCTCCATCCGTCTGCTAGGAGGGACGAGGGCTCGTTAAAAAAAAAAAAAAGTGGAGGGCCGAGAGATTGTGCAAACGAACAAACAGGGCGAGGCGAACTGGAATGTTAGCGAGTGTATTTACTGGTTCAGAACTATCGTTCATTCTCGGCTAATTCCACCTTCACCTCTGCAACGCTGGGGGGGGGTCAAATATCAGCCCTAAACCCTAGGTTAACAACTGCACATTAGAGATTACAGATTAGGGAAATTTATCGAGCGTTTAAATGCTCAAATACAAAAATCTCAAACAGCCTCTGAAGGTGAATCCGGTTGTTCCGACCCTGACGTTTATGTTATTTTACTGATCGGCCCTCACGATAAATGCAGCTTAAACTACTTTTGTTTGTGATGGAAAGTTTGTTCAGAATCTGTCGCTTTGTTTGTTTTCGCGTGTTGTTCGCTCATGAGCGAACCCTTGAATCCACCTACGGTTTCATGGGACGCTTCGGCGAACGCGCAGACGTTTAGATTTCCATCACTGACTTCAGACATCCTGTTCTTCTAAAAAAGCAGAACACTGCTGAGGTGAACTCATTATTTATTTCTGTGTGTGTGTGTGTGTGTGTGTGTGTGAGTCTGTGTGTGTGTGTGTGTGTGTGCGAGTGTGTGTGTGTTTCCTCTGGCGGTGAAAGCGAGAGCAAAATTAAATTTAGCTGCAGACAACGTGCTCCCGCTCCACCTCTGTGCAGGACCTTTGGAGTCACGACTCCCGTCCGTGGAGCGGCTTCGATTTTACGCCCCCAAAAGTAGCCGGCGCTACGGCGCGGCGCTTTCTCCAGCAGCCAGAGGAAGGAGCGGGGCCGGAGTCTCTGCTCCTATCGAAGCAAGAACAAGAAGCTTCCCAAAGCTAAAAGGAGCCGGGCCTTGATTCTGAAGCCAGCAGTCACTTCTCCATTCATCTCTTCTTTTTTCCATTTTTCATGATGTCCCGCTGCTGGGGCCTCTTTTCAGACTATTAAAATAGATCCACTAATCAGGACGCCAACAGCTGATTTGAGCTGTTTGGCTTTCTGAACCTTTGATAAAACTTTAAACAGAAGAGGAAAAAGTCCCCCAAAAGGCGGAAATTCTCTTCTTTTTTTTTAAATAAGGTTTAACCAATTAAATGTGCACAGAATGGAGAATTAAATGAGCTAATCCGGCATTCATCAGATTAAATGGTCACTAAAATTCAAACCAAGAGGCTTCTGGAAGCAAACTGCAGCTTAAAGGGGTTCATTTCCAGCCAGCAAGCACTCAGCTGCTGATATTAAGACTTTGTGATGTAAATGTTGAGGACAATGTTAGTTTGTCCCTCTGAGGGCCCTCAGTTGTTTTAATGCGCGTTTTGTTTCACAGACTCTCCTCTTTTGAAGAGCTGGTCACCAGAAGAATGGGACAAACGACACGAAGCCGTTCAGCTTTGTGCGCAACATTAACTTCAATTAAAAATCTACAAATCGTCTAAATGTACTCCAAAAAAGTCCGAAAAGTGCACGCAGATTTAAAAAAATATCGGATTTTTTTTCTTCTTCGCGGTTATAAAAAGAGGTGAATAATAAACCCACAAATTCAGACACACAAGCCCGGATGCAGACAGAATAATAGCAAAACACAGGATCAGAACAAAACCGCAGAAAAGCGCAAAACCCGCAAAAAAAAAAAAATAGAAAAAGAAATGCGCCCTTTTGACGCGGGGCCGAGGCGCGTCCGCGTCGAGGTGCAGTGCCGCGCTGCGTCCGACAGAGATCACTGCGCGTCGCGGAAACCCGCACCAGCGGGCCCCAGAACCTCGGAACACGGGCCCCAAACACCGTGGCTCCCACAGAAAGAGGCATTAAAGAACAAGCCCGAATGAACAGAATTAATCCAAAGTCCGAGAGAAGAGCGGAGTCGGGGGGGGGCTGGGGGGGGGGGGGGCTCGGCTGCCTGTTCCTCATTACAACTGATTCAGTTCGCAAAAGAAGCAGCTACAATAAAATCTATAATGACAAAAGGTGTGTGTGTGTGTGTGTGTGTGTGTGTGTGTGTGTGTGCGTGTGGGGGGGGTCTTAATTTGACTGCACTTTAGACACAACCCAAACCTGCATCTGATTAAGATGCGCAGTGTTCGAGCTGAGCAGGAATTATTCCAAAGTCTTCTCAAGTGCACCTCAGACACGATTTGATATTTTCAGCTGCGGTTCGAATCCTAACTGGGTTTTTTTATTATTATTATTCTCTCGTGTTCGACGGTCGTCAGCCGCAATTTAACCAACTCCGTTAATTCGTCATCGGGATTAAAAATCGACGCGGCGTTTGCGCTTCAGCCGCGGGGCCGTTTACCTGTACCACTCCAGCCCTCTGTCGTAGTTGCGGTCGAAGAAGTGCGGCTCCGCGCCCACGGCTCGGATGTCGGGGTGCACCCGCAGGAACTCCAGCAGCGCCCGGGTCCCTCCCTTCTTCACCCCGATGATGATCGCCTGCGGCAGCTTCTTGCTCCCGGAGCCGTTGGAGAAGCTGGACATGGCCGTGGCCCCGGGTCCCGGCGCACGGCCCGGCCGCTGCTCGGCGCGCGTCTCGTCCCAGTCCTCGGCTCGCTCCGCGTCCGGCTCGTCGTTGAGCAGGTCTCTGGACGCGGGGAGCCGGATGGAGGGCTCCTCGTAGTCGCCCTCCACGTCCTCCCAGGGCTGCGGCTTGGACAGCAGCTTGGACACCAGGTCCGTCCCGCCGCTCTCGGTCCTCCGGGCCACCGCGGAGCCGCTGTCCTTGCCCCGGTAGCTGTCCGCCACCAGGCTGGGGACGCCGGAGCAGGAGCCCACGCAGGAGTAGAGCATGTACACCCAGATGAGCAGCATGATGCTGAGCAGCAGGAGCCTCTTCTTCACGGGGCTGGAGCGGAGCGCATTCAGGCTGTGGCAAAGCGGGCTATATTCCATAAGCCTCGCGGGGTGGACTCACATCCCAGCGGCGCATGGCGCTCGACTCAGCCCCGCTGACGCCTCCGAAATCCGTGGGAAATGACGCACATGCTCACCTGCAACTCTAAAATAAATGAACACAAACAGGGGGGGGCAGACTAAAGGCAGGAGGGGGCGGCTCATCCGCGGATTCAGCTGGAACTTTCGGTCATATTCGTGTCTAGAACGAGCAGGACGCGCCGGACGCGCCGCGCTGCCGCTGCACGCACATCGCGCTCGACGGGAGCGCACGACGGGAGCGCAAGCGCTTAAAAGGGGGCAGATGTGCGTGTGTGTGGGGGGGGGGAGCGACACCGGCGGCGGCCAATGGGGCCGCGGCGCTCCGGAGGGGTTGGCCAATGGCGGGGGAGCGTGGGGGGGGGGGGGGGCGGGACCGAGCGTGGGATCCGCGGGACGTGGGGGGGTGGAAAAGTTTTGCGGCGGCGCGCAGGAGCCAATTAAGCGTCGACGCTCGCGTCCGCGCACACGCACGCCCCTCAAAGCGAGCCTCGAACTAGGATTTTTTTTATTATTATTTCGCGTTTTTTGATTCGGTGATTTCCCTCTGCGCGCTCAGGCTTCTGTCAAAAATCACTTTTTTTTTTTTCAAAATAAAATAACTTCAATTCGGAACTCGACGACCAACAACAGCCGCTTTAAAAGCGAGATTTCTGGGAGTGAACGTTTGGATTGATCGAATTTTCCTTAAATAATTAAAGGGTCCATTAATAGACCACGTACCACCCGAAAATAAATAAATAAATGAATGAATGAAACTCGGGGGAGAGTTTAAATACATAAAGCACCGAGCTCAAACAGGCTTACGCTCACTGGAGTCGCGTTTTTGTTGATTTTCCTGGCAAACCGTATTTATTTACTCTACCGTTTAATTAACACGTTTAAGAGTGTACTTTTTTTTTGTTGTTGTTGTTTTAATTATTTACATGATTACTGAATTTCATACAGGACGCGACGCAATTACATTTATTTAAAAAACTATTTAGCAAAGAGTACTCAACAGGTTTCTGTTTAGTTTTCTGCGTCTTTTTTTTTAAACATATTCTCCGTGAGGCTTTGTTATTTAATTAGTTTTTATTTAATTTGTGAGTTTGTTTTTTTTTATTCAAAAAGAGCCCCCACAGCCGTCTGCTTCCCAACACAAATAGAGATAATTAACCATCTGCCTGCAGACATTCCCTCTGCCTGGTTTTTCATTCTCAAAACGTGGCAGATATTTTTACTTCAAAGGAAAACTGACCACAGAATAAAGCGGATTTATTCTCCTGATTGAATAAATTCGCTCGTCTTCATCAAACGCGAAGACCAAAACCTCGAGGGAGGGGGTCACCGGGTGGAAGGAGAACTTCATTTTCAGATTTGAAGAGGAAAGAAGGAAAGAAAATAAAGGGAGGAGAGATGAGTCAACGGAGATGTGTAGTTGAAGCCGCCTGTGAGGCGGGCCGGACGGGCTGCTGGACCGACCTCCACCGCTGAGACAGGAAGAACACCCCAGTTTGGAGCTCTGCTGTCGGGGTGAAACCCTCCGAAATTCTCGTTTAATTTTAATTATCGGGACATAAAAGCGCAAGAGTGCTTGTTCCAGAGCAGCGGGTGAGTTTTCGGACACGGATCGACCGCGCAACAACCCGACCCTGAAGAGGGGCCAAAGGTCACCGCTGCCATGAAACCCGAGTTTGAACGATGCCGGGACCTGCACAGTCCCACTGTTTCTGTTAATAAAAGTTAAAGTTTAGACTCAAGGAAGGCGCACATCAGTCCTGCTGACAGGACAGTCACACCTTGTCTTTATATTACAAATCAAATTTAAAGCTGCGGGAGAAATAAAAAAAACACTATTTGCATAACAAAGCAGATATTTAAAAATCTCTTTTGTGTGTGTGTGTGTGTGTGTTCAGTTGGTTCAGAGGAATAATAAAGTTACCAAAAAAATACAGGGCACTTCTGAAGATTATGTTTCCAATATAAACTCTCCACATTAAGAGTTGCTCTATTTAAAAATATAATTTAAGTACTCAAGAGATATAGACAAAACTATTTTAATAAATGAAAAACACCTGACATCAAATAGCCCAAATATCTTTTTACATATTTTTGTATTTCCCAATTTTAGTTGAAGGAGCTCTGCTTTGAGCCAGGTCCTGCGCGGATTTAAAACAATTTAAAGAAGCAGAACACCAACCTGGCCCGTCCAGCGTGTTTGATGCATCGGCCCCAACTGTGAACATACAGGCTGCAAGAACCAAACACCCAAAAAGTCCCGTTCAGAGGTCGTCGAGGGGATTAAGTATTTCAATTTATTGCACCAATTACACTTTTAAACTGCGAAACCTGGAACCTTACTCACGAGGGATGCCGCTCTTATTCGGGTTTTCCCTCGCAGGATTCTGTAGGACAAAAACAAAATCAGTCTTTCACCGGTTTTATCAGGACGCCGTATTTGAAACGACGGTGGAGTCGCTGGGACCCGTCTGGGGGGACAAGACAGCAGCAGGCCCAGCGCCGGCTGCACCTCCAGGGCAGCGGATGTTGTAAACTGGGCCGGGGCTCTGAAGGTTGTCTGTGATATCCGATCCCTCAACAGGTTGCGCGTGTGTGTCTTTTCCCCGCGTTTCCCTCCCCGGGGGCCGCGGCAGCTGGCTCCATCGCTCCCCTTTCGCCCCGCCGACACCACCGCCCGTATCCGCTCAGGCGCTTTACGAGGACGTCGGGGCGTTTCGGGCCTCCCGGCCCGGGGACGGGGCGCGCGTAGGTCTGCGCGCGGCGAAGAAAACGCGGCCGAATGGCAAAAACGAGGGCGTGAGGAGGGAGAGGAGAGGAGGGAGGAGGGGAGGGGAGGGGGGTGCAAATGTTGACCGACAGGTGCAGAGGTGGTCCGCTAAGCAGGAGGGACGCTCAACGCGGGGAAACATGAATCCGAACGCTCCGAGGGCTCCAGGTCAGGGGGAGCAGCGGGCGAGCGAGCACAGAAGACAGAGTCGCAATCACGTGTTTATTGTGTGGCGGTACATTTCGCTTCCCGGTGAGTTGGAGCGGGACGTCCCAGAGGACCTTGTTGGACCCGTCCGGTACCTGCTGAGGGTTGATTGGAACAGCACCAGTCGTCAAAGAGGTTCGGAACCGCTCTTCTAGCGTGCATTTGGGCAACGCAGCGAGCCATGAGCGGGCGCACAGGAGCGCCAGTCGTGTCAACATGACAAATAAATACAGTATATACAGTACAGACACACACGTGTGCGCGCAGACACACACACACGCGCACACACACGCGCATACAGTAAAATAATTACATCCTGATGTAATCAGGGTGTGGTTCCTGTCAATCACATACACTGATCCAAATCCAGCTCGGGAGGATCGGGCGGGTAAAGCAAGCGGCGCGGCGTCTAGGACGCTACAGAGTCAGGGGGCGGGGCCGGGGCGTCGTCGTGGCGGCGCGGCTTCTTGCAGGTGAGCGCCAGCAGCAGCAGCATGGGCAGGTGCCACAGGCTGCAGAAGAACAGCTTGCGGGCGCTGCCGCGGTCCGAGCGGCGGTGGAAGCGGAAGGCCAGGTAGCTGATGTACAGGTTGATGGGCAGCGAGACGGCGGGGAAGGCCCACGTGGTCACGTCCAGGGCGGGCGCCAGCGCGGACAGGCCCACCAGGCCCAGGCTGTGGCGCAGCGCCACCCGCTTGCACATGCCCGGGTGGGTGACCGACATCATGCGGTAGCCGCCGCGCGAGTAGTCTTCCCGTAGGTTCCAGCTGAGGGCGTTGAAGTGCGGGAACTGCCAGCTGTACAGCCACCCCCCCCAGCACCAGGGCACCTGTGGGCGGGGCCAAGAGAGAGAGAGGGAGGGGTGGGGGTGAGCGAACAAGTGGCAGCCATCCACCTCTGTACAGATGTGACCACAGGAGAAGTCTGGCTTTATTTAAGGCGTAATTGTCCGATCCCTCATCCCGACTGTTCACACTCGGCCTCCTCTGCGCAGATGTGACCGCGGAACATCTGGACGGATTCAAAAAAGGGGAAAAAAAAAAAAAACCTGCGCGGCCCGTTATTCCGCCGCAAGCGCCTAACGTGACGCTTCCCGGGAGAAGCGTGAATCATCGCGTCCGGAGCCGAGGTCCCATCGGTCGACCCGGCCTCGACCCCGACTCACCGAAGGTATCGGGCAGGACAAGCATTCGCAGGCCTGCTGTGAGCAGCTCTCCAGAGGAACACGGAAACACGACGGGAAACACCTCGCGCCGTTGCCATAACAAAACGCTCAATCCCACGGGCCCAAATAGGCCCCGCCCTCCCCTCCGAATCGTTCCTCCTCTGTAGCGCCCGATAAAAAAAGAGGAATTAATCTTCTTCATTTGACGGCAGTTGAAGTGGTTACGTTTATTATGGCTTCGGAGGGAGACGATCGCGTGCGGTTTGAACAAAGCAGGAACAGATTTTCTCCCGTTGGGTCCAGAAGCTGAAATACAGGATTCTAAAAAGCCCGTTTAGACTTTAACCTGCACCGGGACACAAGACGGGGCTTGTTACTTCAACATGTTTACTTCATTAAAAGATGAAACTCAACACTGTCGGCAGAGAACGTCGGCAAACCCGGGGGGGGTCGTACCTGGCTCCAGACACCCTGTGGCGGCGGTCCAGCCCATGACGGGCGGTATGGCGCCCACCACCGCGCCCACCCAGGTGTTGGTGATGCTCAGCCTCTTGAGCGGCGTGTAGCAGCAAGTGTAGAGGAAGATGTTGAGGGCGCCCAGGAAGCCCGTCAGGGGGTTGACAGCCAGCGAGAGAAGGGCGACGCCAGAAACTCCGCAGGCCAGGGCGAAGGTCACGGCATGGAGGGGGCTGGGGGGGGGCGAGGACACAAGAGTCAGGTCAGCAAACGCACGCTCAAACGGCGGCAGAGGTGCTATCATGTGGGCGGAGGTGGGGCTAGCTCCAGGGGAGGGAGGGAGCTGGGGTTGGGTCCCAGACCCAGAGGTTCCACCTCGGAACCCCGTGGAGATCTCTATTAGATCCTCACCGCACCAAGTCGTGAGGTTCAAGCGCTGCAAAGGCTTCTGGGACTCGTGCAAAAAGGGGAAGACAGAAAGCCCCAGAAAGGGAGGAATACCAGTGTTCACACGTCACCCTCCACAATGGGGTTTACACCAGCAGTCCCCAACCCGCGGGGCGCGGACTGGCACCGGTCCGTGGATCAACTGGTACCGGGCCACCAAGAAATAATGCATTATTTCCGTTGTGGTTATTATCTGAGTCTGAACAGTCTTTTATTTTGAAAAATAACTGGATTCTCTCAGTTACATGTCGGTCACTTGAGCGCCAAAAGCATCAAAATGAGTAAAAAACAGACGTGAAAGTTTATTTTGAAGGGAAAAAGACCCAGATTTAGATTTAGATTTGACATATAAACAATCTATGTGTGCCCCCCCCCCAACTGGGCCCCAACAGGAACCTTCATCTGAAAAATAAAAGGTGGGAAAGACGCCACGCTATTGTTGCCCTGACAAACGATGACAGGAGGCGTTTGTGATGCTGATGTCAGAGGCTCTGACGCGGCCCTGGGGGGGGGGGCAGGGAGAGCAGGGGAGAACGATTAGGCTCCGCCCTAAAGACAACACGGAGAAAGTGTGAAACAAGGCCTGCTGATGGTTTGTTTGACTCAACCCCGGGGGCCTCCCGACAGCGCCGGAGAGGTGTTTCTGCCGCCTCAGCCAGACGGAGCCTTCCTGTCAGAGTAAACACCGGGGAGAAGAGTCTGTGTTTAGACACGGGACATCAGCCCGACACCCCCACAGCCCCCTTTTAAACAGTGGAGGACTCCTAAAGGTCCAGCTGTGGCGCCGACCGTCCTCTGCCTCTCTACCTCCACCAGCGGGAGCCCAGCCGCATCGAGGGGCGGGGGGTGAGAAAAACAAGAGCCAGGCCTCCACCTCCTCAACCTGGTCATGTTACACCTGACAGGTGTGAAGCAGAGCAGCGTCACTGCTGACGTACGCCCCCCGTTAACCGCGCACGCCACCCTCCAGCTGCAACCCAATAGGGGACCTTCACTCAGGGCTGATGTTTTATTTAAAGGATCTTTATTGTGAGGCAGCCAAACACACCCGTGGTTTTGTATCAGAAAGAGAAGGGGGGGGGTCGTGTTTCATACCTGATTTGTCCTCTGACCAGCGGCCGGTTCTTCGTACGGTTCATGTTGGAGTCAAAGGGCACCTCAAAGTACTGTGAAAACAGAAAAGAAAGATACCTTCACCTTCCACCCACTGGTTCCTACAGACCAGCAGGTCGCTGGTCCCAGTCAGCAGCTCCAGGACAGTTTACAGGGAAACGCTGCGCCGGTGCCAGCGCCTCCGCTCGGCCGTGTTAATGTTCACAGAGACGTAAATCAATTTACGAAACCTACGAGCCCGGCCTGCACTCCCACCGCAGCTGCTTTTGTGACTCTTTCCATGACACATCTGGACAAAGTGGGGAGGGGGGGAGTGCGCCACACACTCGCGGTGCACCTCGGAGGTGGAGGTGGAGGCTGCGCCGTCGGGCCGAGGCGGTATGTGAGAAACTACTTATCCTCCCGTTTTATGATCTGCTCCGGAGGACTCTGCTTCAAAGTGCTCCCATGAGATTGGAAATGTGTGACTAAAACGCAAACACATGGGGTGCTTAAACGCAGGAACTGGCTAATCCGCGTGCGTGCGCCGGGGTGCACGAGCCAACGCACGGATACGCGGCGCGTTCGGGCCCCCGCGACTAATGAAGAAAACAGATAAAGCGCCGAGCGTATGGGAGGGAAGGCTCCGTCTGCTGTGACATACGGGCCGCGTGAAGTATCTGATCAACGGAACCGACTTCTCTCCTCCCAAACTTTCCACGTTCCAGATTGAAGCGTGATCGTGACGCCGAAACGCGTCATTAAAGATCGCCGCAGGTAGCCTGGATCACATTTAAAAGAGGCTGGTGAGTGAAGAACGGCAACAGGGCGGGGCCTGAACGGGCCGTGGAGCTTCCTTGGACGAGGGTTTGGTTCTGATGAGAAATACGACAGCTGACGGAGCGGAGGGGGCAGGTGAATCCCCCAGGTTTGATGAGTCCCCCTCAGCACCTACAGCGCCACGAGCTGCTCCGGAGGTCGCCGGCGGGCCTGAGCGGACCGGCCCGATCTAACGGACAGCTGCGCGGGCCTCAGCGGGACCCCGCGGGCCCAGGCCGAGGTGTTAATTCTATTTCCTGGGTCAGGAAATGCGTCAGGAGGTCAGGGGGCCGCATGAGGGGGACGCAGGTTGCGGCCAGAGCAGAGCGGCGTTCACCCAGGCCTCGGGCGGGGCCTCGGGCCGAGCTCGCCGCAGCGCCACGCACATAAAAACGTCCGCCCAGGACCCCGCGTGCAAAACAATAAAGGTCCAGACGCTGAGGGGGAGGGGCTCCTGCGCCTCAGAGGAGGAGGAGGAGCCGTTCGGATGAACCTGTCGCCCATCTGGGCGTTCCGCGTTGTCCTCTCTGCCCTGGCTCCTCCCCCCCCTCAGCCTTTCATGTTGCGGCGCCTCATCTGGTTCACATCAGCGGCACCGCCGAGCTTGCGTCATCGTTTCCGGGCCGACCCCCGCAGTGTGACAGACGGCGTTAGCTGAGCCAACGCTTCCCTGGGCGTGCACGTGTGCTGCTACAGGTAGAACAGGCCGGGTCAGCTGACTCTTTGATCTTTTCGGGGGCTAAAACCAACTAGAGGTCAGTATTATAAAATGTTCTAATCCTCAAACTGCCCCTTTAGTTAATAGTAAATGTGGTTCCTGCTAATGGCAAACTGGGAAGGAGCAGAACAGGAGAGGAGCAAACATGATACAGCGGGACCTCTACTTACGAAATTAATTGGTTCCAGAAGTTGTTTCGTAACCTGAAAATCACGTAAATAGAGACGCGTTTTCCACGTAAATGCCCTAATCTGTTCCAAGCCCCCAAAAATTCTGACGACATTTTTTTTATAAATCATAAAAATGCATCAAAACATGTAACAAATACGTGTTACAGTTAGATTAGCGCATAATAAATGTAGGAATTCAGTGCAAGGCTTCTCCAGGAACAACATGAACTTTATTACAGGCTAATCTTACGATGGCGTCATTACTAGCAACGAACGTTGTTTTAACCGTGTCGATCGTCGATGTATTACAGCCGTATTCTTTGGCGAGATCAACCAAACGCATCCCTTTTTCATGCTTTTTTATGATTTCTTGCTTCGTTTGTACGGACAAAAAAGCTCTCTTCTTCCTCTTTTCTTCTTTTTCACTTCTCTCCATCACTTTCCTGGGGTCCATAGCGAATAAAAGTTAAACGAAGACGACGCTGGGATACACACACCGGTACATATCGACGTCCCTCCTAGCCAATGGGATGACAGGACGTTGCTAGGCGACAGCCAATGGCAGAGCAGCTACAAGCACGTTTACATTCGCTAAACTCCGCGAGCTGCGAGCAGCAGCGGTAGCGTGTTTTTGCCTTTCGCATCCTGAAATTTCTTTCATAACAAGAGGAAATATTTTCCCGTTGAGACGCGTCGTACCCTGAAAATTCCGCATGTAGAGACGTTCGTAAGTAGAGGTCCCGCTGTATTCCCCGCATTTGGAAAATATTGAAATAAAACAGCAGCTCTGTTGACATCGCTCACAAGCAGACATCACTGTATCGGTCCGACCGTTTGTTCTGCGAGCTCAGTCGTTATTCACGGGCGGACACCGGGGAGCAAAAACGGAGCACTTTTGATCGGAGCTTTATCTGCTGCAAACAGATGAAGGCTGGGAAGCGAACAGATCCGGCTTCAGATAGCCGCGCAGGTTCCCTGCTGCCGGATTCTGATGGATCGGGTCAGGACGCAGACGCAGCCGGGCGAGGGGAACCGGCAGCTGCTTCCAATCAGGAACGCAAACACAGACGTGCAACCCAGAAGTGTTGGAGCAATTATCTTCCAGGTGATGAAGATGGAAAACAGGCGCGGCCAGAGAGGGAAGAACGGGGGGGGGGGGCTGGCAGATGCTCAGAGCTTAGAGGCTGAACGCGATCCACCAAACACCAGGACGGGCTGTGGGCGCACTTCCTGTTCTTGTTTCCAAGCTCCAGAATCCTGAAATTATTTGCGGTAACTTTGATGCCGAGAGGAAGGAGGGGCCTGGCCGCATACTTTGATATCAGGTTGGACGGTGAACCGCACAGTTGAGGACAAAGAAGGAAAATAGTTTGTTCTCCGTGTGGTAGACGGGTTCCTAACCCCCCCCCCCCACACACACACACACACACACACTTTTTACTTCCAAAATCAACAATGGAAACGAACTGAAGTTCACAGAGGAGTCATGATGTGTATTTACTCACAGACGCAGAAGAACACACACACACACACACAGAGCAGATGTACAGTTTGGATGTACAGTCTGACCCTCAGCTAGTCTCAACATCGCGTCGTCCTCGCCTTCCTGATGAAAGCCCAGGTGCGCACTGGGTAAATAAAAGGCCAAGGCATCACTTGTCACCTGTTTGTGCACGCCGCAGTCGAATGGCTGACGCACGCGTGCACACGGGGAGGGCGTCTGCGAGCCAAGTCTACTTGACAAAGCACAAGAGCCCTCAAAGCCCCTCCATCGCCGACTGTGAACCGTCTCAGTTCAAGCAGTGGGGAAAGAACAAGGCTCAGATTTGCACAGATTAACCCCCCCCCGTCAGTTCAACAGCCCTGGCAGACGTTTACAGTGTTTAGAGGAACGAATGAAGAGAAATGAAACAGACCGGGCTGGGCTGGGAGGATGAAGGCCAATGTAGGCGTGCTGGCTGTCAGATAAAAGCTTCAGGTGTGTGTTCAGTGTGAAGCAGCTATGTGAGCAATGCTGCGGCGTTGCGCTGTTAGCCCGAAGAACCTGTCCAGAGCTAATTATTAACACAGCAACGCAACAAATTACAGTCAAGAGGCACAGAGAAGTACGGGGAGCGCTCGCTGAGACAAGAACGACGCTTTCAAGCGCCAGGACGCAGCCTCCGTTCACAGGAAAAGCCTGTCGCCATCCTCCACGAGGGGCAAGGACCCAGAGGGCTGAGCGAGTCCGGACCCTCGCTCCCAGGGGGGTTTCAGGCTTCTCTGCCTCTTCGGGTGCAACTTGGTAGATCCGCTGGGAAGAGAGGGCTTCGGGTCGGCGCTACAGGACGAAACGCAGCAGGCCGACGGCGTGCAAGCGTCTGTCTGCGGGGCCACAGGCTGGACCGAGCGGTGGGCACACACACGCTTCGCCCACGCGTAAACACTGAGCCGTGTGATCCAGAACAGCTCCAGCTTTGGGGTGTGTGTGTGTGTGTGTGTGTGTGTGTGTGTGTGTGTGTGTGTGTGTGTGTGTGTGTGTGTGTGTGTGTGTGTGTGTGTGTGTGTGTGTGTGTGTGTGTGTGTGTGTGTGTGTGTGTGTGTGTGTGTGTGTGTGTGTGTAGTGTGACAGCACCGGCTCACACCTCCCAGCTCCGTCCCGGACTGTTGCGACGGGAGCGCCGCGTCTGGCCCGAGAGCGGATCGCCTCTCCCTTCAGGCGACGCTAAACCCGCGATTAGCGCTCCTCGGCCCGGCGGGCCGGGCAGTGGCGCTGGCAGCGCTTCAGCTGGCGCCGCCTCCCTCCTGATGAGCGGCTCCAGAGTGTGACGGCGAAGTGCTAAACCGCCCTTATGTTAATCTGCCAATTAATGGCGAGCAGAGCCACATCACCTCCGCCCCCATCGATCCGAGGACACGGAGCTTCGGCGTCGGTGGATGGACGGGGAACCGCGCTTCGTTAGCCTTTTCTAAAATTGGGTGGATGGAGCCTTCACTCGGAGCCGCTGCGGTTCCAGGGTCCATCGTTAGACCGTAACCTGGTCACAGCGCCTCCTGGTGTGAGGGAGGACTGCACCTCAACCCACTGGAGAGATTCCCTCAAAGAGAGATCATCCACTCCAGGTTTAGTTTAAACCAGGGGTCTCCACCCCTTTAAAGCAGGGTTTTCCACCCCTTTAAAGCAGGGGTCTCCACCCTCCCCCCCAAAGGGCCGTGAGGCTGCAGGTTCTGGTTCCACCAGTCCAGCTCATCCAGTTTGACCAGTCAGCTGTTGAAGACTCAGATGAGTTGATGAAGTGAGTCCAGTCTGGTGCTGCTGCTGCTGGGCTGGACCAGAACCTGCAGCCTCACGGACCTCTGGGGGGGACCTGGAGACCCCTGGTTTAAGGTCACAGAGAGATCATGACCTCAGACTCACTTTCAAAATCTTACCCGCTTTAATCAAAATATACATCCCACCAGAATGCCAAATACTTTCATATAGTAATCTTCATTTACAGAAGAAGTTATCCTCACAGAGTCATGCGCCACTGAATGCCGACGCACGTTTATTTTCACTCCACCGCAAAGTTATCGACTGTGCAAACAAGAGAAATTCCCTTCGAGTGCTTACGAGCCGTATCGCCCGTCTGAGTCCGATAAGTTACAGTCACTAATGAAGGCATTTCTCTGTGGTTTCTGATTATCATTAACTGTAAAGATAAATCACAGTGACTCGCTCTCACACACTGTGGGAAAATATACCAGAGAGGGTGTGTGTGTGTGTGTGTGTATGTGTGTGTGTGGTCACTTGTTTAAAGAGAAATAAACAGCCCTTTCCACCTTGTGCGCTGCTCCGTCTGACATGAGATGCGGTCTGAAAGGCTCTGAATAGTTTGGTAGTTTGACAACGGGGCAGGAGTGTGTGTGTACCTCAGAGAGGATGTGTTTAGATTTCCATGCGCAGCTGCGTCTGACCTCAACCAGACTGGAATGAGCGCATGTCAACTAGAATGCGCCGGTGCGGCTGGTCCTGACGTATCCCGGCCAGACGAGGGGCGTTCCGTCAAGCGTGACAGCGGCCGTCGGCACCTCTGGCAGATCTGCCCTCGCCGCGGTGACCCCGGGGGAGGGGGGGGGGGCGGGCCCCTTCATCCAGACGGGCTCTTTCATCGCGCGTTCCAAATCAAAAAACGACGAGGACCCCCCCGAGGAAGGCAGCCCCCTCCTCCCCGAAGCCCCCCCCCCCCACAACGACGTTAACGCTCAAGGTCACCAGGGGCGAAGGCCGACTTTGCATTTGTCGCTTAAAACGGTGACGGCGAAGAGGAGGTGAACGCCAGGCTGTCCCTGCTGCTGCAGGCTGAGCCCTCGCTCCTCTCTCCACACCCCGAGAGGAAGACGCCCAGCCAAGCCTCTGGACGGCTCCTTTAGCGAGCTGTCAGCCCTCTGTCGCGCGGATGTAACGGGAATTCTTCCTGTCAGGATGTTACATGATACAGTGTGCCTGGAAGTGCTGGCAGGGGTCGGGGGTGTTGGGCTCGAGCTCCCCGTGCCCGAGTCCTGAAACGCTCAGAGATTTATAGCCAGGAAATCGCCCGATTTTTATATTTAGCCGGCCGAAGAGGGTCTTATCGGGGGCGACCGTCTGCTTTATGCCGCCACCCTGACGTGTGCGAAGGGGCCGTCAAAGACTGAAGGACAACGAAAGGCGCTGATGTGTCGTGAGGAGGGCGAGATTAGAAATTAGATCTCTCTGCTGCGCACCCGATCACCGAACAAGAACAATCCAGATGAAAAGATCTGCAGACAGACGCCCCGGACCACCGAGGAAACGTTAAATCCTCCTGGATCAGGGTGAGCGCGCGCACACACACAGACACACACACACACACAGACACAGACACACAGAGACACACAGAGACACACACAGACACACAGACACAGACACACAGAGACACACAGACACACACACACACAGACACACACAGACACACAGAGACACACACACAGAGACACACAGAGACACACACACACACACACACACACACACAGAGACACACACACACAGACACAGACACATGCAGACACACAGACACAGACACACAGACACACACACACACACACACACACACACACACACACACACACACACACACACACACACAGACACACACACAGGTCCCCACTCACGGGCACACAGCTTATCATTCCCAGCATGATTACAGTTATGTGGGTGTAAATGAGGGGGGCACAGTGGCTTTGGTTACTTCCTGCTCTTTGAACGCGTGGCGCACGGTGACATTATCAGCCTTCAGAGCCAAACACACATGTTGCACTCAAAGCTCTGGTGTGGACGTGGGCGTGCACGTGGGCAGGCGGAGGCCGAGAGCAGCGCCGGGGTTTTTTTTTTTGTTTTTTTTTGAAGAAGCGGACCCGGCTGTTTACACGGGGGTCACCTTCATCACGCGCCAAAGAAATGTTTAGCAAGAAGAAGAAGAAGAGCTTACCCTCAGAAACATATTTGGAAACGTCTAAAAGAGCAAAGCCTTGATGACAGACGTCTCCTAGACACCAGATCAGATGCATCCCCGCAGTTTGCTGCGGCCATGAACCGACAGGTGGGACCTCAGTTATGAGATAAACAGGCATTAAGTCCTAAAAGCATCAAGTAATGACGCCGTGTTGTTGGAACAACAAGAGAAAGAAGAACCTTTGTTGTTTTTGATCCCTTTGTGATCCTCAGGTGTGGTTAGCTACAAAGCAAGGACACTAATGGCTGCTACAAAGAGCAGAAGAGACAAACAGGTACGACCAACATCTACGAGCTGAATTCTCATTAGAGGTTAGAAGTTCAACGCTCATCTATTACTTTTCCTCTTTGATGTAAGTATTAACCATTACGTATAGATCGCCTCGCAGCTATGTAAAACAATTAGAACTGGGAGACTTTGAAGCCTTTGCCTCTTTGCAACAGCTAATGTGAAGTCTGATTAGCATTTCATAATTAGCAATTCTAGACAATTACAGTGCAATTAAGAGTTTGGCAGAGGATAAAAGGTTGTGTGTTTGTGTCATTAAAAGAAAATTAAAGCCAAAAGTGTTGAGCAGTAAGCATAAACTCCTCCTGTACTACTGAGATGTCTTAATAGATCAATTATGTCTATATTCAGAAGATTTGAATGGTTTTTAATTCTGTGATGGGGAAAAAAAAAGAAATCTCTGGATGTCAAATGTAAATATTACCCTTTAAAAGACCGATACTGCCTATCACCAACACAAACAAGCCTTGGAGTGCAGCTCAAACACGAGGGGAACCATTTTGTCTTCCACCAGCGATGTTCTTACCACTAAAAGCTTCTCCGTTTGAGCCAAATTAGCATTCTGGACCGGCTCTCAGGCATGCCACAAACTGGCCTACTTGCTTTTTTGTTAATTATCCATGGACCAGAGCGTCACACAAAGAGGCCTCCTACTTGTCTTCAGTTGAGACTCGCGGAAAGAAATCGTTACGAAACCAAGCCATCGACTTAAACGCAGTTACCTGGGGAATGTAGGTATTTTATTTTAAAGACAGCGGTGTAGAGTTATGAGGCGTCAAAGGGGGCAAACAATCCGTTCCGTTACATTATATCCTCCAAAACATTTTTACAAAGAGTTGATGCAATGCCAACGGAAACTCTGCTCACACGGGCAGCAATGGGTTAAGACCCACAGCAGAGGTAACATATGAAGAGATGTAGCTGTAACATTTACTCAGCTTGCGTGAGATCAAACACGGCCGGTTCAGAGATGAATGTTCACCCCCCCCCAGTACACACAGACACACACAAACGCACACTCTCAAGTCTCAATAGCGTCTTAATCTCTCCTTGTTGGACACCGAAGCCCGTAATCACAGTGTTTTGTCAGAAACTAACAGCTCATCAAGGAGGTGGAGGGGAGGGGCTCAGCCTGCCCATCACTCGTCATCTTCATCCCCTTGGGTGACGGCAGCGCTATTGTGGCAAGGCATGTTTGCGCAAACACGCCGATGACAGCCGGGGAGACGCGTTGCGTGTGAGCGCGGCACGATCTCAGGTGCAAGCTTCAAAATAGATGACGTGAGTCAGGTGATGCTACGGATGACTCCAAACAGGAGCGGAGGGAAACTTTTGAAGGTGTTAAACCTCGCTCCTTTACTCGTACCGACAATAAAACCTGCTGATGTGGAAGATCTCGTTTGAGTTTCCAATCTCACTCTTAACACTCCTCAGCGGGATTCAATGAGGCCTGGTTTATTGAGGGCTCCGCAGTAAGTAATCGCGAGGACTCGCATCAGTAGAAGAGCTTCAGCGAATAAAACCAACAGCATTCAGGCTGTTAGCTGCATCGTTTTAATAAACCTAGCAGAGTTCTCATGTTCCACACGTGTGGCGCAGCTCATTATCTCTGCCAGGCAAAAAATGCAGAACAGACACAAATGCTGCATGATTTAAGGTAACTAAAATATGACTAAAATATGACAAATAAATACAGAATTTTACTGACAATCTTTGCCTAGCAACCGTCTCAGCTTCCATTTCCCCTTCGGCATCATCTTGGGGCTGTATAATTGATGGATTTACCCCTCGTCACTTTATCAAAGGAAACCATCTGTCTCCGCTCTGAGGCTGCCACACCAGCATTTGTACAGTTTAAACCAGACCGGAACCCTGGGCTCCACCAGACAAAAGCCTGTAAAAATTAAATATTAAACAGAGGTGTTAAATATTTATATTAATCCTACGATCAAAAACAGAAAAGGCAAATTCGCTGCTGTCTTACAATTAAAAAGGACTTTGTTCCTTCTCCCAGGCAGAGGGAACAGCTTGGTGGAGAGCTTCAACACAAAGAGCTCAGTAGGATCGATGTCAAAGATCAGAATGTGCTTTTGTTTTTACCAAGTTAATCTAAAAGAGCAGCATCTGGACCCGGGAGGGGATAAATCCTTTTCTTAAATCCCCCGTTTTGTTAAGCCTCTGATGTGTTTGGCCTTTAACTTTACCAAAAGAACCTCTGAAAGAGCCTAAAAGATCCAGACAAAACACTTCTGTACAGCCAATTAGGCGACCTAACTCCTGGACCGACACCTTCACAGAACCATCTACCCGTCACAAGCTCAGACCAGCTTCAATACGCACTTCAAACGGTCTCTGAGTAACTCCAGAAAGAACACAATCTGAGGAAAAACAATGTTTCGTCACATTAACAGTATTCCAGAGCATCTGTTTGAACCCACACCACCCGCCGTTGCTGCTTCAGAGCGGACATGAATCTCTGAAGGGCACGGCGGTTGGCCGAGAGGTTCTCGTTACAGCTAACGACCGTCTCAAGAGGCGCTGCCTTCCGCAAGGTGCCCCAAAACGACAGGACGAGAGTCGCTTTGGTAGCCCCCGCTGCTGGGGCGGGGCGGGACATCCCCTCCGCGAGTCCGAACGTCTGACTTTTTGAATTTCCCTCCACCGAAAACGTGAAAACCATCACGCCTCAGGGCCGCCGAACCGCAGCGAGGCCCGGTGGGAAAGCAGCAGCTCCACAGGCAACCCGCTTCCAGCAACATGTGCCGAGGAAACGATCATTAATCCCCCCTTTATACCCCCCCGACAAAGGCTGATCTCAGTGCTTCTTCCATGCTTTTTACTGGTCTTAAAAAGTTCATTCAGATCCTAGAAGCACACATAAAACAAAATAAATTACCCAATATAATTAACGCCTTCACAACAGTAAATATACTGCAATAAGCTCCCTCCTCTCTTAATGTTCCCAAGTAGATGTAAAACGACATGGAAATTTGTTCCAGTGGATTTTCAAAACAAGAACTTAATTGTGTAAAGTGGTTCAAATGTAAAAGTTTCCTACGGCTATACAATAAATCAAAGGTAGAAAAACCTCCAGCGCTCGTGCAAATGGCATAAAGATGCCGATGAGACAATGAGAAGATGAGATAATGACCGTGATGCACATGTGGAAGCACACACGAGGGTAAATAATGCATGCTTGCACAAGACATGACGGAGGGGGCGGAGCCTGGGGCCGCAGAGGGGAGCGGGTGGGCTGGGGGGCTTGTGGGGGCTCGCCTATGCGTGCTAGCGTCAGACAACTCACCACAGGAGACGGAGACACAAAGAAAACTCACCACGATGGTCATGAAAGCAGGAATGACACACCGGAGACACATAACAAGGCAGTCTGAAGTCTCCTCGCAACAAACGCCGGAGTCGAGATGGTACGATTCCAACGGTTCGCAACCGCTGTCAAAACAGCCCAGCAGCTCGTGAACGGGGAATACTGGGTCCGTTCCAGGGAACTGGGACACCTCACGGAAGCCCACAGTCTTTTTGGCTCCGGCCTAAAAAGTCTTCTGACTCAATTATCCAATTAGGTGAGACGGTGCCCAGACTGGAAGGTGATGATGGCTGGAACACCTGCCCGCCGAGGGGGGGTGGGGGGGTCCCGGATACCACAACTACTATTACTGTTCCAGCCAGCATGGCTATCACGCAGAAGCAGCAGGGACCGTGCAGGAACACGGTAACCAAGCCCGGGGTTTTCTCACCCCGTTGTCTAGAAAGTAGTATTGTCCTCTTTATTTGAACACGCAAGAACTTTAATGACAGCGTGAAACTCAAGCTCGAACGGAAAAAGTTCACAATTTCACCAAGCATGGGAACGTTCTGTCTGATGAAAATCACATTTTTGACCTTTCCAACAATTACAGCCACCGAAGTGGAGCCCTGTGCAGAAAAGCAAAGAACGTGGGAGTCAGGATTAACAAGGGCAGTTAGAAGATAGCATTCAAAAACAAAGCTCCACACTTTATGAACAAATATAGGGCCAGATAGTAAAATGAAGTGAGACTCCATTAAAATGTCACTAAGGCCATTTTAAGGGAATATTCTGTTTCCATTTAATATCAGGATTAATAAAATATGTAATGGGAAATGTGTTGTTTTGACTCTGCTGGGAAACTCTATATGCTTCCATTGTTACGTGACTCCAAGTGCTTACACCCTTCCGTCAGTTTCCTATTTAGAGCAACATTCTAAAGACGACCGCAACATTTGTATTTGCCCTGCGGGCGCTTCCCGATGGGACGACCAGCAGCCTTGGCTTCTGACAGCTCCTTGGAAGCTCGGGCCGCTGCTTCTAAGAGCCAAAGCATTTTGTTCTACCTCAAGGCATTTTCCTCCTCCCCTCAAGGTAATTCAGCAGCTGTGTGGTCGCATACTTGCGCACTGCACTGCCTCGGTAGATGAAGAGCATTAAGGGATTACCAACAGAACGCAAAGGGAGTGAATTTCACTGCTTTGATTCTTGTTTGTCGTCCTTTTCTTTGTCGGTTTAAAAAAAAAAAGAGCTGTCAGGCTTTAATCACGCTCACCCTCGTTAATGAGGACGACCGAGTATCTACGAAATTAAATGAATGAAGAAAAAAAAAAAACTGGCAACAGATCTGAAGGAGGGAGGATTTTTTTCTGTTGCTACATAAATGAATGAGTGAAGGAGCGAGATCACAACCATCATCTTTGAAGAACGCCGCCATCGTTGCAGCGCAACAGGCCATTACACATGACCCGTGACAGCCCGGGTGTTTTTCTGGGTTAATTACAGAAGCAAATGTCATTGGACCCTGAATAAAAACACCCACAATTACCTTTAATTCACAGAGGGAGGACACATACTGCTCATACCAGAAGAAACAATCACTCTTTCAGAGATTACTTAATGAAAGTTGTAACCTCTCTAAGATTTCCGAAGGCTTTTAAACTCTTTTTCTATAATCGTCGTCGGTCTGAAACCCGAGCCGACCCCGAGGAGCCCGCGGCGAAAAGAAAACAACGCGGCTCCAATGAAATACGAGGCGGTTGCTGCATCGCAACCCCGGGGGGCTGATTTAGTGGACAAAAATGAAGAGTGACAGGACCGATGCGAGGGTGGTCCCGCGGATGAAGGGACGCGCCAGGACCAACGGTGGCAGCCGCCTCTCGCGTCTCTCAACACCCGGGCTGCTCTCATTCTTCAAATACCTGAAGGGTATTTACACACCTGCTCGGAACGAGGCGGAGGTGAGACGGACCGAGGAAGACATCCGACGTCAGAAAGCGCCTGACTGACACAGTAAAGGCCCCGGAGCAGAAGTGACACCGGCGAACTTCAGCGAGGTGTAAGTCTGGGGGAAGAACAAGCGAGCGCGGCGGCGGCGTGCGCGTCGGGCCCCCGGGGCAGGAAGCGTCAGCCCAATCAAAGCCTTCGCCAAATTACAGGCCGAAGACACGGCTCAGAGTTCACTCGAGGGCCAAGGGAGAGGTCAGTCATTACGCTAAGAGTTCTGAGTCACGGAGCACATTCCTGCTTACGCCATTAACGACAGGTAGCAGAGGGAGGCCTGAGACGCGCGCTGTTTACTCGTGCTGGCAAAGAAGCTTTCAACTGGAAATAATAACAGCGTTTTAGGACAACGCAGGCCGTTTTTGAGCTGCGTAGCCGAAGAGGAATGCCGAATGAGTAGAGGGGAGGGTGTGCTGAGCATTTTTCTAACGTGCCGTCAGCGAGGACAACAAAAAAGAGGACTTCGACGTCGCCAGACTTTGGACGATTCGCCCACCGCCTCTTCCCAAAAACCGTGAACGTAAAAATCTGCTAAACTAATGTCGGCAGAGTTTACCACAGTTCTTCAAAGAGTTGCACAAGCCAAGTGTTTACCATTGTTGCTCCATGGGCTATTTGTGAATTGAGTAAATAAACTGTGGTTAGTCACGCATTTAATGGAGAATTACCAGTTTATTACACAATAAACACACATGCTCCCTGTTTACTTCCAATCTCTGGGAGCTAATGATGTTCAGGACGTGTTAAAAATGTAGAAAACGGCGGCTCAACTCCAGAGCCGATCGGTAATTAACGTTATTAATCACACATCAGTGAGTTTTACAGGTGGGCACACAGAAGGAGCCCCGCTCGATTGTCTCTCGGGATAACTGACCTGGTTAATTGAATTGGCGGCACATGAGGCAAGGCCGGTTCCCAGGGAGGCCACGAAGAAGATGAGAGGGTCGAAGGGCACCGGAGCCATTGCGTAACCAGCAGCCGCCGTCGTGACCACCAACGCTGCGACACCAGGAGCGAAAAACACAAGTTCACATCAAAGCACAGCGTATTTTTGCTCTTATTCCAGATGTCCAATTGTATTTTTATACACCATAAAGATGTAAATCTACATCTTCTGGTGTAAATAATTTATATATAACACCAGAAGACGTAGATATTTATGCATAAACGCTGCAATCTCAAGTTGGAACACAGAAACGTGTGTGTGTGTGCGTGCGTGTGTGTGTGCCTGTTGAAATGTGACCTTTACAAGTTTCTTGAACATCACTGCAGCCCTCACATCCAGGGACGAGGTCCCGTAACAGTTTAAAAATAACCGCCGCCCCGGCCAGAGCGGCTCGGCAGACCTGAGGTAAGGAGAGGAGCGCCGCCGCGGCGGAGACGTCCAATCGAGAGCTTCAGCGCCAAATATAAAGACGCCCGACGGGTGGGATTAGCAGCGACGGCGAAGATAACTGTGATTGTTTGAAACGTTACAGCCCCGGCAACGCTCGCATCTGTTAACCAAGCATGTGTTGTTTTAACAACGAAAGCTGCAGCACAAAGACGCGCACCTGTGAGCTTGATTTTGGTGAGCCTGGAGTAGATGCCGGGCAAATCGGCCACGTCCAGCTTCAGCGGCTTCCACTGCTTGTCCAGGCGAGCTTCCTTCGCCTCGTCCGTCTCCACCTGGACGTGAGGAGTCTCTTCTGCCGCGGCCGTCGTGCTGCCGACGCGACTTTTCTCCGCCGCCACATCTCCTGCGGCCAGCCTCACGTGGGATACTTCGGGGGGCGTTTGGGTGTCGGGACCGACCGGACCGATAGCTGGTATTCTCTGCACCCGTCTTTCGATGCTGTCATCTCGGTCGTCCACGACATTCAGGACTTGGGTGTGTTTGGGGACGGCGCGCTGATGGAGCTCACGGTTACCCTTTGACACATACTGCAACGAAAAGACGACGAGGTGACCTCTTCACGACGACTCAAACCCACCAAACCAACAGTTTTCATGGAGATTGACGCAGAGCGGCATATGGGGCAGGTTACCTGGCGCTTCAGGAAGGTGAGGTGCTGGTACGTAAGCCAGTTTGAGGGGAGGCCTCGAGCGTTCTGGCGACATTTGGGAACACTTTGAACGAGTTTCCTTTTCACGTTGACGCCAATCAAACCTGCAGGAAGCGTTAAGCGGAATGTAAATCAGCACCGTCGATGCAAAGGGGGTTTATTGGTGCACATGTGACGTTAGTGGGGCAGCGAGATGGTTAAAACAAACAAAAAGCGGGCAGAGAATGACACCAGCTTTTCAAAGTGTAGTAAAACAAAAGTGAAAGTCACAATAATATATCAGCCATTTAAGACCCACGTCTTCATCTTATGACGCCGATCTGCACTCTAACCACTGCTGCTGAGGTTGAACAGTTATTATAGATGCCCCCGACAGAAAACCGAAGGTGTTAAACTAATCTAAGGTCATTTATTCGCCCGGCCTCGCCACACTAGGCGCTATGCTAAGCTAACTCGATAGCTTCCGCTTTCGCTTCGCGCAACCTTCGCGGCGGCAAAAGCGCGTCTGCGCCGAGACGGGACGCCAATCGTCCGGCCCGCCGGCCTCCTCCGTTACCTGACAGCCGGCTACACGGGGTCGTGTACATGTTCTCGGATCATAAAGCCGGCTACCGCCTCGACCCCGTCACATGCTGCGAGCCGCCATTACGACCTCGACCAGTCAACACAGCACTTCCGGGGCAAGGCGAGTGACGTCAGACGCCGGTCACGCTCAGAGCCAATAATTATTTAACTGTTAAGTAATAATTATGAAACTTAATTAACATTTATGAAACTGTTAATTAAGGATTGTGAATCTGCTAATTAATAATTACTATTGAATAAAAAATATTTCACAGGACATGAGACAGATTTACAATTAAATCTTATTTCTCTTTTTGAATTAAACAAAAAAGTAGTGGGAAAAGAGTGGGATACAATTTTGAATCAAGTTAAGTTAGTACTACTACTACTAAAAATAATAATAATAATAATAATAATAATATAACAATCACAATAATAATAATAATAATAATAATAATAATAATAATAATAATATACATTCAGATTTTGGCTGCATCAGATCGTT
Organism: Lagocephalus sceleratus; assembly: GCA_911728415.1. NCBI lineage: Eukaryota > Metazoa > Chordata > Actinopteri > Tetraodontiformes > Tetraodontidae > Lagocephalus > Lagocephalus sceleratus. The sequence continues at coordinate 2,136,945 of CAJVRN010000231.1, read as the reverse complement.
TTGTTTCTTCTTTATAACGTTATTTGTTCTGAATATTTGGTTGTTTTTTTTCATTTTAACAAAAAAGAGGTTGACATTTTTGCTTTGACATCCTGAAGACAAACATGATTAAACCACAAGAGAATAATGAAACCGAGTAAATACCACCAAGCTCATTAGCCAAAGGATGTAGCTGTTCTTCTTCAACAATTGTTTTTGTCTTTATAAAATTGTCTTCACACTTGTCTTTGAATTTCCAGCCAACATGCCCTTTGTGGATTATTTTCTCGAATGGTAAGTAAATCACGTTTACATAATTTACTCAGAAGATCATAGAATAGTCCGATTTGTGAAATCTGTATTTGCTGCTACTTTAAAAGAAGCTCGATTCAAAAGTTTTGATTTTCTCTGGTCCTTTTAGAACCTGCTATAGCTGAGATAAGAGATGGCAGATGTACGGAGATGAAATTCTAATGCTTATAGGTCAGATTAATCCAGGCTGTTGCTGATAATGCTCATTTGAAAGTCGACTTCATTTCATCCCAGATTGTTGTCAAACCCGGCGCTGGCCTCTTGCCTTGTGTCCTTGTGTGTCCTCTCAATGGCCACGTTGTTTGTCTGTTATTTATGAGGACGATCATCTCGTTGGCCCTGGCTGCCACGGACAAGAAGATGGAGACCTCCTGATTAATGCCCCCCCCCACACACACACACACACACACACCTTCCGGTGCTCTCACTTTGCAGCCATGCCTTACCGGCACAAAGATAATAAAACAGTGAGGCCGTCTGTTTTGTCTGGGCGTTTCATTTCCTCCAACAATCACGCTTTACTGAGGCAGGAGGAAGCTCATCATGCCGCTCTGATTGTGGAGATCAAACTCAATATAAGGAACAGAAATAGCTGTTCGTTCATTCACTTATTAAACCCAGTGAGTCAAGGCTGCAGTTGTAATGCTTTACAAGAGCCATCAAGCCTTTTAATGAATTGATCACAGCATGTGGATTATTTGATTTTACAACCATGCCCAATGCAAATCACCTTAACCGCTCAGAGGTGCTGTGCCCGATCCTGCCGCAGCGCCAGCCCAGGACGCATTTCTCCGGATTCCTCTCATCCAGTCCACTCGGGAGCCAACTCCCGGTTCCCAGCTCAGATTACGCGGTGTAATCTTCACGCACCATCGAGATGCAGCCGCTGATGAATGCCAGCAATATGCACCGGGCCCCAGATCCAGGAGAGCACCTTTATTACACCAGATAACCGTTATGTCCTGTTCTACAAGATTACATTTGGCGCTGACCCGGTCAACCGCTTTGGTTTTCGGGTTTTAATGAAAGTGCCGAAATGGTGCTGTATTGCTTGCTGTCGCACCTTATTGTTTGTCTCCGGTTGGCGTGGCTGCAGCGTGCTTTATTTCTGCTCCTCCGTGGCTGCAGAGATGCAGCTTGTGGATCGCGCCCGCCAAGTCTATGGCCGCGCAGGGCACCGCGTCAAACCATAATCTTTTGTATAACCAACTGAAGGCTATCCCGCAGCTGACGACTGACGTCCTGAACGGAGTGTCGGGACCTCGCGTGAACAAACAGGCTCATTTGACCGTACGCGGCTCCTTCCCTGCGCTGGAATGGGATAATATTTGTTTATTGCATCAAGGGCTCGTTCATCCCCTGCCAGCCAGCGTGACTTCTGCACAAACTCAGGGGGATAAATTCCAAGGAACCAGCCCTCCTTTTCCCAAAGCCTGACCATCTGAGTGGCAGACTGTAATTTTAGCTGTCGCTCGTTCTGCCTTGGAATTTGCACTTTTGCCATTGAGGGTTTGTGACGTCGCACATCGGTGAGTAAAAACAAAAAGCCAAGGATGCTTTTAACACCTCCTGCCCATAAGGTGGACTAAAAGACATAACCATGGGAACAGATGGATGTGAGGGCATTGAATGGCTCAGTAAGAGGAGGAGGAGTTTGTGAGGGCTATTTGACCCAAAAAGGGTCTTTTAGCGGTTCTTTACAGTCGTCCTAACTCTGGTGGTCTCACTATGAGGTCCTTTTATCTTCCAGCTTTCACTACATCCTTTAAAAGTAAAATGGTTGTAAACATGCTCTCCAGGGAGACACAGAGGCACAAAAGAATCCAAACTGAGAGCGATGACATGTAGTTTATCTGAGCCAGAGCAGCCTGTCGTCTGCCGGCGAACCCGCGCCTCCAAACAGCCTCCGCCATCGGACTGGATTTGAAAAAACACCGTTTACGATATGAGAAACAGAGTCGCACGCAGAGAGAATGGTACCTGATTCATGACCTGTCAGACACACACACACGTGCACACACACACACCTGGCAATGGTCACAAGTTATTCCTTATTTCTTGATGTAAAACATCTGTTGACTATTGGTATTAAGGAGGTTTCAACGGATGAAGTTTTGTCCTTTGTCACCCGTCAAATTAAAAGAACCTTTTACCTGCGTCAGTGCGGAAACAAACAGCTGTAAAGTGGTGGGCAGATGTCAGTTAGATTGATGGTGTTAGATTGTCTGGCCGTCTGGTTTGCTGTGAAGTTGCTGTTGCAGGAGGGAAGCAGGCCCTTTTTAGCAGTTTCCAGGGTCCAGGTATTGGCTCGGGTGTTGGTTTTAAACACAGCTTCTTGACACTTAGTGGTGAAAAGGTGACATGCTGAATCAATTGAAGGAAGCCTGGGCCCCCGGGTTGTGTAAGCAGAGCGCTGAAGGGTCATTAATAGTATTAATAAGAAAGGCTCCCAGCTAACAGACTGCTGCTCACATATGGAGCTCCCAAAATGGCCAAATCATTTCTTACACTGGTTTTGCTTGTCTCACACTGGGGAGCATGCTAAGTGCCTTTAATGAGACACTCGCTCTGCAGTGAAGCGCCGCTAAATGGTGCAGTCAAATGCCAGAGGCCTCCCAGCACTGTCATCGCCCCTGTTTGTCTGCTCTGATGTACCAGCGCTGGTCCGGAGGCTTTAGGGCCATCGCTAATCCCACAGGGACGGCCATCTGAATGGCAGCGGGGTCAGACTTCCGAAAACAGAAAGAGACGGGCAGTGTGGGACGACTCCAAGAAGAGACAGATGCACTGGCCCCCTCCGCCGTAGAACAGATTTCCAAGGGCAACATCTTATTGTCATAGTTTTCCTGACGAGCGCCTGTCTGGCGCCCTGTTGCTCGTCAAACGGGGGGGGGGATGTCAGCAAAAGCAACCGTTCACCACCCAACCCCCACTGGAATGGCACCGCATCGCCCCTGGAATTTCCACGTGGACAGGCTCTTGTTCTTTTAAAATCCAACCGACTTCTTTTATAAGGTATTTTGAGGCGGTGAAGCATCCCAAACCCCCACAGGAGGACTGTTATCCCCCCCAGCTGCTGACCGGAGGCTCGCCCTTTCCCCGCGGACAACAGGTAACTTCAGACCCCATGGCCGCCAATGTTTATGTCTGAGATCACGGGTGTCTTTGTGGGCCCCCAAAGCTAAGCCTCTAATTGGCCATGGCTCATCAATCAGACAGAGTAACCCCTTTCACCCACAGTCTCATCCAAACAGCTAAGAGGAATGAGACCCATGGAAGGGACGCTATGTCTCCCAAAAGAACTAAAAGTAGTGTCAGGGAGGGGCGAGTGGTTTGTAAGGAAACCACACTTATTCCAAGACGATGTCGAGCAATGCGTGAGTCTGTCCGTTGTCTCCTCCTGGTTTAATTTGGTCGCCACATTGAACCAATAAAAACATCAGTGTGTGCTCTCACATCAGTGTCATCCGTTTAATGCCCTATTTTGATTTTCCTTTGTTATTTTCACACAAACCGACCTCGCGAGGCGAGCGAGAACATTTTTCTTCATTCGATTTTGTTGTTTGGGTTTGGTGGCAACAACTGGAAAGTGGCCGAAAAGCCATTTCAAGGTGGTACTCTGCAATTTGCTGGTGAAGTGCGTCTGGAGCCGTAATCCAGACTCGGGCCCCAGGCGGGGTTGTAGGGGTCATGACAACTCCTGCGCCATTGTGCAGTCATTATTTGGTTTGGCTGAACTCTCAAAGTCCAGGATTTATCCACAGTATGACACTGAGCCCACAAATTTGTCATGAGGAATAAGGAAAAGTCCAGAGCGTATGTGGTTTATGGGGTCACAGCGGTCCCCACATTTCTCCATATCCGTGAGCGGCATGTGCAACACTTGAGGCGTGTGTCTTTTTTCCACTTGAAGGTAGCGTGAATCCAATATATGTTATTTTCTCTTTCGTTCTTTCTCTTTTGCTTGTGCCGTGGTGGTTTAACGGAGAACCAACCAGGAAGATCAGGGTCCTGCTGCTTCCATTTGCTTCATTATAAATGCAAATGTATATTAAACCTCCCTGAAGTCCGTCCGTGTCCAATCCTCCCCAGTAACTGAGAGTAATCAGCTGTGTCATCCTCCTCGTAAATCTCTGAGTACAGCAGTGGCTCCCAGCCCGGATGGGAATAGGACGTGTTCAGTCACACTTGTCTGCGTTATAAATCCGTGGTTGTCTCTCCACGATCCTTCTCCCCGCTTTGTGCACGTCATCCAAAAGAGAAGAGCGCAGGGGAGGTGAGGATATTGCAAGACCGCAGTCCCCTATAGGAGTCAATTTATAAAATGGAGTGTCTCCTCCTCCCAGCAGGAATAATGGAGGGGTTCAGGGCAATATTTTATCAGCAGATGCAAATGTGGGGCCTGTAGCTGAAAGTCTGTGAAGGAATTGGAAAAACATGGATGCAGCTCAGATGGAAAATATACACGTTGCGATTGTTGGTGTGATTTATTCCTGCACGGTCGTGGATTTAATGGAAACTGAAGCTTTGGAACGATAAATAAATGTGTGGATATAAAAAGTGGCAGTAATGGGAAAGGTAAGTTCTCCAGAATGGCATTAATTATAAGCAGTGGGATGTAATTTCTCACTGACCCAGTCGTAAACTATGTAGCGTCCATGATACTCTACATTCCTGGATGTTCCTGGAGGCTGTAGCTCATCTGAAAACATTTTTGTATATTAATATTTACCATGCGGATCACGCTGGAAACAGAATTTTAGTAATCTTGTCTTTCTATCAGACCGTTAGATAATTATGAAATGAGCCTCCAGCAGCATCTCTGTCACGTAAATTGGCTTAAGACGACGCCATATTTCAAATTTTTAATACTTCTGTCAGAGGCTTTCTGGAGTGAATCCAAAACCATTCATTATGCCCTGAGAAAACGCTGTTTTCTCAAAAGAAGCCAGCCAGGTTTACACGGCCTGTGATGGCCCCAGGAAGACCTTCCGCGCCGCAGGTCGCTCTGCGTGGCTGCCTGTGTGACAGAGTCTTGGCAGCTTCGCTCTTGCAGGTCTTGTAAAGCAGAAAAACATGGAACATTCTTGGACGCTGCTCTTATCTGTGGGGACAAAGGATGTTCTGCACATGATCGTAACAGCCTGAGCTGCTTGTACTGCGGCGGCAGGCTGCTCACCAGGGGTGTAGCCTAGCACGCAAACGTCTGACAGAATGAGACAACCTTCTCATTATTTCCAGTGCATTCAAGTCAAATATAACATTTCACGTATAAAGCAGGGAGTCGTTACATTCCCAGCCATCGATCTTTTGAGCCGACATGTTAATTCTTCTGCAGCTTGAGCGTTTTTGGACAACGTGTTTGGCCACCAGGGGGCAGAATCACAGATTTGTTGTCGCAAGTTTTCATTTTTATGTGAGACACGGGGCCTCGTGGTCGACCACGTTGTCTATCTACAATCATCAGAAAGTAGCTCAGAAATCTAAAATCAAATTATGACCAATGGACATTGCAGAAAACGAGGGAATCCCGTCAGTGCTTGAACTGAATCACCATTCAGGCGTAACAACGAAAGGCTGACGTGACAGTCACGGCTAGCAGGTCTGACTTAGACACGTCCTGGCGAACCACCCCTCGGTATTCCCGCCACATTTCCCCGACTGACGACTGATCATTTCCAAGTCAAAAACATTTTGCGCAGGTGGAGTTATCTGTAAAACTCATGCGGTGATGGGGGGAGACAGGTGGCTGAAAGCAGCTCTCACTGTGCTTGCTCTCCTAATTTTTCTTCTGCTGTAATAAACGGCGGCGCGGCGGCAGGGCTGCGCCTGTGGAATATCAGGCACATTTACAACAGCAATGAAAGAAACAACCGGCCATTTCGTAATGAGGCAGTGACATCACAGCGCCGCACTGAAATATAAAACCGGCCTATTGATTCCGTATTAATGAAAACAATAAGATGGATAGCTAAACGAAGCATGTCAGGTTTAAATCTGCAGGGGACTGGAGTCATTAAGAGGCTGGGATGGGGGATTTGTGTCTGTGAAGCTTTAAGCTCAACGTTCCATATGCTTGGCTCTCAACAACATCCTCATGGGAAGCAATTTCCACGAAAGAAATTCACATAAGCTCTACAGGACTTTATACGTTTGGTTTATGAGCATCAGTGACTCCATTTGCCGGCGTTAGACCATCGCCGCTCAGCTGTCCTCAGCGGCTAAGAGCAGGAATGCCCGTAAAAGTGCAGCTCAGACGTCCGCGTGACGTCTTCAGACTGCCGCGGCTGGGGGAGACTCAGCATCTTGATAACGTACATTAAAGTCTCGCAGCGCTTATACAAAATGCGGAGCGGATTTCCAGAGGATCGGTTGGGATTTTCAACGATTCCTCGGACGCGGATCATAAAACTCTTTGTCTTCTAAAACATCGCCGGCGTTGGTGGAGGAAGAGCGGAAGGGAAGGAATCTGAAACCAGCTTGGACCGTTCTGAGGACACCATTTCTGCATCTTATCCAGATGTGCACGGCATAATCTTTGTTAGCTGAAAGAGCTGGACGTGGTTCTAACGTACCTACGCTGTCGAGCCATCGACGTCAGCCGCTGATGACTTCAACAGATGATGCAGCTCCGCATACTTTCCAAAGCTAGTAAGTGCCAGAAGGGGTGGAATTTGGCATTGAGCAGAGCCTGGAGTCCAGGTTGAGAGCGAGCGTCGGCGGTCCCGTCCTTCCCGTGTCTGGGCCGTGCTGAAGGTCAACCATCGCGGACCTTCAGCCGAAGCTGAGCGTGGTTCTTGCGGTGGCGTTTGCGGTTAAACCCGAAACGCCTGAGAGACAAAGTTTCATTTCAGTTTCATTTTTGTAGCGTCTATATTGTCCCTGGGCAGAAATCCAGAGCCTGAGGGGGTCAAGGCCACGTCGGTATCAGATGATCCTGGACGCAAACACGTTGGAATGTGACATCAAGCGTGGAGGGGCCTTCCGACGTATCTGCGCCAGATTTAGTCGAAGACGTAGCGCTGGCGGTAAATGTTACCAGGAAACAGGGTTGACCTGGACCTTGACCTTGAGCCTGCGTGGGTGTAGGTCAATACAGTAACATATTTAACCACAATAAAAACACGTACGCTGGGGCTGATTCCCCGTCAGCGCCCCTGACCGTGACACCGGCTCAGCGTGGGCCGGCTGCCCGTCCACCGCTCCCCAGGGACGTGTTAAACACAGAGGTCACATTTCACCGAAGACCGGGGCCTGTATACGTGACCAATAATTCTCCAGGCAGTAACGCACCAGCACTGCGAGGCCGACGTTTTTGTGCTCTGGGGAGAGAAAATCCACCGACATCACCGAGAACCGTTTCACGAGGGTCGGCTCTCGTGCCCGGCCGTGTTTAAGAGGTTCTACAGAATCGCGGCGACGTCACTGCACTTGCTCCATAGACCCACTTTACTACGTGACACATGTTTCATATGGAACAAAAACTTTATACATGAAGTCGCAATGTTTTTCTGAGGTGGGAAATGTAACCATATGTGCTGCTGCCAAACCAGCCTTGTTGGAGCGTTCTCTTTGTAAAACTGGGAGCTAAAAAAAATACAACTTTTTTATATGGTATATATATATATATATATATATATATATATATATATATATATATATATATATATAATATATATATATATTATTTTATTTTATTTTTTTTAACTAAATCTGATATTTAGCTGAACAGGCCAGAGAGCAGAAGACAACAAAAACTGCTGCTGCTTTTGTCGTGGATTGTTTTTCTGCTTTTCACAGCCTGTACAGACCAGGAGGGGCCCTGGAGAGGAGCGCAGATCTTACCCTAAACCTTCCACCCTCTGTCAGAGAAACAAAACACACTTTCACCGACGCAGGCTGGCTTCGCGGAATAATCTGGGGCGCGTTCCAGCGAAGCAGAGTCATAAATCCATGAATACGTTTGGATAGGTAGCTTCTGATGCTACCGTAGCAGGAACTGTTGCCAGTGGTCCGTCTCCCCACGGCTCTTTGTCTTTCAAAAGACCTTGGGTGTCATCCCACCTCGTTTACAGAGTGTTAAAGCTTTCATTAGGTCGAATTCCTCCGAGTTTACCAGAAACAATCAACCGCCCGATATTGTGAGCTCACGTGTCTCCTCCCTAAACGTTTTACGCGAGCTTCTCAGCCGTGTTTTATGTTAATGCGCACACATATGTCATGTTTGCTCGTGGATGAAACTTGAACCTCGGGGGTCGGCTGGATTCATGGGGGGACTCTTTTGTGTCCAGTTCTCATCCGGTTCAAGCATTAATTATCCTGCATGAATCACGTCTCTCTTTGTCCCAAATATTTAGAGATTAAAGACAAATCCCTAATAAATCACACTAATTTGGCTTTTCTCTCCCAATTTGATTGTGACATACACTTTTGCGTTGCTGGTACCAGGTGGGATTGTCATCATCTTCCACTCACCGGACAGACGACAGGAAGAGTAAAAACGCAGGAATTCTGGGATATTTTATAGGATGTTACAGCTGGTTTGAGGGGCTCAGCTGCTGCAAATTTACGTTGAATCCATGAACTTTTCCGCAGAAAGAAACAGAGATGACGGCCAAGAGAGGCACATTTGTCTTAGTGCGATTGTCCTCAGCTTTTAGTTCCACTTGCTGCTGCCGATTGTCCAAAGTTATCTTTGGAATGATGCCGTTGGTTCGACAACACCTGCACCCACATCGGCTGGCCACTCCCCCCCAGATAAGACAACGTTAAATAAATGAAGAAATATGCAGCCGTGATGATTTATGGTGGCGTCCCCGTGCACGCCTGAGTCCGCCTGCACGTGATGAGATAAATTCAGTACCATTAAGATGTGTGAAGAATAATGTTGGACATTTATCTTGTGAGCTTTGTGAGCTTAAGGAAGATAAAGCAGCTGATTATTGAAGACGGGAACAATGCTGTTTTTGCTCCACCTCAGCCCCGCTCGAGTCCGTCCACCGTTCTATTCCCATGAAAAACTGGTTCTAAATCTTCCATTTCCACTGGACAGCAATTTTTGGTCTGTTCTTTTAAAACTAAAATTAAATTCTGAATCTTCTATAAGGTTTTGGATCACTGGCAAAGTGCTGTGTGGAAAATGTTCTCATTTAATGACCCTTACAAGCCTAAATTCACATGATTTGTGGTATTGGACTATAGGTAGACTTTTGTTTCTGCAGAAATAATAAATATAACACACAATTCTAGCAAAACAATTCTGCAGGGAAGTCATGAGGAGTTGAAGAACCTGATACAAAAATAAATTGAAATGATCACATACACACCCAGTTCATCACCCCTAATCTCAAATTAAGATTAGATATACAATGCCTCGTATATTTTGATAACAGTATGATTTGCCAGTTTGTTACACTTTCTGCAACCTTTCCTGATATGAAGCGATCCCTTTCTTAGTGGGCTCCTCAAGAGCTTTCCATAAACAACGTGTTTATTGGAGGCTCAAAAGGAAACCAAAATCCAGAGGTCACACAGGTCACAGCCTTGAGAACAAAACAGGAAGAGCTTACATGTGGTACAGCGCAGGAAGCCAGTGAAACAAAACAGCCTCACATAATGGCAGCAGAATTGCACATTATCCGTTTTTTGGACAGGTTCGACATCTAAATGTGCATTTAGGAGCAATAAAGGATCAAGACGGCGGACAGGCGCGGTTCAAGTGAGGGCGAAAGTCTCAGAGAGGGTTTTGTTGGTGCAGTTTATTTATTTAGCTTTCGGAATTCGAGTCGGTTCCAAACACGCTGCCATCATTAGGTGTTGGAGGAGGCTCTGCCAGTGGTTTGGATCTCGCTCAAATCAAAGACCGGTGAGATTTCGACGGGGGAAGAAGGGAGGCGGGAAGGCGGAGTCGCTCCTTTGCTCCTACAGCAGCACGGCCCACGTGAGGAGAACTGCTGGAGGACGAAGGCTTCCGCCCGGGTTACACTGGGTCTCTTTCAGCAACTGAAACAAGCTCTGCAGATCTTTGTGAACTTTCCTGGCTTCTGGCGGCGCGTCATCCATCGCTGGGATAAAAGTTCCCGAAAGACGCTGATGTTTGCTTCCAGGTTAGCTATTCTATCACTGAGAACAAAACAGCACTGGTAACTTTTTTCTGCAGCCTGCAAGCAGCAAATTACATATCGCTGCTGCAACAGTTTCGTGTGCAGAGATCTTTCTGCACACACACACACACACACACACACACACACACACACACACACACACACATGTGCATTCACATTAGAGCTGACATTGTCACTAAGCAATTATGCTCTTTAAGACACTGCATGCTCAGCTCATCACGGAGAGTCAGTTTTTTTTCCCTTCCAGCTCATGAATAACTCAGACACTTCCCTCATATTTAATTCAGTCTCAGAAAAGCTGTTGACACTCGCTTTATGCCGGCTGCCCGTTGCCTTTATTACACTTTTTTATCACCACTTTGAGAGCGAATAAAGTGATGCCGCATGTGATCATTAGGAAACGACGTTGTCAGCAACAGGAATTCCATCCAAGCCCGCTCAGCCACTTTACTGCGTTGGTGTAAATGAAGTTCTAATTGGCTGCTACAAAGCGTCCCCGTGGCCGCCGGGTTAGCTCTCCCTATTTTTCAGAAGGCTGGTTTGACGGCTTTAGCGTCGCCATTTGTCTTCGCGCTTGCGTGCATGCGTGTGTGTGTGTGTGCGTGTGTGTGCGCACGTGTCGCGTGTGTGCGCAGCTCCGGCCTCGGAGACGCGGCTAATGTATAGATATTGTTCAGCTTGGGCGGTCAGGGGACCCGGAGGTAATCTCTGTCACGCAGCTGCCACCAGCGGCGGATAAACCAGCGCCGTGGTTAAACGATGGTTGAGCCCCAGTGTGGGGGATTTGTCTGTGACACAGGTGTCATATTTAATACCCCCATATATCAGTAATTGGCTGGAAAAGAACAGGAAGGAGCCATATGTGCAGGAGCGGCTCAGACAGATGCCTAAAGATAATCTCACACGTTTAAAAGACCATTTGCTGTTAGCAAGGTGGTCGTCTTTTGGGGGCCGCGATGAAAGATTATTCTGCAGCGCGTGAAGGCAGCCCGCACTTGACGCTGCGCCTGGGATTACTTATTTATTATGATTGTGGCGTAGAAATGACAAATAGTTTGTAGTAAATCAAAGGGATGAGGTGTGCGCGCACGTCCCTGCACTGTTTCAGACCGCAACGACAGATGAGAGATAAAACAACAACAACAACAACAACAACACAAGCATGGAAATGCATGCCTGACTATTCCGTGTATATTTCTCTGTGGATATTCCAGGTACCGTCTGACTAAACCTTTGTTACCAGCCAGCAGCTACTTCCATTTTCCTGTTCCAGGACATCAGGTATCCCTATTTTCGTCCACAGCCCCTCGTGTGCAGCGGGCACGCTCCAGTCGTTTTCCATAACGTGACCCACCGCCTCTCCGTATTCTATGGAATCCCTTCAGTGTCGCTCGCGCCAACTCTGCTCTTCCCGCGCTCCGATCAATCCATCACTCTTAACTGCTCAATTACTCCCGTGGAAAGTGAAGGAGGGAGAGGACGTTTTCGTCTCCGTCTGTAAACACACCCCAGACTGGAGTGATGAAGAGCGTCCTCGATGTGGACGTGAGCGGACGACCCTCATTAATCCAAAATAAAAATCCAAACAGGAAACTCTTCCCAAAGGAATAAGTACATATTTGTTGTTATTTTGTTCTCAGAATATCCACAGCAGCAGCTCATACAGTCTGGTTTTGAGTGTTTATGTCTGCGTGTGCGCTGCACGAGCTGCAGTAAATCTGGTAATTAGACCATTAATGCTAAAGACATTTATAGGGTGTAAAAGTGCAATGGTTTGGTTTAGGTGCACAATAATTAAGAAAACAATAAAAAAAAAAAATCCAGTTGACGTATTTTTCATTGAGTGCCACATAAGTTTGTGTTGGAAAGTAGAAATTTGATATACTATATCTATATTTATATTGTACAGATAAAGAGAATGTGAATGAATAGAACTTTATTTACCTTGTAACACTGGAACGCCGCGCGACAGAGCAAAAACCAAGAAAAGGTATGGATCCTCTTCTTTGTTCTGTCCAGTTTTTACATAATCCTGCTGACAAATCAAGCATCAACAGATGGTTGGTGCACGTAACCAGGAAGTCAAACAAACCCAGGAGCGAGTCAGCTGATAGGGGGAGAAGGCCGGCGCCTCCTCTCTCTTCCCGCTCGTAGCGAACACAAACCGTCTTCTGGGAGACAAATATTTTGAGGGAGCAACGCGGTCGCGCTGCGCTTTCGGTTTATTCCCTCAAACTGTCATCAGATCCGAACGGCGGGAGATTACTGGGAGGGAACAGCTGCGGAGCTCGGCAGCTGGGCCTCTGCCCGGGCCGCCATCTTAGGGCTCTGGCTCCTAAGGCGCGGCGCTGGCAGCGGGGGGGGGGGGCTCGTCCCTCCTCACTCGCATAGTGACACCTTCGAGATAAACGTCTCCAGAAGCACGGAGGTCACTCATACCATCGGCCCCCGTTACACGCCGCGTGCTGGGCTTGGATGGTTATCTACATGGCGCTCCCTCCGCCCTGCTTATTTACTCATCATTCACACCTCACGCCTGCTCGTATTCCCATTAAACCCCTGAGGACGGAGCTGGCGCTGCCCTTGTCTGCAGCTCTCATCTCCGTTCACATTAATCCTTTGGCTGCTTTGATGGATCTCCTGTCTGTCCTTCACTCCGCATTAAGCAAGACGCACGCCGGACACTTCGAGCAGCTCTTTCTCAGACGCCCCCTTTTCCCCGAGCGCTCCCTCGGCTCGATGGGAGACGAGGCGGCGTCAACCCCCCCGGGGCAGCCCGTCGGGGCCGGGGCGTCGGGAAAACAACGGAGAAACGCAAATCAAGGAACGGAGCGGTCCGTGTCCGCTCGGGAACAAATGAAGTGTGTTGGAGTGTGTCCAGAAGTCTTCCTGCGCCCTGCGATTGCAGCTCCAGTTAATTGATTTTCAGCCAGGCACGACGTCAACAAGACCTTACGCAACCGGATTAGAGCCAGCGAGAGGCCTCGGGGCGCCCACGGCTGGAGGTGGAGGGCCTCCAATTAAACCTCAGCGAGGCGGCGAGGCGGCGGAGGGTGTTGTTATGGTGACGGGCGGCGCCGTTGCTCTGTGGTTGACATGCATCGGGGATGAAAGCGCCTTTGCTCTTCATCAGAATAAAGACGGGCGATCTTCTTCAAACTGGTGGCTCAAGCGAGTGGTCTCTTTTCCGCTGCCTCCATCGCTCCGTTTGTCCCGACGCCAGTCACTCAAGGCGAGGCCAAATCCTCAGGAGGAGGAATCCTTCAGCTTTGATATCTGCACATCAAAGGGGGCCTCCTCAAAGGTTCATAACTTCAACACTTTTTTTCAAGTTAGATAAATGAGCCAACGCCCCAAAATAAGAAGAGATCAGCAATAATTGGTACATTGATTCTTCTCACGCTTGCAGATGGAACAAAGATCGAATTAAATTATGAAAGAAGCCAGCAGGTTCACTAAAAGTAGAAGAGTTAAAAGAGAGGAGCAAGAAGAAGGAAATAAACTGTCCAATGGTCGGATAATCGTTGTTTTCTCTGTGGAGCATTAAAATGAATCTGAAGTGCTACATCGTGTTGTTAAAAACAGCCAATTTGTCTCCGTTTAATGAAAACATCAGAGTTGTTTGTGTTTCAGATGAACTCGGTCATAAATTATGTTTTTTTTTCCTTCCTGATTTCCAAGACACATCAGTTAAATAAAGCCCCTCTAAAAATAAACAAGGCTATCATAAGATCGGGTTTGTATGTATTTCCTTCCTGTACAAACACACAACAGCAGGTTTTACAGCATTGTGCCATATTTACAGGCCAACAATCAAGACCGGCAGCGATTCCATCAGATTTTACGATTCCAGTTTCTCAAACACGCGTTTTCTGTCCCCCTTCGAACTCAGCCGTCACATTACAGCCAATTTCAATCAGCAGAGCGGCGGCGAGCGGCTGGCGTCCCATTCATCAGCGCACTGGCCAAGTGGAGCGAAGGCTTGAACCAGTAGGGTGGGCCTCATTGGATCTGTGGCAGAGGACTGGGGGGGGGGTCACGGGAGGAGAGCTGATTCCCACCAGCTCGCGCGCTTCCTCGGCATCAGCCAGCGCGCTCCGCGTGATCGCGGCGCCGGTGCGGCGGCAATGCGTCCTTGGGCGAACCGCTGTAGCGGCGAGTCCAATGGAGACATCACAGGCCTATTAGCACAGATGGTTGTCATATGTATGCAAATGAGGAGCAGAGCGAATCACGTAACCCCATCAGCACCACCTGTCCGCCTCACATGGATACCTCGAGCCCCTCCACCCGCACACACACACACACACACACACACACACACACACACACAGGCTTGGCTTCTATCAGTCACGGCTCTATTGTGTATTAAATTAAGAAAGACACCAACAATCACTTTGTGTTTGGGGACCTAAGAGGGCGGGGCTTGTGGACTGATCTACAGATTACGGTCTCGTCCACGTATCAAGTCCTTTTTTTTTTTTTTTTACCTCTCAGGTAATTCAAATCTAAAGCGTATTAAAAGCAGATTGTGAAAAACTTCAAAGCACCTCAGAGCCACATTCACGGTGATGTGCAGGGGCCCCAAAAGAAGAGAAGATCGCATCTACCCGACCACCGAACAACAAGAAAAGAACTGTTTTTGTCTCCTGAGCCCATCTGTCAGTACCACAAGCACATTAGCTGATGAACAAACTCAAACGTTGATGGCGGCGCGATCTATCCTGAGGGGGGCGGAACGTCATTTGTCGAGACGGTCTATTAAAAGAAAAAAATATATAATAATCCTGCCGGTGTGCCGAAAAGTGAAGGATTAAGTCTCTGTGGAGCAGAGCTGTTAGAACATGTGACGGTGAAATGGGAAACTAATTATGTTTGGAATATTCTGGGCGATAAAAGGTGGAAATGGCTGACAGGCTGACATCACCATCTGTCTGCACATTCAGACGGAGCCTAGGTTTGCATGCTGCTGAGTAATAAATAGATTTTATGCAAAAGTGCCCTTTTTTCTATCAGTCCGGCCCACGGGGGATTAGTAACAAAGGCTCTAATCCCGTAAAACAATATTTTGGTAACAGATTTCTATGCTTGTGATCGATCTCCCGACATTTAGAGTTTCGTTTGCGGCGTGGCGCCGAGCTGAACCCCTTCTTCCCTCTTCCTGGTGTCGCCGATGCTTACAAATGACTTTGAGCCGAGAGGCAGAATTCCCGGCGGAAAATAGCGACGTTCATCAAGACCTCGATATCCGTCCTTTGAAAATGTCCTGTTGTCCACCACAACTGTGGGGGGGGGAGTATCATCAAAGGAATAAACCATGTGCTCAAGATCAAAACAAGCTTCTTTCCCAGGTTTGTTACTATGACAACAGACGAAAATAGCAAATGTGCTCAATGCAGGGCCTGTTGTGCTAATTGTGCTAATGTGCTAACTTATCTTTATTTGTGGTTTTTAGGCTCTTTGGGAGCTTTAGGGACGACAGCGGACAGATTAGCGCCGTGAAATAAACCAGTCAATTTGTAATCCCAGGTTTAGGCGCTACACATGCACATTAATCCCATGTTGTGCAAACCTGTTCTCTTAAACTAGTGAAGGATTTGAGTTTAAGATTAGAGACAGATGACAAATCTGAACACATTTAGTACACGACTTGGATCTTGGTTGGGGACTCTTGGCTAATGCCTAATTAAAACGTGTCAACCCTGAAAGAGCTCTTTTTATTTTAAAGTCCATGTGGAACATCAACAACGACCATCGGGGGGGATTTCTGGTGCCACCAGTTTTAATGGACGTATAATGGAGGCGGCGGCGAGAACAGCCACCCATCGATGAGTCACCAGCTAAAAACACGGCGCTTGGGCCCTCGCCGCCGCTGGGGCCGTCCAGCTGGAGACCGCATTAAAGGAGAACGTCACACCGCCTCCGTGCGCTGGGAGCGTGAGTCAAGCTTCACTTTCTCCTCCCAGAACCGTTCAGGTAGGCAGCTTTTCCCCAAACGAGGTCGGCGGCGTCTTCGGGGGTCTTCACACCCGTGTGCCGTGGGGGGCCGTGGGGGGGGCCGTGGGGGTCTTCACATCCTGAGCCTTTTCAGGCCGCCTGCCTGGATGCGCAGCCGTCAACAGAGCCGCCCATCGCCAATCCGGCATCGCTGCCTCTTCTCTTGGTGTATTTGCGCACTAATCTGCACCGGTTTGATCCGTTCAAATTCTCCCCCTGCAGACTCCGGCGCTAACATCATCTTTTGATCCACTTTAACTATCCTGAGCCTTCCACGAGACCGGAGAATCCAATGGTAAATGCGAGAGAAACTGCAGATAAAAAAAAAAATGCAGCTCGATCATCTGACCCGCAACGCTGACGCAACCTCCAGCAATCTGGGAGAAGGCTGAGCTTTCTGGGTGTTTCGTGGGTCTTCAGCCGTCCTCCTGATGCAGGGGAGCCGGCGTAAGACCTTCACCGTTGGCGCTCCTCTCCCTCTCACAGGTGGGATCCTCCTCCACCTTTTAACGTTTGCTTTGCGGAAAATTCACGCAGCTGGAAAAACACATCTGCCCCGACAAACAGAGCGGCTGAGCGACGGGTGACGGTGGAGGATTAGTAGAACACACAAGAGGTCCTTTGAGTCATCACCGAGCATTCAGCGGGTGGAAGCTCTGGGGTTCTGGACCTCTGACGGACATCCATCAGTGACTTCACACAAAACAGGCACCTTGTTTTGACTTCACGTTCCCGTCGGGCTGCTGAAGACCCTCCGCAATCACACCTTCACCTCCTTCCAACTTTCCAGCAGAGCTGATAAAGGAGCTTCAAGCCGAGCCCCTCCGCAGATGAATGACGCCCCGGCGAGAGTCACGGCGGTCTCAGAGACGTCTTAGTGTAACGCTCGATCCAATTGCTCCATCACCATGTTTTGGTTCTTAAGAACAGATGGAATTCCACTGAAGGAATGAGGAGCATCAGATCGGCTCTTCTCAAACCGCAACTCGGAATTCCCCGCCCGATGAGGGAGCCAATCAGAGCGTGGCTAGCCGGGCGCTGTCTGCAGGAGTTTACCAGCGAGGCTAAGGACGAGCTAATCTGATTTCCAGCCATCGAGCCTCTCATCTCTCACCGCCGCCGCGGTTATCGATGCGCCGCTGAAAGGCATTTCTCTGGCTGTCCTAACCTGTTGTCTCTGCCGTGAAAGATGAGGGTCGCGCACGGGCCCGCGATTGATCAGCACGCCCGATTACTGTCTGGACCACAGAGCTGCGTGAGGAACCGCTCCGCCGCCGCCTCCAGGCCGCCGCTCCGCCTGACATTTTAATCTGGAGGCAGATTAATGGGACAGCGGGAGAGTGCAGAATATTCACCTATTGATTTTGTCTGATGAATCAAATGCCTCCACTTTAGTGACAGGTTTACCATCTAGTCTAGTGTGTGTGTGTGCGTGTGCGTGTGTGTGTGTGTGTATGTGTGTGTGTGTGTGTGTGTGTGTGTGTGTGTGTGTGTGTGTGTGTGTGTAAGAGAGGGTTGTGAATAAAGAAGGGCTGCATCTGCTGCTAAAAGACTACGTGAAAGATTATGTGAGTTTGTCACTTCTTTACATGGTGTAAAGTAGTACAGTATAAATGTATGGAATGTGTACATCCTTTACTGCCTTCCTCATTGAGATCTTCTTGATCTGATCTTGTTCTGGAACCCAGCGAGACCCCAGCAGGGACAAACCGCCCCCTGGTAAATGTTCGGGTCACGTGGAGGTGATGGATGTGTGATTATTAGACTTGTCAATCATCAGTGTTGGATTGCCATGGCGACCGCTGGGCTAATGGCGCACAGACACAAGGTGAAGTTCCAAACATGGTTAATGAGGAAGGACGGTGACTTTTAGATTTTGTTTTAAAAGAGGCCATGCAACATGATAGCTTTAGTAACTTTCTAACTGTAGATGTATTATCGGCCCAGCTCAGCACCGGAGGGTTACCTCCTTCCTCAAGGTTCAAAAGTCCTCCATTACAGGTGCAGAGATGAGAAATGCAGCAGGCCCATCACATCTGGCCAGTTGTGTGAGATGATCTGTTTCGATTTCACTTCTTTTCCAACTGTTTGAAGCCTTGCACATGTGCTGTGCCACGATTGGCTGCTTTTCCACTTCTGTTTGGCCCGACTCTTTTATGCTCAACAGCTCAGTTCGTGTGTGTTGGCATTCCTCGCCGAGATCAGACGCCCACGGCGGCATCTCAGCCCTGCAGACACGCAGACACGCTCGTAAGACGTCTCCTCTTGTGTCCTATTCCTGTTAAAGCGGGCCAGACCGCGCCTCTGTTTGTGGGTCAGCAGAGAGCTGCTGTCAGGATCTGCCCAGCGAGAAGAAAAAGCCAGAATATATGAGAAGGTTCCTGCTGATTTACTGCTGGGCTTTAATCGA
Organism: Lagocephalus sceleratus; assembly: GCA_911728415.1. Lineage (NCBI taxonomy): Eukaryota > Metazoa > Chordata > Actinopteri > Tetraodontiformes > Tetraodontidae > Lagocephalus > Lagocephalus sceleratus. Next base: position 2,118,123 of record CAJVRN010000231.1, on the reverse strand, counting down.
GTTGTAAAGCCAAAGGCAGGGTCGCTTCTGGAATGTCCAAACCTGATTCTGGGTCTGTGTTTGGAGGGAAAGTCCAGCAGTCAAGGACGCAGCCGACAGCAGGAGGACAATAAAATGCCTGAGAGAAGAATGTTTACTTTCACACTGCACTCAAATCCAGAGCTCCACTTCCCGCCACTCAGACGTTTGCAGCCAAAGAGCCGCAGATTAGTTGGCGAGGGCTGGTGTTGAACTTGGAGTTACCAGCCTGCGGGGGGGGGTCTGCAGCCCAAACACCAGGGGCCACTTAACGCATCCACAAGCACAAATGCGGCACGTCTCCCTCCTCGCAGAGAAAAGAAATGATCGCAGCCAGGCCGAGTGTTTCCGCTTCAGATGGGAAGATTGAAGCCGGTGGGGGGGGGTTCGAGAAGTCTTATCAGCATCTTCGGGTTAATTTGCGCGCCGTTAGGAAAACATGCTGCGCAGAAATTTGGAGGCGGTTTGATCAGCCGGCCCTTAAAATTAATAAAAGAGGCAGAGCGAGCCCGTTTAAAAAGACTGTTGGGACGAGGAGCTTCGGGCGACGATTAGCGGATCCATTACGGGCGATTGTTCCGATGGAGACTCTGACGAGGGCCTCGCGAATCCGCTGAAACCACGTCTGATTTCAGTTAACGTGGAGAAACAGATTAAGGTAAATATTTAGCCTTATCTAATCCCAGACTCATTAACGTGACATTACGCTGCGAATCAAGGGGAGAGTCATTGTTCAGGGGAAAGGGGCTGCTGCTGCTGCTGCTCTGAAAACACGGCATTTATATTTCCTAATGCTCCCGCTGAACTCCTGAACCGTCATTATCCGTTTGTGCTCCGTCCAGAATATCATTCTTCCTCTCTGATCATTTACATATGCATCAGACTGTTATTATTTCCATTATGTTTATGAGACCCCTGCCTCACGTCCATTCCAAGAAGCACTTAGGGGTAATTAGGTGTATAGCTTTGCCCAGAAGAAGGAGAAAGCAGCCTTATATGGAGTGATGCCGAATTTTCAGCAGTACCGACGTGGTTTTCATCATTCCTGTCAGCTCCGGGAGAACAATGCGTCTCATTGGTTATGCTGATTTAACCTGCCTCCAGTGGAGCCCCCAGACTCAGAGATGAGGAGGAGGACAGGGAGAGAGGTGATGGAGACAGAGAGGGAGGATCAGTCTCTTTTCTCCGGGGTGTCGGAGCGCAACTAAAAGACTTGAAAACCCTGCTGAAAAAGTGTTAGATGGCATAAGAGCCTTCACCTCCAGTGATTGGGCAAAATGAAAGACGTGATAGATTGGTGGAACTTTGACCAAAGACAAAAAGGATCAAAGTGTCTCCTCTGGGGCTTCTAATCTGTACATCAGACAACAGCCGAGCGTCAACAGTGAAAATAAAGGATCTACAAGCAGCCCCCGCTGTAAAAATAGGCCAATCATAAGCTCTAATATCTCCCACCAAAATAAACCCGAGGCAGCCGTCTGACAGCGGGCCCGCCGATGTACTACAAAACAGTTTATATTGGAAACATGGTGTTCCGTTTACCCAGATAAGCTCAGTTCAGGGGTCCCTCACACGGGGCTCGGCCTTCCTTTGCTGTCAGCACAGAGCCGAGCTGCCAGGAAATGGGGGGGGGTCTAATTAGTGATGCTAATCCCACACACTGGCAGAGCTCTACATTGGTCCCTCTCTTCATTTTTCAAAACTCGCTGCCTGTGTGACCGGTTTGGAACTGTGAACAGAGAGGTTGGAATCCTCACCAGTCCCCCCTCCCCCAGCGCTAAAAACGCTATATGTCAGGGAGATGTTATCAGTTCTGCGGCCTGGTTTCCTCCTGGGACCGCTGTGAGCTGTTGCTACAGAAAAATACAGCTTCCACGTCTGTTCCATGACTAACATTCTGCTCGCCGTTGCCAGAAAGCTGAAGCTTCGCTGACCGAAGACTAATATCGAGTTACCGAAACACCACAATGCAGAATCTCACGATGCAGCCAGCATTTAACAACTCCGGGCCTCGGCTAGTGCGGCTGAAATCCTAGCAGTGGCTGTGGTGGGTTTTAGGGTCCTGGAGGGCCAGGGGTTAGAATTAAACTGTGTCACAGGCTGAAATGTGGCTTTGCGTTAATAGCGATGGCCGACTCAATTTTCCTCCTCCTCCTTAATCCTCAATACATTACAGTCCTGTCTTCGAGACAAGCGGCGCTTTGTAATGAAAAAATTAAATCCCAGAGGTTTTGAAAGAGCACGTTGTTGCCCTCTCATAAAAGCTGGGACATAATTGGACCGGCGTGCGTCTTAACCTCAGTGGATCAAAGGTTACCAAAGCAGGTACTCGTTTAACATTCGGGGATTAGCTGGTCCGACGCGCCGCCTTGGCACCGAAACACGCATCCCTGACTTGTAATTAGCTCTTGGAGTGAAAGGGAGACGAGAGGCGGAGGAGCGGAGAGGCATTTTGATTTGACGTTGATGGGCTGGAGCTGTGCGCGCCGGTGGGAAGCCTTCAGGTTTGTTTAGGGAGAAGCTGACATCTGCAGAGGCTGCCACACTCCGTTTGGAGATGTTCCACCTGCTGCACTCTCAAGAACGTAATAAAGATTGATTTAAGCGCGATATAAACTGTTATACGCTCAGAGCGCAATGTAAACCCGGATAAAGAAGGTAAATATATCCAAAGTGTGCGCGCTACGTCTCAGTCATAACACTCAGGCGTGCACTAAAACACGTCCTCAGCCTCCTCAGGTGGCTCTTCTCCAACTTTTTTTTTTCCATATAAGCTGAGAAGAATAGCGTTAGCAGGGAGAAGAAGGAGCATGCACGGCATCTATACCATACACTACACACACATGTGCGTCCTAGGTCTTCGCTGCCTCTGAGACGGGAGGTGAGACGGGATTCGCCCGTCTCGCTGAGGCTTATCGCCGGCCTGGCTGCCCCCTAATGAGGCAGCGGCAGCCTCAGAGGACTGCTGCTAACCAGTGATTTGTCTGGACCGGGGTCTCTCCATAACTGTGATTATCTCGCGGGCGCCTCTCCCGGAAGCTGCTCGGCCCTCACACTGATCTCTAACACGATCGGTGTGCGGAAGCCACGGCGACGACGAGCAACGGTTCAGGTGAAGGATCGTCCCCGTCGGCCTCCGTGAGGCTGCACGGGTCCACCGGGGCTCTGGAGGCCTCCAGGGTAGGGATGAGTGGAGAAACAGAGACGAATGAACTCAAATGAAGGACGAAAGCTACCTCATCTGTGCCTCAGCTTTGGGGGGAGTGTTGAGATTTCCCTCCACAGACGAGGTCGTGATCGCCGTCGCTCAAACAGCGGAAAGGCGCGTTGCGTCGGTGGAGCTGATGTTTTCACAGCCCCGTCTGAGGACGTCGGGTGGGCGAGCGCCTGCAAACATGGCAGCAGAGCTTTCCATGAGGAGGAGGGGTGGAAACGAGAGGCGCGCGAGACAAAAGCCAAACAAGCAGGGGACCAACAAGCGCGCCTTCGTCCCGATGGAGTTCACGTCCCCGACTCCTGCCGCCTAACGACGCGCGACAGCTTAGCGCGCCCGTGAAAGGCCCCGTCCAAACAGGCTCTGACATCACCTCCAGGATTTCCCAGGTGTTTGGGAGGTATGACATCACATCGCCGCCGTCTGAACACAATGAGGACTTTGAGAGGCGGCGGGGAGAACAGTCAGCGAGACAAACCGGGCTCCATACATCAACAAACAGGCCCCTTCTAAATAATATGGAAAGAGGAGATGGGAGCCAAAGCAGTTCCAGCGTCAGCTGAATCCAGTTAACGCCTGGAAAAAATTATAGAAATGTTTGAAGGGCAAGGAAAAAGGAGGGAGCGCACCAGCGTCTAATAGTTGAGGGTGGTGTGTGTGTGCGTGTGTGTGCGTGATGACAGCTGAGGGGGGTATACATATTCAGAGAAACAACATTCTTTCTCACACTCAGACCCCTCGCTCGCCTATTTTCTGATGCAGGGACTGCGGAGACAAGCGGCTGTTTGTGTGCAAGGCCTAAGCCGCCAGCTTTACCTTATTAAAACGTCATTGAGTCTTAAACTGCATATTTATGCGGCGCTAACCAGCGCCTGATGGCAGAGCCCGCGCACCGCTCCGATCTGGCTGGCAGGCTGACGGTCTGTGTCACCCAGAGATAAGCTTTATTGCACAATGTATGCACAGGCCCCCCGTTTGATTGATGCTTCTCCATTATTATCATGTTCCGGCGAGGTAATGTATTCTGGTTTCCATAAAAGGCCGGTCCTAAATTAGTTGTGTCAAACTGTGGCGGGCGGAAGTGTTGGCGCTATCGCTGCCATCTCAATATCGAAATGAGGTTGCGGTGCTGGGGGAAGCAGCCGTGCTCCATGCAGATGCAGCAGGAGGTGCCGCAGCCTCGCATGTCCTTCCCATTAAATGATAGCTTTAGATAGCATTTCTGTGTAAAACAGATTGACTTCTCACGTTTCCAGGCTGTTTGTCCGGTTCCTTTGTGGCAGCTGAGACTAATTAGGAAAGAGAAATGGAATGTAACACCCCTGAATCCATCAGGATCTGTTTTTTTTGTTGGTTTTTTTTGCTGTTGGTACGTCAAACACGTTGTAAGCATCCATCGTAGCTGTCGTGCTACTTCAAACGTTCCCGTTCATCACCATGGCCCACCTCCACAGGTGACAGGGATCCTGAAACGTTCCCCTTTTTGCCTCCTTCCCCAGCTCATCGGGGGGAGAAGGGAAAGCTTCTCTGCGGGGCAGATGTTCGTAATCAGGCGTGGGGGGGGGTGTGTCTCGCAAACGCTCGCAGAAACGCCAGTGATGCGTCTGCAAGATGTCTGAGGCGCAGTTGCATGCGCAGACCTAACGTCTGGTCCAGATGTGGTTCTTTTGGAGGGTCGGGGCTCCGCGTTGGCCCAGCGTGGGCGTCTTCGTGTGTGTGTGAGTGTGTCCAAACACGTCTGGGAGTCTCTTTCCCAGCGTCTGCGGAGCACCGGTGCGCGTACACCGTTTGTCTGCGTCCGAGCCGGTGTTGATGGACTTCAGTTAATGCTCTGCAGCTCGGGGACGCTCATCCCGTAATGGCTCCAGCAGCCTCGGCGTGTGAGGGGGCCACCGGGCTTCAGCCACGGTAACAGCGGAGCTGGGCTCCGATGTGCGGTGCTCCGCGGCGATTAAATTTAAGAGGCATTGTTGTAAAGACACAGCGGAGGCTGAGAGGAGAAGAGGGGAGTTTCAATCACACAGATTGATTACGCGGCTTTGAGTTTATGGCGCATTTGCAGATTGCACTTCAGTTGCAGGCGTATTAAAAAAAAAAAAAAAAAGGCTTCATCGAGCCGTCTCTCCGGCTCTCTGTTCTGTTCCAACACGCAGCTTCTGTCTGAGGCGGGTCGAGTGGCGCTGCACGGAAAAACACCAAAGCTCCACTTCAAAACCGTCTGGGGTGAACCTGCAGTCCTAAATAAAGGCCTCTGATGTTAAGTGCTGCTTTAATGTGCGACTTTTTTAAACGCGTTCTCGCTGAAACCGCCACGTTCTCGAACCAAAACAGTCATTTCTGTCTGCAAAGAGGTTAAAAAACACACACACGGCAGCAGCCACGTACAAACAAAGGCCCCCGCCGCTCCTTTTTGATAGCGCGCCGCGGCTAACGAGGTATCAGCCACACTTCGGCTGTTATTAACTAGTCCTCCCAGGCAGAATTTTAATTAAACTTCCGAAGTGAAACAAAAACATCTGTGAGGAGCTGAGAGAGATTAGATTATTCCAGGAAGATTGTTAATAAATAGTCTGAGACAAAACTTCTGGGATCCGCGGGGGGAGGAGTTAGCTCTTCACCTACACGAGGGAGGGCGAGTTTGTTGTCAGACGAGGAGAAATGGCCTCGGAACATCATTCCCTCCTCATCGGGGGGTGATTTGAACTCTGCTCATGTGAAATATTCGCTCGCAGCTCTCGGATGCCATCAGATTAAATGCGCCGTCACGATGCGACGTTTGCTGCTTTAATCGTCACAACAGAACTCCGAACGTCTGAGGCGCCGATGCCGCCGCCTGTTGCACCGCGGCATGGCGGCGTCACGGCTAACGCGATACTTTTACACGCTCGCCGCCAGGTCGTTTGTTTTAGCGACCTTTTTGATGGGGGATGACCAATCCCATTAAAGCGTGCGCTTTCCAGTCGCGGGCGCACCTGAGACCCCGAAATAAAAAGTCTTCGGTCTTAACAGGCGTGGAGGGCTTGAGTTACGGCGCCATGCTCGTCCCGGATGGCCCGGGAAGAGATGGAACGCCCGTGGTGGTTAAACGCAGGGAGATCAATCTCCTCCCCGCCGCTGCAGCCCCCCCCCCATTCATCATCAGAAATGGATCCCTCTCCAGAGGTACCTCAATATCCGCCCGTCCTCTGTATCGCCGCATATCTGCTCATACACCCATCAGGGACATCATTAAGGGGGAAGGGGGGGGAGGGGGGGTCTCCAAAAAGAGCATCACTCCACGCATCACCCATCAGACCCCCCCCTCCACTCTGACAGCGGCTGCCACCTTCATCCTCGGCTTCACTGACGATCACTTTGTAATCACACAAACGGGCTTTGTTTGCGTTGGCCGGCGCTCCAGAGCCGTCAGGCTGACGTCCACCTCGCTGTGAGCTGAAGACCACACAGAGAGGGGGGGTGGAGGGAGGTGGGGGGGGTGATATCGCTTTCAAAGAAAACAGGTGAGAAGGACATCGTGTGTGTGAGCTGCACTAACTGTGCAGCATCACGCTCTCCAGAACAAGCAGCTCTGATAGCGCTCAAGAAGTCCTCGGAATCCCGCAGCATGCCTGAGAGCTCGCACCGCCGGAGCTGACGCTTTTCCACACGCTCGCCTGCGTTCCGTCGGCTCTGACGCGAGGGCCGCTGCCAAAGTAAAGACCGTCGCCGCTCCGCCCGCCCTGCGCGGCGTCAGGCCAAGGCTGCTAACGAGCGCCGCGGAGACGTCGCATACCGCCGTCGCAGCCGCGCAAGGAAAGCACCTGATTCAACAAACAACAGACGGAGAGCGTGAAGACGTCCTGGCTCGAGTGCGGGCCCCCGGCCCCTCAGTCACACACAATTTCAGCCTCAGCTAACAACACGGCTAATTTGAAGCCACGGCGGGGGGGGGGCGCATTAGCGCGCCCAGCGGCGGCAGCGGCTGTAACGCCCCGCGGTCTCCGCCGTCGCCTCTGGACGGATGAGCTGATGCTTATCACACAGGAAGGGGTCGCGCAGACCTCCACATATTGGCTTTTAATGAACACGGCGCCGTCCATCTGGGCTTCAATTAGCTCACGTGTCATCTCGAACACGCGTCGTCTGCGCCGCGTGCTCGGGCGCCAGCGTCTCCGCGCCGCGCGCAGGAAGCGCGCTTGGTCCGTGGCGGCGCTCCGGGCTTGAGTCGGGACATCGGGACGGTCGCTACCTGCCGGCGGTGCTGTGAGTTTGGGGTCAGGATGACGACGGGGCGACTTGAACCACCGTCAGCATGAAGTAACCGACCGTTCGTCCAGAAGTGGGGGTTAACTATGTTAACTAGTTAAACTAATGTCGTCATTATTTCTCTTGGAAGCGGTCCTAGGAGCCAGTTTACCCAGTTTAAGGAGGGTTGAGGATGTTGGAGATACCTTATCTGTGGGCCATCAGCCTTTATGTTCCGTTTAAAAACTGGTCTCCGCAGCACCACCCCCCCCGCCCCCACCCTCCGCTCCAGTTCGCCCAGCCTGCCCAGTATCAGCTGCATCCTGCTGCCTCTCTGAGGCAGGAATGCGAGATGGCTCACCAACTGCCGCCGGGCTCGCTTCAGATACAAAAAAAAACGGCAGCAATGGGAATTTGTGTGTCTCGCAAGACCCGATGCTGCTGGATTTAGGGGGACATTTGGGTTTTTAAAGACCAGCGGAGGCTCCGGCCGCCGATCTTCAGCTGCGATCGCTGATAAACTGAGCGTAGCTGTTTGAGTCTTTAATGCAAATCGGCTGTTTGGAGATTATTTAGTGAAACAGTCCCCTTCAGTTGAGCGTTAATCTGATTAGGGGCGCAATTTATTTGGGCTTCCGCGCTCAATAGAAACCTTTCCTGTTCGGCTTGGTCTGCCAGCGAGGCAGAAGAACCCTGCCTGGAGGAATGGCCAACAGCTGTGTGTATAACAGGGGAACATTTCCTCTCACTGCGAAATAAAAACAGAGTTTTCGCTAAAACACGGAGTCAACCTCCGGCACATGCACATGGGAGGCGTGTTTAAAACGTGCTTCTCCGCATTTTTAATATACTTTCTGCAAAATCCAGCTCACTTTGATCAACCTAATACACTTGTATGTCATTTAAAGGGCTTAAGGATCATTCTGGAAAATGTAAATGACAGAACTGTGCAGCCACAGATTTGGGGTTGAGAAAGCCGAAGCCAGAACACGGGCAGTAAAGATGTCTCCTCCAGACTGACGGCTTCCAAACCCCAGTTCATAAACCTGTCCGGAGATTAAGTGCACGGCTGGGACACACACTCGAAGCGCTCAGCCGGCTCAGGAGATGGAAAGAGCTCCAGCGGGGGCCGTGTTCTCACAGTTGATGGTGCGTTCGGGGGGCCTAACGCTCAGGTCGCCTCCGAGGTTGAGAGTAATCAGATCGGCGGGCTGGTCCGTGTTGGCTTTAGGTGCCCGCGGCGTGAGGATTCACCCAAAACACGCAGAAAACACGCACTCGCACAGGAGTAAAGTGCACCAAAAACTGCTTCTGAGATTCCAGAACGGCCGCTGAATTAATCTTTAATGCTAAAGATGAAAAGCCAATTAGGGTTTTACACGCCTGCGAGACCGACTGCACATTATTGCAAATGCGCAAAGGCTGGGTGGGTTTTTTTTGTTGTTTTTTTGGTTTTTTTTAATGGTTTCATTGTTTTAATTTTTCTTGTTAGATGTCAGCGTTTGCTCCAGCATTTACTTCACAATTAAGCATTTTTTTTAATTCTAGAAAAGTGGTCAGATCAAATTCTAACCATTAAGTTTATACTTTTAAGTAACTATAAGAGTAGATTAAAGTGTCAGAGCTGTTTAAATGTACATTCATGCAGCAATAATTCAGTGTAATAATCATAATAACAATAATAATAAAAATATAGGAACCGTTTTCCCACTGTGACTACCTTTATCTCCAACGTTAAATGAATTGTACTTTGACGGAAGACTTCACAATCACCCCACAGTTTCGTTTAATTATGTATGACTGCTTTGATACTTGAGGAGGCAATATAATTATTTTCAGACCCTGATCATATATTATTGATGAGAATATAATTCAGGAAGAGTTCTTTTTCTTTTTAACTTTTACTTTTGTGAGAACTTTCGGAAGTAAATGTCCACGGAGAGGTCAGAATAAATACTTTCTGTGTGAATTAAATTCGCTCAGAATTCTCTTTTCACTTGAATTATTTTATATTTTCTCCCCAGAAGGTCCGAGTCTGCGCTGTGGGACCAGTTTCTGAATATTTTACTGGGATTTGCAGGATTTGGAGGAGCCCAGTGAGGGAATGCTGGGTGTCATCTGCGGGCGCGGGGGTGTCATTTGTTCAACGCGGGAGCCCTCCCCGCATTGTCGGGGGAACATGCGGGGACATCTGGCGGCCCTCTGCGGAGGTCCCCGTCCTCGTCGCAGCAGCATTGTCATGTTAATGTCAAAAAGACGGCAGCAGATGTGAAACATTTGGTTTGTGTTCCTGCTCACTTGTAAAGAAGTAATGCGCCCCATTATTATCGATTCATTTTTTTGTTCCCTCGCATGTCATAAAACGGAGTGGAGGGTGGAGGCCGTCTCCCCCGGTGGCCTGACTTCAGCCACCACCTTTTGAAAGACTGAGAATTGTCACTTTATTAATTCACTGCAGGGACGCGGATTTTCACTGAAACGCCCATCCTCATTTTCATCACCTTGCGTTGGCATTAATTAAATTATTCGCCATTGCAAAGTGTGAAATACAAAAGACAGCATGCTATTAAATAAATGCGCCGAGTAACGTGAAAACATTAACTCGGTTATTAGATTTTAGAAATGATCTAATTTGCCGGAGACGCTGCGAGGACATGTCCCGCCCCCCCTGGAAGCTCATTGGCTGGTGAGGGCGAGCCGCTCATCTGATTGGCCAGAGAGGCGTCCGTCACGGCAACCCGACGTGCGGGACCAAGTTTACAACTCCGCACACGTGCGGCTGGAGAGTCAGTGCTCGCGGCCGCATCCCGCACGATACCCGGCCCCGAGGGTGTGTGTGTGTGCGGGGGGGGGGACGTCACCTGAGAGCTTCGGCACCTTCGGCACCTTCCGGAGGCGCTCGGCTCTTTCCGGAGCGGCTGCGCTCACCTGGCTGCAGCGGCAGGTACCTCTGGGACCTGCGTTTGGGGGGGGCTGTGGATGGAGGCAGCTCCCCGGTGATGGAAGGAAGAGCCGATGATGCGCGTCTAGCATGGCCGAGGCTCCTGCAGCGAGCACCCGGGGACCGGTATGGCTTTTAGCCGCATGCCCGTGCTGGACCCCCCGTCCCGAGGCGCCTCCCGGGGGGCGCTGCTCCTGCTGGGCTCCCTCCTCGCCTCCCTCTTCCTCCTGCACGGCCTGGCCGAGCGCTGCAGCCCCGCGCCGGCGCTCCGAGCATCCCCCAGCCGCTCCCCGGAGGGGTCGCCGAGGACCAGGAGGCTGCTGCTGCCGTCCGGGTGGGAGGGGGCCCCGGGGGGGCGAGCCTGGCCGCGGAGGGTGAGCCCGCTCGGGGACGGGAGCAAGAAGCTGCCGCAGGCGCTGATCATCGGGGTGAAGAAGGGAGGGACCCGGGCGCTGCTGGAGTTCCTCCGGGTGCACCCCGACGTCAGAGCCGCGGGCGCGGAGCCGCACTTCTTCGACCGCAGCTACGACAGAGGGCTGGAGTGGTACAGGTGAGGCTCCGTGTGCACCCCCCCCTCCCCCACCAGGTGAGGAGACGTGGAAAGTTTGGAGGGTGCAGAGTAAAGGATGGACAGCCTGTTGCCTCTCCATCAGACCTGCTGCTTCACACCATCAGCTCACTTTGTTGCACGTTTTCATCCCTCACGTTTAGTCTCGGGAGGATTGGGATCCTAAAACTAAGAGAATCACCATGACCTGGATGACCGAGAACCTCCACAGAGGATTGGAATCATTTTTACAGTTGCTGCATGAAGCCACGTTCAGTTTAAATTGATTTCTGTAGCAGAGCAATTAATTCATTCTAAAGTTTTAAATGTTCAAATCGCGCTTTTCCCCTCAAATTCTCGTTTTCAGCACGTAAAATGTGCTGCGTTGCTCGTCTCAGTCATATTTTCCTTTTACGGAAACTTTCAAAGTGTCTTCATGGAAATATTTAACATTCAAACGCATCATAATTGTGGAAAAAGCAGAACGCAGTTGGAAAAAAGATGAAATAATAGCTATCAGATTAAACCTAAGAGCTCAGATTAAATCTAAGCATGACACTATAAACGAAATGAGATTAACAATTTGCATCCTTTTAATTTAACGATTCTGATTTAATCCCACAAATTCAGACGTGCAGGGGGGGGGGTTTAATTCAGGGGGGGAATTTGTGATTGATTTCGTCCGTCGCTGCGAGTGTGTGAACGCTCCTATTTGTACAGGCTGGGGGGGGGACCACGGCCCCCACAGGGTCTCTGTCTAATGGGGCATCGCACCGCTGCAGCTCTGTCATTAAGAGGGATTAGGGCCCCAATGAAAGGTTACCTGAGTCTCTCAGGAGGTAAAGTTCACCTTTTGAATGAGTTCACGCGACGCAGCGCCCTCGAAAAACCTGCAGACAAAACTTTTACTTCTCCAGAGCCCCCCCCCCCCAGCTCTCCCCCATCTCCCGCTCACACACCTCCCTCTTTGTGCCCCTCTGAGAGTGAACATTCTCTTTTCGCCATCACTCTTTCACACCCTTCTGTTTACCTATTCATCCATTGTGGGGTTTTATATCCGTGAGGGTCCCATCTATCCCGAGGAGTTGCCAAGATTCTCTGGAATTTGGACCGTGCCTCCGAGGACAGACCTTAGTCCCGGTCCCCCCCCCTTAATGCCGCCCATTTAAAACAGAAGGGCCCTTGAAATGAAAAGAGGGATAAATAACTGTTGGGAGAGCGCGGCCCACTCTGCTGGAGATCATCTCGCCGGCTTGAGGGTCTTCGCCTTGATGGTTTTTTTTGGTGTGTGTGTGTTTGTGGATCCTTTTGATGGAGGTCTCCTCCCCTCGGCGCTCCAGGTTACGCAAACGCGTCCCTGGCGGGGCCGATCTCTCAAACCGGCCCGGCGGTTGTGGAGAAAGCCCCGCAACGCGACGTCCAAAAACCGGGGAAGAGCAGCTCCTCGCCGCGCGGACTTTTATGAATTAGTGAAAACCCGCGTTTGTGCTGGAAAAGGCCGGGTGTCCTGTGACTAATCACTGTGTCCAATTTGCTTGAATTATGTGATTCCTTTCACTGGCGTCGGTGAATGGTTAAAAACGTAGAAGGCTTCCGTCTCCGGGGGGCTCTTTGTTCATTGTCAGCGCTCGTCTCTGTCCCTATGGGAATGCGTGTGGAGCATAATTCCGGCACATCTAAGCTCTTCATTTGACACGGCAGCACCTCCAGCGCTGGATCCCTCGCTGGCTTCTTACGGGAACTTCCATCAACTGCCCCTTTAGAAGGCATCAACACCCAAAGCGGTGATGCAAAACTGTCCTATTGAGAGTGATTAACGCCGCTTTTGTGACGGCGCCGCCGCCAGAGGGTGAAACGCTCGGCTTTTAACTCCGCTCCCGAGTGTCGGAACAGCCCGGATCTTTTGGTAGGATCCCCCGACTCGCCGTCTGCGCTTCTTCTAATCTCCCCTTGTTTCGCTAAATTCGCGGTTTCCTTGGGTTTTTAATAATTGAGCGCCCTCGTCTGCTCGCCACAGCCGGGCCCGGGTTTGTGTTTCACTACAGATTTCTGAGCCGCGCGTCTGTATAATCGCGTACAACCTGTTAGGCTTTTGTTGTGGAAATGGACACTCAGAGAGAACAGGGAGGTCAAGCACACGGGCTGAACCGAGCAGAGGTCCGTGTTTGGGCCTACTTGGGTTACCCAACAGCCCGCCCCCCCCCCCCGCCTGCACCCGGCCACAGTTCCTGTTGGATTAGCCTTCGCCAGATCCCTTAATGGGTTAATTACCTGTCTGCGTGATCCGTTAAACACCAGGGCTTTGTGCCGCCGACGCCGCCACACACGTTCACGATGATGAAAACCACTTCCAGGGCGCGTACGCGCAGCCCGAGCTTTCATTTCATTTCATTTCGGCCGAGCGACGCCGGGGTCTCCCGCCGTTAGGCCGACACTTAACATGCCGCAAGAGGCGCGGCGCTTGCTCAGCTAGCTGAAAGGAAAAAAAAAAAATTGAGTTAAATGAGGGGGTTTTCCTGTGGGTGAAGTTGGCCTGATTCAAAGGGAGGTTTTGTGCAGCGCTAATAAAAAGCGAGAGCATCATAAACGCAGCGATCTGGTGGAGATTTGTGTTACAGAGCAGCTGTCTTGATCTGAACTCGATTTCCTGATTTGCTCTTTCAGGACAAGACGAAAAGACCTTTTTAGTGTATCCAATCCAGAGGCAGATATATTAAATAGTCCTGTTTAGGTTCAAATGTCGTTTCTTTCGCCCCTCGTTGGCGACTACTCGAGCGTGTTCGCTTACAGCGGGCTGCCCGTTCGGTTCTTCGTTGACGGGTTAAGAAAGTAAAGCCGCGCCTAGCGAGCAAAGACACCGAAAAGCTGCTGAGTTTCCAGAGTTTGGAGGCTTCTGCGCCTCGCATGTTGGCCGTGTTTAGAGTAGGTGTCCATTAATCGAGGGGCTCCGTCCAAACTCTGGCCTCCTCCGCCGACGCCCCACGTTTCACTCGTCAGCCTGTCTCCGGAGGACGAGTGGAAAGTCTGACACGCGTCCACACGGGAGAGGCTGGACGCTGGGGAGGGACTCAGAACCAGCCAGAACAAGGGGCCAAATTTAACAGCAAGTTTGTGAGTCAGAATGAAAAATAATCTGGACTTGACTTTCTTCCCCACCATGCTCCACACGTTACTGACGCCAAGATAGCTTCACTATTCGGATTTATGTTCACAGAGCTGTGATGGGCTGTCAGTGTTACTTTCTGTATCTCTGTGGTCTCTTTAGCAGAAAATGGATTTATTTCTTCTCCGCATTCATCTGTTTCCTCTTAATTGACCCGCTGGTTGATTTCCTTTTTTTTTAATACTGTTTTGGAATATTTCTCAAATTAAACATTTATCGAGGGTTCTCAGGAACGGGGATGGTGATTTAACACGCTGTTAAACATTTGCCTTTGTTTGTAAAGGAAGGCTTTTTTTTTAAGTCTGTGTGCACAAGAAAAAATATCAGGAAGAATCCTCATTTTCCAAACCTCTCCTGAACACAGTTGGTCTGAATCTCAGCACGGTTGCTAAAAATCATCTCCTTTTCACGATCGTTGAAATCAGAAAGGATTCCGAGAGTTATGACACGACCGTTTCAAAGTCTCCGTGTCCGGGATGCACAGCTCCGTCTAGCTGGCAGGTGCAGCAGAGGGTCACCGGAGGTGGGTGGAGGGGTCAGGGAGGGGGCTCTGGAGGGCGCAGCGTGGGTGTAACCCGATCACCAGAGTCCCCCGGAGCACGAGCTCCGAGCCCCCTCTGGATTGTGAAAGTGATTACCAGAGAGTCAAACCGTAAAACCCGGACGCTCGCCTCCTGCGGAAGGCATGCGACCCGCCCGGGGCCGTGACTCCCCGGCCCCTCCTTGCCAACTCCTTGACCTTCGCCGCCCCCCGCTGACATCTTTGCGTGCCCTCGCCAGCTGACCCTTTGGAGGCCCCCGTGCGGGGGGCGCCTCCGTGGACGCGAGCGGTCGGTCCAAAGCGCCGCCTGTCAGCAGCTGCCCTCTGGCATCCGGGGAATCTGCCCCCCGATGGGTGAGTGAGGACAGGCAGCAGGTGCTGGACGCTCTGCAGACACCACCTGGAACCCCCCCCCCACCCCTTACACCTGACGGTCACCTGACCAAGGTAAAAAAAAAGAGCCACCTTCCCCAGCGAGTGTGATGGCGCTCCGACGCCAACAGACGGGGCGTCGCCCTCGGCAGACGGGCCCGAATCTTTGAGCTCGGGTTACATTGTTTCTGGGATTCTGTTGTTTATTCACTTTTGGGCGTCTGTGTACACTCGCGGGGAACCTGCGTGACCTCGCGGTATCGCGGGCCGCTCCAGCGCAGCAGCTGTCGGGCTTTTTATGAGGTATTAGCTCTTACATTATGAAGCATTTATTCTGGGATTCATATTTCAAAAGGAGTACTTGAGGTCCCTTTTTATTGTTCCAGACTGCTCAGAAATATATTGCTCTGTAAATCCGCGGTGCGCTGTAATCCTGGGGACCTTTTTAAAGATGTTCGGGCGACAAACCCGAGACCTTCGCCTGCTTCAGCCACGACTGTCGGCCGTGTTTTTTTTTGTTTTTTTTTCGGGGCTCTATGGAAACCAGCCAGGTATGTTTTCCAATGACAGGACGGCTCCGGGGAGCTTTACAAGGAGCAGAAAAATAGAATCTCTGTGATTTTCACCCCCTTCTGCTCCACTGCGCGTTCTCCTCAGCGGTCCCGGGTTGCTGCGAGTTAAGTGTTATCCTTGTACAAACACGGAGATTGTAACCCCATCACTCAGCACCGGAGGGTCCGGGGGGGCTTAAAGCTGCACTTTTCCACCTTTCTTCAGAGACGCAAAGGAAACAAACCACAAAACAAGCCCCAGAATGCGCGCGCGCGGAGGTCCTCGGAGGGTTTGCCAGGCCCCATTAGGGAGCGCGCAGCCAAACCCGCGTTGTTCGGGCACGTCGGAGCTCGGCAGATGATGTATGGACAGGGCGCGCGCGGCGCCGCGGCCCTCGCTGGCGTGGATTGGCAGGGCGAGCCAACATCTCGGCGTGATGGATCTCTCTTTCCCATCTCACGGGCAACAGCTTCATCACAGGACGGGGAGCCCTCCGTGTTCTCCAGCGTAGGAGAGAGACAAAAAGGAAAGCTATGGAAAGCCTGGGAACCGGGACAAAGACGGAAGCCTTTTCTTTAAAATATTTCAGTCCTTCTCCTTCATGTCCTTCAAATTCGCCCATGCAGACATGTTTAGTCCCCACAAAAAAAATCCGCCTTTTTTTTTTTAATATTTCAAAGGGTCTTTTTTTTTTTTTTTTTTTTTTTTTTTAGTGGCCAAAACACGGAATTGTGCTTAAAGGCATAAACCGTGACACGCTTGCCATGTGTGCTGTCTGCAGCTGCCTGTGTGGCGATAGGAAGCCCCCCCCACCACCACACGGGGGCATGGCCGCTGCCAGTCACCTTGGCAGGGTCCGAACCACTGAGATGGGAAGAGGCGACGCCAGATGGCACCTCGGGCACAGCCTCCGTGTGAGGGCCCAGCCTCTGTCTGACAAGACCCATCTTCTCTGTCTGCACACCCCCCCGCCCCCCAGCATTCCCCATCTTGCATCTTTGACGCGTGATAAAACGCTGGATTACAGTTTCACCAGACGTCACGCGCTGCTTTTCAAATAGCCGATGGTGGAGGTGGCGGATGCCGCGGACGGTAACTCGGCGTGCACACGGGACCCTCTGCAGCGCCGTTGTTGCGCAGGTTGGAGGAGCCACCTGCTCCCTGAAGCGGAAATCCAGCTGTTCAGACTGTTCTTCGCAGCTAAAACGAATCGCAAATATCCCATAAACTCCTGATTCACCTCTGTTTCGGAGCGTTTCCCTCTTATGAAACAAGAAAAAGGGGCTTTCGCTAACTAGCCTTGTGCGTCACGCTGCCTGATTGAAGAGGAGCGCGTCACAGAATGGGTTTGCCACCTCAGAATCATTTATTGATAGATGGAGCGCTCCAGCCGGGCCCGCGACTTTTTACATGAAGACGGAGGAGGGTGATAAAGGGTCTGCGCAGCGCCCAGGCGTGATTGATCAGCCCACGCAGGAGTGCAAGGAAGCCATCCGGTAATTCAATTAATCTTGACTTCAGCGCCGGTGATCGCTCCCGTAACTGGCTCTGACCGCACGTCAGGCAGGAGGGAGAGCACCTAATAGGACCGGGAAGGGACGTCTCATCGCTTTGGACTGGCGACAAAGGGGGCTTCCTTTTCTCATTGCTCTCCTTTCTCCCGAAGACGAGGATTTGCATGTTAATGAGAAGAGCGGGAAGAGAAAGATTTGCCTCAGTTACGGGGGCCAGTGTGAGAAAAGGAAGGCGGCGCGTCGCAGCAGGGAGATGGTGGATGCGCTACGTCCTCAGATCTTTTCACAAAGCAGGCAGGCGGTGGCCGTGGAGCCCCCCCGTCCTCCCCTGCAGCCCCTCTGCTCACGGTAGCTGCTATCTGCGGCCCTCAGACTGTGCTTGAGCGGCTCCTCTGGGGGGGCACATCCACGCACACTGGTGCCAGGAGGTTGGCTACCAGAGGTTGGCTACCAGAGGTGGGCCACGGGGGTTTGGGGGGGGGGCAAAGGAGTAGGACAACTAATGTGGCAGATAAATACAGTGGGACCTCTACTTACGAAATTAATTGGTTTTACTTACGTATGTTCGGACATAAATTTTTTATACATCCTAAAAATGCATCAAAACATGTAACAAATACGTGTTACAGTTAGATTAGCGCATAATAAATGTAGTAATTCAGTACAAGGCTTCTCCAGGAACAACATGAACTTTATTACAGGCTAATCTTACGATAGCCGTCAAACGAACGTTGTTTTAACCGTGCCGATCGTCGATGTATTACGGCCGTATTCTTTGGCGAGATCAACCAAACGCATCCCTTTTTCATGCTTTTCTATTATTTCTTGCTTCGTTTGTACGGACAAAAAAGTTCTCTTCTTCTTTTCTTCTTTTTCACTCTCCATCACTTTCCTGGGGTCCATAGCGAATAAAAGTTAAACGAAAACGACGCTGGGATACACACACCTGTACATGTTGACGTCCCTCCTAGCCAATGGGATGACAGGACGTTGCTAGGCGACAGCCAGTGGCAGAGCAGCTACAAGCACGTTTACGTTCGCTAAACTCCGCGAGCTGCGAGCAGCAGCGGCCTTTCGTATCCTGAAATTTCTTTCGTAACAAGAGGAAATATTTTCCCGTTGAGACGTGTCGTAACCTGAAAATTCCGCATGTAGAGACGTTCGTACGTAGAGGTCCCGCTGTACTCAAATCAAATGTACTCCAGGACAATATCTGATCTCCCTGAGGTGTTCACCCTCTCCATGCAGTGATTATGTGTTCTCCAGGAAGTGGTCACACCGAGAGAGATTTACAGTAAAATCCATTTTTCTCACACTCCAACGTCCCGTTGTTCCATCACATCTGAACAACATCACTCCCCATCACTGTCAGGCAACCAAAGCACCGAGGTTCCACCTCCCGGTTGATTCCCGAATCACTCTGTGCTTTATTTATTCATCCCAGGCCATTTTAATCAACGCTGGCGGGCTGGGAGCTCATTATGTTGTCAGGGCGATTGTTTATTCTGACGTCTTCATCTCGCATCCGCATCCTCTCCATCCAACGTGGCAGGAGGAGGAGGAGGAGGAGGAGGAGGCGGAGGAGGCGGCTGGTTAACAGTGATGTGGACGCGCGCACGTGTAACATTTAAAGTCTTTTTCTTCGCACTCGTGTGTTCTTTATGTACCGCAGCTCCCCCCCGCCTCCGAACACGCCCGCATCAATTATTAATCCAGCCAATTAGCCAGGCTGCATTATTCAGCGCCGAGCCGTGATCACGTCCATTAGCGGCGGGCCTCTCCCGTGTGAATCTGCCGCAGACTCCAGACCGTTTCCCTCACTGGTGAAATGAAGACATTTCCTGTCTGAACAGGAAGTCCCCGTCCCCCGTCCCTGTCCTCCCGCTGTTCCCAGCCACCCTGATTGCCCGTCACTGGGACTAACTGAGCCTCCAATCTGGGAACAAGATCACTTCCTGTCTTTCCTGTGTTTACCGGACACGCAGGCGGGCAGCCCGCACGTTTGATAAAGAGTGATTTGTTTTCATTTGCTTATCTGCTTAAGTGGCGTCCCGCAGGCCTCCCTGACAGCTGTAATTTCATTATCCAAACAATTTGCAGAAGTTTGATTAACACAAATGAGACTTCGGGGCCTCCATCGCTTTACACGCTGTTCCCGCTCATCCAGTCACGCTTTTCTTCACATCGACCTTCCGTCCGGGGTCGGCCCGCGGCCGTTAATAACCCACCAGACGGCACAGAAAAGTTTCATTATTACTCTCCTAATCATAATTGAGCACTGCGGCTTGTACTCTGATTACAAACCTGCTTCTCGACGCGCAGGTTTGTTTTAATCTCGCCGCTGCTTCTTCGCCCCGAGCCCTCCCCTCCGCCCCAGACCGGGGCGCTCGGCAGCTGATTTAAAGCCCTTCGGCTCCCAGCAGGTTCTCATTACGGCCACCGAGAGGCAGCTGGATCGATTCGCCTGTTTAGGATTCACCTCCAGCATTGATTCACGGCTCTTCCGAGACAGCACCGCGTAATTAGCCTCATGTAGTCGAGAGGTGGCCTCCGCCCGCGGCGCGGACGGCGAGCGGGACGCGGGCACGCCTGCGAGCGCGCTCGGGACGTGCGGCGTGCTGCGGGCCGCTCCATCTGATGCAGCGTTTATTACATCATGTTATTTTCCACCCAGCTGAGCAGCGGCTCGGCTTCTTTCTCTCTTTCTGGCGTCCAACTGGCTCTCGGAGTCCGGCACTCGCAGAGGCATAAATCAAGCAAGAGGGACCCCCCCACCCCACCCTTCACCTCACCCCTCTCGCCTCACCCCTTTCGCCTCACCCCTCATCCTTGGGGATTCCATTCCTGCCTGTGTGTGCTTCACGTTGAACTCCAAAAGACGTCTTCCCTAAGCTGACGCGTTCTTCCCACTCCTCTCTTTTACAGTTCTCAAAGATCTCCAGCCGGCCGCGGCTCGCTCCTGCTTCCCAACCATTTATTTTATAGGCTTACCGTTGCATCAAGAGCCTGTAATGTAAATGCAAATGTGATTGAGAGTGCTTCATAATGGCCCCCATTCAGCTGTCGCCAATATGAATGGCGCTAATATATGTTTGGTTTTGCTTTGCTCCTTTATCCACGCAAATGCGTCTCCGTGACGGATGGCGGGTGCCAGGCCCCTCCTTGTCACTGTCTTTACACTATTAATTTATTTTCTAATTGTGATTCGAGCTCAGTGGATTCATTTGCGACGCGCCTTTGTGCCTCTCCTCGGTGTGCGAGGCACATCCGTCATTCCAGCCCGGCGGAGTTCGACTCGATAACTGCGCAAACATGCAGCCATTATCCCCCCGCAGACGACTCCCTCAATGTTAATGTGTTTTCAGGACGATTACATCAGTGTGAGATGCTGAAAAATATCCCTCTGATTGATATCCTCAATCATCAGTCCCCTCCCCCTCCGACGCCCCATTTGCCGTCTCCGTGACGACGTGATGGTCGAAGACGACTCTCCATCAGTCGCCGTGCGGGGCTTAGTTGTGCGGGCTAAACTGTAATCGAGTACTGAATGTGACGTTATCAGAGCAGCTCACAGATAAAGCGGCCAATCGCCCGCTCGCTCTGAAAATGGAACAATTCATTTTGTAGCTTCTGAGAACGCTTCCTCCCCCTCAAAGAGCTCACGCGCGACAACACAAGCACCCCGTCGGCGCCTCCTCAGATGCCCCGTGTTGCCTCGCACGCCCCGAATCCGGCAGGTCAGATGGAAAAAAAAAAAAAAAACTGGTGTTTTTCTTTTGTGCTGCCAGTTTAACCAGCCGTGATGGGGGGGCTCCTGGTTCCCCACTGGCGGGCTGTTGGATTCTGGGTCACAGCGCTGCCCCTGGCAATCTCTGGCTTCGCTTTAGCCGCTCTGTGCCAGTCTAGGTCCGGTGACATTCGGCGGTGGGCTTTTCCTTCTCTCTCAACTTTCCATCTCGACTCGCTTCACTGCGAACTTGAGCAACTGATGTCACACGCTTCAACGTACCCTTTTTGATATACCGTATTTTCTGGACTATAAGGCGCACCGGGTTATAAGGAGCACTGCCAAAAAAACGGGTCTGAACGGGTTTTTTTTTTCCATAGATAAGCCGCACCAGATTATAGGACACATTAAGCGAACCAAAACAGTCAAAAACTCACTTTATTTTGGGGCCTATATACCATATTTTCCGCACCGTTTCATAGGACAGTCTCAATTCCGTGATCTATTTCTGTAATTAACCAACATATTATCAGACGCATGTTAAAACACACAGTAAAAAAGTGATAATGGAAGCAAAACAGAGAGTTTCATCAATTTAATTAAACAAAATATCCATAAGCTCACCTCTGCTGTTACCTAGCACACCTAGCATCGGTGTTGCACCAATCAACCCAGAGGAGCTTTTACTGTAGTGCACTTAGCAAAGGGGCACAGTGGATTTTGGAACTCAGTCCACACACTGCGCACCGTATTAAAGGACGCACCGTCATTTTTGAGAAAATTTCAGGGTCTTAAGTGTGCCTTATGGTGCGGAAAATACGGTAAGCATAGGTGTGTCTCTAATCGATGGGCGGAGCGTTTACCGTAGTGCACCCACCAAAGGCGCACAGCAGATTTTGGAACTAAATCCACACACAAGGCGCACCGTCAATTTTTGAGAAAATCTCAGTGTTTTAAGTGCGCCTTCTAGTGCGGAAAATACGGTATTTATAAACAGATAATTCACCGGAAGCCTTTAACTGCGTCTTTAACCGAGCATCTGATCCCACAGAAAGAGAATTCTTGTCGCATCATTGCAATATTCGTTATCTTTTTCCGGATGTTGTAGCAGCAGCTGGTACAATAGACGTGATTGTTTCAGTATTTCTGGCCCAGCAATCCACTCAACATCCCAGAGAGATCCGGGGAGTCTGATTCTCCTGGGTTTATGTCAAAGAGGTGATAAGAGGGAGAATTTGCGCACGTTAATCTCTGCGCCGCTCCGTGGTGACGCGATGGCGGCGGAGGCGCTGCTGTGCTCTGCTGTGTCTTGGCTCAGAGAGGAGGGAAGGGGCTGGCGCTGCCAGGCGCTACGTGCTCCCGGCCCGGGAGTCGGTGTTGCAGTTATCAGATGTCTCGTGGAAACGTTGTTCAGCAGGAAACAGGGTTCTCTCTCAGGCAGAACATCTGCTGGCACCGCTGGCTCAGATCCTGCCTGAAAAGCGTGGGCTTTGGGATCCATCCGAGCGGGACAATGGCTGCTTTTTAGAAGGTATTCTATTAAAAAAAAAAGTCAAATCTCTGGTGGTTTGCATTTACAGCCCTCAGAAGTGTGCCAGGAGACTTCAGCCTGTCAGGTTCTGACTGTAATTGTGGTATTTTCAGCATTGATGTAGGTAAAAATGGATGTAAAGCTGAGATGAAAGCAGAGAATCTGAAGATTTGAGGTTTTGAAGTCGCACGTCTTTTCCTCCAGTGTCTGATGCTTGCTACTTTCTTCTCACTGCCCAGTTCAACCCATGCTTTATTTTCTGTGGCCCAGACACACAACCCAATTCACGAAAAGCCCCAAAACGAATCGCCCTGTTAACTTTGGCCAAAACCTGATTAATCTCATTCCTCATATTCAGAGTGTCTGAGAGACATGTGAGAGACATGGGTGTGTGTGTGTGTGTGTGTGTGTGTGTGTGTGTGTGTGTGTGTGTGTGTGTGTGTGTGTGGCGGGGGGGGTTCAGCTGAAAGCACATCATGTTATTGCTGATTTACTGATGCAGCGTATCTGTTCAGCAGGATCATTTAATGGCTGATGCTCGAGTTGATAACAGATGATGACTGCCACACATGTTGCTGAATGATTTAATATTGCGTTAAATTTGCGCGCTGCTGTTAAAGCTGTACTCTTGGAACAGACGATCAATTAAGAATTTAGTGATCGAGTGCACATCAGCATGAGTCTGCTGGTGTTTGAAAGCAGAAAACAATAAGGAAGCCTTCGGTTCTGCGTTCACAGGACGTGCTCAGGAAGCATGGCGGGCTGAGGTCATGGAGGAAGGGCTGGGGGGGGCACGGCGCTTGAAAAGGAGCAAGGGTCATGCTCTTCAAGTGTCTGTGGGACGGATCAGCGCTGTTCGACAAGCGGGTTCCAGCTTCTCAGTCTGGAGAGAGAGGGGGGGGTTGTCTTTTTTTCCAGCCGGTCAGTTTCGGGGGAAGATCTGAAAGCCGTGCTTCCCTTATCAGGCCCAAGCTTAAATTGTTAAACCTCATTCTGACATCTTTTTTTGTTCCTATCTGACAGTTGAGGCTCCTGCGGCAGCAGGAATGTGGTCCCTGCAGCAAATTCAGCAGACTGCGATGTTTATATTAAATGTTTCAGCAGCTTAAAATTACCCCGGTAGTGCTTCCAAAGACAAAAGCCCTATCCTTTTGTTAGGGGTAATTATCGCAGAGCGGTCCCTGTTAAAGCTTTCCATTTGGCACTGAACAAATTCACATTTCATTTTGCTCCCATTCATTTGACACAGTTTTTTAAGGCTTAAGTGTTGAATTTAAATACTCACTGAAATTGTTTCGAATTGAGCAAAGTGGTTTTTCGGATTTGATTGTTCCAGTGTGAGAAGCTAAAGAAAGGAAAACTGCTTCGCTCCCCTCATGAAACCACCTCCACTCCAGAGGAGTTCATTCCAGAAACACAAAACCTTGAAAAACAGCCCTGCTATTAAACCAGGGGGGTCTTATCTCCCACAAGCCCACAAAAACTGACTTGGCAGAAGGGAAGAATGGCAGCTAGCTGATCTCCACATGCTCCTCAGCTGCTCCAGAACAAGGTCAGGAAATATGAAAGTGTGTCAAACGTCCATTCAGCGGGATGATACTGCCTACAAAGCAGAGCAGGGCTTCGGTCAGTATTTAGCAGTTTGGTAGCTTTTATCATTTGCTTTAACAGAATTCATCTCTGCTGCCTTGCTTTCGGGCCTGGGGCGTTTTCACACTCCCCCGGGCAATAATCCCGCTCAGTTCTGCAGCTCAGCTAATTCTGACAGAGGCTCTTTTTTTTTTTTGCTTGGTTTACAGTCTCCCTGTTTCACGTTCAGATGGAGTCGTCACATCTCAGAGCGCTTTATGCCAAAAACTCCAGACAGGTGTAAAGGCAGAGGTGGATGGATTCATTTCCCAAAAGCTGCATTAGCAGCTACGTTGCACTTCCAGTCCTCTGTTCTGCTTCTGCTCTTGCAAACAGCCTCACTCTGAGTAATTCTGAGGCACAAGGGTAAAATAAATGTGGTAATCTAATTCAAAAAATGCTTGTAAAATGATCACAATTCATTAATATCCCTAAAATAATTACTGGCACTGTTTTGGTTTAAATAAATCACCGTCTTTGCTGCTACGGTAGCGAATGTTTAGCGAATTTTGAGATCAAACCTTTAAAGAAACTTTAAAGAAACCCAGCAAATGTCCACATGACCAAAAGCCACAAAGACAACAGCATGATTTTTCTGTCTCATCTTCCTCCGACCCCCCACCACCACCACCAACCACCCCAAAATCTCTCTTAGTCTGGATCAGGAGGGCGGAGGACCCTGCCTCCCGTTGGTTGGTAAAAAGGCCGTGTCCTCTACAATGTTTACCACTCTCACCAGCCCAGTCTGAGGGTGAATAATTCACAAGCACGTTTGCATTCACTTACGCAACAAACCGAAGACTTCGGCTCAACTCTGAGAGGAAAAAAAGGATTCTCTTGAAAAACACTGCTGAGAAATTTATAAGAACACATCACAAAGCTAACTCTATAAATGTTTTACTAAATGCAGAGCTGAAAGAAAGAAATAGAACTCTAGAGGATTATTTATGGAGGGTTTAATGAAAATGAATGTTTTTACTGGAGGGGACAGTAACGGTTTATTCTTGTCTGTTTGTTATCGCCTTCATCAAGTGAAAAAATAGATCTAATTATTGCTTTTTTTTTTCCTTACCAGACTTTATTTACGAGGGCTTTAATGTTTGACTGGACATAAAAACTGACTGTAATTGAAATTTCCCACGTGGAGCCAAACATTGCAAAAGAAAAATTGCGGTGGCGACAGGCCAGAATTATTGCTCAACAAGTCGCATTCGAAGTGAGTAAAGAGCACAAATGCAGCAACTAACCGCCAAAGTGCTGAGGCACGCTGCCGTCGCCCTGCTCTTGTCTCACATTATTTATTACTGCAGTTAATATCTCTACAAAGTTTTCTTGTTTTTCCAAATGAAATTCATCTGAAAACATCTTTTATCTGTGATCTAATTTCCGGCCCTCCTCCCAAACAGAAGCGTCACATTCACATCCTTTCCCTCTGATTTAAGGGCTCACCTAATCACGGATCTGACCGTGGATTTCCTGTCACTTCTTACATTTCCCAAGTTTTTCTTTGGCACTGACATTATCTGTGCGTCTCCAGCGTCGCGCAGACGTTCTCTCCCTTCCTACTCGCTCTTTATCAAAACCGCAGCATTTCCCAGCAGATAACAGTCGACCCGTCCTCCCATGTTGTTTCCCAAGAATAGACCAAACTCTTATCTCCTAATTGTATTTTGGAGATTGCTTCCGACCTCCTGCAGTTCCCATGTATGACCCTGACCTTATTCTTCAAGTCCGGGAGGTCATGTCAGATGATTTCAATGATAAAGAGACGCATCGTGATTTATCATTTTAAATCAAAAAACATTTTGGGCTCAATCAGACTCATTGAGCCCTAAATTACCTCAATAAATCCTCTTTGCTTTACTACATTCCAATTATGTCTGAAATTGGATCATTTCAGAGCCACTTTAGGCTTCTGAGTATCCAAGAATGGTTTGTTCTGTTCTTACTGGAATCTCATAAAGGTCTGGATGTGTATCATACCGGACACAGTGGAGCATCTCTCCTGTGTTCCAGGTTTAAAACCGCAAGATATCACAGAGAAACGGCTTGATATAGAAGACAAAGTATGTGGGGACATGAAGGAAAGGGCTGTTTTAGACACACAGGCAACAAAGCCCAAGATCAGACATCCAAAATGGGTTCATGCCATTTTCAAACGCTTCCGTGCCGCAACCCTCGTGAACCCGCGTGCTGCTCATGCACCCTCGCGTCTCTTAAATGTTAGACGTCAAATTGACCCTTTGAGTGGGTTCATCAGGAAAGGGCCTTGAGATTTTAGAAGGTTTCACTGCAGTAAAAAGGCAACGACGGGCTGTCTTCAAAGATGGAAACCCTACGCTCGTTTGCCCCAGCAACATAAAGATAGGCGGTAATATTTTGTAGCCACGGTGGGGGGGGGGTATGTGGGGCGGGGGCTGTAAAGTGCAGGTGTGAAGGCAAAGGTGACCTGGTGCATCGGGATGGAGTGGAGGAAAGCGTCGGGAGGCAGAGGGAGCGCCGTGGAATGGCTCTGAGTCAGCGTCTGTCTGCTGGCCGGCCCGCTCCTGCGACCCCTGCCTCGGAAAAATACTGCATCTGTCACCAGCCGGCTCCAGCCGGTCACCGCCCACCAGTAAAACAGTCATTATTGCAAATAGAGCGGAGTTCGTTATGTCATTCATTAGCCTTCCGAGTAATCTGAGGAGACTGCGCCGCGTCATGCATGTGTCGCCGTGTGCTTTTCATTTGCAGACAGGCTGTCAGCGGCCCCTGCCCGCGGGGCCGTTCGGGGCGGTGTTGTCGCACAAGGCTGGCGGAACAGTAAAGCCCCCCCCCCCGCTGCTGCACAGCTGCCATTACTCTAAATCAACCTCCCTCCTCCTTCCTCCCTGACCTCCGCTAGCATCCACTGACCTGGAAAATATCTGGTGAGTCTAAGCCACCGGGAGCGGCGCTGGCCTTTTGCTCCGCCCGCAAACAGCAGAAATATTGAGCCAATTACAAGATTATTATCTGGCGCTAGTGCTAGTGTGTGTGTGTGTGTGTGTGTGTGTGTGTGTGTGTGTGTGTGTGTGTGTGTTTGGAGGGGGCTGCGGAGTGTGGCCGCGCCTGCCAGCGCTCCCTGTTACATCAGGAAAAATGAATCAAAGGCTCGCGGGAGGAGGAGCGGACAGCCTCGGTGCCCACTTTCCTGCGCGTCTTAACGGGTCCAGACAGACTCTGGCCCCCGTCCAAAGGAAGGTTCCAGGAACGGCGTCGGGGAAGCGGCCCGCTCGCAGCCGATCATTTGGGATCTTTATTCTCCTCCCTAATTTTTATGTCAACCTGTCATATTATGCATAAACCAATCTGGAGAAAATGGAGCCTGATGTCACATTAAGAGACTTTGTGTGTGTGTGTGTGTGTGTGTTTTGCTTTTATATAACAGGCAGACGTGAGTCACAGCCCGAGTACGAGGGCAGAATTGAGCGCTCGAAATTAGTTCAGCAGTGAAATGAAAGCAATGATGCATCAGGCTCTTTATTCCAGCGCATACAAAGGCCGCATTGATGAGGTACTGCACTTATTGTGTACGTTGGATTTGGCTGGTTAAGACTTTGGGTTGAACACAGCA
This sequence comes from Lagocephalus sceleratus, assembly GCA_911728415.1. Lineage (NCBI taxonomy): Eukaryota > Metazoa > Chordata > Actinopteri > Tetraodontiformes > Tetraodontidae > Lagocephalus > Lagocephalus sceleratus. Next base: position 2,090,555 of record CAJVRN010000231.1, on the reverse strand, counting down.
TCTTTTTTCCTGCTGGTAAGTTCTCGTGTACGGTCTTTGTAGTCGGCCTGAACATGTGATACGTTTTGAATTCTGCTCTCTCTGGTACTTAAATGCGGAGGCCAAAGCAGTGAATGTGATTTATGGGGAGGCCGGGGTCCCTGTGCTGGTTTTCTTATTCCAGTTTGGGCCTGCGTCCTGTTTCACGAGCGGGTCCCGCTGCCTGTTTCATGCATCGCCGTGCAGAGGGAGCCGTATTTTAGCAGCACGACATCAAAGCTAAATAGGGAACTGCAGTAAATATCAAGTACTTGGATGCATTCTGCAGTGTTACATCAACTGACCTGCCAATAAAGTTTCATTAAGTGCTGCACGATGCAGAATGGAAAGAAATACCCAAGTGAAATTCACCTTTTTGAAAAAGAAATGGAGGGATTTTTAACTCTTTTGTAAGCCCTGTAAAATTGGACCCTACCCTGTTCGCTTCTTTTACTCATTTATATGTTCAAAACGTAAAGAATCTCATTTGAAATGCACATAAATTACTTTCTCACACACGTGAAAGGCAAAATACACAAGAATGTTGCATATGTTGCGTTGCAAACATGACGGCCTTCGTGTTGCACACCAAACATAAGATACTTCTGCTGACTCCCCCAGCGCCTCCTCGGCCCAATACACCAGCAGCGTGAGTGCACGGACCACGGAACAAGCTTCACACACGCCATCAAATATACATGCTCCCTTTCTGTGGGCTCTCATCACTTTTTCATAAAACAACAATGTCGTCTTTTGCGTCATAATGTTGGTCCTGGCTGGCCCAGGACTCCAGCAGCTCCCGAATCAGCATGTCGTCAATGTCACAGACTGTGAACGCCGGCGTTACCGAGTCTGGGATCCGCTGTTGGTCAATAATTCGTCTCGGCGCTCTTTGTTGTTAAGTTGCCAGGTCAGTAGCCATTAGACTCCCCGATGACACCGAGGTGGTTTCGGAGCACCATTATCCAGCCTCGCTCTGGACTGTTGGAGCGATGAGGCGGAGCTAATGTGAGAGGAGAGGAACCTTGTCCGCCATCTCTTGTACACCGCTGGGGTAGAGGACGCAGATACAGAGCTGACTCTGGAGGTCAGGTGACAGTCAATGAGCAGGAGGATGTTGAGACATCGGTGCAGCCCCCCACCACCACCTTATCGACCCCCTCCTGCGAGGCCCCTCCTGCGCTGTCCTCAAGGACGTCAGCTCGGAGTATCAGCTTAGCTGTGTGGGTGTGTTTTGTCATTTGCCCGCAGGTATCGACTTATGGCTTTTAGCTCTATTTCAGTTGTTATGCGGAGCCTGGGCAAAGGCCAGGAGGTACCAGAGCTCGTTTCCTGAGCTCTTCTCAGGTGAAACACTCACGATTGCTGACTGGCTCTATTTGATTTGGCCAAAATCTGTTCACATATTTGACTTATTTTGGACCAAATTTGTGAGAGAGAACCTTTAAAAACTGCGAATCTGTCTGACTAAAGCGGTCTCAACTGAAATGACTTGTGAAAGAGGCTGAACAGGCTGAGGAATACTGGAGAATTCCCTCCATTCAGAGCGCACAAATCTACCCACACCTTCGATTTAGCCGCCTCAGGTCAGTAAAAGCCCAGTGAAACCAGTCTTCCCATTCACCCTGCAAGTATGTCAGTCAGCAGAGGACGGCCCTCAACACAAGTCCGTCCGCCTCGTCGGAAAATGGGCTTTTTTTGTATGTTTTTCAAGTTTGTCTGTCACCGGCAGCAAACCACGTCTGTCCGAGCCGCCAGTTGTGGCTGCGCTGCGAGCGGCACGAGCCAGGCGGATGAATAATTGACGGCCACGTTCTGTACTTTGGTGAATTTTAAAGCTGCATTCTGCAGAGGCTCTAAATGGCAAAGGGAATGGGCGTTAATCATTCATGGGCGGCTTTTACCCGCTTTGGTTAAGGTCACTGTCCTGAATGCAGGTGGGCTGCAGGAGGAGCAAAATGACTCCAACCTCGTTCTTTTTTCAGGTCAGATCAGAAATGTCACGATTCCTCAGACCTGCGGGCGAGCTGCCATCAGTTAGGTCGAATTTCATACAGCTGAAAACAGTCGACAGGTCCGTGCCTGCATAACGTCTCATTATCGTTCGGTCTACTCGAGTGGAAGAGTTTTAAAAAAAAAAAAAAAAAGCAGCAGTTCTCTAAATCCTGTTACAAGTAAATGTGCTGTTAAACCACAAGAACACTTCTCAGAGGAGGAAACCTCATTCCTCAGTGGACACCAGGAAATTACTTTGAAATATTCGTCCATACAGTAAATCCATATGCTGCGAGGAAAAGTGAACAGTATGCCGATCAATTATGCCGAGAGGGAGTCTTGGCTTAAATATCAATATTTTATTACTGCCACTACGCAGTATATACCTACAGAAGCTAACATTCGTCTTTTCCCGCCACGTGAGTGCGAAGAACACCCAGTTTGAAGTGGACTCAGGGGAGAGGCTCTCCCGGTTTCATAAGGCCTTGGGCTGCATTAACTCTTTTGCTCCCGTTTAATAAAAACTACCGTGGGGTAGGCCACGCTGCACGGCTGACGTTACAGGGGGAATAAGAAGCATATAAGAGAATATATTGGGCATGTGTAGGGAAACAGGTTAAACAGCCATCGGGTAGCATCTGTCTAGCTTCACCATGTAATTGGCCTGCAGTGCAAAAGAAGTTCAAATCAACTCCGTCACAGTTCTTTGCAGCTAATTGGGCGCCAAGCAAAAAAAAAAAAAAGAGAGAGACACTTGGAGATCAAATAAATAAACGCGCTCTGACAGTCTGTTTCCAGTGTTATTCTTGATTGATTGAGGTTTTGGGTGAGTTGGTCTGAGTTCATGTATTTGTAATGTTTATTGTAATAAGAGTGTCGGTGTAACTGACTGTTGCTCTCTGATTCAGGCGGGAGTTCAGGTCAAACAAATATCTCACTTCCTTTTTTTTTTCTGCCTCCTTTTCTTGATTTTTCTTCCCTTCAGAGAGCTGATGCCCAAGACTCTGGAGGGCCAGATCACCATGGAGAAAACCCCCAGCTACTTTGTCACCAGAGAGGCTCCGGCCAGGATATCCGCCATGTCCCGGGACACGAAGCTCATTGTGGTGGTGAGGGACCCCGTCACCAGGGCCATCTCGGACTACACTCAGACGCTGTCCAAGAAGCCCGACATTCCCTCCTTCGAGAGCCTCGCCTTTAAAAACAGGACTACGGGTCTCATCGACACCTCGTGGAGCGCCATCCAGATCGGGATCTACGCCAAGCACCTGGACAACTGGCTGCAGTACTTCCCCATGCGCCAGATCCTGTTTGTGAGCGGGGAGCGCCTGATCAGCGACCCGGCGGGAGAGCTGGGCCGCGTGCAGGACTTCCTGGGGCTCAAGAGGATCATCACGGACAAACACTTTTACTTCAACCAAACCAAGGGTTTCCCGTGCCTGAAGAAGGCCGAGGGCAGCAGCAAGCCCCACTGTCTGGGCAAAACCAAAGGCCGGACCCACCCCAACATTGACCCCGAGGTGGTGCAGAGGCTGCGGGACTTCTACAGACCCTTCAACATGAAGTTCTACCAGATGACGGGGCGCTTCTTTGGCTGGGATGACTGAACATGTCAAATACCACTAAAGAGTTTTGTAGGAGGGCAAACTCGAGACTCTCACGATCTTCTTACAGTGCAACCCTGAAGCAATATGTGGTCACTTCAGGAGAGAAGAGGAGGCCTCTCTCCTCTGTGGCCTCTCAGATATGCAATATTTCATCAGAGCTGCCTCTAATGTCTGTTTTTGGAGAAACACACCCAGTTGTCAGAGAATTTGCATCATATCTCTGCAATGTTTTTTCTTTTTTTAGCTTCAAGTGTTTGACTGTGATGCAAAAATTGTACGCAGTGCTTCTTCAATGCCATATTTTGAATCATGCACAGCTGCTTTCAAGGTTGAACTTTTTTTTTAGCAAAAAAAAATCATATGGAAAGATTAAAAAGTATATGTATTTTTGAAATGTATTTATTCAAGAGTTACACAAGCGGTGTGTATTTTAATAACTCCCATTGCTCTTATCATTGTTTCTTTTATATCGGACACTAAAAAGCTTGAATCCTGATTCAATGTCAGGTCTCCGTCCGGGACGTATCTGCAGTCACAGGGCTGTGTTATTTTAGGAACCGTCTCTCCACCTCTGCTTAATGAAGTTGCGCGCTAAGAAAGCACCCGCTGTTATTCAAGTCAACACCGAATTCAGTGGAGGGAGAAGACCAAATTTCCTCAAGGAGCCTCCCTGTGAATTAAAGATACTTGATGTCACCGGCCTTCCACGCCTGGAGGCGATGGAGCATGAGAACAACGGCAGATTCAGTTTCCTGATCTCTGCCAGCCTTTGAGCCACTTTTCTGAAGACAGAAGTGCCTCATTAAACCATAAAAATAAATAAACTGTGTTTATTTGTGTATAATCAGAGGAGAGGCTAATATTCTTGTGGTTTGACGTTGCCAATCTAACTGTGTTCTTCCGACTGCTGTTTTGTCAAAGTCGTTGGGGTTTTTAAGGCACTCCTTAATAAAAGATACTATAAATACTTTTTATCAAGTTTTACTACACATGACTCAATTTCACTCAAATTCAGAGACAGCAGGAACCCATTTTTACTGTTTTTTTTACTGCTCTTGTATCCGACATGCACGACTTCCTGCAGGATCACGAGTCCTCCCCTCTTCTTCCTCTCCACCGTCACACCTTCACACATCGTCTCTGTCCAGAAGACGGGCTCTGAGAGACGCTCACGCATCTGGAAGACTTTGGGAGCCACTCGTCGCAGCTCGTCGGCAGCCATTTGTGGGAACTGCAAATAGTAAAATTTGCGTTCCGCTGCTCTCAAAATAAAGTCGTCCTTCAGACGGCAGATTCAGTTTCACTGTCTCACTTAGAATGTAATGTTCCTAATACAAACCTCCTGGTAGAGGATGAAGGATAGGCTCCCAAAGATTGATGCCATAAAAAAAGGCGACTATACCAGTTAGTTATCCATATTTAACCATCAGAGTATTGGTTATATTGTTGTAAGAGTTAATAGATGACTTTGACTTATTCCAAGTCATTTTCTCTCAGCTCAGCCTTAAAACTGGGAGCCCGCAGCAGTACGAGTATCAACGCCTGTTAATCATAGCGTGTCTCTAAAGAGAGACATTATTTCTCCATCTCCATCGTTTCTTCACTCCTCCACTGCACCTGTATGTTTTTCTTGGGTTGAGGAATCTCTCACCCCCTCCCAACCCTCCACCGCCACGGCCCGCTGACTGATTTGAAAAACTGCCCGGACAGGCACTTAGAAGTTGAAGCAGAGCAGAAAGGAGGAGGAGGAGACCTGTTGAAAGCCTCTGAGGCTCCGCCGTGCCCATCATCAGCGTGCAGAGGAGATGTTGTGACTCTGATGATATGCTCCGAGACGTGGGAGCAGAGAGGAAAAGTGGGAGGGAGGCTCACGTCCATTTGTTGACTTGTCCAATTTGCTTGTTTTTCCTTGCCGAGTGGGTCGGCGGGGGCCTCTCGTCAGCGACGGTCCCTCACGGTAATAAACAGAGACAGTTTTTCATCCTCCGAAGGGCAGCGCGCTATGAAAGGGAAAACGGAACGGCAACATCTGCTGTGGGACAGCAGAGAGACCACCCCTGTCAGGGAGAATCCAGCTCAGTATCAGTGGTGAAGGCTTCGCAGAGAACTTCAAAATTTTAAAAACAGCTGACCGCACGTGGTGGTTTTTCACAGGGCGGGGCAGGCGGCTGAAGATAGACATTTCTGGAAGCAGCAGTTTGCTGTGGACGATCTGGGGGTCTCTTGAACCCTCAAAGGTTTATCGACAATTTTCTGGTCATTCGATTACAGGACTTATCCCAGATCACTTGCGCTGGGTGACCTGTGCACCGTCACGCCACTTCTCTCTCCAACAAATGCAGCCGAACCTCGGCTCATGAAGACCACCTGACCCCGAACACGCAAGCCTGAGTCTGCTTTTACAAACGTCACAGAAGCGCAGTGAAAGACGGGCGGGCCCTCCGGTAACCACAGAAAAACAACGGCTCCCAACATGTGCGTGGCGTGTGTTTGCTTGCATGTGAAGCGCCCAGAAGGTTGCATGGTCCATGTAAGATGATGAAGTGAGGGGATCAGCCAGAGCTCTTTGAAGCGGGAGGCGACGAAGTGAGAGCATTTGCGTGCACACACACACACACGCGGCACCTTTCCCCAAGTTTCAAACGTGCACGCCAGCGGCGCTCATGTGTCGTGGAGCACACGTGGTTGCACGACGCACGCGGCGACCCCACGGGGATCGCCGCCCCAGGGAAGAGTCGCCACCCACCTGCGGCCGGCGGTGGGTCACGGAGGGGGATCAGACCGCCATTTTCACGAGATCCTGAAAGAGAAGCTCCTAATCCTCGTCCAAGCCTGAGTAAACATCCCCGCCAGGCGCCGTCCGCACGCGGCCACGATCAAAACAGCCGTGGCGGAGCCTGAGCTCAGTTCAGGGTCCGTGAGTGATAAGGCTTAAAAAGAGGGATCTTTAAATTTCAAAAGCAGAATTTCAGGTGTTTTCTGGAGCATTAAATGGCCAGATGTTAGCGAGATAACTTGTGTGTTTTCCTGAGGGCATCACATCTGCGAGAGCCTGAGTTTGTTTTATATGCTTGGACCAGACATTTCGCAATTGTGACAGAACAAACGCGTTGTGGCTTCTCAATTTAAACATTCTCATGAAAGTGCTTGTTTGTGATGAGAAAACGGCCCCAAGTTTGCGTGCTCTTAAAATCGCAGTGGAATGCTCTTTGAACTTCCACGTCTGCGCCCCAGCTATGGCGGACAATATGTAAAATTAGCAATTAGGGCTGTCTGGGAACAAGACTCATTCCAGACGTGTGTGCTTTGACTTTGGGCATTTTCACGCATCTCTCGTTAAGCCGCCTCCTTTCAAGGGGCTGCTGTTTTTCAATAGGGTGATAATTGGTCCTGACACATGATTTTGAAAATGTGTTCATGTTAGGCTCAAATTCTGCCCAGATGAGAAACAGGGAGGCGGGACGCTAAACTGGACCTCGGAGGGGGAGAGCCCAAACATCCTGGATGGACAAATGTAGCCTGGCGGTGGAAACCTCCATCAGCCCTGAACATTTGATCCTAGAACATTTTACCATAGTCAGATTAGAGAAAAAGAGGATCCATTTATCATGTGTGAAGGCAAGAGGTAAGTTCTGCTGTTCTACTAGATGCCATCAGCTTGGCGGATTTCCTCTAACGGCTACATAAATTTCAGAAATTTCCCTCAATTTCCATTGTTTTTAAGTGCCAACTCCTCCACCTTCTGCAAATGGTGCATGCAGCAGTTTCCTTTTTACAACTTTCCTGTTAGACAGATAGTTACCGTAGATCATTAGACTTCTTTTAGCCAACAGCATTGAGGTCATTTTTGCAGAGCAGAACAGAACTTTACGAAAGATATTCCCAAGACTGTTAAACGTTAACCAGCACTTTATGGAAATTGGTGATTTTGCAAAAAAAAAACCATTCCTCTGTGCCCCACGGAAGTCCATGAAAAGGCCAACTGAGTCCATCTGAACATGAAGGCCGGTGGAAGTCAAAATGCTCACCAAGCATTGATAATTTTATTAAAAAGTAGTATTTTAAAGAGTTGTTAAATGAGATATACAGTATGTTGTAAATACTTCCCTAAAACCACGCATGTAGAATTCCTTAAAGTCATTCTTCACTCACTTTTCCACAAACTGAGAAAACCTAACTGGTGTATGTCCAGTAACAGTTGCAGCTCATAACACCTCTGAAACCGCAAATTGTAATTCAGGCAATTTTCAGCAATTTGCGGTTCTGGTGTGAGTAATAATAAAGCATTTCCAGAAAAGTCTGTTTCTCTCAGACGTTCATCTTTTCGACTGTTGTGTTCCGGGAAATTGAAACGGTCATTTCCACAGGGTTATTTCCCTGCAATCATTAGTGGATTTATTGATTATTTTAACATTAAGAGTGTCTCCAAGAACGATTAAATAAAAATGCCAAATATTGGAACATCTACATTATGTAAATCAACTTTTAAACATCCAATTACTCCCCCATTTGAACAAGAAGTCAGTCAATGATATTAAATGCAGCAGCAGTTTCAGGCAGCGGGTAATTAAAAAAGTGTCTGAAAGCAGCTGAGGTAACCAAAACTGTGGATTACCGTCACGCGCTGCAGGGACGCCGCGACCAACTGAACATTCTGAGATAAGTATTCTGCAGTCGTCTGTCCAAGAGCGTTTAACTTCACCATCAGGTGAAAAGGACCCCGTTTGTTATTCTGAAGCAGTAAAATGAGAAGGTGCAGCCACAGACAGGAAGCCGGATGCATAAAGATGACCATTTTCTGGAGAGAAAAATTAGCCTGTTCAGCCTGAAACAAACAGCTTTAAATAAATGATCGCACACTTATTCCCATTCACTGCACCGGCTCTGTTTGCCTCATGAATAAATGAGAACTCTGCCCTGTTTACCTCCAACTCATTACAGACAATGGCCCTCCGTGACCCCCCCCCCCACACACACACACACACACCCCACCCTACACACACAGACACCCCTATACACCCATACACACACACACATGCACAGGTTGCATTCTTTGCTAAAACCTCACCAACCTCTTTACACCTTGGCTGACTTCAAGAAACGTAAAGTTTTACACACGCACGTACACACACACACAAACACACGCCCGCGCACACACACACACACACACACACACACGGGCAAAAAGCGGCTTGTTAATAATTGACGCCGTCAGAGTGCCACATTGCTGAGCGAAGGGACAGCGTGCAAACACCACAGAAGAAAAGTCAAGGCTCCGGCGAGTAATTATTTATCACCCAAGGCTATAGCTGTGGAGACAAAGTGTTACTGGGGGGAGGCCAACATGATGGAGTGGCCTGGAGGAGCGGCCTTATGAGGTGCTGCCGACAGATTCAGCATTACCTCTACCGCTGTATGTTTTTGGTGGAACGGGCCACGGCGAGCGCGGGACTGACGGAGGCCTGGGGGCAGCCACCGTTGGCCCTGACGCCTCATAAAAAAATTAAGGCGCTTTCCCTTTCGTACGGCTAAATTCGACGCGGTCGTTTCGCTCTCAACCGGTGTGTTTATTCAGCGCCGCTCCTCGTCCCGTCACTCCGCCCACGAAACCCGCGGCGCTTTAGTTGGGCTGAGTGTGGCTCTGAAAAATGAGAGCGCCCCAGGGGTCAGGGAGTGAAGTATGGCTGGGCTGGACCATACGCCCAGAAATATGGCGGTTGGGCTGTCTTCCGCCCCTCCCCTCCCCACCGAAGGCGGGGTCGACGTTAAGGTTTGGGCGCGATCAACTGATTGATTCGATTCTGGGGATCCCGCAGTAATCAGGCGGGTGTACGGAGGATTGTTAGCACGCCCTGTCGAGGGCTTGGCGGCGCTCTTGCGATGGCTGTAACGTACGCCGGAGGTTGATGTATGGTCGCCCACGACGGCGCCTGGTCTTTGTGAAGCGGTCGTAAACTGCATGGATATTCCTTCGCGCGGCGCGCTCTTAACCTTTTGGGTGGAAAGAAAGCCTCGGCGAGATTTGAGGTGTATCCGTGTTGAAAGAGGAAAATGTATGAAAAAATAAACTCCGTCTCGAGGAAGTCCAACGAAAACAGCACGCGTCAAACGCTGATCAGCCAAATTAAAGCAAACAACCGCGGCTCGGCTGGGAAACTTTAGGTCGCTGGCGTTTAGATGGATGTTACACCTCACGTCACTGCGGATCAAGCACGCCCCCCCCCCACTTGGCCCCTCGTCAGTGTGCTAATGTGTTCTGCAGTAACACACATACCCTTTGCCGGGGGGGCTCGAGGAACACGACGAAGGGCGCAAGGCAACGACCCAGCCTCCAACCCCCTTAGATCCAAATCCACGGGAGCCTTCCGAGCCCCCCCGCCCCGCCACCAATGACCCGGTGCCAGGTATTAAAGTACGCCGCCAGGGGCCCGCTCTAATGTTCTGACAGGTCTGGACTATTTTGTCAGCGTGAGACGGCCAGGACACCTCCACACAACACGCAGGTAGTGTTAATGTTGGAGCCGCCCGAGTTAGCGCTCCGCCCCCTCGCTCTGCTCATTAAAGGCTTCGGGCGTCAAACGAAGCCCACATCACCATCAGTCGTGTTCACAATCAGATGCTGGACAAACGCCATCCCCAACGGCTGTAGCACGTGACTCGGGAACTCACCTTGTTCTTTGACCCCCCCACCAGCTGTTAACTGTGTGTGAATTCATGTCACCCCGCCGTCAGTTACATGAAGAAAAGGTGGTGGCGTGACCTGGATTTCTTTGTAAGTTAAGACATTACGTACCGGCAGGGCTAAAGTTAGACCCGCCAACGCTAACAGAAGGTTGGAGGCGGGCTCTAGCGCAGCTAATGCGCTAACGTGCTTGTGGAAAGAAAACTGGACCTCTAATCAGGCTCGGGGCCGTACGAAAATAAAACTTTGTCGTCTCAAAGACCCCCGTTCTGGACCCGTTCTGCTAACGAGTGGGTGGCACCTCACACACTCGTCTCAACAAGAGTTGCGCCGCGTCGCCCGAACAAGATGAGTGTTTGCACACCTGCGCGGTCGGGGCAAAGCTGGGGGAGTGTTGGCATCGCTGGTGCGTGTGCGCCTTAGGTAAGCGATCCAGGTGGATGGCAGCGGAGGGGCTCGGGTGTCCGGTTTCAGGCAGCAGCTGGTGAGCGAAGGCTGGCCGAGGTCACCCTCAGGGAACCCTGCCCCCCTCCCCCTCGCCACCTGCCCCGCGACTCTGCTCCCATACTCGTCCTGTCATCGTCATCTGATCTCAGCGCCGCACGCATCGGAACGGCAACCCGGCCACATGACAAAGGAGCTCTTTTAATTATCGGGGACAGTGTCCTCGCTCAAGTGATGATGGCTAAAATGCACCCGGGCCCCCCGACGTCATGAGGCGAGCAGCTCAGGCACTCAGGCATGCAGCCTCAGAGGTCCGGTGATAATTGGTGACATTGTAGAGGCGTGTATGTGACACAAAAGGCCACATAGGTGAGTGGTGTTACTTTTAACCCAGATAACCACGCTGTCAAAGCCTCGTGCGTTCAACATATTCAGAATAGCTACAAACAAAATACATCCTCGGGCGCGCGCCGCGTCAGGAGGTCAACAAAAAGCTACATTTCTGCCTCAAGGTGTCGAGAGCCGGGGAGGACTTGTGTGCAGTCGCTCTTCCACTGGTCCAGAGCAGAGTGAGAGGTTCAGGAGGATATGTGGCGCACATTAAACAGTCTTTATGCCCTGCATTTTAAAGCGCGGCCTCTTCAGCTCACCAAGGAAATTGAGTTTGTGACCAAAAAAATGCACTTTCCTCTTAACCCCCCTGACCAGCCGTCACAGACACACAAACTCTTTGAAGGCGAAACAGGCAGAAACGAGGGAGGATTGGCTATTCTGGGGAGTTATGGAAGCCCTGATCCTATTACCCTCCCCCTGAAAAATGTGTCTGCAGGCCCCAGGAGCTTTTAACCTTTCTCTGCTCTGCGCTGTGATTCATGGGGCCCGCGTTGCTTCCACGCTAGTGCTGGTTTCCTGTCAGGGATGGGCTGGCCACTGGAAAATGTGGAACGATCCGGCCAAGTGTAGGGGGGGGCTAAGGAGGGAACAATGAATCAGGAAGTTCTACTTGAGTAAAACTAAATCCTAACGACAAGAGTTGCTCAACAACTTTGCTCAACAGTGCATATACTCCAAACAGAGGATGTTTTAATCATACCAAGATGCATATTCATGAGCCCGCCAGTAAACGACTGGCAGAGAACAACGTGACTCAGACACACTTAACTCAGACACCGGGGAGGGATTTTAAACGGCTCGTACATTTATGAGACAAACAGATGCATAAGTGGAGGCAAGCGCAGAGATGTGGTGACAAACTCAAAGATATATATTTGATGGGATTTCAAAATGGTTCGTTTCACTGCTGGAGTTTCAGGTTTTGGGAGCGTAGAGAAGATCTGGAATTACACAGAAATGGGACACTGGTAAGAGGAAGTTTCAAAAGTCTGAAATCATCAGACTTTCTTAATTTCCAAATGTTATTGGCATCTGGTTTTGCCGAGGTTTGACGGCGGTGGTGCGTTTGCTGACCTGCGACATCAACTTGTGTGGCGGTTCTTAGCCGGCTGTGCGCCTCAGCTAACGTGTTGGCTCAAATACCAGTGAGAAGCTCTGAAAACAGGCATTAAAGGCGGCTAAACCCCCGAAGTAGCTGTGCGCTTAGCATGGTCTCTGAAAGGTATCCAACCATTTATGTGAAACCTAAGCACTTCCTGATCAAAGGCTTTCAGGAGACGGCGAGGTGAATGCAAAGCCTTGTAGAATTCTCAGCTGATTACTTTTTTTTTCCTCCCTTCCAAGTCAGCGCAAGACGTTGGGTGTCTGCATGTCTTCAGTGTCTCGAAACACAGGAATCTTTCACCGGGGAGCTGCGGATTAACACGTAAGATCCAGCCCTTCAATCAATAGGGAGGTAATGGAGCGACGGGAAATATCTGCACATGCCTGCGCGCTTGGCTGCTTTAAGCAGCTTTCTGTTGTGTTAGGCAGTTTACACACCAAAGTACAACCTCGCAAAATAAACACCAGCGGGGAATTACAGCAATCGTGATACAGGAAATACAAGCTGGAGGATGGTGTTCAATAATAATGAGAAGAAAAGAGGAATTAGATATCAGGAAAGAGCAAGATTTTTATTATTAGGGCTGCAACAATTAGTCGAGATAATTGATTATGTCGATGCAAAAATGTCAACGTGTCATGTTATCACCATTGTTTACATCACTGTATGATAAAATCCTGCACCCGCCGCTCCATGCTCATGTCTAAAGGGTACTACTGGAAGTGTTGGGGGCAGTATCACTCGGTGTTTACACCCCGCAAGGAAACAGAGAGGAAGAACTTGTGAATTATGGTGGAACAAACAGAAGACGACGCTCGAAAACTCCCAAAGTTTCCAAAGTTTGGGAAACTGAAAGACTAGGAAACACGTGAAATGCAAACTCTGTGAACTCAACTCTCATACCACGGTGGCGCACCCATAAAACACAGATAAAAATAAAGATTAACCATGACTAATTGACTAATCTAAAAAATAATGGATAGATTAGTCAACAAAAATAGTTATTATTTGCAGCCATAGTTATAATAATTGTGTGTCTTTTTAAAACTGTGACACATGAAATGCAACGCGATCCTTCACAGTAGCTCAAACACACCGAGTCTGTGTTTGCAAACACCTGACCCCCTGACTTGGGCCTGCTGGCCTATGACCCCCCTCACTGACCCGTCAACAAGCCAATTTGTCGGCGGTGACCTCCGGGGGCCTGAGGCACATTGCTCCGACACGGCGGCACGAGCCTCCACGGATACCAGCCGCGGATACCAGCCGCCTCACATTCGATAACAGGACTTTAGAAACGAGGGACGAAGAGCAGAGACGACTGAAATGAGCTGACCAGCACATCCACGCCGGCTGATTCGTGGACAACAGGTTGAGATTTGTAGATGTTATTTATCTGGTGATGAATCCAGAGAGGAGCAGCCCCCAACTTCTCATATTAAACCTGCGGCGGGGAGGGGGAAAGGTGTGATTCAGGGCTTCCTCGGCATCGGCACGCGGCTCTCAGCAGCAGATGGAGAGCGGCGGCATTAGTGCTGATGGCACTCTGATTCTCGAGGGCCTCGTTCGTCTCCCTCTCATTTCAAGCACTTCAGACAAAAGCGCCCGTTTCCAGATTGTCAGAGATGCGGAGGGCATCAGGCAAAAACGCGATGAGACAAGATGACTGGACGGAAACGAGATTCAGAGAGGTGGAAACACAGACCTGTCTGGGACTGAGCCTCCTGGAAATGGAAATCAAATCACAACACAGGGATGCTGATGATTTACAGAGCCTCAGATGAGAAAGTCATTCTTTTGCTTCCTGAAAATGTGATTCGCTTGCACACCAGCGGCTTCTGCTACGCTACAATACGAAGGCTGAGTCAGTTGTTCTCGTGCCATTAACTGAGTGTTAAACCAAGCGAACTTTGGTTTAACACTACAGTGAACAACAGGGTTGGACAACTGACCATAAAGCTAGGTTAGGACGCAAACTGATGTGGGTAAAAAAGCAAGTCAGCTCGTCTGGGCAGTGAGCACGGGCGGCAAGAAATTAGCATTTCTGGGAAGGAGAAAACATCCGGCTCCTCCTTTGGATGCTGAAATGATGAGGCGGGCTACAGTAGCATTTGCATGAATAGTTGATGTTGGTCTCACCCTCCAGCTTGTGTAGCTCTCTTAATTAAAAACCTATTTCAGTCACTTAAGTCTGAGGAAGTCAATCACCTTATTGTTCAAGTTGCTGTAGGGAACAGGCTAATGGGAGGACTGCTCCGGCTCTCCAAAGCTGTCAAAGTGAACGTATGAACGCGGACACGGAGGCGAGGCGCGGACACTATTAGGAGACATTAAAAAGCTGCACTTTTAAATGCGGACGGAGGAGAGTCGGAGCAGACTGAGAGGCAGCACCCTGGCATGGGCACACCATCCATTTGTTCACGGCGTTAATGGTCGAGCAGCTCCGAGCCAAGAAACATAAGGGAGCGCTTTAATCAAAACCCGCGCACATTACCTCTGCGGAGCCGAGTAAATGTTTGCAGAGTGTGGCCGGGAGGTGAGCAGGAGCCGGCCCCTCTCCAGCGAGGGGGGGCAAAACAACTGGGGGGTCCCCGAGTGGGGAGCTGGCGTAGGGGAAACGGGGGACGTGCGCGGTATCAGGACGGTGGCAGGCGAAGGCGGTTTGAACGCAGAGGTGGGATTACGGCCGTCAATAGACCACAGTGTGGCTGATCCTGTCAAAGCTGTGACAGGGTTAAAGACCAGGAAATAAGTCTCCCCCTTCCACGCACGCCGTCTCTTAATACTCCCGCAGACCTTCCTCTGGTGGCTGATGAGGTGTCTTAGCTGATTAATGCCACGCAGAACTTTGGAGGTCGTTTCCAGGACTTTAATTAGGCCAAGTACTAACTAAATCACACTTACACAATTGAGTTCTCAGTCGAGTATCTTCAATTAGGCTCAGCAGCGGGCCATGAAACCTGATTACTGTGTTTACTCGAGGAGGAGTCCCACATTTAAAAAGGTCAAGGGGGAATAATGGGATACGCTTTACCTAGTAAAGATCCAGGAGACTCGGGCAAAATGAAAAGTTATGCGGCCTATTTGCAGTAGCCGCAACGAGAGCAGAGGTTATTCGGGAGACGCGTCCGAAAGCCAGACTCACCCAAATCAGATCACCGAGCCAAATTAAAAACAGTGATCCCATTCAAACAAACCTCGGCCCCCTCCTCCGTGAAGCGACCATCAAATATGAGCGCAGGTACTTCTGGCTTCGTTTATGGGGCCGCTACGTTCCCGCTCGCAGAATCTGTGTGATGTTGTAATGCAAACTGGGCGAATAGAGAAGCAACATTAAATAGAATCTTCCAGAATTCCCGAAGAAGAACAAGGAACGCTTGTCTCTTCCCACACATAACCATTATTACACTCATTCCGTGCAAAGGATCCATATAAATCAGGGAAACCTGGGATTGAAGCACAATCTATAAGGGTGAAAAAGCAAATCAACCAGGCCTGGTTGCCTTCCCGCTGAGCGCCGCCGCTGATTTGCGGCGTTGGCGAGCTCCGTCAATGGCAAACTGATGGATGAAACCGGCCGTCACGCAACACTGGGCATTAGCCCACGAGAGTGATGAATCTGACCAAAGTCCTCGCGGTGTCCACCTCTCCCACCCACACCGCCTCCGTCTGCCGCCCACGCTCAGACAGGGGAGTTCATCAAGAGCAATTAGGGCTGTGTGCGGTCAGAGGGGGCCCACCTCACTCCTGCCGCTCGCCGGTTTATGAGGGACGCGGTGCTGCTCCCTCATATAATTCCTCTCCTGGTCAGCACGGCCTCGTATTCCCGGAGAAAGTATGCGTGATTTACAGAGAGGGGGCTGAGGAGGAGACCGAGAGGCGAGAAGGAGCAGCAGACAACACATTAGTCTGATCGCAGAGGGTAGTCCATCTTTGGGAGCAGTGTTTTATAATCTGGAATGTTTTACCGCAGAGGAAAAATGCACCAGGAATAGTTTATGTACTGCCGTAGTTGGATAACCAAAAGAGAAGGCAGCATCAATCCAGCAGATTACAGCAGAAGGCAGCTTTAATCCTGCAATCGAGTTTCTGTCCCGTCTAAAGTTGAAATATTGAGGGAGTTTTCCAGATTATAGGAATTCTGTAATGATCCCACATTTCTTCTGGCCTTTAAAGAAGGTTTACAGCCTTGTTGTTGTCCCCTGCCTGTCTTTTTTTCCACCCTTTCTGTTGGAATCCCAATAAAAGGCGGCCGCATTTTTGTCTGCGCTCAGCATCCTGTGTTTGGACGCAGCGAGGGTAGAGGGCCCACGGAGAACTCTTTTGCTAACAGATGGGAACTTGTGGGTCCATTAGCCTGAGAATCACGCTCCAACAGGTTCAGTCAGGAGCGCTGCAGAATCTATTGATTCTCCGAGTGAAAAGAAAATTACAATCCAGACATCTAGTTTACAATTCTTTGGCGCTCGCCGGAAAAGCCATCCAATTTATTTGAGCAGCTTGATGAAAACCGTTTCTCGCTGGCAGCCTTGTGGCCCGAGAGCAGAGAGGATGATGGATCTGCGGTGCAGGTGGTCCTCAGGTCCACCTGCACCGCACATCCAAACTAGAGGGCACCGATTTGTTATTAAACCCCCCCCCCCATCTATTAAAACCGCCATTATCAGCCCCGGTTGTACCTATTGCTGGTCATTTTGAGCCCGCAGCAGGACAGACTGGAGCTGATGCCCCCGCTGCTGTGGGCCGTTAATGGGGGGGTAATGGGGCAGAAAGCCTTCAGCATGTCTACTGCTTGGAGGTAAGTACAGATCTGCCGCAGCTGCCTTGTAATGGCTCCAGTGTGTCCTCCTACGCCCAGCGCGCAACACAAAACACTTGTTAACAGGCACTGGCGGGCAGCAGCCTGGTCGTCCAGGGGTCAGAGGTCGGACGCCTGACCCCTGACCTTGTGTCAAAGCGCCCCCTCAACAAGATGACCAACATCTTGTTCTTCGTACTGCATGTGCATACCTGATCTTCCTGTGCTATTAAAATGTTACTAAAGTGCAAATAAGGACTTCAACAAATTGGAACTTTGTGGAGTTCAACAGAAAGACCAAACCACACGGGAAACTAAATGTTTTTCACCTGTGTACACATGTAATTTAAGGGTAATAACACTTAAACTGAGTGACTGGGGTGTTTACATCACTGCTCTGCTTACGTTCAACTTCATTTTTAATCATTTTACAAACATTCTGTCTGATGCCTGATGTGCAGCGTTTAGCCAACAATGTCACCAAAATGGCTTCCAAGTGCGTGATAAAGTATCCACACCCATCATACTTTAACGGAGGGGGTAAGATATTGCAACACAGTATAGTGTGTGCCTCCTCCAACACAAAACTCATCAAATCCTGAAGGAGACAAACGAGTGCAGCAGGAAACGGTGCCATCTGTCAGAGGAGCGTAAGAGGATGAAGCTCCAGTCGAGCGGGCCATCGCCAAGACCGGATGACTGCGGAGCCGAAGTCTGCTCGCACATCACGGTCTGGGCTGCGGCGCGCTGGTGGCAGGCTGACAATTCGGCTTAAACGGAATCCTGAAAGTCGGTTCTGACAGCAGCGACGCGGGCGGAGGGAGGGGGGGGTGGGGGTCTCTATTCTCAGGAGCTTGTTGTGTGCAATAACAATAAAAGCAATCAGAATTTTTGTAGGAAAAAAAATCCCCAACAAGGAACTTGTGGAGGAGCTACTTCTTTAGAGCAGAATGTTCTGAGCCAGGCTGAAACCGTGAGTGGACCCAACACACGTTTAACAACAGCTCAATCCGTTTCTTTGATAAAATATGCAAAGTTTACAGCATCAGTTTGGTGTTTTAACCATAAAATATTTGTTTCGGAACACTGAACACCAAATTAGGATATTAAAGTGTTGTTTTCACACTGATAGGAGGGGGTTGTGTGGTGGGGGGGGGTTGAAGACTGGTGCTGCAGCGGTCAATAGACTGGGTCCTGATCTGCGCGAGGACGGGGGCCCGTTTGAGAACGCCATCAGCAGCCCGAGCTCCAGCGCGAGCTGCTGCTGCTGGGAGAGATAATAGTTCTGTCCCTCTGCAGGCGGGGCGGCCCATTCCTGGGGGGGCGGGCGCTGTCGTGCCACCCAGATTCAAGCGCTGGCTGTCACCAGGCAGCATTTCGCGCCTCGGTCCGCGGCGTCCGCGGGACAGGGGGGCAGCGGCGCGTGTCCCTGATAAATTCACGACGGCGCGTCAGCCTCGCGGTGACTCACGTCTTGGCCCGTCCGCATCGCGCCTTTACGGTTTCACTCAGAACTTGGACAGCCAAGAGACGCCCAGAGAAGTGCAGGAATAGCATTTTGAGCCCAACTTAAACGGGCGTTTACGCTAAAATTGGCCTCATCAGCGTCCTCGTGCAATTCATTTGCGTCCTCGGTACTTCTTGCATCACTGTGTGAAGAAGCCATTAAGGACCGTGCCAACAGAAAGACAAAAGGGGACTTTCATGTGACAGGTTTCCTCGTGCTCTTTCCCGCCGACACAAGCGAGGGTGTGTGTGTGTGTGTGTGTGTGTGTGTGTGTGTGTGTGTGTGTGTGTGTGTGTGTGTGTGTGTGTGTGTGTGTGTGTGTGTGTGTGTGTGCCTGGAGGGGGGCCAGCGTGCAGCATACCTGCGGTGTTTCCTCTCGCTGAGAAAGTAGAGGGTGGCGCAGCTGCTTGAACAACAGAGAGGCTGGAGCGGGCCGCTGGGCCCGCGCCGAGGCCGGCTCTCGCCCTGGCACCGCCGCTGCGGATTTCTGCTACAGCATGTGGAAGTGCTTTTGGCTCAGAGGAGATCTGGCAGAGGGGAGGAGGAGGAAAACGACGAGAGAGCGGGAGGAATGAAAGAAAAAAAAGTCGGGCTGGGCGCAGCGACAGAGCAGCAGCGACAGAGCCGCGTCGCTCTACGTTTTTTTTTGTTTTTGTCACATCCAACATCGCCGTGGCGAGCGCGGAATGAAGCAACAACCGCACGACGATGGCGGATCTCGTGGAGGCTGGGGAGAGTGGGGGGCAGAGCGTCCTCGAGGCGAGCCTGGTTTGACGCCGCCGACCAGATTAGATTAAATTAGCGCTGCTGCCAGGATAATGCAATTTCCTGGGATTCTCCGAGCACGCCGCGTTGGGGTTTGATTTTTAATGCAAATACCCCCCCCCAAACGTGATGTTTGGGGCAGCTTCCTCCCTCAGTCTGACCCCCCCAAGTTTGACAAACGTGATGTTTGGGGCAGCTTCCTCCCTCAGTCTGACCCCCCCCCGACACAGCCCACAGCCCAGACTAGGGCAGGCTCTCAGCAGCGCTGCAGGCTTATCGTCCGCTCCATCCACCAGTCTGGGGGCTGATATTGATGTCTCCCGGGCGTGCTGATAACCATCGTTTTCCTCCCTCTGAATCCTCGCCGCTGTCGCTCCCCGGGGTGGAAGCTCAGCTGTCCCTCTGAAGCCTGTTTTTACTTCTCGCCTCTGCTGTTGTCACAACATTTTCATTATATTGCAGCTTAAGCCCAAAACGATCCACGTGTGAGACTCAACGCAAGGTCATGCAGGGTGTAGCCCAGACGAAACGGAGCGGCGGCGGCGAGGGATCTGCTTGATAATCGCCCTCTTCGTGCCTGGATGTCGCTAATCAAATTAACTTGTTAGCAGTCTCTTTGCTGCAGGAAAAAAAAATGTCAATCTTCTCCGTATCTCCATCCAAAAGTGTTCTGCTTTACTGGAAAACAATGAGGTCAATGTTCCAGTATAAAAGTAGTCCTCAGTACTCAAACACAAAGGAAAGACCAAAAAGACCACAAAAACACCCCGTAAATATTCAGTTCCTCCCTGATGTCACGATTTCATTTTACTTTTCCAGCCTGAAGTGAGCGGACTTGGAAAAAGCAAACCATTGCAGTTTGTTTGCAATAAAATGCAACACGTTTAAAGCCAAACACTGTAAACAATCTGATTGATCCTAAGATTTTTTTTTTTTCAGACAATGAAAGTACAAAAAAAAACTCAAGTGGTTAGACTCTGGTAGACTTAATTATCTTTTTAAATGAGAGGAGCTACTCTGTGGGTTTTGATTTAATTGATTAAATGGCTTTACAGTAATTCCAACTTGGTTTTGTTTTGGACGTCTGGATTCATTTGGCCCCTCTTCTCCCCTGCGCCTCACTTCTATCTGGAATTTGACTCCCTGTCTCACTGTGGCTTTTCAAACTAGCCCAGCACGATGGCAACGGATAACAAACTCAGATTTGATTAGGCATGAATCAGATTTGATTCATGCATACTCCCAAGAAGACCACGTGAAAAAGCCAGATTGAAAATGATTCGTGGCTGCACATGGAGTATGAAACATACATTGATGCAAGGCCGGCAACCTCAGGATCGTCTTTACCGCCTGTTCTCCTTCGCCTTTCTGATAGAAGTCATCAGTCCTGATGTCGACTGCTGTCGACTTTTCCACCCTTTGAGTCTGACAAACTAACTTTTTCCTGGAGAACAAAAGTCATAAATGGCCAAATTCAGGTGCCACGCGTTTTTAAAAAGAAGCCTGAATGGAATCTTTTTAACTCTCCGACTTTAAAAAAAAATAAGGGGATGTTTTTTTTTTTTTGCCCTGCCCGTCAGGTGATTGACAGGAAACCAGGAAAGTCATCCAGGATCGGCGTTCCCACAGTTTAGGCCCCGATTATCCGCATAAACTCTAACTGCAGGCACACATGTTGCCGTCATGTTGTCTGAGGCAGGAAGACATTCAGTTGCCGCTGTCAAAGTTGCTTTTTCTTAATGTCAGTTTCGGGAGTCGGCTCCTGCGGCTGCTGCCAGTTCTGGCCCAGTTCGGCGGGGCAGACCGGTGGGCGTGGCCTCTGTCGCTTGGGTTTCAGACTGGAAGGACGTACGCTTGGAAGCCCGACCGTAGGAGCCGTATCAGCGGAGTGAAGGTGGACAGGCAGACGGAGGACGGAGGTTTCAGCTTCACTCCTTCCGCTTCCGCGCCAACTTGTCTCATTTAAGCTTTTTTAAGAGGTTAGAAAAGCAAACTTCATCAGAAGGTCACTGGTTCAAGTCCCACCGCTGTCCCTCGGGGACAGGTTAACAGAAGTCGCTCAAGTCATTTCCCAAAAAGCCATTTTTCTTTTCCAGCCGAAGTGTACAGATCTCCAGTGTCCCGCAGGATGAGCGCCAACATTTATAAATTTCCCACCATTTTTGAAGCAAAACAAACCGGTTAGATCCGCCGTAGCAGCGTTCCCAGCAGGCAGCGCCGTTAAGACGCACCGAGGGGATCGTTAAGGATCAGATAAGGATCCTTGTCTTTTGTATTACCAAATCCTTCACAATGATGGTACACTGAGGTGCCATTAGAGCAGTTATTTGAACAACTTCCGAGGAGCTTCACAAGTACTTTTACTTTTATTTATAGAGATGATGAAGTTGGATCTCAGGAGGGATCCGGTATCCTTTTATTACAGCCCAAAACAATTCCTTGGAACATCACTTAATCCTGTCAGGAATTCTGGAAGAAATACCTCAGCTCACCTGTTCAGAACCAGCATAGCATAACACACACACACACACAAACACACACACACACACACACCAGCAATTAGCTCACCTTTCAGCCCAACAGTCCACCTCGGTCCAGGCAGCAGATGTTACGTTGGCCCGTTCACGCAGACATGCTTGATCCAAGATGATTGGCCGTAATTACAGGCTGTAAGCCGATAGCAGCGAGGGGAAAATAGGCGTCCCATTGAGATGTCAGTACCGCCAGTGTTTGTGAATGCGCTGAGGCGCTGTCCTGAGGACGGGCCCCGGCGGCGCGAGGGGCTGGCGGAGTGAGGGGAGGCGTCTGGGATTTCAGTAGGAACACCTGGAGAAGTGGAGGAGGTAAAACAGTGAAGGCCTGTTAGTGAGCGGACGGCGTTACACCTGCCGAACGCGCTGTGCAGGTAGCAGCTTACAACAGGCGATGGCTTCTATGTGTCCCATTGTGTTCTGGGTAAATCAACTGGTTATAGTGGGAGAGAGTGGAGAGATGGCCTGGATAATGTGAAAGTGGGGATAAATGAGTCTGAGCCTAAACTGGGAAACTCACAGATGGGCTTAAAATTCCTAAACTTTAGTTTTTTTCCCTGTACTGCCCCTTGTGGCAGGTCATGGAAACAGCAGGTGGCCCCGCCCCTTCGTCGAAAGCTGATAACCCTGCAGCCACTGCGCGTCAACTTAGATTAAATTTTCGGTATCCTGGTGAATTTTGTTTCATCGTGAGCTAAAAGAACACTATCTTCAAAGGCTCCGATCCCAGCAGAGAAAGTCTTGAAGTCGGCTGCAGGGGGAGTTGTCAGCGGCTGAGCGAGTCACGTACTCGTCCCATCAAAAACAGCTTAAGTAACTTTGAAAGTGTGTGAGCAGAGAAGACAAACAGGAAGGAGGAGGCCGGAGAAAACCAGCGAGGCTGGATGTTGGGAGGGCACCTAATTGTCTGCCGCAGCATGTAATGACAAGCTAAGTTTACATCAATCTCTCATTATTAAGATCTATTTACGTCCTGATGCAGAGGGCGAACAGATTCATCTTCAGGAGGTCGGCTCTGCTCTCTCGCTCACAAACAGGAGGACAAGTACTGAATTAGAGCAACGATTAACTCCTGAAGCCTGCTGGTGGAGCTCCAAATGAGCTTGCTGAAGAACAAGTTGGACAATCAAAGGAAAATCCCTTTTTTTTCTTCCTCCGATGGTCTGATGGGAAAAGGTCGTCTCAGAAGGAATGTTGGACTTGGAGATGGACATGGACACTGCTCCTTCCCCTCACTGTAGGGACCTCAAGCCCTAAAACTACAATAAATCTATCACTTGCGTCATCTAAATTTATGCCACATCAGTTTCTTAAAATGATCAAAATTGTTATTTTGCAGAGACGTTATTGTGAAGGACGTTCAAGGTAATGGTATACTGGAGTGAGCAGACACCAGTGTGACTATAATGACCACATAATATACATATTTGCCTGAACTCTGCAGTCAGCCTATAGAGACGGGAACGGGCTCAGGGATTAGTTTTGTGCAGGAATGTTTCTCTTTTGTAGCCTTACAAATAACACCACAATTTAACCAAAACTATGGGAGCCTGGAGGCCTGGCCAAAAAGAACAAAGGGAGAGCGTCTGGGCCAGCCACGCTATGAACCTAGAACCCTCCGCTCTGAAAAAAAGAGCGCATAAATGAATCTGACAAACAAACCCGCAAAGGCTAGAGAACAAGACCTCGTTCCTCCAGAGAAACAAGTAATAAGAGAAAGAAATGTGTTGGGGAGAGAGCACGAGGAAATCTAAATGTGAGGTAAAAACAGCAGATAATGTATATCAAGTTTCTCTTATCCACAAAATGATTACCACACATTAACAGTGTGCACGTTCGCCTGCTCAAGACTGCTCAGAGAACCATCTCTCGCTTGGACATCAGCTGCTGTTTAACCGCTGGTGGCATTTTACCTTTTAGAACACTGCCCCCTATGGGCCGAGGCTACAAGAGGAGCTGGAGGTGCCGCCGCTGGAGAACAAAGGTGATTTATGAAGGCGGAAGAAAGGGATCTTCAGCGAGACTTTTTAATTTGAAACTGAATTTTTGCTGCACAGCAAGCGAGCGTGGGCTCCAGTCACACACTTAAACTGGTGCGAATGGCGGAGGATGAGCAACGCCAGGCACTGAGCCAAGGCAGGTCGGACATGGAGATGAAGAGGAGGAGGAGAAGGATCAAGAGTGGGTAAATACAAGGAGGAAAGGAGGAGAGAGAAAGGCGGATTTTACTCATCTCCATCCTCCTAATAACCCCAGTGGATAAAATATGCTTTGAATAGAGATGATTGCCTCTTTATCACTGTTCTCTATATTTATCCTCTTCACACGCATGCACACACACGAACACGCGCACACACACACACTTCCTCTGTGCAGCTTGTAGCTCGTTTCTCATCCTCTGAAAATAAGCCCCAGTCTCAGTTCTGCTCAGTTCTCTAAAGTCCTGAAGAGATTAACACTTTGAACTCGGGTGGCTTCACTTCAACTCAAGCGCCTCTTTATTAACTTTTAAAGGTAAAGCACTTTAGATCTTGTGGAAGTTCCTGTCAGAGAGAGGGAGGTGAAACGGGAACTGGAGTTCGGAAACACAGAGTTGAATTAAACTTCATTAGCGGGATGGTGAGGGCTTCGCCATATCAGAGGCGACAACAGGTTATTAACCGTGTTCATTAGAGACCCGGGATGTCAAAGGTCAACACCACAAACAGGAAGTAAAACAGGAAGTCCGTATAACGGGGAAATGAAAACACGGTAAAACTCGACCTCATCGAACACCAGACTGACCTTTGCAGCCTTTGCAGAACAATTAAAGATGAAGGATCTCCCTTTTTCCCCTCCGATCTTACAGAAGTAGGACTTTGGTCTCAATCGTCCAGCCTGTCCCTGCATCACAACAACAACCGTAAAGTGTTCGCCGGCGGCCCGAGGTCCTCGTCATGCGAGCGGATCATCGGGCAGAGACTATTTTCCCAGCTGTCTCAGGCACGCCAGGCATGAGGGACCGACAGAGGAGTGACGGATCCGTATCCCCGAGGATTAGCGTGTAGAAGACATCCTGGTGCAGAGCAGGAACGGATTTAAAAAGCACTTTGCCGATAATAACGCAGCTCTGGGGCTGGGGAGGAGGACTGGCAGGACCAGATCCTTCAGGAAGAAAGAGCAGACTGGGGGGGGGGCACACATGCTGGGGAAAAGAAAGCACAACCTCATCCCGCCGCTCTTTGAACTGGGAGCCACCTGCTCGCTCTTAAAACAACTTGTCTGGCGTTTCAGCATTTCGCCGCTCGCCGCAATAATACGGGTTTTTTGGTTTTTTTTTCTCCCTTCCGTGTGGTTTTAGAATGGAGGAATTAGGATTACCTTCACTTTAATTTAAAGACATCAGCCTGCGTGGGCAGACTGCACCTTTAATCAGGTTTGTTAATAGTGTTTTAGGGGAGCTCGTTGCGCCGAGAGGCCTCCGTCGTGGCCGTCTAGACGTCTCAACATCGGGGGGGGCTGTCAGGAAGAGATATGTTCATCCATTCCAGTCACTTCAGCGGGCATCAACAGCCTCCGTCACGCCGCAGGTGGAGGGCACGCCGCGAAATGGCGCCATTGTCGTCTCTCTGAACCATCTGCCTCACTCCCCCCCCCCACCTCGACCCCCCCCGACCCCCCCTCCCTCTACCACTTGTTGTCGCCGCGGAGCAGCGAACAATGGGCTGTCACCTTGTAATGAACCCCGCGGGTGCGAGCCTCTGATTTAAAGCCCCATTATCCCGGACGCGCTTGGGGGGGGGACCGCTGGAATGGCGCACGTTCGCGGCCTCCGAGCACAGATGGCGTGCTCTCGCGTAGCGGCCGATCAATTAACGAAGAAGTTTGCGCCGCCGAGGACTTTCCTCATTCGGCTCCTTCTGGTCAGTAAACCTCTCCAGGAATCTGTTGATGAGTTATTTGTGAAAAGCGGGAACGAGGCTGCCACGTTCCGCACCGCTGAAGTGGAAAATGAGAACAGGCATTAAAATCAACACAATACGGAGCGTTTGTTGAGGGGGGGGGGCACCGCTGACGTGCACGCCCCGACGTGCTGAAATGTTCAAAGAAAACAAAAAAAAAAAGACAACTTCTGTTCTGCTCCGATTGTGTTGACTCTTGTCCCCCCGGGCCGCCCCGCGTCGCGGCGTGAGCCGTGTTTGAAAACGCGGCGAGCGGCGCGGGGGCCCGCGGCGGCCGCGTCCGGAGGCGCGTCACGCGGCTCCTTTCATCTCCCCATGCCGCCATTATGGCAGGTCAGAGGGTGAAGGGCGCCACAGTGGCAAGGCATGCTGGGATACACGGCCTGGGAGTCGCTCTCCCGCCGGCGCTCGAAGCCCTTTGACGGCGAGCGGTTGCTAGGGGACGCTGGCAGCTGCTTCAGCGCCGCGCGGAAACGGACCTTTGGGCTATTAGTTCTGGTCAGGACGCTGTAGGACGCTTTTCAGCACCTGCATTTTAATTCATCTGTATTCAAATGAAGAAGCGTGAAGAGAACTTGTTTTATTTGGATATTTATTCCGAAAAGTACCAGAAAACTTGAAAAATAAACTTCCTTTATGCTAATAGGTGTATGTACTTATAATGGGAAACATCTTGAGCGCCCCCTGGTGGCCCGCCGCTTTATAGCTCATCAGTGATCCCCAATTTTAAACAGCTCGTCGTTGTTGAAGTCAAAGGTCGCGTCAGACAGAGTGTGATGCCTAAAATCCAGCCGTGAAGGGAAAAAAAAAACGTATGTTTAAAGTCAAAAATAGTACATACTGGTCATGTTGAAGGCTTTTTTATCAGCTCTAACATGAATTTAATCACACCCATGATTCTAGCACACTTGCATGATAAACAGTACAATTTAACGTTTAAGAAACTTTTAGTGACAGAGTGCTTCTGCCCTGTGGTAGGCGCTGTGTTTATTTAGGCCCTAAATGTAAAAGCTCAGTGTTAACATTAGCAGGTCGAGCTCACGAACGTCCACTTTCAAAGTTATACAAGCTTAAGAATGTTGTTAAGAGAGTGATGGCTGGCTATTTGGGCCCCTTGTAAAGAGGAAAAATGTCTCGTATCTTAGTTTTACAGGATGTTTTCCAGCCTGTAGTGCAGGATCTAAACAGTGAGTTTCCTAGCTACGAGCTTACAGCTGTCAAACAATCCCACAGGCTGCAGGTTTAGGGGCAGCTTCCAAAAATATGTCTGGAGAGGCTTTTAATCCTCTTTTGAAAAAGTGAAAACTGGCCTCAAAAGCTGTGGCATCGGGAGTGTTTGTAATTCCTCACAGGCAAAGTGAATTCCGGTATCAGTGGAGCGGAATGTGGGATTTCGGCCCTCACCTGTGACTGACGGGCCGCGGACAAAAGCAGATGCTGAGCTCGTCCCGTGACAAAACGCTTAGGCCCGACTGACTCTTGCCTCCTTTCGGTTCCCCAAAAAAACTGCAGGAATTTGGACGGAAGTGCATTAAAGAAAATGTCAGAACCCCGCCAACACCTGACTGCTTTTTCCAGCCATGTCCGGAGCCTGTTTAAGCCTCCGGCGAGACGAGGAGCACACAGCTCCGTCATTAAATAAATCAGACACATCTCAGGCACTTTCCTTTCCCAGAGAGGAAATCCAGGCCTAGCGAAGGAAAGTGGCAACAGAACTGGCCGTCCTGGGTTTGTTTTTTTTTTGTTTTTTTCCGGCGGCGGTCTCACGACCGCTGGACGTGTTCGGGTTCGCGCGGCGAGAAAGGACGGCGGCTCCTCTGCCGCGGTAGCCAGCTCATCAGGCATGCGGCCCCAGCTGGCGCGCCGGCAATATGAAACACATAAACCCTTCTGATATTAATGAGTCTGTCGAGCTGAAAGCCTCTGATGCTCTTCGAAGACAGGCGCTAAATGTCCCCCCCCAGTACCCAGAACACAACATTATGTGAATTCATATAAATGTTCTCTCCAGCGCCGTCCTTGAGTTCCCATGGAAATAATAAATAGGTGGGCCTCCGGTAACTCAATACCCACATATTGCCCGCAGTGGCGGCGCCAAGAGATGAAATGAAATCAGAACAAGGTGATGACAACGATGCCACTCGCGGAGGCCTGAGGGTCCATTCCCCTCGTATTTCAGCACCCCCCTCCCCCACGTCATCAGGTAGAGGACAGAATTTAAAAGGCAGAGGGTGAATACCTGAAATACGGCCCCAATCACAACACTCTAGAACACTGCAAGTGCTCCTCAAGCAGGTGGCGTCCTGTCGTTAGCTGCTCTGGCCCACCTGATGCTTCATGTGAAGCTTCATGAAGTTCTACTCATCATCACGCGCCCTCTAAACGGATCAGGAGCCAGAACTTTAACCTCCTGAGACCCGAGCTCTTTTCTGATATACATTCTTAACATGTCTAGTTAGGATTATTAGACCTGATAAGTATAAAGACTGAGAATCATGTTTGAACAATATTGTGAAACAAGTGGTTTGTGGGGACAATGATGTCCACATACAGGGACAATGATGTCCACATGCAGGGACAATGATGTCCACACACAGGGACAATGATGTCCACATACAGGGACAATGATGTCCACACACAGGGACAATGATGTCCACATACAGGGACAATGATGTCCACATGCAGGGACAATGATGTCCACATGCAGGGACAATGATGTCCACATACAGGGACAATGATGTCCACACACAGGGACAATGATGTCCACATGCAGGGACAATGATGTCCACACACAGGGACAATGATGTCCACATACAGGGACAATGATGTCCACATGCAGGGACAATGATGTCCACATACAGGGACAATGATGTCCACATGCAGGGACAATGATGTCCACATACAGGGACAATGATGTCCACATACAGGGACAATCAATCTAAATGTGTAATAATATAATGTTTATGGGTCCATGTATGTGGACATTTGGCCCCACACTAAGAAGAATTAGCTTTTATATGATAGGTGACCCAACATCTAATGTCCACATGTGGACGCCAGGTCTGAGGAGGTAAAGGCTAGATATTCCCCTCTCCGCCCCAACAGCGGGACCTCTTGTGAAGAGCCAAGGGGCTGTCATCTCTTGGGGGGGGGGGGTCCCCCCAGATGTCTTTTAGCGCCCAGATCTGCCACACAGCTGCCCCCCGTCCGTCACAGCGTCGGCCTGTCCCCCGGATCTGCGCCGATGAGGCCGCTTATCGGCCCCTCCCGCCGCACTTCAATAACACCGTCAGTGTCGAGTTCCCCTTGGGCAGTGTACTACACAGGGATGGGGGGCAATCAAAGGCCACTGTTCGGCGTCAGGGGAGCCTGGCCTCAGTTTAACCCTCATCTGTCCTTTTCTCCAGAGTCTCTAACAGACTGGAAACTGGCAGCGAGTCAGTGTCCAATTTCTCTGCTGGTTTAGCCTCTGAACCGTGAGGACGGATGGAAGAGTGGCTTAACCCCTTATGGAGACCTCCAGGGACGCGGGGGCCCTGGAGCTGGAGGGGCCCTCGATGGTCTGCCCCTGTCTGTCTCATCCTCCTGGTTGTTGCCAGAACTTTTGTGTGTTTTTAATCTTTGTTTTTCCTGACGAGTTCACACTTGAGGCCCGTTTGGATCAACCTGCTCTTCACCGTGAAGAAGAGGAGCTTCCAGAAGGAATCGAGAGAGCGGCGTTGCTCCCCAGAAACAATGCTGCGCTGAATAATCCAAAGAAAGTCGTCGCCAGCAGTTTCACTTCTTTGGGTGGAAGTCGTACAAGTGAAACTGCTGACGCACTGGTCTGAGGATTATCGCAGTGCTTTTGGACAGAGACTCAGTTTCTGGGTTGTTTTTTTTTTTTAATAGAAACTCTCCGAGTGCAGCCAACAACAGTTCCATGAATTAAAAGTAGAAGCACAAACCACACAAGGAAGAAGGTGACGCAAGTTCATCGTCTGATCGGCTGATTTGCTGGGCTGAGGTCAGAAACGAGGTTCAAGTGAGTAGGAGCCAATGCTAACAGCCGGCTGGTTACAGTAGTGGAATTGGGCTACCTCGTCCTTCCCGAGACCAAAACCCTGTCAGCGGCGCTGACAGACACCACCTCGGGCCTGCAGCAGATGGCAGAGCGGTGAACGAGAGAGTAGCTGTTGAGCCCCGACATCCTCGTCCAGGACGGTTGCCATTTGGAGCAGAGAGCGACGAAGTCGAGCAACAAAACCGCACGTTAACCAGGCGGTAACGCGAACGGCTGCTCGATTCCACAAGCTTTTGGTTTAAAAGGGACCCCGCAGACACATCTGTTGACCTTCGGCCGAAAAGAAATCAACGTCCTCCGCAGGTTCGCTGCGATCAGACACATTTGCCCGTCCCGGGCCGAGCCGTTAATCCAGCGGGAGGATGTCAACCTACTGTCCTGCAGCCTATTTTTCTCCTGGAAGACCTGGTGAAGACGCAGCACAGGCCAAGTTGCAGCAGGCGCGCTTGAGGGGGGGGGGGGGGGGTCACGTAGAGTTGACCGCGCCTGCAACTTTACCAAAGTGCACTTCTGCCATTATAAAGTAAGTGCACATGCAGCAGAAGTATAATTCATATCTCATTTACAGCCTGTCTCATAAGATCGGGATGACTCAGAATTTATGATGAGCCATTATTCTTATTAGGCTTGTAAAAGCAGGCATTAGCCCACCAGACATTAGTAAAATTCACTTTACCTAACAAGGGGGCAGGACGAGGTGAGATAACAGTCATCCTCAATCAGCCCTCTGCAAGGTGATGGCAGGACGCCCGATTTCATAACTAGTCCGAGGTGTTCTAAATGGATAGATGACTAATTGTAAAAGCTCCGAAGTGGAGGTGGGAGGGGAGGGGGGGCGTAGCGCGGACAGCTGAGGGCAGGACCCCGGTGCTGCTCCGTCTCCTCCGTGAGACGGCGGGGCGAGGCAAAATTAAGCAAACAAAAGGGAAGGAGCTGCGATGGCCGCATGCAGATAGAGATCCTGCACGGCTGCTTTGGGAATCCCGCACGGGGTCAAATCCTCGCGCGGTGGAGCCGGGGAACGCGGGCCCGGTTCCTTTGAATCTCGGCCCGGTACGACACGGTTCTCGCATGACCCGATGGCCCGGCGGCCTCGGCGGGACAGCTGAGGCCCAGGAGGGAAACAGGTGGGGGGGCCACCTCATTCGAAGAGGTTTAGCAGTGAGGAGCTATCCGCAACCGAGCGGAGCTGTTGGCAGCCCGGCCGCGGCCACAGAACCGCCGGGCCAAAAGTTTGATTTAGTCACAGGATTAAAATGCAATAATTCAGCTTGGATGGAAACAACTTCAGACACATTTAAGCTCAAAATTCCAGAATTTGTTCAGCTGACTTCTCCTCTCAGATTTCTGCCCGTTGCAGCTAAAGCGTGCAGCTTTTAGAACGTATTAAACAATTATGACAACGTGGTGAGCTTCCCCTCAAAAAGGGGAGAAGCAGTTTGACAATGGCAGCTAAATTAGCGGGTACAGTTTCTGAATAAAAGCTAAGCGATATTATAAAACCAAAGGACCAAATGTGGTCTTAGCAATCTACACAATGTGGCTGACAGTTTTACAGTGTTTAGGCCACGCGGTTTGGGTGTGAGATTACAATAACCAACAGTCTGGATTAAGATTGAGCTTTGATCGATTCCCCATTATAATACCATGTATTGCGTTAGCCGACTCCAGGTTTGGGTATTAAATGGCTGTAGTTTAAGTGTGTTGCATAACTCTGACTATAAGTCCTGTTTTGTGTAAAAAGAAACATTTATTTAATGCTGGAGGCCTCAAACACCATTAAGGGATATAATTTCCATTCTACCCGTGTAATCATCAATCCACCGAGAATCCAATTAACATCTGTTGTTGTTTTACTTCCACTGATATAAAAGCGCCATCAAAAATCAGAAGGGGCCTCTTTAGGCGCGAAGGACAAAAATATTTCGCTGAAGAAAATGCGAAATTAAGGCAGAAGCGGCGCTGCGGTGTGATGCCGCTCCCCAGTGACAGCTACGGTTTTGCAGCAAGACGTCGGTCCATCATCTCCAACGGGATCTCCACGCCGATCCCGCATAAAACAAATGGCGGCATCTGACAGCGGGACACGGCGCTTCATCCTGCCCAATCCATTAACCCCGATCGCAAAGCTCCCACAGCGAAGATGGAATGCGCCGGCACCCCGCTGACGGACAGACAAAGAGGAGAGAGAGAGCGGTTGAATGGGAGAAGGGAAACAGAGGGGAGGAGCAGCGACTGCTCCCCGAGACGGGGGGAACGAGAGTAACAAGAATATTAACGGCATTAATACTGGGCATCGCCATCCCAGCGAGGGGCTGCAGACGAAAACATGCTGCCGGAGCTCTGAAAGGATCCCTGCGTGAAAACAAGCCTTCGCCTTCAGCCCGGATCGGCTGGTTACGCAACCCCGAGCGTTACCGCTAACTGTTGCCGTCCGGCGTTTATCGTATTCCCTCGATATTTCCAGTCGGCCCGTCGGCGTGAACGTATCGGACAGCCGAGGGGTCGCCGGGCCTTGGTCGAAGCCAAGCCACAGAGTTGGGAGGGAGGGAGGCTCGCTCCTGCTCTCTGCCGGCTCCGTCAGCCCTTCTTTGTAATTAAAGCGAACCTCCCGCTGCCTCTAATTACTCCCAACAACAAAAGGATGTTTGACATATTTCAGCCTCCTGCTCTGTTAAGCTGAGGCTGGGTGTGTTACCAGATCGTTAAGCGTAGATTACAGCCCGTGAATTAAGATCTAAATGTTTGTACGAGGAGTCAAGGCCGTGAAAAACAACATTAATATTATACGGGGGGGGGACTCATCAGATGGTTTACGTACCTTCACTCCATCGCTGGACTTTGGGTCCTCAGACGTGAAGCAGTCGCGTCAACAACAGCTGTGAAGGATGAAAAAACAACAGTAGCTGTGCGTGAGTAGCTGGCGGCTCACTGGAAAAAGGCCTGTAAGGGTTTCAGAGCGATACATGGCTGCTGTCTCACATCCCCTTTATGCAGGGGTCTCCACCCCCCCCCAGAGGGCCGTGTGGCTGCAGGTTCTGGTTCAACCCAGCAGCAGCAGCACCAGACTGGACTCACTTCATCAACTCATCTGAGTCTTCAACAGCTGACTGGTCAAACTGGGTGAGCTGGACTGGTGGAACCAGAACCTGCAGCCTCACAGCCCTTTGGGGAACAGTTTGGACACCCCTGCCTTTATGACTTCAGCTCTGGCAGAAAGAGCTGTGATCGTCTCCTCTTGCCCAGACAGCAGCAGGGAGAACCGGGCCGGGGGCCGGTTCTCCGGGCCCATTGGCGGGGGCATCCTTGTGAAAGAGGTGTTTTAGGCCGTTTTACGTCTCTGTAACTTTGAACAGCCGCTCGATCCTCCCCCAGACTGGATGATATTTTCAACCCGT
Source organism: Lagocephalus sceleratus (assembly GCA_911728415.1). Taxonomy (NCBI): domain Eukaryota; kingdom Metazoa; phylum Chordata; class Actinopteri; order Tetraodontiformes; family Tetraodontidae; genus Lagocephalus; species Lagocephalus sceleratus. The sequence continues at coordinate 2,057,308 of CAJVRN010000231.1, read as the reverse complement.
TCGTGCGAAGGTCTTTGGCATATTGAGAATACAAAGAAAAAGAGAGTGAAAGAGATGAGTGGGAAGAAAGATGAGCCGTCACGGAGGCACATTTGTGTCAGGTGGCGTCTGACGCGTTGCAGTAATCTATGGGAGCACTTATGTCTGAAACATGACGGGGCATTCATCACGTCCCTCCTCTCAGTCTGTGGCGGGAGAAGAATTTCAATGTGACGCTCGGGTGATAGATCACGCCGAATGTCCCCACGTGGCACGTTCCACACAACCCGCTTCGCATCCTGAGCAGCCGCCTATTTCTAGCACCCCGATGTCAAACTTCCTGTCACAAGGTGTCACGAAAATGCAATGTGGGAGGAGCTCACCTGTGCTTTCAGAGCAGCTCCGGTCCCTGGTCCCCCTTCCCCATTCAGAGTGAGAAGAAGAAGGTCAATAAGCTGGAAACAAGTCAGAGAACTCACCGGAAGGAGAGCTCAAACACGCTGAAGGGGATGATTGGCCGCACAGGTGAGCCACATGAAGGCAATCAGGCAGCACATGACAGGAAAACAGACCTTCAAAATAAAACAGGAAATGAACGCGCATCTACAGGGAAACGGCTGCATCCAAACACACACTTAAGCGGGGCGATCAGGGATTTTTAAAGCCGCTAATGTGGCAGCATCGCGCACCTCCAGGCTGAGGCTTTACCGCCATTTGAGATAACAAAAAGGATGTTATTATTCTGCACTCTCTCTCCTCTGGCTCATGGGAAAACGCAGGGGAGAGGCTGTACACGAGCAATTACTCAGCAGTCTTGTTCAGATGAGGGTTGCACAAATTTCTTCAAAGTGTTCATGAATGAAACTGTTGACGGTTTAAAAATGAAGTCGCCCGAAAAGACAAAAGACCCGTGTTGGTAAAGATTCATGAGCCAGCCGCGCGTGCAGCAAACACGGACGGTGAGACGGCCGTTCGGTGATGTAGATTTGTTGCTCGGGTGAGAATGTAGATTGATGTCTTCACTCTGTGTGTCCCTGCCGCAAGCGCAACACACACACACAAACACACACACACAAACCGTCTGGCCCAGTTTGTGTGCGTCGTGTGTGTCATTACGGCTTGTTTGTCGTCTCTTTAACGCTGACGGCATCTGCTCAAATGGGATCAGGTCGGGTGTAATGTGAGGAATACAAACTAGATTCACCATTCATTAGGGGTCTGGCTCTTTATGCGACGTGCGTGAGATAGTGAAGCCCTGACCTGCTTTGTTACTCCACAGGTTTGACTCCCCCCGCGTGGGTTTGCAACAAAAACACCAGCGCCGAGCAAGGGCAGAGTCACAGAGCGAGGAGGAGGAGGAGGGAGACGTGACGGGAAAAGCTGCTTCCTGTCCAGACAGTGTGGATATGGTGTGATGTGCTGATGTGGAACATGACCCCCGGGCGCATCGCTGCCTCTCTGCACGCCGCCCATTATCTCCCATAGGGTACAAAGCAGCCCTGCTATGGCGAGCATTTCCTGCTTCCTCCAACGTCGGTTACGCTGCACAAGGCGGGAACGCGGTTTCCCGCTGTAACCCAGTGGGGGAGCAGAGGACGGAGGAGGAGCAGCGATGGCTGGGAGCATTGTTGGCAGCGAAGCTCGGGTGAAGGCTGCGAGAAATTATCAGCAAATGTTCAGATTCCGAATTTGGACAAAGCGCTCGGTTATTAAGCGAATTGTCTGGTCCGACCCTGCTGCGGGAACCGCCAGCGGTGGCTGTAGGGATGGATAAAATGCAGAGACATTTCTGTGATTTTTCAATCAGAGCTTCTCCAACGGGCCAAACTCATACTAGTTGTAATGAAAAGAAGGTCTGGTACAAAAAGAGAGGAGGTGGAGATGATTAGCAATAGGGAAGGGAAGGGAACAGGGAGATAATAAAGATGGAGAAACCTGCACAGAACCAAGGACACAAAGGAGGACATATATATCGATTCAGTCACACCAGAACTTAAAGTCACGACCTACTTCTGTTAAGTTTGAAGATCCTTTGAATGTGTAAAGTTTGAAGATTTCTCATTTGGATGATGTGGAGGAAGCTGTTGGGACATGTTTTCAGCAAGTACATTTTCTGTGTTTCCATCGTTCGCAGTGTCGCAAATTGGAAAAACTTCTCCCTCCGTCCCTTTAGGACTGGAGGGCTGTCGGAAATCCATTTCCAAACACCAAACAAAACGACAGACTGTTTTGCCAGAAAGGGGGGAGTTGGGGGGGAAGGGGGGAGGAAAAGAGCCGTTTTGTTTAAACGCTATGCTGAAAACACATCTCTCCCCAATGCACGGCTCGGGCCTGTGCAAAACATTGCCTCTTTTTTTGTGCGTCTGACACTGCCGTCTGTCTGCCGCTTGGCTCAGCTTAGCTCGACACGTCTGTTTGTGGAGGGGGAAAAAAAAAAAAAAAACACCTGCATATCTGTGTCCCAGCTGAGTTTTGCTCAAACGCTGCCAAGTAGAAGCGGACAGATGTGGCGGCTGGATACGCCGAAGACAACTTCATCCCTCTGTATAAATCTGTCTATCAAAGCGGCTGCAGCCGTCCTCCCACGGCCATCGGTTTTCCGTGTCCCGCAAAGGGCGTTGAGCAAGGGCGTTCGGCAGCGAGGAAAGAATGTGAAGGGGAGAGCGGCACTCCCGCTCGACGCGCAGGTCGTCGGCGACATGTGTGGTCCATCACGGCTTGAAGTATTGCCAGCCCGTGCAATGGCGCGTGGCCGCCCAAGCTAACGACGTGTCCGCACCTGAAGAAAAAAAATGGGCCTCTGGCTCAGCGAGGAGCTCGGTCACAATAGAAGACCGTGAGCCATCACAGACCATTTCCTCGAAACTGCAACAGCAGACTTCCGCATGCGCCGTCGCGGCTTCTCTCCCGAGCCCGGGAGACACTCCCCATTAATTAAAGTTCAGCGTTTGCGTGCGAGGCGAGCGGGAACCCTGATCCTCTCACCCGTCCCCCCCGACTCTGCAGATGATTTTAACATCGTCGGCTCGGATTCCCGCTTTCAGAACGCAACAGGTTTCCTGTGTGTGCCGTCGGGGACGACGCCTTTATTTACCTCCAGATGTCATCGCAGCTTCAAACGCAGTCGTCGGAGTCTGAGGCGCCCACGTCAGCTCCTTTACAACCGGCTTTATTGTTGCATTTCTCGCTCCGTCAACTTATGCTGCCGTGTTTGAGGTGAGCTCATGAGATTAATGAGGTGTATTAAGCTTGACAGAACCACTTGAACGAGCTCCTAATATCTTAATCAGCCTTATTGGGTACTTCTGTGATTACTTGGCTAAAGGTGTGAAGGTTACATGTAGACACCTTTTACACATTTTCACATTAAGTTGCCTCGGTGTGTTCCAGCAGTGCTGATTAAATGGAACGAAACACTTAAAATGTACCTATTTTCCACATTTCACAGGAGATGGGTCATTTTGGAGACTCTTTTTTGGGGGAGTTAATGGCCTGGTCGTTGGCGCGAACCACATGTGTGACACATGACCGGGCCACCGTTAATGCCGCTCAGCCGTGCGTCTGCGTGGCGGTTTTTGGCCGCGCGTCGACGTGATGCATTTCCCATTTCTCCAGAGCCTCTGGCTGAGACCGCGCTTTCTTGTAACGGTCTTGTGAATTTGACAATAACATTCCTCCCATTATTGCATCTCTGTAAAAACACGACAGCTTCTCGTGTTTTCGGTCAAACCGGCCGAGCCTCTGACCTGCACACGGGGCCCGTGGGCCCGTAACATTCCCGGTCACTTCCTCGGCTTGTCACTTGGTGCGTATTAAATATTGGACTTGAAGGGTGGGGGGTTGGGGGGGGGGGGCAGCTACAAAGGCATTATTCACTGTGTGGGACGGAGAAGCGAATGAGATCCAGATTGGGAGGCCGCAGATGAAAGTGGGCTCAGAGCGCGGACAGCGAAGTGCTTGTGGGACGGTTCGGAAATGATGTGCGAGGCTGTGAAAGTCGTAGCCGTGCCGTATGGTTCTGGTCACGGCCGGTGAAAACGGCCTTCCCCTTGCTTCTCCTGTCGCCTGCTGGACCGTGAAAATAAAAACAACGCGTCTGCTTTGAGGAGAATACGGAACTAATCAGTGCCAAAAATGCTTGAATGCCCGCTGTCTCCGCATCAATGCATGGATGGGCTTATACATCCCCCCACACAGCAGCGTTTGATTGTAAATGTCCAATAAATAAAGAGTTGCGGAGGCTCGAACAGGAAATTAAAAGCAGAAATTTCCTCCTGTTAGTCTTTTAACATGTCCGTGTGATACCAGAGCTTTTATATACTTTTGTGTTTTACTGCTACTTGCTGCTGTGAGGTCCAGAAGACGTCCCCAACACGAGATGGCACCAGCAGCCGTTATCAGACATCAGCCGTCAGCCCATCAGGGTCAAAGCTCAATAACTGCTCCTTTTAGTTGAGGAAAAGTAGTCCTGGCACTTTTGCGGAGCAGTAATTATAAAACGAAGACTTCTATCTGGACTTCCTGCTGCTTTGACAGTGGCTCACGTTTAATCTTTACCTTTAATTAGTAACACACTCTGTATGTACCTCCTGTATGAAGGCGGATTTACTTCAACCACAGCAAACAGGAGGGACAGTACTTTTTTTTTTGGATATCAAGACACATTTGCTGCTATTTTCTGCACAATTATACAGCGTGTGGGGGGGTTAACTGAAAATAAGCTGAGTTCAGGGAGGGGTACACAGTTGGTTAGGTTAGTCAGTTACTGGAGGTCGTTGACACAAAGGGAGAGTTAACAGCGCACAATAATTTACTCTCCTGAAACCCAAATTTAAACACCAGCGGTCAAGTATGCACTTCAAGCTGCAATTTCTCCCAGAGTTCTGCAGAAAACGTACAGCCGGGTGAGACCCGGGCCCAGCCCGCATGTGTAAATCTCATTAAGTGTACGTCCAACTGTCCGAGTCGAGCAATTACCAAAATACAAATGTGAAAAAAATCAGAAAAGGGCCTCAGTGTTTCTGCAGGGAGATTAATCTCATCCTCGTTGCTCCACTGGCAGGAGGCATTATTCAAGGACCCCACCCCCCACCACCACCACACTCCCCCAGCCTGAGAAGTAGAACCAAGAGCGAACATTTATTCTCCAGCTCTGAGGACCCTGAAAAAACACTCTTGTAATCATGAGAAATTATTGATGTAAACATCCTGATTTACAGCCCACGCACTTGGTGCTAATGTGTGATGTTTTTGACATATACATGGATGAAAGTTGTGTTTTTAGTGCACCAACACAGGCGGTGTTCGCCCTGAGGCCGAGAGGAGCAGACAGCTCAGTTTATCTATCACTTATCAAATGTGAAAGAAATTAAGTGAGCGCCGAAGCAGTCCGAACACGTGGAGTTGAGCGGCGCTCAGAACCTGGCAGTAGCACTTAATTGAAACCGTACTGCTCTCAACAGAACCCGTCTGTGCCAAGTGCAAATCTGCCCGGCATTAAAGAGGAACAGTTAGGGAATCTTTAACGGACCACAATCCATTACCGACAGTCATAAACGTCCTCGCGAGCATACACATTTCTGCAGAGCGGCGAGGGACTACACTCAAAGACTCCTGGTTTATGTGGCCCATAAGTTCGGCCTTTTATGAGGAATTTGTGGAAGTTTGTGGAAAGTGAAGCTGAGGATTCCTCTGCTCATCTTCTGGGAGCATTATCAGCGTTCTCATATAACGCGTATAGAATGAGTCCACGCCATACACACCTCATTCTCTCCGCTTTGACTCCACTTATATTCGCCTCAATCCCGGTGATGCATTCATGCCTGTAACACATTACTCCCACCCCCGCCGCCCGGCGGGTGACAGGGGGCGTCCCGCCTCTGATTGGTGGGCTCCGCTCTCATTCGTCTTTGACAGACGGCGCTGGCCAGCCAGCGCCATCATTCATCTGCCCCGTCACTGACGGGCCGCTGGAGTCGTGCTGGGGAAGAAGTCAGCTCTTGGAAAACCGCAAGCCGGGCCCCCGAGGGCCCCGAGGGACCCCTCAAGACTGTCGATAGCTGACCGACAGCCAGCGCGGACAGTCTAATCTGAACGTTGTGTGCTGGTGGTGTGACACCTGATGTTTGGGAAGTGGCTCTTGGAATTTCATGTAAGAATCTTCTTCTTCACGAGGCCAGTTGAGGCAAAAATAGGGCAGGAATAATAAAGAATAATAAGCCCCTCCAGCTTCTTTGCTGTTGTAGGTTGCCATGACAACGAGAATGAAGATTATGAGATTGCCTTTATTTGTTTAATGACACGGTTGTTTGGAGCGACGGCAAAGTGTATTTTGAGATGTTCGTTTTATGTGTAAAATTTATATGCAAAGTTTAAAGAGAAAATAATGAGTTACATGATTCGGTGACCCGGAAGTGCATGTGACCGGTAGCGCCATCTATTGGGGTAAACGTGGGCAGTGCAGGAAAGGGGAACATGAACAAGGTTTTTACGATAATTTGGACGAGTTCGGCGGGCCGGATTGAAAAGCCTAACGGGCCGTACGTGGCCCGCGGGCCGTAGTTTACCCACCCCTGCTTTAGATGTTTCTCAGCTCAGGGGTCCACGCGTTTACTTTTCTGGTCAGTTTGCATTTGAATTTGTTATCTGTTGTCTGGAGGATAAACCTTGACCGTGATCATGACCGAGGCGGCGACAGCGTTTGACAAATTAACCTTCAGCTGGAAGCAGGGGACCTTAAAAAGAAGGACAGCTGCTGGAGGAATCCGTCACTGTGTTATTACAGATTCAACGGAGCAGCGTAAATCACCCAAACCGTGACGTCCGGACTTCAGCGTAAAAGGACCTAAATAAAACAAGACAGATCAGTGCCACAAAGCCACATTTGGTCCCCTACAGTAGGGCGGCGTCGACCCCGTGACCTCCTCCCATCTCCTCATCGCAAAGTGGCGACATTTTGCCCTTTGGCGCCTTCCCTCCCAAATACATCAAACCACTGGAATGACGCTGAGCCATCGGACTTTTCTTAGAGGAAATATTAACGGCTGCTCCGCTGGCGTTTATTAGCCTTTCACGGGAAGTAATGTTTGTTTAAAGATGACCTTTGAAACAGGCGAAGAAATGACTGAAAGGAGACCTCGCTGTGTTGCTGAAATAATAGCCTTCCTCCGAGACGTCTGGCTGGAAGTCTAAAGATCCCTCTGCGTGTGGTGCTCGTACCATCTCATGTCGAACCACAAAAGAATCCGACATGATTACAAAGTAAACTCTGCCTCCTTTTCTGCTTTTCCAGTCCGAATGTACTTGACGTGTGTCTGTTTGGCATTTGTCCATAACGCACCCTTTCATCCTCTGTGCCAGCTTCCACCGAAGCGTATTTCAGCTTTTTACGGCCACTTTTATAGGAACACCTGGAAGTTGCTCGCTGAAGGTCCCGATTTTGAAATATTACAAACGTTCCAGATCTGCTCGTCCTTGGCAGGCGGCAGCCGCCTCCGAATGCTGAACCGCTTAACTCCATTTGTACCTGACATCCGAGAGCGAAGCGCCTTCCCTCATCCCCCTTCGCTCCTCTCCGGCTCCTCTGCCTCTCCTCATTCTCACGTTGTCTCCGTGCGAGGTGTCGGTGACACGTTGAACTCGCCGTCTGTCCGTGCGCCGCCTCCGGTCTGGCTCTCGCGCGTGCGTTTGGCTATAAAAAAAAATAAAAAAAAGCTGGCGTTATCTAGACCTCCAGCTGGGCCGGGGTAGTTTGCAATCGCGCCGGTCCCGTTGGAAGGCCGCCACAGCGTGAGAAGACGCCGAGGCCCCACTCTGCCTCGACGTGCGTGTTGACATGGCGCTCTTCGCTGGTGCCAAAACGTCTTGAACGCGTTGAGACTCTTTGAACGGCGAGCTCTGAGGGAGTGCGTCCTTTACGTAAAGCAGCAGTGGTGGGATGGAACAACTTACACGAACTCAAGATTTTTACACATTTTCATCAAGAAAAGTCAATGAGATATAAAATGTTGTTGTCTGCATGTGCCTTCAAATGTGTTTCTCTAAATACGTTTATAATGGGATTTTAATTCCAGTTGATCGTCAGAGATGCCATAAGAGAGTTTCCTTCCGTGTGGCAGCGCGGAAAAGTCAATGGCCAGAAGGTGCAGATGAGTGGGTTTGCTTCGTTTTTGACGTGCATACAACTGTTGGTTGACATCGATCTTCATCTACAAAACAGGCATCTGTAGAGCTACACCGAAGCCAAGTCTCAAGTGTTTTTACCTGCAGCCTCTTCATGGACATTACAAAAGGGTCGTTGTATGTTTTGTCATTTTAAGCCCATATTGAGTCAAAAAGTTGGCCCTTTTCTAACATCTTTTATGCTAATCTGTATTTCCTGAAATCTCTGCACGATTACCTGCGCAGAATATTAATAGAATGTGTTTTTTTTACTCCAGTAAATGAACTGAATACTCCTCCATCGCTGCCAAGTTGAGGGTCATATTTCTGACCGTATGACAACTTATAATACTGTCGTGCTGCGGAATGAATCAGACTCTGTTTTACTGTACGTAACTCCAAAATCAGTCAAAACAAACAGGCCTAATATGAGTTATGGTCCTAATGGGCAGTCCATTAATCTCCATGGCCTGCAGCTCTGTTCCCCAGCACTTGTTGTCATCACCGTGTGTGTGTACCGTATTAGCAGAGGGCTCTGGTGTCGCTCCGCCGCCCAGCCGCTGATGGCTGAGGAATGATAAGTGGACGGAGGGCCCTTTGTGGGGGGTGCGCGGCAGCGAACGGGCCCTCGGCCACTGCCAAGCATCCGGTTTCAGGACTCGGGGGGCACAGGGAGTCTTATTCAAGAGGCCTTTGTGCAGCGTGGGTGAACGTAACGGCATCTGTCCTACACGTGCGCAGGTGGCTGAAAGTAGCCGTCGACCCTCAGGAGCTCCGCGGGGAGAACAGTCGGACGCTTGGAAAAAGAGCAGGCCTCATATGAGCCGCTTCGTGAAAGTCATCAATGTAATCAGGTCAAAAATTAGTTTTTAAAAGATGGAGATCAAAGATGAATTCCAGAACAATAAGTGTAAGAACGAGGTCGGTGGGCGTGTTAAAGTGCACCTGTTAGAAAACCGAAGGCCCACCTTCGTTCCTGACTGGAGAAGATTACTTTAAAATTCGTAAATTTGTGGGCTGGTGGCTGCTGATAAGCCGACGATATCTCACAGTGGAGCACATTAAAGGACATTACCTCTGGTTCTTCTTCAGGAGGCTTCTGTTTGTACTTCAAAGGCTTGGATACACACTCGAGCTGCAGCCCTAATCTGAAATTCTCCCACCCTGAAACAGAAAAATAAGATTTTGTTAAAAAAAAATGAAATAACATAAACAGATCCCATGACCAAACATTAAACCCGGCTAATCTGGGATTTACAAACTGTAGCCGATCACCTGCGACAAGCGCGTCACATCGTCCTGAACGTCCCTCTGATCCAGATCCTGAAGACGGGATGGCGCTCAGCTCCGTCCTCCACGTCAAGACGCGCCGCCGTCTTCGGAGCGGCGCCCTACAAAGGCGGCTTAAAGAGCGCGCCTGCGCTGTTTGCGGGAGCCACCGTCGGTATTGTTTTAATTGGATTCCATTCTCTTCCTCTTCGGTTTCAGCCCTCGCTGTTTGTCGGTCGCAGCTCAAAGGGGCCGCGTCGCCACGGCTCCCGTCCGCATTAGCCGCTCGTCGCTTTGTCAAATTGCCATTCTCCACCTTGTGGGCCCGTTGATATCATTTCCACGCTGCTGATTTGCTTTGCTTCGCCCTGAAGGGTTGTTGCCTCAGGAAGTGATTGCGGCGCCGTTTGGAGGCCAGCGATACCTCTGAAGGCACCGACCAGAGACGCTAACCTGCTTTAGTGCCGCAACAGACCTGCAGATGTGAGGCAAGGCTTCAGTGGAGGAGGCAGCGCTGTGGCTTCGTCCTTAGAAGAAGACTCAGGACCACATCAAGACAGAATATAACTACATTAACTCCTGCTTGCGCTGGTGCATTCTGGGAGAGGAGAGACTGGGGAGAATGGAATGGAGGAGGGGTGGAGGAGGAAGAGGTGGAGCTGGAGAAAAGTGAACTGTGAAGATGAGTCAGAAATGTGCATTTGTAATCTGTAATCTGTCGCAGCTCTGAGTAAAAGCTCAGCTTTTGGCTGTCTCAGTTTAAAGAAACACAACTCAAATGAGATCCTCATTTGAGATCCGGTAAATATTTAACTTTGCGCTCGCACACAAGCCACAGGGGGGAGCAACACATGTCAGCAAAACTGTGTCTTTTTCCCTCTTTCATGACCGTAAAATCCCCACGTAAGTAAATTAACCAACTGCTAAAGTTAAAATGATGTGTATCTAATTTGAGAGTATTTATGTTGGCCGAAGTAAGCGCCAAATGAGGCAGCCAATGGGACGTGAAAGCTCAATGGCCACACTTGGAAATGTAAACGCACTCTGAGGGGCTAAATTGGCTTTTTTTTACTGTGGGAAGGATGGGAAGGCACAATATATCTTGCTTTTATTGTCTTTCTTATCCTCTTGAATATTAAACAAGAGACGCTCTGCAGAGCCCAGCGAGTTTGAGCAGTCGATGTTGAACTCTGGAAGGTGCGCCCGGCCCCGTCCGGCCTGGTTCGACGTGAGAGCGTCCTGACAGATGATTCACGAGAGGACTGTCCGAACTGATCCAGCCTGGGCACTCGTACCTGCTCCCCGTCCAGAAAACGCACACAACAAGCAGAGACGGGTCATCTCAGGATGCTCGAGCGCTTGAGCTCAGGCCTTTGGACTTTATTCCAAAGCTACAAAAGTCTCACAAATAATTGTTGGGATACATTTAGAAGGAAAGTCCCTTTTAGCATCTGATAAGGAAAATGAACAGATGGCAACTACATTTTTCACCAGTTCGTTTTTAAAATTGTGAGCTTTTCGTGAGATCTGAAAGAAAATAAATCAAACTTCAGAATTGATTTTGTTCTTGGAGACTTATTAATGTTTATATCTGGGTGGTTTTCCTTTAACATGAGTAAACCTGGGTGCATTTTTCGCAATTTTATCGGAAATTTGAAGAGTCATCAGGCTCCTCAGTTAATTCCATGACATCTAAAACAAAGCGTGGCTTCTTTTCATCCAGCAGCTCTTTGATTGTGTCCCACAGAGCTTTGTGGTTGCTGGGGAAAGTTACATTTTTCTTTTCTTTTTTTTGGAGCACATTAAAAGAAGACTTTTTTTTGGAAATGATATGCAGCTCTCTAATAAAAATGAGCGTGCATCTTTCCAAGAATGTTGAATTATATCTGCGAAACCTCAGCATCATTGTGAGATGCTGGTCGCGGGTTTGAGTTTGGGTATTTCGGGCGTGCAGCATTTTTACCATCGTTGCTGCTGGCTAGCTCCACAGGTTTAACATATTTATGAACCCTGTCGAGATACAAATCTGACCTGCCCTCTCAAAATATGTGAAAAAATCCATCATTGGCTTTTCGTGGACTCCTTTTCAGGCCCTGGTTCCCTGTTAGCACCTTTTTCATCATCCAAAGCATGTTTATAAGTACTATAGGAGCACAAGTGCTGTAGCCCCTGACCTACAGCAGACTGTTTACACATCAGAACAGGCACCATAAGTGATTCTTATCCGTCACTCTGGCCTTGTATATCGCACCGTGTGGTTTGAAATGTGTTATTCTTCCCCGTGTGTTTGGGCCAGGCGGATGATGAAACGCCAGCGGGCAAGAGTAAAATAAATCTGAAATGATAAGAGGGGAAAAGAGGGGGATATCTTTTATTTGGACCTGGGCGAGGTCACGTCCATTGCAGGGCCCCGTGGGCGTGAGTGGCGGGTGTGTGTCTTTTTTTCCCAAACATCGCATCGCGCCGTGAGGCCGGATGTGGTGCTCTTCCTCCTCAGAATAAACAAAAGCCCACAAACGCCACGTCGGACTGACACGAGAAGAACCCAAGGCCTCGCTCCGCCGAGCTTTGGCAGCGCCTGAGCGCTGAGAGCTGGAACTTCCTGGCGTGATTGTGTTATTATTGCGGCGGTTAGGAGCCAGAAACTGAGTTAGCTCGAGAGCATTTTTGACCAAAAACAGCAACGAGAGCTGCGAGTTTTCAGAACAAGTCTGTGCTGTCTCTACCAGCGGCCTTGAATGGGTTTTAATTTCCGAGCTCGTGTCTTCGGTATGCGTGCAGAAGAGCTACAAACGAATCCACGAAGGAGGGTCAGCAAGGAATTTGAGCGCATTTCCATAAAAGTCAGACGATGAGTGATTTAAATCAACACGCTCCGGGTCCAACTGTGGATGGATGCGAGATAAGAGCGGACCCTCTGCCAGCGTATCAGCGCTTCCATCTGAGGCTGGACCGTACCAGCGCGCTCCAGGATGTTTCTCACTCCGTGTAGGAAAATGTAACTTCACCTGGGCTTTGAGGGCCTTTTAATCCCAGTTACTGTGACATTGATAGCCGACCCGTTTGGGACCCGGCACGCCGGGTGCCAAATTCTTCGGCTGCGTCTTCATCTCATGTCCAGGAAAAACAACAGTAAAAAAAAAGGGGGGTTGGGGGGTTGTGGAGCCAACAAATTCCATTAGGTTTGGTATCAAGTTGATCCAACACCGGTGTTTTATCATCCCTCCATCCATCAATATTCTGGACGAAATGAAGAACTCACCCAGGACGGGTCACGAGAACATTCACGCCTTTCAGGATTTAGTGTTTCAAATGCCTGTTTTTGGACCGTGGGAGGAAATCCGAGTACCTGAGCATGGAGAGAACATGCAAAGACTGGAACTAGACCCAGAACCTTCTCACTTTGAGGCCACTTCTTGATTTCAGCCTTGCTTTCCTGACTCATCAGCATCTGGATTAAAGGTCAGTGTAAGAGAGTAAAAGGTTCTGGTCAGCAGTAAAACTCAATATGGTCAAGGGTATTAGATCCAGTTCACTTTGTGTAACCTGCACAGGGGGAAAAAAGGTTCAGGAAACGAGGGACAAGAACCCCGGAGCAGGAGAGGGACGTGGTTAAAAGGATGAACCATCGGCAACAAAGCATAGCTGATTCTGAAAACTATGAGATAGGGGAGGCAGCTCCCAATACATGTGAGGGCAGAGGTTAAACCAATGATCTCACACGTGGCCTGTGGACCAGCGAAACACTCTCGCCCGCCTGGGCTGCACATTACTGTTACAGAGCAGAGAATTATGGCTTTTCTGTATACACGAGTTACGCCAAATGGATCTGTGATTGCAGGCCACTGGTTTATTTTTAATTAGTCACGGGGAGCAGTTCTGACAATTCTATGGGCGACACGCTCATTTTTCTAAACATTAGTCTCCCTCAAGTCATAATGTTTCTTTTTGAGGTCGGGTTTTATTTCAGATTAATTAAAATTTGGGGCCACTTCTGATGCCTGCTGGGTTTACAGCGTGTGTAGCAGCGTGTCGGGGTCGTAGTGAAAGTTCAGTACCAGACAAAATCAGACCTGGAAAAACAAACACACGTCTGGCAATCCCGTGTTTTCTGAGAGCTGCACTTAAAAATATCTGCTTGTCCATCGCTGTCAGAGAAATATTGGACTCTTTTTAATGGAAATTTGCATCCAATTTACAGCCACTTGAGGTAATCGACCAACTCACGCACCACTTAGAGAAGAAAACCTCCACATTTCTCAAAGAACCCTATCATTTTCCTAACATGTGGTCATTAAGTTGTCCGTTGCCTCTGCGGCAATCACTCAACCGTATTATTCCAAAATGGCAGCTCATGTGAAAACATAAATATAAGTTAACTCATGTCTGCTTCATCAATGGAGCTCAGACGTGTCATAAATAATTTTTAAGATAACAAAACAAATACGGGCCCATTCATGGTTGCACTTGTAATGGAAACCATCAGCGGACCAAACGTGCGGTTTCTTACCAGATCCAGGCAGAAATGGCGAAATTTATCTTTTTTTCCTCAGATTTCATCCATTTGATCATTTATTTTTAATCAGGCGGCACCGGATAGGTTCCAAACAGCCACAGAAATCCACCAAACGAGCAACAATACGTCCTTTCATGCAGATTGTTTAAAGAACTGACAGAAACGTAGGAAAATCTTTCACAGCTAACATTAAATCATGACAGAAGTTTTCATTCTCGCACACTAAACGGTCCAACGTGAATATGTTTCACTGTATGCTAACTGATTTGATTCCGAAGCTTTTTTTGACAAATAAATTCAGTTTTATCTGTGGAAAAACCTAAAGCTCACCAACTGTGAGATATTAATATGTGCCAGTTTTACTTTAAAAAATAAAGATCACAGAGGCTGGCAGTGTCCCTCATAACTAAATTTAGTTGATTCGAACCACGTGAACTGCATTCGCAAGCCGATCTGGACGGCTGCAGACTTGAAACTCGCATCGAAAGATGCCCTTTGATGTCGCCACATCAATGCCTTCGTACACGAGCGTCGAGGCGCGGAAGAGGGAAAAAAAACAACAAAAAAAAACGCGATGGTCTCGCGTTTCCAACTTTTCACGTGGGATCGGGTTTGCGTACGTGTGCGGCGCCTCGGTGCTCATTGAAGGTGCCCGAACGGCGTCCCGCGCACCTTGTTTTGGTTTGAGCTGCTTGCTTCCTCGCCGCTGCTCCCGTCCGTCACGTGCGCGCTCGGCCCCCCGGCCGCGTCATTCTTACTTCACACTTTAACGGGTGAAGGAAAACAGCGCGCTCGCCCAAGCGCCTCGGCAGCGCGGCGGCTGTTACAGGCTGCAGCTGCACCAGGATCACTTACATTCTTCATCTCACCTTGTGGAGTTTTTTTTTTTTTCCAACGAGAACTATAAATTCTCAGGCCTCCTGCAGCCTTTTCTTCCTCCTCGCTTTCCTCCCAGTAACGCGTTAACTCTCACTGAACGAAAAACTGGATTATTGGTGGTCTTTTGGGAAGCGAGCGGGGGCCAAAACCGTTGAGTCATGAGGCTCAAGAGGGAGGGAAAAGAAATATTACTGGCACACAGATTTGCAATAAATGCCCAAAGATCTCTGCTGCTTAAATAACTAATTCTCATTTAGTCATTAAGCAACATAAACACCTCTGGGCAGACGTAGGAGGATTAACTGATTTGCCCTCACTCAACACTGTTTTGATGACGTACTGCATCCTCAATCTGAAGAGAGGCACTTCAGGGATATGAGAGAATCTTTTCAATCATGTCGGCCCGTAAGATCACCGGTATTTCCTCCCCCTCCTTCAGAGCCTTTATCGGCCTTCTCCAGCCTCCTGCAGCTTCCTGGGAAAGAGCCGGCCGAAACGCCAGAAGACGCAGGAGAAGGTTAGTCATCAGAAAACGCTTGGCCTTTGGTGATTCGGGGACTCCTGAGTCACCGCTCGAAACATTCAACCAACAGCTGACACCCTGAAACAATTAGGAGCCTAATAGGTTTGTTTTCACAGCTGTAGCTGAAGGTGAGGA
This sequence comes from Lagocephalus sceleratus, assembly GCA_911728415.1. Lineage (NCBI taxonomy): Eukaryota > Metazoa > Chordata > Actinopteri > Tetraodontiformes > Tetraodontidae > Lagocephalus > Lagocephalus sceleratus. The sequence continues at coordinate 2,041,847 of CAJVRN010000231.1, read as the reverse complement.
GCCAGAAGGCTGCGAGCGACACAGGGAAAATAAAGACCCCTCAAAAGGAGGAAAAAGTGCAACATTTTGCAAGATAAAAGACTGAATATTAAACTGCACGCTGATTTACAAGCAGATAAGAACTCCAGGCTCAAGCAGACGCCAAAAGTGACGTCAGGTAGGCTTCATCACGCGCAGTCTGGACGGGGAGTCACCACTGGTGAGACGACCCACCATCAACCCGAGGAGCCTACTTTCAATTAGCGCTGAAGAGTATCAGCAAAGCAGCATCTGGGCATGGACCAAAAGATTGTTTTCAGGCTGCTCCTGATTGTGAGCAGCAGATCTAAGCCGGTTTAGAATCTCTAAAGGTGTAAATTCATCTCACGATCATTAAACTGCTCGTCTTCCTCAAATATCAGCCGTGCAGCGGGTCACGGCCGACGCTGCAGGAGACCCTGGGAACGAAGGCGCTCCACTCGCTGACCCAAAACATCTGCTGCAGATATGGGTCAGCTTTATCTGCGGGTCCGGCTCAGAGGTCCTCCGGCACAGGACGACCGGCCGAGAAACAGAAAACGGTATGAATCAACCAGGCGGGGCGTTGTTTCCCACCACTTGTGTCAACAGGCCGGCGCGCCCGCTGAGCTGTGAAACAGTCGGGAGAGGACGCCTGTTGTTTGTCCACGGTTCCACAAAAGGCTCTTCCTGCTCCAAGGTCAAGTGGGGAGAAGGTGTAGACCAGCCCGCTGACGTCTGCTGCGCCTCCTCGACCACCAAGAGGATTCTGAACTTTTAAATGACACGTTTTGGGGGGACGTTCCTCCGCTACGATCAAAATCCAGCCTGTGAAACTCCCCCCAAAAAAAGCGGAAGTTAATGGAGCAGAACCGCTCAAACACACAAGCAACGAGTCTCCGCTTGGTCAGATTGTGTCTAAATGTGTGAATCAGTGTGAGGAGAGCACCGATAAAGGCGCCCATTAGCTGTCCCGGACCCTCTCCCACGCCGTTTTCCCCGCTGCCTTAAATAGAAGCGCTTGAGCTTCACACCGCAGGCAGACGGCAAAGAACTCAGCGAGATAACAAAAGCTGCATCCAACAGCCCCGCGCGTCTCGTTTCTCTTCTGAATTAACAACAGGAAGTCGGGTTAGATGCCGTTGGCCTTGTAATTTTTCTAGTTGAATTGACTTATTGTTCAAAGGGGGTCCTGGCCCCCCCTCTCCCTCCCCCGCTAGACGAACCTGACCTCTTAGAGGGGAAGTTTTACACGGTTCACCTTTGACTTCTGTGTCTGCACGCACGTCTACGAAAACAGCGAAATTATGACGGTCAACAGTGTCGCCTGTGTGTGTCTAGAGCAGCTCTGTGGAGACCGGGGGGGGTTGGAGGGGGGTGTAATAACATCGCAGGTCCAGCTTTCTGTGGAAGACACCCTGTTTAAAATGTCAAAGACATCGCCGATTTCACGCTATTATATTTTGTGTGACTACTACTGAGCCACAATCTGGAAAATGGAATTGGAGTCTGATGGAATTGGAGTCTGATGGAGTGGGGGGGCGTCTGTCAGCCCATCGGAAGGCTGGTTGATCTCAAGGTCGCTATATGGATGTGAGGACACGATCATGCTGTCGTTTAAATATAATTTGAACAATAACAGCAACGACGTATTCGTGCGTGAGGAAGAAGGGCGTCCGCAGGCCCCGTGCGCCCCCTAGAGGACAAGATGTGGAAAACGCGTTCTGTCTGTCAACAGAAAGTTAAATATTTACTTGAACACTGAAATAAATCCCGTGGCCTCTGGTGGGGCAGCGCTGGCGTTTCTGGTTTCTCTCTCGGTCTTTCGTGTGGACTAGAGGACAAACCTTTGATAATCTGCAATTATCAAAATCCATTCCAGATGTCCTGCTGTGTATCAAAATGACTTAAAAATAATAAATTAAATTAGCATAAATAAAATCATGAGCGGTGTGGGGGGGGGGCTTCCAGTGGCAGCAGGTCTTGCAGACGCTGAACTCTCGGTGAGCTTCGGTTCCTCACATCATCTGTTGGGTCTCTGATCTTCTGATCGTCCTCCTGTGGGATGATCACTGTGGTTTCTCCAGCTCTGGCTCAATCAAAGGCCCATCAATGCATCAAGGTCTGGTTTATAAAAACAAGAACCCCCCTCCCTCCCCCCCAAACATACACACACCAACCGCCACCACCTCTGAGACAGTGCAGACATCTAATCAATGAGCGTTCAGGAGCTGTCTTATCTGTTTGGCCCTGTTCCTGTTAATTACCTCCCGTTGCTCTGGCTGTATTCCTTTTTTGTTTTTGATCAGTATCAAATGCAAATGTGGTCAGGAAGGTAGACGGATCCCTGCTGAGTTCTGCTGGAGGAGCACGACTGTCCGCGCAGGCCGGTACCCGAAGCCCTCCGAGGGTCGGGGAAACTCGTCTCCACCGTGTCGCTGCTCTGTCAGGCTTTGAGGGTGTTCCATTTTAAGCACGATTTAGTAAGAGGGAGATCTTTGAGTTCCCCATGAGGACGGATACATTTACATACTCATTGCGTATTTGCATGCGATGCCTATCTCGTTAGACCCGGTGACGCTGTGATATCAGCACAGCTCCGGGGCAAGTCAGTCACCCGTCTGAGTGACATGCAAATGGGGGGGAAAAAAAACAGCTTGCTGGTTTGTTAATCATACGCTGCACCGTGGTTGGCTGCAGACTGGCCTGAAGGTTGAAGTTCAGGACACCGCATGACACAGTTTGAGAAATTTATTTGACAAATGAATTATGATGCAAATATCTGCCTCTGGAGGTAAAGATCCAGGGGTCAGCTGGGTCAGGGGAAACCGTCTTTCGTCGCCTTCTTCCCTGTCAAACCCTTCAAGCGACCCATCACGCCAAAGTAATCCTCCTCTCGCCCGGCCAAGCCCCAGGCCTGAACCGGGGAGCAGGAGGTCTAAGAGCATTCCTCCATTAAGACTTTCCGCTTTTCCAACTTTGCTTAGATTTACACGCCAATTACCCCCCTACGGTCCCCTCGATCCTGGACAAGAGGACCCGTACCTGATGAGACAAAGGAAAGCTGTTGCAGGGTAGCAGGAGAGAGCTGCACTGATGCCTCATTGTCTCCAGTTTAGAGCTGATCAAATTAATCAGCAGCTTCAGAAAGAGGAGCCTTTCTAAAGTGGGACTTCGGACCCCGTCAGAGCTGCTCAGAAGCCTTTGTTACTCAGGGCTGCCCAGCTGTTGTGCAACACAGAGGACCTTCTCTGTGATCTCCAACCTTCTCCACCTCTAATGACGCCCTCCGGGTGGCGAGGCTGAAGGGCGGGTGATGGGGGTGACTGGGGGACACTCGCCACTCTGAAGACCAAGGAAGCTTGGAACAAAGTTCCCAAAGATTTGAGACTGCCGAACTCCTTTAAGTATCACACAATGCATTTCAAGATTAACCAATTGTGTGTGTGGATATAAAAGCCTACCATGCTTTAACTGTTTCAATGTACCAACACACACAGATGATGAAGGCTAAAACTGACTGGTTATACCGGGACAGTTTAATGCATGTGGTTATTTAACAATAAGACATCAAGTATTAAAATACAATCACAGCGAGGAGGCATCTTGCTTTTGGAAAAGTGGTAGAAGTTTTATTAACTAAAAGATGTTGTATAACGTGAGTAAATCTGTTAACCGTTTTTGTTGCAGTAGCTTTAACTCTTAAACTTGTGAAACACCGCCTCCTAGCGGCTCTGTGGTGGAACGTCACTCCTAAATGAGCATGCGTGGGCACATTTGGGCTCTCAGCTCGTCCAGACATCCACTTTGTTTCCCTTCAGCCTGGACGACATCAACCCAGACAACCCCGAGGGCAGCGCTGCGAGGTTGTGCTCTCCCCTCCCTCTGGACTGACCCCCCCTCAGAGTTAAGACTGACCCACTTCAGGACCTCAGGAGTGAGGCAGCCCGGCCCTGCTGCTGCTGATTTGAGGACTCTGGCCTTGGGGGGGGACGGGGTCGCGTGTCAGAGGTTGGTGAGGAACCCTCTTTTTCATCTTCTCATTTAATCCCTTCGCCCTCGGGAGCGCTGACGGCACGACGCTGCCGCCTTTATCTGTAAAAGACAAGTTTGATTTCAAGCAACTGGTCTTTAAAACCACCGTCTCAGCTACAGCGTCGTCACCCTGGACTTGAGGTTTGGTGGAGGATGGCGGGACGGCGCTCTGGTGCAACTGCTTGGATTCAGCAGACGTCTTGACATTCCCCTCGTCAGTCTTTTCCAGGTGATCCGAGAACTCCTCGGGTGAACCAGCTCGGGCCCGGCTCCCCTCTGCTCCATAATCCCAGAACACTTTGGCGAACTGGAGGCGGCTTATTCTGGATTTGCTGTTCACTAAAATACTGGAGGAGACGGGGAGGCGGATGTTGAGGACCGTCAACGGAAGACTTTCAGCCGAGCGCGTCGGTCTCACCCGTCGTCGTAGAAATGCGCCGACAGCATCCCGACCATCTCGGCCTCTACCGGGAGGACTCTCAGACAGTCCCCAGTCAGGAAGTGGAACACGCGGACCTTTCCGTCCACGCAGCCGGTCAGCACACGGAGGAAGACGAGAGTCAGAGATTTGACCTCCCTGCAGGAAAGTCAGCAGCAGCGGGGGGCGGGTTTAGAAAGGACGCCTGGACAAGGACGCCTGCACAAGGACGCCTGCACAAGGACGCCTGCACAAGGACGCCTGCACAAGGACACCTGCACAAGGACACCTGCACAAGGACACCTGCACAAGGACACCTGCACAAGGACACCTGCACAAGGACGCCTGCACAAGGACACCTGCACAAGGACGCCTGCACAAGGACACCTGCACAAGGACACCTGCACAAGGACACCTGCACAAGGACACCTGCACAAGGACACCTGCACTCCTCCTGTTAAAGTGGCTACCAGAGGCCCGTTTTGGACGGAGACGCAAAAGCACAAGTTGTCGTCAACTTCCCAAAGCAGTGATTCCCAGAGGAGCCGTCTTACCCCGGGTGGTTGAAGGTCCTGAGGGGCTGTTTGACGGCGCCGTTGAGGCTCCAGGCCATGACCCGACCGTCCACGTCAGCAGACAGGAGGTGCAGGTCGTCCAGGAACAGACGCCTGACGGAGCTCTGGTGCGCGTCCAGCACCTTCGGGAACAAAAGACGGAATTCCGAGCACGTCCGGGGTCGCGGCGGCCTCGCCCGGGAGGCGGCGCGGTCCCGTTCCTCACCGCGAGCATCTGCGCACTCTCCAGGTCCCAGACTCTGACCAGGCCCCGCTCACAGCTGCTGCAGACGCTGGTGGAGGTGATCTTCACACACTGGACCGGGGTGGGATGCTTGAAGTTGCATTTCACCAGACGCTTCTTCGTCTGAAGGTTCCACACTGGCGGAGCGAAACGCGAATATGAAGCTCCCGTAAAATCAGCATGTTGGTTTTGGGTGAGGAAACGGCGCAAATACGCCACAGAGCTGGCGTTTTTGTTTGTTTAAATACCCGAGAGAGGGGGGCGTGGCCAACTAGATACAGGTGAGACACGTTGGAGAAGGTAACGAGGAGGGAGGGACAGACAGAGAAACCAGAGCAGACAAACACAACCTGACCCTCAAATAAACACAAACATCAAGTCTGATGATTCTTTTTTTTCGACTTTTCTTTGGGTGTAATTGATAACAGCACCTTGGTGGTCTGAATGAAACAAAAATAAACACGAAAATGGGGAAAGTCCCAGGAGCTGAGTATTAATCACACCCAGATTATGGGTTTGGATGAACCTTTTCAGATGAGCTGTTTACGGATGCAAATGGAAGACAACTTAAACTGAGTCACATCTAAAAGTCTGTGGGTCTTTGCCTTGCTATAATTCTCCTGGATTAAACAGAAGCCTAATAATAGTGAGATTTCCGAGCATGAGACGTCCACATAGGGACGGTGATGCTGGAACCCCGGAAGAGGCTACGTACCTCTCACCAGATGGTCTTTAGCTCCTGAGACGAGCCTGTCGCCGTGGACGTCCAGGGAGTTGACGGCCTCGCAGTGACCGTACAGTATCGCCCAACACTCGCCCGTCTTCAATTCCCAGCACCTGCACATGAGACGATGAGCCCATCCACCAGAGACGAGCCCGTCATCCTCGGATCTTCATTCCAATTCAAATTGGGATGGTGCGGAACATCCTCCTCCTCCTCCTCTTCCTCCTGCTCCTGCTCACCTGATGCTTGAATCCCGGCTCCCGGTGATCACCAGGTCTCGGTCCTCACAGAGCACCACCGCCCGGATGCTGCCAGAGTGACCCTTCAGAGCTTTCAGCGATTTAACTTCACACCCCACGTAAAAGAGGTGGAGCATGCGGTCTTTGGAGCCCAGGGCCAGTAAGGATCCCTTCCTATAGTCCATCACGCGATGGGGGTCTTCTCTGTGGACCGGACAACGTCAGCTTTGTGTCTGGATTCAGACGCTCGGGTTCGACTCACTCACTTGTTCAGCAGCACTTGGGTGAAATATGTACCACAGTACACGTTTCTCTCCTCCATCCGCAGCGTCTTGGTGGGAATTTGGGCATAAGCACCGTTGAAAATGTCCACCTGCGTAAACAGTGAGGAGCAAACTCTTCATGGGTCTGAAGCTTCTGAAGAAACCGATGATGGGCACACCTTCTGGTCACGGGGGTCCGCTTCCTCCTCGTCTTTTAACGGTATGGGGACGTCAATGAAGTTGGCATGGGTGTGATTGACAATCTCCATCCTGCTATATTTCTGGACCAGAAGAGAAAAAGATCTCCACCACCACGTGTTTCTTCAAACACTTTGAGTTCATCATTCTAAAGCCTGGGAAAAAAAGTCCAGCAACAAATGCGGTATGTTGTAAAGGTCTCACCCTCGTCATCACTTTGAATTGTTCCTGAATACTTTTCCTGATCCTGACTTCCGCCAGGGTTTCCCGTGCGAAGTGCCGCCACGTCGGGCAAACCTTCTGACAGCGCCTCAGGGTCCGTGCATCGAACAGACCTTGTGGAGGACAGCATACGTCCCTAAAACCTGCAGGTTTGAGATGTTAAGGTCTTTCGAAAGCTAAAAGCTGCATCACCTAGTATCCTCTTTGACAGATGTCCAGGTAGGCAGCTGATGAAGTCCCGGTATCGGCCGACTCCAGACATGGACTCTGAGGACCCCGGGACCACCATCAGAGCAGGGTTCTCCGAGTCTTCATCGTGTTGGTCAGAGCTCTGACAGCTGCCTGAAAAACACGGAACTTCAGCTTTAGCAACGGGGTTTAAATGGGTTGCTTTGAGCAAAAGTATACTTTTCATTTCAATCTTCTGTCGCGAAGAACCAAATGTGGAACTCTGTCGACGCCTATCGGCGAGAAGTAGACATTGCAGCCTCAAGGAGTAAAGTCAAACAAGTCAAGTAAAGCTCCACAAAATTGAACGTATCTATTTTTTTATTTTTAAATCTATTTTTATTTACCATCCGTGTGCAGAATCCCTCGCTCTTGTCTGACCAGGAGGACGCTGGCCAGGTTGGCCGCCATGCGTAAAAGTTCCGAGTCGCAGAATAAAAAGAGCCGGAGGAGGTAGCGTGATTGGGTCAGGTCTGAGCTCCGGGCGAACCAGTCCAAGACCTCCTGCAGGTCCAGGTCCGGGGGGGTCCCATCTGACCCCCGGTGCCCCTTCCTGGAGGGGATGCGTTTGCCCTCTGACCGGCCGTAGTTGAGCAGAGCCGACGAAGGGGAGCCCAGCGCGCCCCGGACGGTCTTTAGGACGTCGGCACCGGTGCACCGCAGCAGCAGATCCACGACGAACCTCCTCCTCGGACCGTCTGAGGCCGTCCAGGAGCGGCGAGCGGAGCCCGGCGGCTCCGGGGCGAACACGCAGGACGGGCACACCCCGCACAGCGAGGAGCAGCAGCCCCCGGCGGCCTCCAGACGCTCCATGCTCGGCTCAAGGCGCTCCATGCCGTCTGCACGCTCCCTTTTAACGCACCCACTGAGTAAAAAAGAAGAAATTAAGATTAACGGCAGGAGAAAGTGGCTTCACAAACCAGCCCTCCAAGAAAACGCGTGCGTTGCCAGGCAACCGCTTCCTGGATACCTGATTGAGAGGCGAATGGAATGCACTGATTCGGCCGGAACTTTGAACCGCTAAATGTATTTACCCGCAGTAAACCTGTCCAGCGGGGGAAAGTGTGAGACGGTAGTTAAATTAGGTTTTGTTTTAAAACGTAAAACCCTGAAAAAAACAAACAAAATTAGGTGCGCCGCCCGGGAATCGAACCCGGGTCGCAAGAATGGGAATCTTGCATGATACCACTACACCAGCGGCGCCCGTGTTGCGAAATAGGCCAACCGGTGTAGTTGTTCTCAACAAACATTTAAGAACGAGACGACATTTCTGTTAAATAAAGGACACACTATTTTTTATTTTTTTATTTTATTATGTCATATTATTTTTAAGCTCGTTCGGAAATTAATAGAATAGCGTTGGCGGCCCCCGCCTGAAGGGGGCAGCATCCGGAACTCGACCGCTCCGGTCCCGGAGACGAAGGAGGAGGAGGTTTGTTATTTACGTCCGGTTGGTGGTGTTCAACATCCGGGTCCTTCCCTGGCTGCAGCCCGGCTGCACAGTCGAACACGTTCGTCCCAGAATCTCCTTTAATGTTCTCATTCCTGCAGGTAAAGTCCAAAAACCCACCAACTCTGACGGGGCGCGTCCCTCTGGCAGTGTTAGTGTTGCTGACATTTGTTTGGAGTGAGTTACTAACTCTGCAGAAAGCTGTGATAGTGCAGTATTAAGTCATAAGAGCTAAATTAAATTAAGTACAATTAATACATTTTCATTTAAACATGTATTTACTCCTGCCTATACCCAGTCTATTATATATGACTTGAATGCTCTAACCTATGGGCTCGAATACAAACCTACGTGTCATTTTTTTCTATTTTAGATTCGTGACCAGTTGCCATAACAACATAAAGTTAATGTTAGAATTAATTTTCCACAGATTTGCATTCATGTCGACTCCAAATAACGAGGTGGAGTGGGTCGAGACAGCGGAGGAAGTAGTTGTGACAGAGGATGGCCCCCCCTCAGAAAACGCCCTGGCAGGTAAAGCTAACCCTTCTATTTGGGTCTGGGGCTCGGAACCTTTACCAACGCACACACAGTTTCTGTTGCAGCGATGCCGGACCTGGAGTCGGTAAAAACACCCATCCAAAGGCTGTTGGACAGTGTGGGACAAGGAGATCACCTGGAGGGAGACGGTGGATTTTGTAAGGAACATGCGGCGTTTCCGTTGTGTTTGGGATTCTTCTCTTCTCTCCTAATTCAACTTTATGTCTAGATTGTGAGGAGTGTCTGGGCCTCTTCCAGAACCAGAGTGCTTCTCTAGACATCGCTGGTCCGTCCTTCATCCTTGACTTTCCAACAAGCATGGGCGTCCCCCAGAGGGCCCTCCTCACTCTCCCCTATGGCCTGGTCATCGGTAGATCCAGTATTCCCAATGCAGGCATTGGGGTTTTAAATAACGGCCCAGTAGTGTCTCCAGGAATGCACTTTGGACCATACGAAGGGGAAGTTACTGCAAAGGAAAATGCCTTGACGAGTCATTTCTCCTGGGAGGTGAGCTTTGTTACATCTCTATCATGAATGTACATATAGATGATGACCTCCCTAATGTGTGTTCACATAGTCCTTATTATAAATGTGCATTTTATGATATGAATAATTTCCCTTTCTGCAGATTTACAAAGGGGAGGACACGTATGAGTACATCGATGGTGTTAGAGAGTCCCACTCAAACTGGATGAGGTCATATTCCATGTCTCCTTCCCTCTCACTCTTCCTCCCAAATGACATCACGTCCGTTTGTTCCACTGGATCTTCACTCTCTCCCTCTTTGCCTCGCAGATACGTGATTTCTGCTCGCAACAAAGACGAATCGAATTTATTGGCGGTTGAGTACAATAGCATCATCTTGTTTCACTGCTCTCGCGTCATCAACCCGGGGGACGAGCTCCTGGTGTGGCCTAGCAGCAAACTTCTTTCCCATTTTACGGACGTTTGGACCCAAGTGTGGATTAGCCGGGTGAATGGAGCAGGTATGTTGTTCTTGTTGTTCTCACCTCACTATAGGTACCTTATTTCCTGCACTATAAGGGCACCTAAAAGCCTTTGATTTTCTCAAAAACCAACAGCGCACCTTATAATTCAACGTATGTATAATCCTCATATATGGATCAATACTGGTTACTGTATTTTCCGCACCATAAGGTGCACTTAAGACGCTGGAATTTTCTCACATACGACGGTGCGTCCTTTAATAAAAAGTGCGCGGTGTATGGACTGACTTCCACAATCTGCTGTGCGCCTTTGCTAAGCGCACTACGGTAAAAACTCCTCTGGTTTGATTGCGCAACAACGATGCTCGGTGTACCAGGTAACAGCAGAGGTGAGCTGCTCATGACCTCCCCTGAAATGGCCCCGGTAAAGCGACACACTTATGAATATTTAGTTTAATTAAATTGATGAAACTCTCTGTTTTGCTTCTGTTGTCATTTTTTTAGTGTTTGTTTTAACATGTGTCTGATAATATGCTGGTTAATTACAGAAATAGATCACAGAATTGAGACTGTCCTATGAAATGGTGCGGAAAACATGGTGTATAGACCCCAAAATAAAGTGTTTTCTGACTGTTTTGGTTCCCTTAATGTGCCTTATAACCCGGTGGGCCTTATATAATACTACAAAAAGGTGTCTGTTTGAAATTCCAGGTAGTACTTCAACCCCGACAGCCCCAGTCTTCCTGTGCCCCCACTGCCAGCTGTCCTTCACCACAGAGGCCTTCCTCCAGCGCCACGTGGAGGGCCGCCACCTTCACCTGAGCTCCGGCGGTCCCACGGCGCCACCTGACGACGCGGCGCGCACCGAGAACCCGGCGCCTGCCGCCACCAGCAGCGGCGCCAAGTCCCTGGTGGTGCTGACGATCGACTCCGTCGGCGCCAACACGTGCGAGGACTGCGGGAAGTTCTTCAAGCAGATCCCTCACCTCCGGAGGCACAGGCTCTGCGTGCACTCCAACAAACGCCCCTACTGCTGCCCGCAGTGTAGGCGGAGCTTCAGCCAGGCGTCCGGCTTGATCCGGCACCAGACCGTCCACAGGAAGGAGGCTGCGGTCAAGGACACAGACGGGGCAAACCAAAGCGCGAGAGCGGACGAAGAGGAGGACGGCGCGGCTCTGAGGACAGATGCCGGGGGCGTGTCTCCGCCTGAGGACGCCAAGGACGTGGGTGAGAGCACGAGCCCCCCCGAAGATGCTGAGGGGAAACGGGCGCGGCGAGCAGTTCTGCTGCGGAGGGGGGCTTGGCTCAGTTTGATTGTGCGGACTGTGGGAAGACCTTCAGCAGCAACGCCTCGCTCAGGAGGCACAAGGCGGCCGTGCACGAGCGGCTGCGGCCGTACGCCTGCGCCGCGTGTCGGAAGTGCTTCAGGCAGTACAGCGACCTGACGAGACACCTGCAGCACCACCAGAAGCAAAGCCAGGAGGGGGACGAGGTCGACGAGGCTCCCGGGAACGCCACCTGCGAGGACTGTTCGCTCGCTTTTCCCTCCGGAGACGACCTCCAGCAGCACCTGACCGAGCAGCACGCGGAGGACACGGCCGCGGAGGACGACACGGGCAGCGACCCGGACTTCAAGATGAAGCCCTCGGGCGCCAAATCGGCGGACGCTCCCCAAAAACGCCCCGCCCAGCGGCCACAGAGGCTCAGAGCCCAGTCCAGGGTTTCCGCTATCACCAAGCTCATCGCCCCAAAGCGGAGGGCGGCGGCCTGCAGAAAGGACGCCGCCCCGGCGGAGGCCGAGCCCGCGGAGTCGGACACGTCGAAGGGGGCCCGCCGCTGGTTTAGCTGCAACCGCTGCAACCGAACGTGCGCCAACCCGGCGGAGCTGGAAGCGCACACGTGCGTTCTGAGGCGCTACAAGTGCGCCCAGTGCGGGGCGACCTTCGTTAAATCGGGCTTCTTAAAGCGACACCAGCAGACGGCGCACGCCAAGCGGGCGTCCCACAGCTGCGGGCGCTGCAGCAAAGCCTTCGTGACGCCGGGCAGCCTCAGGCAGCACCAGAAGAGCAACGCCTGCGTCAAGTACCACTGCGCCTCCGAGCTCTTCTCCTGCTCCTTCTGTCAGTTCTCCTTCACCATGAAGAGCTACCTGGCCAAGCACATGAAGAGGCACCACCCCACCGAGTTCGCACCATGCGGCGAGTCGGACGCCCTCGCGGAGGGCGAGGGCGAGGGCGAGGGAGGTCAGCGCGCGTGCCCCCACTGCGGCGAGAGCTGCGCCGGCGCTAAGGAGTTCAAGTCTCACCCGTGCTTCCAGCAGGTGAAGGTGCTGTACCTGTGCACGGACTGCGGCAAAGGGTTCACAAACCATTACGGCCTGAAGCAACACCAGCGCGTTCACACGGGCGAGAAGCCCTACAAGTGTCCCCACTGCAGCAAGAGCTTCTCTTACAACGGCCAGCTGACCGTGCACCTCCGCATCCACACGGGGGAGAAGCCCTACCTGTGCACTCACTGCGGCGAGAGCTTCCGCCAGTCGGGAGACCTGAAGCGCCACGAGAGGAAGCACACGGGCGTGAGGCCCTACAGCTGCTCGGAGTGCTCCAAGAGCTTCAGCAGGCCGCAGAGCCTCAAAGCCCACCAGATGCTTCACCTGGGTCAGAAAATGTTTAAGTGCAGCCAGTGCGGGAAGAGCTTCTCCCGCAGCTACCACCTCAGACGGCACCATCAGAAGATGCACTCGTAGCTTCAGTGGGGGGTGGGGGGCATGGACACGTTCCCCTTGTGATGGATGAGGGGTTTATCCCCGTACTGCACCCAACCACCAGAGGGCACAATGCTTCAGCTTTGCTATTTGGGACTGCTCTTCATCTCAATCATGCCATGAGCAAACCTTGAGCCAAACATTGCCAGCTTTAATTGCACTAAATGACTTATCTATCCCAACACTTCGATTGGCGATTATTATTTTTCTGGACACATTTTCACAAATATTGTTTATAAGTGTAAGTATTTTCTTTTTCTGCAGCCAGTGAAACCCAGCATTGAAATAATAATTAAAAAAAACTAGTACTGGACGATCACTGTTAACCATTTATTCCACAAAACATACAATGCAAAGCATGTGCACTGTACAAGCCTCGATATGAAAATACTCATAACCATGCCTGTTTTTCCCCAGCTTATGAATTTTCTAAGCATTTATTCCATGACACAATATTAGTGTCTCAATGAACAACTTTTTTTTTCCCATTGCATTTGTCAGTTTAGGTCATATTTCCACCTCGACGCAATTATAAATATTAAGTAAAATTCAAATATTTCAGTCTTAAGATAAACTATACAAACATACTGGTATATCGGTTGACACAAATAGACTCACTTTTTTTTTTTTTAGACTGCTAAAACTGGAATAATACACCTGGCAGTGTCTTCCATGTGCTACACGCAGAGATGGCAAGTGCAGCTGCTGGTTAGAGACAGGTTGGTTTTTAATAACTCTGCTGCTGGTAACATCTTCTTTTACATCACAGTCCCAGTAATGCTTAACATCAGTAGTCTTAACTAATACCAGTTACACGAGTCCTTGACAAACATCCATTTTTGAGGAGGCGGGGAGGGAATAAAAGATCCGTTTTTGTGGCACAGCAGTTGCAGATGCTCGTTTTCTGTGGTTCTGAAGCGAGGGGGGGTGGGGGTGGAGACAGGAGGGTCGGGCGCTCCTTAAAGAGTCTTTATGTGTTGAAAGGAAACACTTCTGAAAGATAGGCAGCAGGTGGTTCTCAAGGATACATGACAAAGTCCCCTACAGAGGTTGGGTTACTATGTGTGTGTGATTCCAGTCACCTCAGACACGTCCAGTTGAATTCCCTCCTTGCGGTGATGCACCACGTTTGACCTCAGCAGTGCGACCTCCGTCCAATTTACACCAAATAAAATATACAACAACCTCCAACCTCATTAGTTTATATTATGTTAAACAGTATGCACATTAAAACTTTTTTTTCCTTTTTTTTTTTACAAAGCAAACTGATTGTTGATCCACACAGCATCACGTTATGTACAAAATAAAAGGTCACGAAACGAAGCAAAAGGAAAGATTTTTTTTTTGTTTTTTTTTGTTTGATTTTTGGCAGTTAAAAGCAATGCTTGTTCTGTCACGAGAAATCACAAATTCAAGGGTTAAATACTGACCTCCAGAAATTAAAAAAGGAAGAGTAAACATCTAGAGCTCAACAGTTTGTATTCAAGAGGAGAGCGTTTGTCACCGTCCCATAAATGCTAACGGAAAAAAAAAAAAAAAAAAAAAAAAAGGGGGGTTCAAACCGGCTGAAATACGGAGCCTGAGGACACATGTACAGTATGCGACTAAAAACCGCCACGTTCGCGCTGAGGAAGGTCCTGTGACGCCATCGACTGACTTCTGAGATATGTTAAGAGGTGAAGGCTTCTATAAAGGTTCAGATTTCAGCTCTTCCATCCTGCACTCCAAGTCTGCCACCTACAGAAGGCCAACAGGATAACGTGAAACAGTTTCAGAGTGATGATCGAATCATTTTACTCATAGATCAACTATAGAATTACGGTTAAAACTAATCCGCGCTCAGTGGGATAAGATAAAAAGGAAGCAACTACAGTTCCAGTCTATGCGGCGGTACGCCACTAGGGGGCAGATAAGACTCCTGTCACCCAGGTTCAAGTCCAAAACCTTCTTAAATTTGCATTGAATGAAACTAATGAACATTTTATGACTTAACCACACATGCAGATATGTATATGTATAGATATATATGTAAATATTCCTTTGTTATTGATGGGGTTAGTGGTTAGCCTCATCTACCTGCTCTTGCAGTTCTCCAGACTCCTCCGTCAGGGCCGAGGCTTCAGCTCCCACTTGTGCACAACGTTGAGTCTCCTTCTTCAGGTACTCGATCTCCCTGGTAATAAAGAAGCGGATCAGTGCGGGATCTCGTTCGTCGCTCAACGCCTTTCAGCGCTCCACGTGGACGCCCCGCCATCTTACTTCTGCTGATATTCTTTGATCAGACGCTTGGCCTTGCTGTACTTGCGCTCCAGGGCCTGGTACTGGGACTGGGTCTCTTTCAGGTGCTCATCCACCGCCTTGCACAGGCTCTGTGCCTCCATCCAGTAACCCTCCAGCTTCTCCATACGCTCCTTGTTCTCCTGCAGGGTCTGCTCCAGCTGAGCTTTGTCCATACGCCAGCGCTGCTTCTCCTGCTCAGCGTGGTGCAGCTGGGGAGACAACAGAATCGTCTGTTGTGGTAATGTAAGCTCACACAGCGTAACCGCGCTTCACGCTGACTGCCTCACCTTTCGTTTCAGCTGCTGGATCTCTGCCTGGGTCACAGCATGTTTTATCTGGAGCTTTACCACAAAAGAAGACACTCTTAAGTATACGTGAACCTCTGAGAGGATTATACTTGAAATGTTCCAGCAGAGGGCTCCTTTCATCACCTCTTTGTACTTGTGGGCCAGTTTCTCGGGGTCCGTTTCCAGAGGGGACAAGTCCTCGTTCTCCGCCAAGTCAAACACCTCGATGGCGCCGGGATACGATGGGCTGACCTCCTCATCCTCATCCTCCTCTTCGTCCGTCCCATATTCGCCACCCTGCAGGGACGACGTGCAAACAAAGAGGCATAAATAACCCAAATAATTATGCGTTTGTTTCTCTGCAGTGACGAACAACGGCCGCTAGATGGTGCAGAAGTCCACTTTCCCCAACCCGCCAAGAACCACCCACCGTTGCTCCAACATGAATGGAGCAATTTCCTCCCCTCTATTGTAATGAAGCTGCGCACAGTTTCAGAGAACATCCTCTGTTTATGTAAAACTAAAACAAATAAGCCATGCGTGGATTAAAAAAAAAAAAAAAAAGCACCAAATTTCATTTGTCCCCATTTTGAAGCTGCGCTTATCGTTTGATCTCTCTGAAACCGCACGCTGGAGACAGCGGCATGGCTTTCTTTTCTTTTCTCCCTTCCCCTTTTTTTTTTCCCCCTTGGCAGACAATAGAGAGCCACGTCAAAGAGGGTCACTTCTGTTCAACGTGGTGCTGGGATGAATTTCATAATCCTAAAGGGGAACTGAGAATGAAAAAAAAAAAAAAAAAAATCAGCATTGATGTGCTGGAACAGGTTGAAAAGGTTACATAAATGTTAAAGCTCTTTGGCGGTGCCATTGTTGTGCAATCACGCAGCTTGACTCCTGATTGTAGAATTCATTTTATGTTTCATATAACAGCATCTGAATTTTCTGACGTGCTCTCTGGTGTTGCTGCAGCTTCTGTGCATGTGTACATGCAAGTCAATGAGGGGAGGGGAAAGGGGGGGGACAGAAAACTGATTAGTAAGCATTACATCCTCGGTTCTGCACTACAAATTCAAGAACGACAGACCAAGCGTTTTCGTTGGCTCGCGCGCGCTCCGGCGCTAATCCCCGAGCCTCCCAGAGACTGACCTCTTGTTCGTCCATGTACTGATTGTAGCGCTGCTCCATCATCTCCCGCTGCCAGCGCTCCTGCTCCAGCGTCTGCTGGATCAGCTGGGCCACCTCGCTCTGCTCACCCGGCTTCTCTCGCCCGATCACGAACCTGCATGTCCGACAGAGTCCAGTTCAGTCGAGGATGGCGGCGAGCTAATGTACGCAACGTGTATGACCCCCCCCCCATCACCCCCCCCAACAGTGCAGCGCGTGATGGCGAGCGTTTTCAGGCGAGGCTTCAGCGGGCGTGTTGTTACACTGAAGTATGAAGGAATGTGCGTGCCATCTGATGACAGAAAACCGCTTCCTGTTGAGGACAAGTCCGGGGATTTGGGCTCTCCGGTGATTCAAATCTCAACCTTCAGCTCTGCCTCTCCTCCAGCGTACCGCCGAGCGCGTCCTGGAGAGGACGCATCCCCGGCCGAGACCAACAAATCTCTGTCCAGTGGGTCGTAATGAAGCCACAGACCGTCATTAAATGCCAATGGGTAATGAAATGTAAGCAGCCACACTTCCTGTCCGCCTTTATGAGCCACAGCTCCGCCTAACACCATCGGCCGTGTCACAAATTAAATCCTGAATTATGAATGAGCCCGGATGAAAAGGCAACTCCAAAAGGCCAAAGAGCGCCGCCACCTATTACCCTCTCCCGTTTCAAAACCACCGTGTTGACGACGCGCACGTTCGCTTCTTTGCTTTCTGCGGCGCCGCGTTCGGAGCCCTGGAGCGCGCGATGGCGACCAGATGAGTCCAGATGTGAATCTAATCTGGAGAGAACAAACGGACGGGATGTGGTGAAGCGCAGCCCCTCGCGTGGAGCTTGGCGCGTCGGTCGGGCATCAAGAGGAAACCATTTCTGTGACCACGACAGATGCTGAAGCCGCAAAGCGCCGAGGAGGGCCGTGGCTTCAAAATGCTGCACACAGAGCACGTTCACACGCTCACAATGTCGTTAAACATGATACAGCGGGACCTCTACTTACGAAATTAAGTGGTTCCGGAAGTTGTTTCGTAACCTGAAAATCACGTAAGTAGAGATGCGTTTTCCACGTAAATGTCCTAATCCGTTCCAAGCCCCCAAAAATTCAGACATAATTTTTTTATAAATCATAAAAATGAATCAAAACATGTAACAAATACATGTTACAGTTAGATTAGCGCATAATAAATGTATGAATTCATTCATTGACGTCCCTCCCAGCCAATGGGATGACAGGACGTTGCTAGGCGACAGCCAATGGCAGAGCAGCTACAAGCACGTTCACGTTCGCTAAACTCCGCGAGCTGCGAGCAGCAGCGGTAGCGTGTTTTTGCCTTTCGTATCCTGAAATTTCTTTCGTAACAAGAGGAAATATTTTCCCATTGACACGTGTCGTAACCTGTCGAGTAGAGGTCCTGCTGTACTTCTAATTTGATTCGAGTAAAACCCGTGACGGAGGGGGCAGGCCACGCTTTTGCCTTCAGTCAGAGCTGCTGATGCTGTTCGATTGACGGCTCCCAGCATTCCAAATTTAACACATCCCCCATCAGGCGTTACTCTTACTTGACAGTTCCTGAGGTGTTGCGGAGAACGGAGGCGGCGAAACTCTGAGTGACTCCCACCAAACTGGTCCCGTCCACCTCCACGATCAGATCGTTCACCAGGATCCTGTGGGGGGGGGGGCAGTTAAACAGACAGGCTTCAGGGGTTCGCGGTAATAGCTTCGGTCCCATCATCTGCACGGTGGAGCCCACACAGGCCAGACTCCACTTAAGAGCCGATTCTTGGCAGCGGGTTTTACTGTATCCGCTGCTGCCAAGAGTCGGGAGGACACGAGAGACGGAAGCAAATAAAGCCGCCGGGCAGACCTCTGCTTGACATTTGCTTGATGAAGCAAAGGCCCCTTTCGGCTCGAATTATCGTACCTGCCATCTCTGAAGGCCGCCCCTCCCTCTGTCACAGTCTTCACAAAGATGCCCAGCTTCTCCAGGCCCATGTCGGCCCCGGCCCCCATGCCGATGATGCTGATGCCCAGACCGTCGCCATCTGAAAGAGAGCACGGTCCCGGGGCGGGGGAAACCAGGGATCACAGCTCAATAGAGAGGCAAGGGACAGGACACACACACACACACACACACACACACACACTGCTCACTCATGGGGGGAGGGGTGATTAAAGTGCATATCTGTGGGGGGGGGGGCCTTACAACCAGGAACGGTGCGAAGGTGCAAGAGTGATGCGAGGGCTGTGTTTTGAGTTCTCACATGTGACTCAAAGGTGAGAACAGCACTGCGATCACCGCCCTGCCTCCTTTCACACCGTTCCTTTCTTTTGTGTCTCACACAGCTGCCGTGCATGCATTTGTAAATATAGCCTGAAAACAGTCATTTAACTATAATGTAATTTTAATGACTGGTGTAGCACAAAGGCGGAGTTCTGGGGGTTGTTTCTACCTTTCTCTAGCTCCACGGGGAACAGGTCCAGCCTCTCCACCCTCTTCTCCAACTCGTACTCAGCCGACGCCGCCATGGGGTCCACATCTTCGTTGCGCCTGTCATAGTCCTCGTTCGGGTACGTGGCGAACACCTGCGGGGGGGGGGACGGCAACACCGAATCAGGCCAACATTCGGCCAATCTTGGAATGTGTCTCTTCCGTTTAAATATAGAGACGTCTTAGCTCAGATTAGCTTAGCTTCATTCCCTGCTGTGAGACCATGAGCGCAAATTCAGTATAATCAGCCTGTTTCCTAAAACATGCATCGGTTAAGCTGCAGGAAAAAAAAGGATCTGATACACTCAAGGAAGAAGTTCCTGTTGTCAACTCAACTTTTCTCATCATAAAAGAATCCCTGTGGCTTTCTGTACTCGGCTTCAAACATTTGAGATGACAAAAACTGCAGCTTAACGCTCAAGATCTCCGGGCTGCATCATTTCACCGTGGTAACGCACATCAAACAGAGAAGGCCTTGAATCAATCAGAGCTACTGAAGCCGCTCTTGTGAAAATAGAAGCTTCTGTTTCGGGGCCCAAATTCCGACATTCACTCTGGTCTAACAGCATGACAGTTTACATAACCACCTCCAGCATGCTAATGTAGGCCTGCTGCAGCTGCTCCTCTCTCTTTCTCTCTCTCTCTCTTTCTCAGAGACACACACACACACACCCACACACACACACACAGACACACACTTTGAAAAGCTAAAACCGACAAAGCCTCACTTTCACTCCTTCAAGGTACTTGTGCATGCACCACCTTGCATGGTCCTCCTGCTGCACTAATTCACTGCTGGACCTTCTCCTTTCACGCATTCTCTCATTTACTGACACTTTTTTCCACTTTCTCTCCTTCTTTGTTCATTCTGCTGCAACATTTTTTTTTTTTTTACAATTACTTAAACGTTCTCTCACCTCCCCATTCTTCCCATCTGTGTTACACCGAAGCATCTCAGTAGCTTCGTTTTTTTGCCCCTCAGAAAAATGGAGGAAAAAAAAAAAACCCACACGGTGGCTTCGAAATGTAAACATGGCCTCTCAGGGGTTCAATCATCATAATTGCATTTCCCTGCATCATTGAATGCCACACTGACAGACCTGTTTCTATTTAAGCCTTTGCAGCATGAAACACAAAACCTGGCACCGCCACAGATGACAGACAGCACGAGAGCTGCATCGAAGTCTAATGGCTTTTTGATTTAGGTTACCTTCGTATTTAGAGGGATTAGCAGAATGTGGATTAAATGACACACAAAATAAACGGTTTGCATCATAAGCAACGCGGGGGGGGGGTACGACGACCGCAGTGTGCTGCAGCGTGTTCAAGGCCCACTTCCTTCACAGATAAAAGATCAACAGGCCACACGGCTGGTGGCTTGGCCTAGGGCTGCATTTCTGCAGCCACAATGCAGCGCGAGATCAAACGAGGAGCTTCTGCTTCGGCGGCTTTTTAAAATAGCACTTAGAGAGAAAAACAACAGCCACGCTCAGATGTGTGTCACGGCCTCCAGCCCAGGGCGGAACGACGCTGCCCGTCTCCCAGGACGTTCACTTACCAACTTATGTCTGATGGCCTCGCTCAGTGCAGACAGAGACAAAATGCACCCTGCCCCCCCCTCCTCTCGCCCCCCCACGGAGAAGAGCAGAGCACAAGGAGTTCTTAAACGGTGAGGCGCTATCTTAAGAAGACAAACATTGGGATTAATGGCAGCGTGGTGGTGGTGGTGGTGTGGGGGGGGGTGCTGGAGTGGAGAACTGTTCCAGTTGTGGCAGATAGTAGGTCAGAGGAGCTAACAGATGGCCAGGAAACTCCCTTCCTCCCTCCCTCTGCTGCTAACCACCCGGCTGGGATGTCCTACAAAAGCTGCGTGGGCAGCTATGTAGAGGTCCTCAGGAGCTCGCAGACTGTGCTTTTACCTCCACGGAGCACCCACTTCGGCCTGCTGGAGGCAGTAAAAATAGCCCGCGAGTGGCAGCTCCGTTGTTGCAGCAGCTAAATGATAAAACCTTCCCAGGAGACGTCCGCTCCCGCAGTTGGACTCCATCTCGTCCCTCAACGCACCGGCCGCAGCGGCGGGTCAGCTGTTGCGCTTCCTTCCCTGTGAACTCTCCAAAAACAGCTCTATCTTTGGACCCCGCCAATAGGACGTGCGGAGGCAGCGGCGTTGGTTTTATGACAACGGGAGCGGCTTGTTTCCACTCGGTCGCTCCAAACCCTCTGCCCAACTTTCCATCTCTTTTATTACTCATGCTATTCTTGCTGAACGCGAGATCCAGTGCCGCTTTCAAGTTGAGCCACATATGCCAAAGAGCTTTATTGTACTACGGTCCCCAGACTAAGGCAGCTTATGATGACCTGGTGAATTAAACGCACCAAAACAGTGGAGCCAACAGGGCCCACAGGTCAGATATGTGCAAAACTCTGCTGATTGCATCTTTATCCTGTTCATAGATGGATTCCCCGATGCTCCTTGCTGCCCGAGCCGCTGTTCTCCAGCCAATAAAATGGATATGGTGGTCATAGTAACGGTTGCGCGGCACCAGAGCCAGTGTGTTTTGCCCGGCCAGTGTTTGGTCAGCCATTTTAAGGCTTACCGCTGACCCCGGACAGAGACGCGGCCGCAGGAAAATAAGGTCAGCGACAGCAAAACAGCGCAAGGGTGCAGACCGCTCTCGCCATCGTCATCAACAAAAAGATTTTCACTAATGTCAATCAAGTTGCCTTCCTGGAAATAAATACCCGGGAGATAATATCTGTAAACACAGATTAGAGGGCCCTCATTTAACATAGTGTGCGCGCAGCCTGTGTCCTTTTCAGTTAACATAATCTTGTTGGTAGCTAAATTGCCATCATCAGGTTTTAATCTTTGGGAAACGGGACAGGTCGGACAGCCAAATGAGCACCCAGCACGCTGCTGTGGTGCTTAAACACTTAACCAGGTGAGCCACAGGACTGAAGTAGGGGCGCGTGACGGGGAAATGACAGCACGGCGAGGACAGAACAGCACTTAGCCGTCACCGCGAGCAAGACGTTGCTTTGTGCGGCCAGGTTGGGCAACCTGAGCGAGTGAGCGCGCGCGCTGCTTACAGTAAAAACACCCGCCCCCGCCGCCGCCGCCGCCGCCACTGCAGTACCACAACAGGACTAAGAAGTGGGGCAGCGTGACCTTCCTGATAATCTGTCTGCTCTCCCACCCCTGCTGGCTGCGGGAGATGCACTGCATGAAACGTGGCTCCAGACGGGGCGAGGACACAGTGACATCGAGACGGGTCCACACGTGACAATAAAAAAGAAAAACGTGAAAGTGTGCAGGCAGGGAGGACTGTTTAGAGACGTGTGGGCTGAAGAAACACAATGAGAAGGTGCGTGTGTGTGTGTGTGTGTGGGGCGGTGAGGGGATTAAAAGCTCTGATGAATGTGCAAGGTGAGTCTGGTGCATGGAAAATAAATCTGATTATTTCAGGTTTGCTGGGAACGCGGCGCAAGTCCAGCAGGCGGTGTTGTTTTATGTTTTTTTGTTTTACACCAGACATCAATGAAACCAACGAGCCTGCGAGCCTGAACTCTGGCATTTAGGGACAATTCTGGCCCGCGGCTAAAACAAATGAGGCGAGGACGTGAATAAGAAATGAATGAGACACAAGAGGGAGCTTTCCTGCCTCCGACAAGGTGGCGTCTCTGAAAAAGCGTGGCGATAACAATGCTGCTATTTTTACTAACAGTGGGAGACTGGTGACAAAGAGCGAGAGAGAGAAGAAGGAGCGAGAGAGCGAGTCTCGGGAGGAGCGCACAAAGGCTACAGTGTGAACTCTAGCCGAAGCGGAGCTGCTGTTATTGCCAGCTCGGGAAGAAACAAGACGGTTTGTTAAGAAGCGGAGGGGCAAAGAAAGACGGGGGGGGCCCAGACAGCCATTACAGAGAGCACAAACGCACCCTAAAACTGGGCACTTCCTGCTTGGAGGACGCCCTGTGACCTGAAGCTGGCAGCTATACAGTTGCATGACATTTGAGCTGCATAATAACACCCCTCCCATTTGACCTTGTAGCCCCCCCACTCCCTTTCTCTTACACTCGTCCACCCCAGCATCGATCTCCATAACAAAGGCCACACTGATGCAGCATAAAGGACTCAGCAAAGGGGGGGGGGGAGTTATTCCACGATGACGGCAACAGGGGTCACCGCGAAAAATTCCGCCTTTCTCCATCCCCGCCTGTGAGTTATGACTTCCGCGTCAGGCATACGCGGATCTTCCTACGGCCATCCATCTCTGACCTCGCGAGGCTGAAACAATGTGGCGGTGGTCTGCGTTCGGGGGGGGGGCTCCCTCCTGCAACATGGCTGCGCTACGGGAGCCCGGGCCTCACGTTGATGGAATTTTCGACGCAGCGGAGGCGTCCGCTTTCTGGAAATGAGAGTTTTGATGTTGGCTTATCGCAGAGGTGTCGCAATTTTTCCTCTCTTAGCGCGTTAAACTGCCACGGCGCCGGAGTAAAAGTTGCAAAACTCTTGATTAACGACAATTGGACGAGACGCAGGATCACACAGGGCCAAGATGAGGAGTGCTCGTCCACGACGTGGATGTTTTGGACGCTTTAAGATGAGGAAACGGCGTGTTTTTCCCCAAAGCGAGCTCAGCTGCTGATGAAAGCCCCGGCGACTGCAGACTGCGGGCCGATGTGCAGCCATGGGAGAAGAGCAGCCCTCGCACTCGGCTGGTCGCGATGTGTCGCTGACGTCGGTCTGCGCACGTCGCACGGTGGCAACGGGGAGGGGGGGCGCGCTCGAGAGCTTCTGCAGGCCTCAGACCTCGAGGCAGAGCCGGGGAGGGGGGAGAATCTGATGTTCCCATCCAGATCATTAAACTGTACCCAGACACACATACACACACGTACACACACACACACACACAGACGCACACACACAGACGCACACTCCCCCTCATCTCTCCTCCGCTTTGATATCACTGGCCCAGGCTCCCTTCCCGTCTCTTCGTAACAGGAGAAAACACGGGATTCCAGCTCCCATCAGCACTGGAGCCATTATCTCTAAAAATCTGCATTCATCCTCTTTCTCGCCCCCCCCCCCGGCCCCGGCCCCCCCACGGTAGCAGCCGCCGGGTTGTACTTCTGCCGCTGAGCAAGTGAGGTCGTTCGTCTGCAACTCCCACGTCGAGAAAATCAAAAAGGTCAGCACCGTTCTGACACGGACGCTCAAGCGAGCGGCGGATACGTCTGGGCCGACGACGGGGAAATCTCTAGGTCGAGACGCGTCCACTCGACGCAGGGCTGACCGAAACGCTGAGAAAAGACCCCACGCTCTGGAGCGCCAGAGCGAAAGTGAGCATAACGTACATAAACGCTACTACCGATACTACGTGTTTACATGCACGTATGCGGCCTTGTGGTGCACGCAGACACATATCCAGACTAGAGGTCAAGAGTGTGCCCTCCTGATCAATTATTAGCACTAAAAATACAGATACCAGAATAATAAAACCTGATAAATAAATAAAAAGCCTCTCTCCTGAGATGAATAATTCATAGCCCTGACATTTGTTTTTGAGTATGAATTCTCCGGCCTTCACAAAATTCAGTCAAATTCTGCTTCTGTGACATTATGAGTCCATTCACCTCTTATTATTTAACTTATTATTGTTGTTTTTTGTGTAATTAAATGTGCTGTTGCTTGGTAGCCCTTATTTAAGATGCGGTAAAAACACATCACTGGACATATCTGGAAGCCAAACAGCACTCACCCCTCCACTGGGGGGTTCCTCACCTTGATGGGCTCCGTGCTGAAGCGGATCTTCCTGGAAGGGGGCGGTTCCTCCTCCGCCGGCAGCCCTGAGATCTCCACGCAGCTGGACTCCGGTTCGTAGCGGTCGTCTTCCTCGTCCTCGTCCTCATCTTCCTCCTCCTCCTCCTCCTCGTCCTCCTCCTCATCCACCTGGCTCCCCCCGTAGTCCTCCCCCGCCGCGCTGTAGGTACTGATATCCAGGGACTCCAGTTCCGACTGGTCCTCTCTGAGCGTCCTGTCCTCCGCCCTCTCGGCATCTCTGGACCCTGCCTCCCCCTGTTGGTACCCCAGCCCCCCCTGGCCCTTTGGAGAGCCCCGCACCTCGCCGGCGTCTTCCCCGTTCTCCGCGGAGACCTGGGGGTCACCCGGCAGTGCCGCCCCGCTCAGCTTCTTGGGCCTGACCTCGACCTTGGCCTCGACCCCCGCATCCGAAACCGTCTTTCCCGCCTGCTCGCCCTGCTCTTCCGCCGCGCCGAAGTACTGGCCGACGCTCTGACCTCCGTTGATGCTGTCGGACGGGGGCTCGCCTTTCCCCTGGGGGCCCGCGCGGACCCCTGTTGGCCCTTCGGGCTGCTCCCCTCTTCCTCCTTGCCAGCTGCGAAGGCACTAACTCTCTTTGTGATTATTCTGGAGTTCAACACACCCACCTTGGCGCTGACCCCCCTGGACGGGAGCGGCGGGGTGGAGGAAAGGCGGTGCAGGTTGTTCCGGAGCTCGGCGGCGCGCTCGAACACGGCGCTGAGCTGGCTGACCGTGGGGGACACGGCCTCGCTGGTGTCCAGGCTGTCCAGGGACTCGGTGCTGCCGTTGAAGCGCGCCATGTCCAGCCTGCCGTCCTGGAAGCTGGAGGCCTTGTCCGCCTTCAGCAGGACCCTGGTGGTGCACAGCTTCTCCTGCTGCTGCCTCTCCTGCTGCTCGAAGATGCGCCGGGTCTCCTGCAGCTTGGAGTAGCTGGGCGACGAGGCCCGCTGCTGGCCGTTCTCGGGCTTGGGGTCGAACTTGTGGACGCGCTCGGACACGGTGGAGCCGAGCTTCAGCAGGGCGCTGTGGTCCACGTTCTCGTTCAGGCTCCCTGCCCTGGGGAGGGACAGGCGCACGGATTTCTCGGCGTTTTTGGCCGCCTCCTCGCCCTCCGCATCGGCCGGGGACGTGCTCTGCATCTGCTGGAACATGTTCTTGATACGGTGCACGTTGGAGCCGTACCTGCGGCCCCGGGGGCCCTCCTGCAGGTCCCCGTTCGCGGCATTGTCTTTGACTGGCTTCAGGGCCTGCATCCCCGCCTCGTACGCGTTCCTGTGCGGGGACGGGCTCCGGGAGCGTGGAGCCAGAGCCGGCGCTCTTGGAGGTGGATTCTGTCTTCATCATGGTCGGTCAGGCGGCGCGGCGGATGCTCAGCGACGGCATGTCCTCCGACCGAATGTGCGTTCACCCGCGGGGGCCGATCCTCACACGGCGGCGCTTCGACTGGACCGGCAGATGGATGATGATGAGGGAGGAGGAGGAGGGGGTGGTGGTGGGGGGGGCACGCACAGACACACAAAAACAACAGATCGCATTAAAGGCCTGCCTGCATCCGCTGCAATTCCCGTCCAATGCAACGGTGAAAGTGTGCACGATGCATCTGTCATTAGCTCGTTCTCGGTCTCACACACACACACACACACACACGCATACACACCTAACGGACATGTGAGCCCACCACATCACCGTCAAAAACGCCTTAAAAAAAAAAAGAAAGAAAGAAAAGCAGAAACGAGCGGCGGCTTTAACGCCCGCTGACGACAGATTGCTTACGTTTAATCCCTTTTCAGAGGCAGCATCGTTTTGATCTCTTCATTCTGTGGCTGCAGATTTCTGGTGCTCTCGCAGCGGCGCGGCGGCGGCGGCGGCTGCTGCAGGCGGGAGGGAGGGGGGGGTCGGCCGGGTCCTAGTGCCGCTCCGCCCCGCTGCCTCACCCGGAGCCTCCGACCACCGCGGGTGGCCGCTCCCGTCGCCTCCGGCCCCTGGGTGTCACAAACACTCATTCAGACATCAAAAATAAGCAGATATTTGTGTGTATTTGTGCGTGTTTACGTCCCAGAGCGGGTTTATCGTGTGTTTTTTCGGGCCTTGGTTCCGCTGACACAGCTAACAGAAGGCTAAGCTAAGCTAAGCTGGAGGCTACATCTTAAAAAAAAATAACTACAAACTTCGTCCTGTTAGATTTTTTTTAAAAAATAATAATAATTACAATAAAAATAGTTGTGTGTATATATTGTAGTATATAATATAGTAAAAAAAAAAAAAGATCCCAGAACCACTTAAAATACTGTGAAAAAATAAATAATATAATAATATTGCAGTGTCTGTAGAAAAAAATAATATAAAAAAAAACATGAAGCTTCACAAAAAAAGGCTTGCATGTTTCACTGACACGTTTGGGAAATGATAAAAAAATTTGGTTTAATTCTATAATTCTAACACTTATTGCTTGGTGTAGCGATGCAGCCGTGAAGAGTGGTTGATAAATACTGTAAAGTCAATAGAAATTATATAATTGTCAATATGGAGACACTCAAAGTCTTTATTTCGATGAACCGAATCAAAATATAGAGATATTTACTTATTAATTTCAGATTTTAGGCTTATCTGGAGAGCTTGTCTTTCTAATGACACATTTTAGGAGCACAAGGTCAGATATGGTTCTCCATTAAGAGCAACTAGCATTAGGACCCAGTTTGAGGAGCACGGCCAAGAACACATCCGCTATTTGGAGGCCACATTGTTGCTTCCTGCATCTGTGCTGATAGATACATTAAAGAGCACTGCTGAAGGTAGACAAAGCATTCCCCATTTTTGGTGGACGGTGGGGTTTTGATCCACCCAGGCGGCTCTGGTTCCTGCATTTTCTTTAAGAAGGGATGGAGTGGGGGGGTGGATAACCCACCACTAACCCATAACCCACCACTTTGATGCAGCTGCACAGAAGCGTTGCATTTCTACTTTTAAATTTGATCAGGCAGCAACAACGGGTCTTCATCTCGGAGCAGTGGAAGGTCCACACTGAAGGACAGGAGGACTGAAAAGACTTGAAGGGCTCCTCCACTGAGAATCAAGAGGGCTGTGGTGCCATCTAGCTTTCTGTCTAACAGTGTGGCTTCAAAATGGAAAACCTGCACTTAAAAAGGCCAATTAAATAAATTCTATCCTAAGAGTAGAGTAAAAGCAAGTAAGAAGCGCATTCTGCTACTATTGACATCTACTCCTGGAATTTATCTGGATTTTGGATCTAATAGTAACAGCACATGTAATGTCGCGCAGGATTAAATGGATTGTTTAGAGACATTAAGACAGGTAAGAAGTGATGTAAAAGAAGAACCGAGGAGTCTGAGCAACTTTACTGTGACATTGATTTTCAACGTTAAAGTTAAGGCTAGGGTTTCCTGACAGCAGCCCTCCGTCTGCTCTGCTCTCAGACAGCCCGCCGGATGTTTTTAGGTGCGGGAGGCAAAAATAGCTCAAGCATGTCTTCTGCTGCGGCCAAGCCCCCCTCCGCTTGGCTCTGTCAATCACAGGCCCAAACAAGATGGCAGGCGTCTGGAGCTGCGTCTTCTCTCTGACAGGCAAGTTTATTCCTGAGTGCTTTAAAAGTGCGGTCCCCAACCCCCGGGTCGTGGACCGGTACCGGTCCTTGGGTCGATCGGTACCGGGTCGCCAAGGAATAATTTATTATTTCCGTTGTGTTTATTATCTGAGTCTGAACAATCTTTTATTTTGAAAAATGACCCGAGTCTCTCGGTTACATCTCGGTCACTTGAGCGCCAAAAGCATCAAAATGAGTAAAAAACAGACGGGGAAAGTTTGTTTTCGAAGGGGAAAAGGCCCAGATTTAGATTTAGACTTGACATATCAACAATCTACTCCTCGGTCCACGGTAAAATTGTCCAACGTTGACCGGTCCGCGATGGTAAAAAGGTTGGGGACCGCAGCTTTAAAACGTCCGTCGTGTGCCTGACCTCGGCAGAGACCTTCGTCCCTGTACTTTGGTGGCCCTGAGTTCAGCTGCCCTTGGGTCGACCCCCACGTCGTCACGAAGCTTCTACCATTTTGTGTGAACTTTTCCCTCTGTGAGTGTGTGTTTTCTTAACGCGTTTCACGCAGTGTGTATCGTCGGTTTCCTGGGGGCCAATGCAGAGATCAAGTTCACCATTCCTGTGGGGAGGATATTCACCTACGAGCTGAAGAGGGAGACTTTCCAGAATGACTTTGAACCTTTGTCAAAGCTCTACGGTAACAGCTTCACTGCCAGGAATGCTGTCGTTGCCATTGATCAGAATATCCATCAGCCTCTCTCTTGTGTGTGTGTGTGTGTGTGAGTGTGTGTGTGTGTGTGTGTGTGTGTGTGTTGAAGCAGGACGCTTGTATGGCGACCCCATGACGTTTAAGTGCAACCTGCAGAACTTCCCAGATCTGCCAGAGTGGCTCCGCTTCACCCAGAGGCACCAGTACGACAACGGCTTCCTGTACGGCACCCCGACCTCTCCGGGCAAAAGCGTGATCGAGGTGCGACGCCGTCCATCCCGGCGGGGGACCCACGGGCTCTTCCTCAATACACGAGCGCTGGGGCAGACCCAGCACAGACAAATCTGAGGGAGCGCGCGGCATCAGACGCGTACGAGCGGCGAACATCAGCTTTCGCCGTCAGACAACTGGAGACTAAAGAGTTTCTCTCTGGAGCTTCTCTTTTCAGAGGCACATTAAAGATTCAGGAAGCAGAGATACTTACTTTTGAAGCCGTGTCCCAGACTGTCAGGGGGAACTCGGCGCAGATTACAGCAGCGGTCCAGATTAGATTTGGACAGACTACAGGCGCAGAGGGATTACAGCGATTCAAGACATGCAGCGATTTACATATGACAAGATGTAGTTATAATCAGAGTTTTTATCGTACAACAGTTGCATGTTGTGAATAAATGTTTACTCTTTAAACTGACTCTATGGACACTGAATTGTGGGAAATGTAGGAAACTGTACTGACACAGAGTCCAAATCAGTGATTACTGTAGGATGTTAGAGGGTAGGAAAAGGGCCACGGTGTTTACGCCTCTCCTTCTTCTGACAGATCTACGCCACCAACAAGCGGAGCTACGATGTGGTCAGACACATACTGGTCATCAAAGTGGTGGCAGGTACGGTTGCTGCAGGCCGCTGTGTGTGTGTGTGTGTGTGTGTGTGTGTTCAGAGAGAAAGAGGGCCTGACATGGATGCCTCTGCCTCCCACCTCCAGAGAAGACGCTTCCTTATCAGGCCGAGTTCTTCATCCAGCTGAGGGAGATTGAGAAGGTGCTGCCCTCTCCCGTCCAGGATGAGATACAGCAGGATTTGCAGAAACTGTGGGACACGCAGGCCCTGGAAATAGTGAATATCAGCAACGCCCTGGACCGCGGGGGCAGAGTTCCTCTGCCGCTGGCGGGTCACTTTGAAGGGTGAGCAGAGGTCTGGGCGTCTGGGACGAGCTGTGGCGTCTTTAACAGGGCTCTGCCTCCGGTCAGGGTGTACGTGAAGGTGGGGTCGGAGCAGTACTTCTCCCAATGCCTCCTGATGGTGCTGAGGCCAGAGCACGGCAAGCAGTGCACGGCAGGCGCCAAGGTCAAGGTCCCCGGAGGCTGCAACTTCTGCAGCATTCCCAGCAACTGCATCAGCTGGTGCAAGACGGAGCTGGTGAGCTTGGACCGTCAATTCTTTATGAGCGAAGATGTATAATAGATGAAGGAGCAATGTGCTGTTTTAGGGACATCAGAAGCCGTCAGACAGATGAACTTGTATCAATCCTCACCCCCCTCCCTTCTTTCTTCAGTTTGATCTGACAAAGCAGGAGCCGAGTCCCCCTCCTCCCACTGTGGGATCTGGGATCCTGGAGGCCGGAGGAGAATTTGACCCTCTCGAGTCGCCTCCGAGCATCGACTTCTACCCCGATTACTTGGTGACGGTGATCGTGCCCCTCATCATCGCCATCGTCCTGTGCCTGCTGCTGGCCTACATCATGTTTGGCAGGAGGGAGGGACTGTGAGCTTCTACTCATTCCTTTATTTTTGCAGTCTCCACAATAGATGCTACTATCAAAGGTGCATTTAATCTCCATGTTTTGTCTGCATGTGTTTTTCGACAGGCAAAAAAGAAACGCCAGAACAAACCAGTAAGTACACCTGGTCGCCCACTGGGAATGAAGCTGAGACATTAAACTCACTTTGTTTTGTATTATATTTTAAACGCTGCACACTAAAAGACAGTCAAATAGATCCAGTGATGCTCCTCTCTGCTGCAGAATCCAGCTGTACCACCACCACACCATCCACGGGAACACGGACGAGCTCAGGAACATGGCCGGGAGCCGCGGCGTCCCTCCGCCCCTGTCCACGCTGCCCATGTTCAACAGCCGGACCGGTGACGAGGGCCCGCCGCTGCAGTCCGACAGCCCCAGCATTCCCCTCATCATGGCCCAGTAGTAAGGAGCCGAGCCGCTGCCTCTTTCCTGATGCTCTGATCACTGATTAGTGGTGTTGAATCGACGGATGACTTTGTGTGAGTGAGGTCATGGACACAACGTTTGTTAACGTCACGCGTTTGCTCTCTGTGTCCTGCAGTGACCCTCACAGTGACACTCTGCCCAGGTAAACCCGCCGCTGCCATCTTCTTTCCTTCTGCTCAATCCCCACTGACTTGGCCTCGCTTGTCTTTTGCAGGAAGTGAAAACAGTGACATCAAAGTGCCTCTGGTGCAGTCAAAGGCTGCCCCGACATGTATACTTGCTGTGGAAAAGTGATTTATTCTATTCTTCAGATGTGTTTGAATTAAATTAGCAGTATGGTTCAGCAATTCCTTGTGTGCCTTTTTGGTTTTCACCTTCAGCTGGGGTAGGCTCCACCCCCCTTCTCTCACCACCCCGTACGGGAAAGTTGGTTCAAATATGGACGGATGATTTTCACCGTCTTTCATCTATGAGTTCAGAATATTGTATTTTGGGGCATTTGACCCACATAAAGAAGTTAGTGGAGTTTTAATGAAAAGACACCTATGTGGAATCCGGTAGAGGAACTAAACTAATGAACTACATTTTTGGCCTCCAATCCTACACTTTTTTAGGGTTGTTGCTGGTCTCTGAATCCTTGGTCAGGTTTCTTTTAAAACAGCTGTTGTTGCATTTTTTGTCCACCAGGGGTCACTGAGGCGCCTTTTCAGTTCTCAGACATAGAGAGACCCACATACACACACACACACACACACACACACACACACACATCTCCCATCTCAAAGATGTGGCTAGCGACATGCAAATCACTTTTGGAGTGACAGTGGAGACATTATTTAACTGGTCTTAGATCGGCTATCAATTTGGCGAAATTAAAAATAACAACTGTGTGAAGCATTTGGCCTTGTTTTCACTGCTGCTACAGATCAAGGTAGCCAGTGCAACTGTTGTGGAACAGTTGATTACGAAGCTTCTCTTATTCAACTGTCGATTACAAAAAGATACCTTACAATTCAATTCAAGTTTGACAAAATGCTTTTTTGGTCAGAACCTGATGCTAGTTTCACAACAGTTGCAAAAACGGGACAGTGAAAACTCACTGAGTAGACCACTTCACATGCTTTATTTCAGCACCCAAAATAATTAAAAACATCTCAATTTAATATACATGTACAAAATAAGTACAGAATCTCTCTTCTAAACCATGGAAAGTGGGTCTGCTTCAAATTCTTTTTTAAGAAACCCTTTGCGAAAGACATCTACAAACAACATAAACAACAGGATGGGAGATGTGTGCTGTTTCATTATAATTTTTGTTTTTAAGAGAAGTTTTCCACAGGGGCAAAACAGAAGGATCAACACTGAAGACATGGGCAGGGATGTTGAACCAGAGTCACTTGCTTTTATCTACAAAAACACAGTTGCATGCATTACATCTGCAGTGATCACTTTCTCCAAGGTGAAGGAAACGATTGCACCGCATGGACAACAAGACAATGAGTCAGTTTTGTAGCACCAAAGATCTGCAGGCATTAGTGGCAATCATTACAGTATGATAGTGAGAGTTTCACCATCAAACACCAATAATTGGATCTCATTGTTTTGTCAATAGCACCTTTGAATGTTGTCAGTTTCCAACAATAGACTTGTGTAAAATAAACCCTTTTCATTTAAGAAGGAAAAAAAAAACTGGGTGACTTCTTGTTATGAGGTAGCCATCTACATATTGCCATTAAGGTGAAGCTTGTTTTTATATTGCTGGTCTCGGAGCAACCTTTTATAGTTTCCCATTCATTTAGAACAAGAAGACACTTCACACTTTTTACAATTTATTTAACACCAGGAAAATGGTACATATCATTTGTTGTTTTCAATGTCCTTCCGCAGTGGTAGAAAATGGCAAAGTCACCTGTGTTGCATTGTGGTTCTGGTTTTTTTTCTCTCTCAATTTCCAGGGGGAAATTTTACACAAGCATATATTATTTTCTTGTTGCCAGTGGAAACAAAAGTTTCTTTTTAAAGTGTCCTTCTGGATGGATTTTTTTTTTTTTTTTTTGGTGTGATAGCAGTCCCAAAAAATGGTTGGAACACCGTCTTCAGCGGAGTGGTTTTAAGCATGTGGACCAATGGCAGCCGAATGAGTTTGAGAATGCAAAGGAAAAAAGGTTTTAGAGATGACTGCTAGAAAAAAAAACAACAATGTCATGTCCATATTTTTTTTCATTTTTACAAGAAGCAGACAGGGCCAACTTCAACGCCAAACTCCTGATCAGGGGCACCAACATCCATAGGAGCAATGTCAATGATGGGCAGGCGGGATGTTTTAGATGTCTTGTAGTCGATGACTGTCTTGCCCCATGAGCCAGTGTGTGACTGTGTAGGAACAGAAACGAGACCCGTTTAACCACATGGGGACACAACTCTGGCCCGCTAAACCTCTCTGCTGAAGCGTAGAGGGCACTCACCGTGCAGCCGTCCTCGCTGACGCTGTATGTGAAGCGGCTGTTGCCCTCGGCTCTGATCTCGACGTCGTTGGATCCCTGGAGCAGCAGGGCCTTCTTCAGGTTTCCGGTGGCGGCGTCCATGTAGGCGATGCTGTTCTTGCAGTGGTATGTGATGTTCTGAGAGGCCTGGTTGGACATCAGGCGCATGAAGGTCATCTGGATGCTGACATCCTCGGAATCAGCTCCGTCCATGCCATACTGGAACTATAATGGTGGAGAAAGGAGAAGCACGTTTGAGTGAACGTTTGTGGAGCCGGGAGGCTGCTTTCAGTTTGGTTTTCTGACTTCTCACCTGGAATCCACCGGTCATGGACTCGCTGAACCAGACGTGCTTCTTCTCTTTGCTGAGGTACCAGTTCTTCATGGGGATGGTAGATTCGCTTGGGTAGATGCAAGTCTCGCCAGTCTCCATGTTGCAGTGGACCTTGATGGCATCCAGAGGAGATCCCTGGTTGGGGTCGACCCAGAACATTCCTGAAAGAGAACCGCATAAATCAGCCCAAACCGGCTCATTTTGTTTGCGTGTTTCAGTCTAGCATCTGCGAGCTCCACCTACCGCTCTTCCACTCAGGGTGGCACATCCTCAGGTCACGGCACATGCGAGCTGGGCTCTTCTGGGTACCGTCGGGGCTGCGGATCTTCTCGACCTTCTGAGTCAGGGTCTTGAGGGTGGTGTCAACCTCCATGTCACGGTCGTGCATCATGTTGGGGTCGTCAGCGCGGTAGTGGCCTCCACGCAGAGGATCGGGAGCCTTCTCCTGAATAGGGTGGCTGATGAAGTCGAATCCACCACCGGGAGCTCCAGGGGGTCCAGGGGGTCCGGGAAGTCCAGGAGCACCCTGTGTGGAGAAGAGCAGGCATTCACGACTGCACGTACACTTTAGGTCCCTAAAAGGTGCAGATGAATTTTGATGTGTTAGCAATATACCAAGTAAATGTTATGTTTTATTTTAAATCAATATAATACATATACATTTTTTAAATATTTTGTTTGTTAATTTCATGAATAAAATCATTTTGTTCCTGTGGTTTCATTGATCGGGTGCATGAAAGTCACTTCTGTGGATTAAACAAAACTTATTCAAAGAACTGTAACTCACAGCAGGGCCCATCTCTCCATTGCGACCACGAGGTCCAGGGGGTCCAATGGGTCCAGGCTGACCATTCATGCCATCCTTACCAGGAGAACCACTGTTTCCAGAAGGTCCCTGAAGTGCAACATCACAATCCATGTTTAATTCTTGATCAACGTGAAAGTTATAGTTAATATCTGCTTGTTTAATCAGATGGACATACTCTAGGTCCAGCAGGTCCAGAGGAACCAGCAGGTCCTCTCTCTCCATGGGCACCCTAGAGGCAGATCAAGAAGTTCTACAATTACTAAACATTAAAGAAATAAATATATGTCTCATATGGTTATGTACTCATCTAAAAATATTTGTACTTTCATCTTGAAAGAGCTACTTACAGCAGGTCCGGGCAGACCAGACATGCCAGAGAATCCTCTGTGTCCCTTGTGGCCTCTCTCTCCAGCCTCACCAGCCTCTCCTCTGTCTCCCTTAGCTCCAGCAGGTCCCTGGGTGGAGGCAACAGAAGTTCAGCCAAAACAAGTCTGGAGGAATATGTCAAAATTATTTTTAGGTGTGTCATTGGTGCATATGGTGAACGTACAGCAGGGCCACGGACACCAGCAGGACCAGAGGGTCCAGCAGGACCAGCGGGACCCTAAAGAAGAAACAGATAAAACAATCATAGGTTTTCTGGAAAGTTAGAAGACTTTATTTTAATATTAGGAAGGTGGCTTACAGCCTCTCCGCGTTCACCAGTCTTTCCAGAGGGACCAAAAGCTCCAGGGGCTCCAGGAGGACCAGGGGGTCCAGGAGGTCCAGCAACACCAGTCTCACCACGGTCTCCCTAGAGGAGAAAATCACACTGAGGTGAGGCCACTCAGTTTCAAGGTGAGGTCTGCAGATGAAAAGGACCCCGAAAAACAATCAACGGCAAATATTCTGGCGCAGAACTGAGTTTTACCTTGGGGCCAGTAGCTCCGTCACGGCCAGGGGCACCATCGTGACCAGCAGATCCCTGCCAAAAAGCAGCAAGAGGGTCACAGACCATCACGGGTTCGCTACAGGCTAAGGGAGTCGTTCTTCAGAGACGTGCTGCGAAGCAAAGACAACTCTGAGGCCTCGTACCTCACGACCAGGCTCTCCGGGGGCACCAGTCATTCCAGGGGCTCCAGCAGGTCCAGGGGCTCCACGCTCACCAACGGGTCCAGCGGGTCCCTGCTTGCCAGGCTCACCCTGAAGAATTAAATAGAGATATTAGCTCTTTACACAAATACAAATATATAAACACATACAAAGACAAATGTCTTCCATCCACACCACTGTGACTTTTTAGCAAAAACTTTACATATATTTATTGTTTTTACTCATTAATCTGAAACAGATGCACGTAGATTATCTGGCCAAATGTAAACAAGCTATACTAGCTGTATATCTTCCAGTAGAATACTTTATTCACAATAGCTCTTCTCTACTCTCTAATTAGGGTAGGTACTCACAGCTGGTCCAGCCAGACCAGGGAATCCACGCTCTCCACGCTGACCTGCCATACCGACGGAACCACGCTGTCCACCAATACCTTGGGGTCCGGGGATACCAGGGGCGCCCTGGGCAAGATGACACGGACGATGATTGGTACTTGGAAGCAGTCAAAGGGATCATTCCAAGCAATTTCAACAAAAAATCACCAAAGTGTGAACTCACAGCAGCACCATCAGAACCAGGAGATCCCTTCTCTCCAGCGGGTCCTGGGGCACCGACACCACCGACCTCACCAGGGCGACCAGCAGGGCCAGTCTCACCACGAGTTCCTCTTTGGCCATCTTTGCCGATGGGTCCGGCGGGTCCAGGGGGTCCAGCAACTCCCTGTGAGAGGATTGGAGACGTTTGGTGAAGGATGTGGTAGAAACAAAGATTAGAGGACATTTGAACTGAAACCTACAGCTGGGCCAGGGGGTCCAACTCTACCAGCGGGTCCAGGGAAACCAGTAGCACCCTACAACGGATGACAAAAAGAGATGAGACATCACAGAACTCCAATATCAATGACAATTAATGTGTACAGCCCTCGCACGATGATAGAACACTTACAGGAGCTCCAGCACCACCAGTAGCACCTTTGGGTCCAGTAGGACCAGAAGGGCCCTGTTGCCAGAAGGAAAATATGAATGAAAAAATGAAACTAGTTTTTGACATACTGGGATTTCTTTTTCCTTAATGTGCTACATGTTTTTATAACCTACCTGAGGACCAGAACCACCAACGGGTCCAGAAGGACCAGCAGCACCAGCATCTCCCTTGGGTCCAGTGTCACCAGTCTCTCCCTTGGCACCAGGCTGGCCATCAGCACCCTGGCATTGGCGCACAAGAGAAGGAACAGCTCAGTGTATCTTGCTTTACTCTCGCTCAGGTTTGGCACCGAACAAGAGATTCTTACAGGAGGTCCAGCGAAACCAGCAAGTCCAGCAGGTCCAGCCTCTCCACGCTCACCCTGTCAAAGCAAAGAGGACTGTCAACAACATCCTTGATATGATGTCATCAGCTGAAGATATCAATAAATAAGAGCAAAAATATTATAACAATATACAGTGACAAGGATATTGAAAGAACTTACAGGGGATCCACGAGGACCAGTGGGTCCAGCAACTCCAACAGGGCCAGGCTCGCCCTGAAAGCAGTTAAAGGCAGGAGGTGAGCTCGATGGCAGACATAACCACAAAAGATAAGCCACAGGAAGTGCGTGTGCCGAAGCTAAAAATAAACCAACAAACACCCACAACGAATCGATAGAAAACAGAAAAACAATACTAAAACGTATGTTGTTCGTTTGTTACTCTTCGCTCTCAGACACTCCAACGCTCTCTGGGCAAGAGGAAGGCCACCAACACGTCATCTACTCACTCACACACAAACTGAGGGCCAATTTAGAGTCTCCAATCAAACTAAAGTGCATGTCTTTAGACTGTGTCAAGAACCTGGGGGAAACCCAGACAGAGGAAGAACTCCACATAGAATCAGCAGTCAAACCTATAACCTGCAATGTGCTGCAGTAGAACCCATTTTTTGCATGTAAAGATATTTTGAGGAGGGTGGCGACATTAGAGCTTGCATTGTTGATGTTTAAAGTCTCACTGGACACTCACCTTCTCACCCTGAGCACCAGAGGGTCCAGGGGCTCCCATAGGACCAGTCATACCACGGCTGCCATCTTTACCAGGAGCACCATCACCTCCCTTAACACCAGCCTCTCCCTAAACAGAAAAGTCAGAAAGTTAGCTACTTGAATTCATGCCTGTACATTTCCACAATGGGGTGGAAAGACTGTCTCTGGTTAAAATAAAAACAGGCTTCTGCCCCAACAAATAGAACTAAAACTCAGGTATTCTTACATTTCCTGTGTGAGGATGGGTATACTTTGTACAATGTTTGGCTAATAATGTTGAGCCAAACTTCACACTGGGCAGGTAGAATACTTACTCTTTCTCCCTTTGCGCCGGGGAGACCAGAAGCTCCACGCTCACCAGGCATTCCCTGCATTCCAGAGGCTCCAATACCACCGGGGGCACCGCCGGCACCAGGCTCTCCCTGTGCACAAGCAGAAAGGCTCACATTAATGTCCGTGGCTCACAAGCAGTTAGTCGTGACGTAAACGTCTGAGGCCCGTGCTTCAACATGACGAAAAGACGGGTTTTAACGGATTCTATGATCCAACACTGCAGCAGCATATTAAAAAGAGATCTTTGGGTGCATCCTGTCCCACTGTTCGTTGAGATGAATGAGCGTACCTTAGCTCCATCATTGCCAGAGGGGCCAGGGGATCCACGGGGTCCAGTCAGGCCAGCAATGCCGGGAGCACCACGCTCACCAGGGAAACCTCTGTCTCCCTATCAAAGAGAAGAAATGCATCATTCATTGTTAATGATAGCGACAGAAGTGCTCTGAATGGAAAACATGAGGGCAGAAGACACTCACTCTTGGTCCAGAGGGTCCAGAAAGTCCAACCTCACCAGCAACACCCTAAATTAAAAAAAAATAAAAGTCAGGACTGGTTACTATAGGCACAACTCTCACACATACCGAGATCAAGTTATACTGTAAAGATACTGAAATTCTTTACCTGCTCACCAGGCTTGCCAGTCTCACCGGTAGCACCTTGGGGTCCGGGAAGACCCTGTATATCAAAGGAAGGTGGAAAGTCTTATGGTCAATGTGTGGGGAAAAAAAGTTAGGATAATAAACTCTTCAGTCCTCAGGCTTGCCTGGAATCCGGGAGGTCCAGCAGGTCCTTGCTCTCCCTTCTCTCCTGCAGGTCCCTAAACAGAAAGAAGCAAAAGCAACTTCAAACAACTTGTAATCCTAAAGAAAATAATGCTAATGTGATGTGGTTGCGATACATACAGCAACACCAGCGGGTCCAGGAGCACCAACATCTCCATCCTTGCCAGGAGCACCCTGCAAACAGAAGCCAACTGCTCAACAACTGCTGAATGGTTGGATGCAGCTTTCATCTCAATAAAGGCAAAATACGCAGGAAAATGTTTTCTGCGCGTGGGAGTATAAAAACCAATACTCACAACAGCACCAGGGGCACCGACGGCACCTCTCTCTCCAGCCTTACCGGCCTCGCCCTGTCAGAGAAGCACGTCGGAAAGGTTAATAGCTCGCTCAAAGCAGGGCAACAGGGACTGAACGAGTGGTTGATTTACTCACAGAAACTCCCTTGGGTCCAGGGAATCCCATGACTCCGGGCTGTCCTCTGGGACCACCAGGTCCAGGAGGTCCAGAGCGTCCATCTTGTCCAGAAACACCCTACAGTCATAAAACGATAAAAGTGTTGTAATTCTTGTTTATCTTTATTAAATAGGCTATTTAGACCTGAAACATTAGCGTCTGCGCGACAGAACTTACAGCGGGTCCAACTTTTCCGTCAGGGCCAGGGCTTCCGGGGCTACCAGTCACACCCTGGAGAGGAACGATTCAGTCAGTGAACGCATCACGTCCATCACGGTACAGTTGATCTTGAAAAGAACAGTGTTGCAGAACGCACCTTGGATCCGGGGGCACCAGGAGCGCCAGGGTTTCCAGACTCACCGGTGGCTCCCTGAGCTCCCATTGGGCCAGGGGAACCGCGCTCACCAGGGGCACCCTGTCAGAGGAGACAGGAGGAGTCAGACACAAACGCCCCTCGTATCAACGACTAGTGAGACACATGGTGTGATTGTGTTCCATCGATAAATGCTTGACTGACCTTGCCACCAGCAGCTCCATCACCACCAGGGAGACCACGAGGACCAGAGGCACCCTGATGAAGAGGCAGACACAGCGATACTCAGAAACTGTGCTGTAGGTCCCCAAACCTCAGGGGTAAATGCCCCTGGGAATAGCGAATATTTCGACTGTGGAGACAGCTTCCTAGAAGTTCTCCTGTGGCACCTGGGCTAGCCTTAGCCTTAGCATGGATGCTTCTAGATTAGGTGCTAAATTTCTGCGATCAAGCAGGGGATGAAGTCACGGAGAAGCGGAACATACACGCTCTCCAGGAGGTCCACGGGGTCCGCTACCACCGGGCTCTCCACGGGGTCCTCTCTTTCCTTCCTCACCAGAGGGGCCAGCAAGTCCCTGAATTCCAACGGGGCCCTGGAAAAGGAAGTGAAATCTTTATAAAAGCTTCTTTTTCGTAGTCATGTAGGTTGATTAATGAAGGGAACTATTTCAGAACTTACAGGCTCTCCCTTGACACCAGGCTCTCCCTTAGGACCTGAGGGACCAGGGTCTCCCTGCGGGCAGAAACAGGTTTATTTTTATTTAGATTGTCTGAACAATGTTGATTCTCCCATCTAAACAGTCCCTGGTCTACTCACATTGTTACCCTTGGGACCAGGACCTCCAACGGCGCCCTGAGCTCCAGCGGGACCACGGCTACCAGGGAAACCAGGAGAACCAGCAATACCAGAAGCACCCTGGAGGAGGGAAAGGTGTCAGAACAATTCATGTGGAGATTACAAGAGGAAGGGCCCCATGGGTGGGATACCTACAGGAGCTCCCTTAGCACCAGGAGAGCCATCGGATCCAGCGCCACCCTGTTGAGAATAACACAATGTTGAAAATCCATCCTACCTTCACAGGTGACATCTAGCGAATCTGATCTGCCAACTCAGAAATGTCCGGGTTCTACTCACAGCGGGTCCAGCAGCTCCAGCGGGTCCTGGGTTACCAGGCTCACCACGGGCTCCTGCGGGTCCATCGCTACCACGGCCTCCCTGAGGGCCAGTCTCTCCCTGCAGGAGGGAACAGGAGAGGTCAGAGGAGCAGTGGGGGGTAGAGTAGAACTCTCTCAGGCAGGGGCTGAGTTGTACTGGGGATGGGGTGGGGGAACTGGTGTCACTGGAAGACTCCTAACGCCCTCTGGTGGAGGCAGTGGGTCGAACGAGGAGCGTCCGAACCCTCCACAGACCGAGAACATCCAGAGGTGGTGCGACTGCCCACATCAGGGCAGGTGGAGGAGGGGCTCGGATAAAATTAGCAGTTTTTGCGATTTATCTGATTCTAAAATGCAGTAATATGCTGTTCTTTTTAACATTATAAAGAGTATTTTATTCTGAGGTGCATTAATGTCATTTTGTGCAAATAAAGTTGAAGAATAAGCAAATCTAAAATAAAAAATTTAAGAAAGAAGAAAAAAATGGATATTTCATTCTGTGCGTGCAAATTTGAAACTGGTTATAGCATTAATGTCGTTTATTCCTCCTAAAGGTCTCTTGCTTTTGTTTTTTGTTGCTGCTGCTGCTGCCATTTTTGTATATTTCTAAATTTTATTTTTTTTATT
Organism: Lagocephalus sceleratus; assembly: GCA_911728415.1. Lineage (NCBI taxonomy): Eukaryota > Metazoa > Chordata > Actinopteri > Tetraodontiformes > Tetraodontidae > Lagocephalus > Lagocephalus sceleratus. The sequence continues at coordinate 2,000,110 of CAJVRN010000231.1, read as the reverse complement.
ACTATTTCGAATTTATAACTATTTCGCTTTTTGTTATGGGATGTAAAATAATGCATTGGGATGTTTACCTTAGCACCAGCACCACCGGGGAATCCAGGGGGTCCAGAAGGTCCAGTGGGTCCCTAAACAAATCAGACATGAGTTATAGCTACGCAGCAAACAACCCAGAGTTTTGCTGAAATGAATAAATAAACAGCAATATTCCTAAAAATGTAACTTACAGGGGGTCCAGCAGGGCCAGAGTTGCCATCGTTACCACGGGCACCCTGCAAAAGAGGTGACGAGATTAAACAGCGCCGTTTAGCCTGGATTGTTATCGACAGTCGGGGGTCTTACAGCAGCACCAGGAGCTCCAGGACGGCCTCTCTCGCCGGGAAGACCACGGGCACCCTGCCGAGACCGAAGAGGACCGCATTAGGTCTGATACGTTTAGATGTTGCTGCTTGTTCTGCTTCAGACCCAGGCAGAAGGACCTACCATAGCTCCGGGGACGCCGTTCTCACCATGCATACCAGCCTCTCCCTGAAAACAAGAGCGCAGATTTTAAAGCACCTCCGAGTGCCGTTGGCTGTTTTTGACGAGATGTCCTGCGTCCGCTACTGCACCTTGGGACCAGCTGGTCCGGCGTCTCCCTTGGCTCCATCCAGACCGCTGAATCCCTGCACACAAAACCAAGCAGGTCAAGCCCAGGCCATCCCCAGCTACGGGCTGGAGCACCACTTAAAAAGGTCCTCCGGACTCACTCTGTGTCCCTTGATGCCGGGGAGTCCGGCGGTTCCGGGAATTCCACGGGCACCCTGTCGAAAGAAGGCGGAAACCCAACGTCAGTCGCGTTCGCTGGTGTTTCGGGTTGTCCGGCGTTTCAGAAGAAGAGCAGTCACTCACCGAGGTACCAGCGAGTCCACGCTCACCTGGGCGACCAGACTTTCCGGGCTCACCCTATGTCAGAGGCAGCCAAAGGAAAACCACGTCAACCTGATGAGCATCGCACAGGAAAACTAAAATGCTCCACGAGAATCTGTTAAATCCGTAAAACTCTTACATCATCTCCGTTCTTTCCAGGGGGGCCAGCGGGACCGCGAGAACCCATGGGACCCTAGAAAATCAAAATGGCCCTTTAGCGCTGAGTGAGATGTGGGTCAGTGGGTTAATATAAGAGGAGGTGGAACAGAGAGTAAGGAAAGTACATAGATGCACACAACAGCTAGGATAAAACCCAACATGACCACAGAAAACACAAAAACAGAAGAATTTGAAATAATACTCACAGGAGATCCGGGCTCACCGGGCTCTCCAGCGGGACCAGTGAAACCTTGAGGACCCTGGGGGACAATAAAAAGAGACGCAGATTAGCAGGACACCATGCTTGGGGTTTCACTGCGCGAGCCTTCGGTCCATGACGCAAAACATCGACATTTCACAAGAGAGGAGGGAAGTTCTGGCCAACTTACAGAGGAACCAGGAGGTCCAGGAACACCACGGGATCCCATGGGACCCTGAGGATGATAAGGAACAGGTCATGGGTCTGTAAGCAGACACGTGAATCTGAGCGTCTCGATGTCAAGAGGTTACCATTGGGCCGGGAATGGCAGGGCCACCGCCAGATTTAGTGTGGTCCACATAGCCCATTTGAGGAGAGAAGTTCTGCGGAAGGAAAGATGGGAATCAGAGTCGTCGCATCTCGGACAGACCACCCGGGCTGCTGCGACCGGGCGAAGAAAGGAAACAACGTACTCCGCCAAGGCCAGGGGGGCCAGGGGGTCCAGGTGGGCCAGCAGGTCCGGGCATTCCATCAAGTCCATCTCTGCCAGGGGGACCAGCGGGACCAGTGGGGCCCTGCGGGACAGACGGGACAACAGAGCCGTCATTTCCAGCTCTCAGCTCTGATGCTCCGGCTGCATAGCAAACACGATCCAAACAAACATCCCGCGACACAACAAAGACTTGCTCATTTTGTTGTTTATTCTCTGTCGCTTTGCACTGCTTTTATTCCTAGCACAATTAGCTGATCTCCTTAAATGAGCTGAAATGACTTGACCTTTGCACCTACGATGACCTGTGAACTTCTGACCTAAGTGTCTAATGCCACGAGCAATAACTGTGGGAGGGAGCTTCAAGATGAGCACGGCCCATTCAGGTCTAGATCTCTGAAATGATCAGGTTCATAGGAGCGTTTTAGCGCACGACTGGTGACAACAGAGCTACATGCTGTCTTCAGAAAAGAGAAAAGACCACAGTTATGATAGAAAACCCAACAGTGTGTGTGTGTGTGTGTGTGGTTTTAATATCTCCTAATAGACGCAGGTGTGACATGCATGCAGGACAAAACAAAAAGTAAGCGAGTAAACCCACCTTCTCTCCCACGGTTGTCTGTGGAAGGATGGGGGGAAAAAAGCAGGAAGTTAGTGTGCACGGTGGATGGTATAGAATACATATGTGCAACAAACAACACAGGATCACTAACAAGACAGAAAATATCAAAATTGCTGAAACATTAAAGAGAATGAAAGGTCCATGTACCTCATCAATAGGACCCTGGGTACCTACGGAACCAATGGAAAAGACAGAAAACGTCAACACCTCGTGGACACACCTGAGACACACGGTCATACATCTGGACATTTGTGGGACAACACATGAACCTGCAAGTCAGGTGGGCGGCTGAGGCTGACTGACGTGTCACATAGAACTAGACTTAAGAGCAAGATTGGATGGATCTGCATGTCATTTGCGGGTGACACGATCAGGACACGTGCAGGCCTGACGCAGTGGCGTTGCATGCTGGGAAATTACAATATCAGGGCCACGACTTCACCCAAGAGCAGGGATAATCCATCGATTAGGGGATTAAAACGGACAAAAGGTAAATCCCAAAATGATTATTTTCTCCCTGAAAGTCCTCTTGCAGGCAGGCAGGCATAGCGCCCCGAGGTCCATTCGTGGCCAGTGAGGCGCGGATGGTCAAGGAGAGGGGTGTGGCGCCAGGCGGCGCCTCAAGACTAATAAAACCGCAACAACCGGCGAAGAGAAGGAGGATGAAGGTACCCTCGGCATCGGGACAGATAGGGCAGCACTCTCCGTCTGGGATGATGGGATCGGCGCACTCGGACGTGTCCTCACAGATCACCTCGTCGCACATGATGGTTCCACTGTCGCAGACGCAGATCTGGCAGGGCTCGGGTTTCCATACATCCTTGTCGTTGTACAACTGTCCATCTAACCTGCAGCTGCCGAGTGTGCCTGAGGAGAGAAGGACCCGTCAGGCTGCTGCTTGAACACGCGTGAAACGGTGCATCAAGACTTTTGCCAAACAATTCATATTTAAAATCAGTAAATGCAAATATGTTTCGTGAATCCTGGGTGGAAAAGAAAACTGTATCGCATGTGTGAGTTCATAAGAAATGCTTGCAAACGTAGTCAGATTCAGGTTTTAACAAGCCGCTGTTTCAATAATGCCTAGAGCTGAGGTCTGTGCTGCCTTGTGTTATTTGTCTGCTTCATCCAGCAACATTAGAACATTTTTAATCAAGTAAAGAAGTTGGGGTTGAAGTAGAATTTGATGCTTATTAGTTTAATAGAAGCAGGAGAAGGTGAACTAAAACTCATTTGGATGACCGTGGTTACAAAAAGAAACTGGACCTGATCACATTTTAGGTTCAGGGATGGGTGTGTGGTCGGGCCTTGGAGGTGGGGGAACTGGGGATTGGACACGGGGGCGCAGTTCCAGTATGCACCAGTAAGCGACGCTGTCAACCCAGAAAGCGAGAGTTTCCGCACCCTCCTCGGAGCGCGATGAATTGTCTAGACTATCCTACTGTCGACGTCACACAGGAGATTTTTCCATTTGTTCTTTCACCCCCATATAACCAGTTTTACGTACGATTAGTGGAAAAAAAAACTTTTATTCAGCCAAACCATCATTTGAAGCAAAAGCGAAACCTCTAAACAAGTTCAACCAATGTTTGGTTCTCCAAAGCTCTCCGCTGACTAGAACACATATTTTTTTGACAGTTAGCAGCTATTTTCCAAGCTGAAAGAAGCCAGGGATAATCGTCAAGTGTGCCTTGCGCACCAGCCCCCTTTGAACCCAACGTCCTGCCTTTGCGCATCTGAGATAACGCAGCTGCTCCCCTCCCCTGCGCACCAGCGCGCACACGCACATCTGGCACATCGCTGATAGTAGCCAACAACAGAGATTTATAAAATCCCTCTTATAAATGTGTAAAACGCCTTTAGACGCCTTTAGACCTCCAAAAAAAACCTCCTCTTTGTGCAACCACAGTCAAAACTGTGCACAGCTGGAGTCAGTTATCCCTCAGAGGACGAGCTGTTCCATCAAAGCGCTCAGCATCCCCGCAGCCTCTCCCCATCCCGAGGGCGCCACAGCCCCGAAACAACTCAATTCAATGTTTGAAAGTGATACTTACTGTCATCCTCGCCTTGACCTCTGACCAAAAGAACTGCTGCGCTGAGCAACAGCGCTAACCGAATATCCACAAAGCTGAACATGTCTAAATGTTAGACATGTAGATTCTTTGCGGCTGGGGAATCCTCTTTTTCTCCTCAGACACCACTCATACACGGTAGGGTCCGGTCTGTGTAACTCCAATCCAGACCCTAGCAGAAACTCCCTACTGCCTAAACAAATGAGTTAGCTTGGCTTTTATATGCCAAGAAAATTGGGGAGGTCCTGCGCGCCCCAGATCACTGGTACATGTTCATGTCGGAGTCCCTCCTTCATCGGGGAGGGGGGAGGTCTTAAAACATGTCAAAATAGTTCACGTTTCAGCTCAAACGTGGACGATGAGAACACTCTTCAGATACACCAGGGCTCTCTGCGCCGCACAGACATGTTTCATCAACTGCTCGCTTGCTTGCTTGGACTTCTGCTGGGGCGTTTTATCTCCTCAACATCCAAACGCTACTGCGCTGATTTTTAATCTTCGGGACGTTGGATGATTCCGACAGAGAAGACACATGTTTCTCGCCGTTATTTCTATTTAATCTAGAGTGAATGAGGACTGGTTGTGGTGCAGGATGTGTTTTTTTGTGCTTTATGAGACGTTCCAGCTGGAGTGATCTGTGCGCATTTTACGCAATATTTGAAGTTCTCCCAGTGTGTGTAATTCAACCAGCACACTAAACGGGAATGATTACAACCCTTACTTTGAAGTCTGAACCACAATCACCAATCATCAGTCTTTCTTTTACTTTTCCCCCTCTATAGGAGGACATAATAATGCTCCATACAAAACAGCCACGTATATCTAACTAACAGAATAACATACTTTTAATCTCAATAATATTTATTAACCCTGGCTCATTGTTTCCTATATGAATAAAACTCAATAAAAACCATTCATTCATTCATTCAGTCATTCATTTAAAGATAACCCAGAATCAAATTTAAATGTGTTTCAAGACATGTAATTCAGCTCGGTTTCAATTCCACCTCCTCCCAAAGAGGCACAATTATGACACGATGATGCTGGAGACGAGCTGAGGGGGGATGGCGAGAGAGAAGAAAAGCTGGCAGATCCACAAAGCTGTCTGGTTACACCATGGACACGTTGCAGCTTTTACAAATACAGTATGGTCCAATCTGACCTCCCTGCTGTCTTCTCTCTCTCTCTCTCTTTCTCTCTCTCTCTCTCTGTCTCTCTTGTCTCTTTCTTTCCTTCCCTCCAGAATGAAGTCCTATTTTGAGCCATTGGAATTGATTAGGAATTATGCTGAATTAATGTGAAGCATGTAACACTTTATAAATGTTAAGCTGATAATTTGAAAATATTTAAGAATGTAAATGCAGACTAGAGGGTTTTAGTGGGATTGTAAAGATTAAAAAAGTGATATAAACTGAAATCTGATCATTTGATAGTTATGGAAGCATTTGCATGATAAAGAAGCAGCATGATTCATGCGAAAACTGTAACTGGAAAACAGTGGAAAGTGCACACTTTCATGAGGGAAAACCAGTGAGTAAGGATTTTATATGCATTAATTTTTTAGTCTTGTGAATTTCCAAACCCCCTGTCAACTGTTGATTAAAAAAAATGTGTGTTTCTCCCTTTTTATGTCGAGCATATATGCAGTTTCTTGTACATTCTGTGAAGCTTTTCTTGACTCCAGTGATTGTGTGTCAGTGACGGTTGTTGCAGTGACAAAGTGAAAATCCTGAGCAACAAAATGGCCTGATCTTCCATACAGTGTGCGCGCACCTCCACATCAGACATAATATCATAAAGACATTTCCTTGGAAAAAAAAGGAGAAGGGAGCGAGGAGTTGTGGTTGAAAGTTAGTTAAAAGAAGAGAATATTGTCAGTTTCTGGTTGGTTTGAGTGCGATAAAAATAGGGAAAAATAGGGAAGTCTTGCGTGTCTGTGTGCAGTGTTTTAAAATCTGCCACCGTAAAGTTTGTCATCCCCTGTGTTGGGAATGTGTAAAATACATTAGAATAACTACCTAAACTACATTTGAGTGAACTTCCACGAGGTAAATGAAGCTGAAGCTCACAGGACGGTGCAAAAATAGAAGTTGTAATTTTCTGGTGTTTGGAGTTTCTGCAATCTATAATATATATTTCTTTTGTGGCGAGTCTCCCAAAGTTCAGACTGGTGGTTTGGGTGGAAGCTCTCTGAAAGACTCGAGCTGCAAATATTGTTCTATTGTTGTAGAGTTTCCTATACGCTGCATGCAGTGTATCTTAAAGAGATTCCACTTGCTGTGAAAGTTTTAGAGCTCCATCCGGACCAAACACGAGTTTGCTGTAAGAGAAGAAAAATCACTGAATTGCAGCCATGAAGATTCCACAGAGGAAATTCCAAGTTTGTTACTGGCAGCTTGCAAGTGTGCATGAGCTGAAGTTGTTACAGGTTGTGGGAAGGTGTGCAGAGAGTCACTGCAAAGTCACTCTCTCTCCTGCTCATGGACGCCGTGCAGGCGCTTTCTTGATGATAAAGAAAGACAGAGATGTTTATAAAATGGAAGCTAAAGGCATTTGATGTCAGAGAAGTTCCGTGTTTTTATAACCAATTCAGGCCTAGTTAATGATTGTACTTTCAGAAGGAGGGAACAGGCAGAGCTGAGACGGTGGGTAAAGACCCAGATCTTTAAATTCCCCAGCAAACCTCTGAGCTGCAGCCAGCAACACGTAGCATCTGCCTCGCTCTGTCCACGTGTTTCTACTTGCAAATCTCTGAGTCTTTGCTGCAAAGCCAGTCGCTCTCTGTCTGCCTCTCTTTCACTGCCTGCAGGCTCCTTTTCACCTCATTGAAAGAACCAAAGGAGATTTGTTCTATTTGGCTTTTACACCTTCACTATCTCCTTTACGTCACTGTCTTGCTCACATGACCACTTACTTGCTGATAAAATCAAATTATTGTGATTGTTTTTCAATTATAGGCAACTGTTCCACACATTTAATACTTTGTTTATAGAGACATCTACTTCAAACCCACCTGCTTCAGACAGACCACAGGCTATGATTAGGAGGATTGTACAGTAAGGCAAATATAACCTCATCATTGTGCAGCATGTCTTTAAATTCTTTTGTAAATAACTGTTACTACAAAAGTATAGCAACTACAATACAGTTTATCTGAAGGCTTCTCCAAAATTATATGTACATATTTAGGTAATAATCATGGCTGTTTTGATAACAGGCACAATGACCAAATGGGGGAAACTGGATCTATACATGACTTTAAGAGAAGATTTAGTTGTAATAATGCCAATAAATCACACAGTTTCAGTGATATCACAGTAAAATGAGCAAATGAGAAGAAAAAGACTCTAAGGGGGAGCCAATAACCAGACCTGGAGTGGTAGATCAAAAGATCACCATGTCCAAGGCTGTCCTGCTGAAACCTGATGATCATGGGTAAAGACTCTCACCATTAGGGTCAGTCACACTCAGGACCATCATTTTCTGCACTCATGGACATAATAGGATTTTTAATAGTACAGCATAAACAGACATGAACCTCATCAAGGAAAATAGAAACAAAAGATGATTTTTCATCTGAACTATAAATCAAAACTGTAACACAGCTTCAGCTCCATGTACCAGGTTATGCCACGATCCATTCCCCACTTTTGTTTTGTTGTCAATAACACCTGTAAACCATCAATAGTCCTGATGGTGGATCACAACCGTGAGGTTAATCTTGACAGGCAACTAAACTACAAATCCAATCAATTCAATATAATTTAATTAGGTTGGACTGTGTACACTCGGATTCATCAGGTTCCAAAATCTGGATCAGATCAGATAATTGTTTTCTTGCCACACGTGCCCAAATCTGCGCATGTTTGAGTCACGTTGGTCAGAAAACTGGTGGACTTTGAGTCAAATATCAGATCGTCTTACATTTTTAAATGTAAACCACAGTTGATCTGCTTAGATCTTATATGACCTTAATCTTCATGATGTCATTGCCTTCATCCGTTTAACTGAACCTCCTGAAGAGATGGGATTGGGACAGGGGCACTTTGGACACGTCCCCTTCATACCAGCCCCACAGAGAGAAACTTAATGGCTAAGGAAATATTTCAATATCACAAACTCTTTCTGGAAAAGTGGGAATCGTGACAACTCCAACCTCCCGCTGAGCTCCGCCCACAGTGACACATCAGCTTCAGACAGCGGGGAGGACAAAGTGGCACCTGTGCCCTGTCCCGTGCTCTTCAGGTGGTCCTGAGATCAGGAGGTGGTGCTGCTGGTTTGTTTCCCCTGCCCTTCAGATTTTCAACTTTTTCGTCTTTTTTTTTCTTGGTCTGGTTTCCTTCTCATTTCCCAGCCCCCAACTCCTGCAGCTCCATCCCTCCCTCTCCTTCCTCCCTGCCTGCTCTTCTTTCTCCTGCTAGCACGAGAGAGAGAGAGAGAGAGAGAGAGAGAGAGAGAGAATGGAAAGTATGACTGGATCCTTCCCCAACTTAAGATAATGTGCAAGGCTGCTGGTGAACATGACACCACTAAAAACAGGGGAAAGTAAAAAGACAGACCGAGTGAACCGGACAAGGAGAAGTTTAGCTGAAAGTTAATTTTTTTAAGCAACTCGATGATCCAACAATAGAAACAAAGGCAGCTGATGTTTTTGCAGACGTGTCTGTGTTCACAGTCCCCAAAGCAAATGCTTCGCCCTGAGACATTAGAGGACAACCACGACTCTGCCGTCAATTATCTACGTGTTAGCACAACTTCAGGGGCTGAAGACGAGACAAAAATCCAAGCGCCCCCATCACGCACATCAGTGTCATGTTTCACTGCCTCTAAAGCCCAAAATGTGGGAGAGGTGAATGCAGAATCAAGGCAGTGGGGTGTGGGACATATTTGGAATGACCCAAATCAGATCTCATTGATGCTACTTCTGAAGAGAAATGTGACTGGACATTGGTTTTAGTTTTAACATTTTTTTTTCTCCTTTCCAGTTGACCTGCACTCCCTGCAGGGTGGTCTGACCCTAGTCTAACATCTGGGGAAGTTAGTCCAGACCTCTTTGTTGTGCTTTCTCTTTAAAATCCAGTTTACAATTTTACATTATCAAAGAAAGAAAGATGACTAATAGAAGAGGCTAGCACCGCTAAAGAGTTCTCTTTTATAGTCATTCTGGCAGAAAGACTTTACTCTCTTAGTTATGCAAAGTATTTTCATTCCTCGTTTTCCATAGCTCAAACTTTTTTTACTCATAAACATCGAAAAAGTGCTGTGATTTGGGCCTAAATTGCGACTGTCAGGGTGCAAAATTGCGAGGAATGAATGGGGAAAATGAGCTCAGAGATCCCGTCTGGAAATGTTGTTACTCCCGCTGCCTGCCACCCCTCCATAAGCACTCATAAATACTGCAGCCCACTGAGATCCTCACATGTGAGGAAAAGAGGGGGGAGAGAGGAGGTATGGCAGAAAGAAGGAGAGAAACAATGGGAGAGATGAGGAGGTGGGAGTTCTCTAAAAGAAGCTGCGCCACTATGCACACTATACTGAGGAAAGAAAGGCAGAAAAGTCAGTGACTAAACCTAAACTAAGAGACTGGAGATGGAAATACAGAAACCAGTCACTGTTTAAGGGGAAAAAATCCCATCTGTTGGATGACTCATACTCTCCTCTCAGCCACTGAAGTGAAATTAACAACATCCCAGTTTCAACTTTTCTGTTAAAGTGGAGCAAAATCTTATTGTCTCAGGTATTTTAATCCACTTTTGGTCTCTATGTAGCTTAATAATTGGTTGTTGTTTCAAGAACTGTCCGTCTGTGAAGTTGATTTTGCAAATAAGCCTGAAGAAGCTGGTTTGTTGAACGTGATAGCATGGTTAAGCACAGTAAACGTTTGCCCTGCAGCCGTGTAAATCTGTCTGAGGTGTCCAGGGACAGCATGTTATCGCAGCCTTGGCAGTCTGCAATGTTCAAGATTTAGTCCCAATATGTTTGGAGCAGAGGCAAATGTTAAACCGTCCAACCTGGAAGATTCTCCTGGACAGAAGCAAAAACTAAGAAAGGCAGGTAACTCACTTCACTTTCCAGAGATCTGCGAATGCCATTATCAGGTTTCCTAGCAGTGGATAGCACCTTCGAAGCTCCTGCACAACAGAAATGTGGGAAAATTAAAATCCATGAGGCCACTCTGGTTGCAACAGTTATGATGATAAGACAGGGAAATGCAAACAAAATTTCCTCTGCGTGACATACTGCATTGATGATTACTTTCACAATGTTCCCAAGTTACTCAATAAAAAATTGGATCAAATTGGACTGAATGCTTGGTGAGGGCCACTTCTGTACTGTTGTTGGTTGTAGGGCCTCCTTCACCTGACGTTCGGTGATGAGATAAAGCAGCCTATCGAGTGAAGTCCTGTGCCGAATGCATTAAAATTACAGTTTCACACAAACAACCTTCAGCTGTGCACCCAGAAGCTGATCAACGGGCCATTGCTCAGAGGCCTGGATGCTATTTTGCATCTCTCTCTCTCTCTCTCTGCCCGTTAATGATTTGTGCCTGCGATGCTTTGGGGAAACTCTGGCTTTGAAAGTGTCAGTAGGTGGTGTCACTTGTGAGCATGTGCAATAGAACCCCCGAGTGCTCCGGTAGATCCAGCCCAAAGTTTGCTGAGTGCTTCAGAACAGTTGAGAAGAAAAAAAGTGACCTCAATAGAGAAGAATGCAGTGCGGTCTGTTTCTCCTCCCTTAACATCCAGCATGGTAGAAAAAGGCTCCTCTTAACCCTGTGTTCAGCTGAGGGAGTGTATGCGTCCCAGACTATTTAAATGGCCACAGCCGCCATCTTCTTCTCCCCAGTCCTCCTCCCTGTGGATGCGGATGCCACGTTAAATCCTTCCTCCGTGTCCAGTCCAGTTATTGTTCTGGCAAAGATGTGGCAGGCATGCGCCCTCAACCTGCAGATGAAAAGTCGTCACTCGAGTTCAACGCAGTTTCTACTTGCAGTGTGTGTGTGTGTTTACACAGCATTTAACATTTCAGTCATTTTCAGTGAAAGACAATTATTTTAGATAGCGGTTTCATGTAAACAGCTGTGATCTAGCAGTCTGATAACGGCCTGCATTTCCTCTTCTCCATGCCTGGCCTTCCTCTTTGAATAACTACTTGCATTTGGAGGAGTCATCTTTTCCTATTTGCTGCAGCATCCCAGTGACAGTAGAATACTGGCAGGTATATTTCAGTGCAAGGCACTCTTTATTTAGTAATCAGCCACCCTTCCGTACGGGCCTCAGAGGAATCTCCATGCATGATGAGCACATGTTGAGCATCGACGGCTCTGGGAGGAGGAGTGAGGATTCATACGTGCCTTCTGTGTCACCCTGAAAATGCAGGGATAACGGCTTTCAGATGTGAGAGGATGCATGGCTGACGGCAGGTCTGCAGTGGTGTTGGATTTGGGCTTGGTAAATTCCTTTCATATAGCGGGTTTGAGACCTGCTAAGAAAAGTTCTGGACCTGATCAAGTCTTTCTGGGGGGGGTGTTGGGCGACAATCTTTAATCTTGCTTTTAGCTCGGTGAAAAATAAAGCAGTGGTGTTTGATTGAGTAAAGTGCCCACTCAGGCTGTCTCCTCCCACCCTCAGTGAGAGTGAGGGCCTGGGCCGGCCCCAGCAACGCCTGTGCTGTCGTTAAAGGCGAGCACTATAATTTTTTTTTTTTTTAACTGCGTCCTCTGCACCTGCACGTGTAGGTGCTTCCAAGGACAATTGGGTGTTGTGTCAAACCAGCCGACATGCACGCGTTTCCTCCCATATTCACACGATTAGTGAAGAAACTCATCCAGACCCGGTCACCAGTCCACTGGGCACACGCGTCTTTACACCTTTGGGTGGTTCAGTCTTATGTTAAGTTAATGACAACAACCTGCCCTCCGTGTTTCTGGTCTGTGTGAGGAGGTCAAAACACCGTGGGGGCAGCAAAACTGTTTAAAAGGCACTGCCTGGAATTGAACCCGTAACCTCCCTGCTGTGAGGTCGCTTTGCTGCCTCAGGGGCTGCGATGTCCCCCGAAATTCTCAATGTGCGAAATTCTCAATGTGTGGCTTCCGTCTACAGTAGTCAACGTTTGCTTCTCACATTTAGAGACTAAACCTGATGATGACAACGAGACTGCAGACAAACTGATTTTTCTGGGTTCGCCCAGTGGAAGCGAGGAGTGAGTCCCGGTCTTTTCCGCATTGAACTGAGAGCTCAATAAACTCTGGTCTTAAAATAAATGCAAAATTAGAGGGTTATAGAATGGAGGAAAAAGGCCATTGGGCTAGGTTCTTGGCAGCACCGCTCAGCCACTGTAGTTTGCTTTCCTGTCTCCTATTATTCCTGGTCCCCTGCCTGGATGAGTCAACAGGAGGGAGAGAAGATGAGGGTAAGAAAGGAAAAAGAGAGGGTGGAAGAGGGAGGACGGACAGACAGACAGACAGACAGACAGACAGACAGACAGAAGGGAGAGGAGAAGGGAGAGCCTGTCTGTAGTGTCTTCTCCTCTGTCTGATCTAAAACAAGTCCTTAAATTACAGAGTAAAAGTAGAAAATGCGGGACGTCTCAAAGTCTTCAGCTCCTGAGCGTTTGGATCCAATATGTCATTAAACACTTCAGACAAAAGAGTGATTAGTGTTCATCTGGAAAATTAACCTCTGGTAAGAATTTGACACAAGCACAAATAAAACACCCTTCTTTGTGCTAGTATTACACACTGTTTGGTTCCATTTGTCTCCAACCGATTGACCCAAAGGAACGTCGGTTAGCCTCAGTTCAAGGATGATAAAACCAGAACGCGTTTGGACCTCAGAGGTCTCCACAGCTCTCCTCACAGAACACAGCCTCTTTCCTGCCCAGGTAGGGAGATCTAATGACGTTTTTCCCAAGCGCTGCTCTACTTCCACCTCTCTGCTCTGCTTGATTTCTTTTTCAGGTGCATCCTTGTAAGATGTGTTGTGATGGGGGCGCCTGTGAAGGAGCCATGAGTGAAAATACCAGATGCTTTTGAATGTTGACGCTATCGCCTGATCAAACATTGTCTCTGCCCTAGCCAAGCTTGGGATAGATTTTCAGCGTCTGCACTTGTAATTTTACACTGAAGAAACATTGTGAAAAGAAAAAAAGCTACTCAAGAGTGCACGTGTATTCAATGTTAACAACCCTATTCATTAAAGAAGTGGATCAAAGAAGCCATCTTCATTGGAAGTGTTTCAGCTCCTCCTTTCTGTTCCAGGTGCTTCTAGCTTACTTTGTCCTCCAACGTAAATGGGAACCAGAAAGGACCATGTACAGTCGGGGGGCTGTGGGTCTGGATGCAGAAAAGAACCTGCCACCATCACACATCCACGACTGCAACGAGGCAGCAGAGTGTCGCTGCTGCATCCTGTCAGAGGACGCTGGCCTGTCTGTGGTGTCAGTGGGAACCTGGGAACTGTATCATCTATGTTGACCTCATTCAGAATTTGTGTGTGACATTGTAAGGACAACATGAAGGTGTTTGAAAGTCAGTTCACTCCTGCACAGTCTCCACCTCTCAAGCCTCTTTGGCCTGCAGGTTTTTAGCAACCTATTGCTCATTTATTCATTCATTCATCACCTTTATGTATACAGCGTCTGCTACAACCAGAATTGTTTCTAGGCTCTTTACAGAAACTGAGGGTCAGACCCTGAGCAAGCAACAGTGGAAAGGAAAAACTCCTCTTTAACAGGAAGAAACCATGAGCATGGACGTTGATGGTCAGCTGGGTAGAGGTGGAGGAGAAGGGGCAAACAGAAAGAGGAAAGAACATACACATGTATGCAACTAAATTAGATCTATTCAGGACCTCTGTTATGCTTTGTTTCCTGTGGTGATAATGACCAAAGTAGGGACAAAGACCATGGAGAATAGGTATATACAAGCTATTTTTAAATTTCCGCTTTTCAAATTACAGTAGCATTGATATATTTATCTCCAATAAACAGGACAACATGGTTGTCTGTTATAAAGAACCCATTTGGCCCATTATCAACAGACAGAAGTACAGGTTACTGCCTCGTTCTTCAGGAGGCTGAACTGGTGTCAGACTCCCCAGTGACACGACTCCATTATGAAGTCTGTTACTCCCAGTCTAATGAGTAGCATACGCAGTGGAGTAAGGCTGCTGGAGACAAAGAGCCTGATTTTATATAGTTTCACACAGGAGGTGAGGCTGGATGTGTAAACCACAAACCTTTGTCTATATGAGTAGCCCCCAGCTTTTCCATATGTGCACGGTGAACAGGTAATCAGGCTCTCTGACGGGCTCGGGTGCAAGTGTTTACCCAGGTATGTTGTGCTTTTAGTTAGTCCCCCCTCGGTGAAAAAAGCAGGATCTACAGAAGTGAGTCCCACCAGATGTTAGCATGTGAAACGCCTTCTGTCGGTGAGGAGGAGAAACACAATTTATGTGACGCTGGCAGCTACTTTCGTTTTGGGGGGATGGGAGCCATGCTTCAACTGGAGAACGTTTGAGGAAGGCCTGGTGCGCCCTGTGAGAAGTCAGCTGAAATCAGATCAGCCCACATGATGCTCCGAGTCCGAGTTCAGGCTCCACGTCACAGCCATGATGGAGTCATGGCGAAGGCAGGAATTGTAGTTGTGTATTGGAAACTAAGTCGGTTAAGATAGAGGCTGGAGTAAAGACGCTCACTGGTGCCTTTATTATTACGGCGGACATCCCCATGGCAGTGTTGGAGGGAGGACACAGACTTTGAGTCCCTGCTCTGGAAATGCTTTCAAAGGTTTACAGAGAAGAACCAAACAGACACTGTGGCAGAAAGAGACAGCGACGCTGAGAAAAATCTGCAGCTTTTAGTGCTCCACGTCACATGTTTAACAATGAGAACTGGTTCGGTTTAGGCCGAGTCGGTAGGCGGGCGGGTGCAGCGGATGCTCGGGCTCCGATTGGTTGCAGGGACTTGGCCATATTTAGATTAACGTCCCCTCCCTCCCCGGTTTGAGTTCAGCTGCGCGTTGGAATGAAGGCAGAACGTCTGGGCTGCACTCACTCTCTCCACATCACATCATGGAAAGTGGGGAGAGCTTGTTCCCTGGCGCTGAAGCACACCTCTCTCCGAGGCTCATCAGACCTTTCCTCTTTTTCCTGGCCCTTTGCGCTGTCGATGGAAATCAGATCATTTATTGATCATGTCCACGACCCAGTATAATGACCGTCTGATGGTGAAAACATCTGGGGGACAGTGAGCCCAGCTTTGGACCACAATGAGAAAATGAAGCATCAGTTGTGTTTTAATGTTGTATGAAATGGTTGCAAAAGGCTGTAGAGGCAAACATCTTGAAATATATCAAACACCCATGCAGGACAGATGCATTCGGTCTGGGTGACTGGTGTTCGCTAACTTCCACTGGCCATTTGTTAAACCTGGCAGACTGTGTCATTCTCACAATAGATTTTTTTTTTCTTTTCTGTCCACGTTTGCAAGCAGAGCAGAGAGGAGGGGCCCCCCTTTGCCTGACATGAATATCAGTTTTTCACTTCCCAGGCCTGCCACATCAACACAGGGAGTATACTTGGCCACGGCGCAAAGAGGAGGAACAGAAACAGTGTTGGGACCAAAAAACAAGTAAGGGTCGACCACAGAGAAGAAAAATGGAAGGATGTGCCGTCCCATTTGACTGAAACACACTTTTTTATGACGCTGCAGTGGCCTTTTGACTCCATGGACCTACACTAACTCTCAGCTTCTATGCTTTCTATATTATCTGCTCCTTGTTGCACACATTTATTTAAGGCTTTTATCATGAAGGAAAAACTTTTGGGGGGGGGGGCAGAGAATCATCTTCTCAGTGCAATGAATCAGCCTTCACTCCAAACAGATGGTCTCAGTTAAAGAACTAAAGGATTGAGAAGTCCAGTCAGAGAATATATTCCCTGCCACATTCATGGTCAGCCACATACAGAGGCCGCCTGAATTTTCTTCATCGTGTCGTTAGGGGAGAACTTTCTAGTTTCAGTGTGCCACAGATGTAGTTTAACGGTTATACTTAAACTGATAATGACAGTGACCACCCACATCGGAGGCAGGACATGCCTCTTCCTGACCCCACAGTCCCCCGGTGACTGCACTTAAGACGCACCTGGGTTCATTTGGACCCTTTGGTGAACCACGATCTAACCAGAAAGGCATAGATTATCAATTAACATTCATCAAAACGGGAAGTGGGGGGTGGCTGAATGACACGACGGTGCCTTTCTGCATCATAAAACCACAAAGCTCGACTAATTAAAGAGGAGGTAATTCCCCAGAACCGGACTCTCACACCTCTCAAACTCTCTCCCTCAACATGTCAGGACACTCAAGAACCTGCATTCCTTCTCAATAAAAACAGACCAGAGCTAAAAGAGGCCTGTTGTCTTTATTTCAGCCACAACAGAAGCGTCAGAATCGCTGTAGTGTTAACTTTGTTTGAACCAATATTGGCTAGAGGAATATGTGGGTGTCCACTACCCTTGGAACTGCAGTCTCTTCCTCTCTCTCCATCTTGTCTCTACCTGTCTCACACATTGCTGAAGTTCTTTATTTGACTTTACCACCCACCCCCCACCACAGCTTTCCTCTTTCCACCGTAACGTAGCAGGAGGGAGCAGAAGCACCCAGTTAGCAGTCACCCTTGGGCGTCCTTCACAAGGGTTCAGGCAGTGGGGCTGCAGCAGCGGGGTCAGGCTCCGCCCTCTCCCACCCTCCAAACCAAGCCCAGTCCCAGTCAGCCTGTCCCTGCGTTTCTTCTAGCACCATTTTCTTTTTCTAAAACTCTGTACAATGAACTCCAGCAGCTCCTGATGGAGGGCTGCTGAATAAATGCAGCATTGGCCCTGAGTGTCTTTGCTCTTTCACAAAGAAAAGAGAGAACCACGAGATACCCCACCTACTTTGATCTTTCTAAAGCTCCAGATATATATGAGGAATGCTATTGTTTTTACATTTGAGCTGCCAGATACTGAGAAAGGAGTTAAAGGAAAAGCATGATGGCACTAACAGAAAATAACTTGTATAAATGAAGGAAAGCAGAATATCCTTTGTTCTGTCCTCGCACCAGCTTAATTCTTTGAGCATCTGGATTCACTTAGTGCTGTGCTGCTGGCTGCATCATGTTCAGCTCTGCACTCCGACTTTGGCTTCGGAAACAAAACCTTATGTAGGAAAAATGAAGACTCCTCTGAAAAATCGTGCTGATGAAAAAAACAATTTTCTAGACTTTACACACATAAAGTCTATCACAAGTCTCGTCAGACACTCTGGAAGGTTATTGTCATCGACCCCATGAGTAACCTTAGAATATTTTCATGGAAGACTTTGGGACAGTAATTCACATTACGTGTACCTTGTGGCAGCATCGACCTAAAAAATTAGAGCAGTAGAAACCATTTGATTCTTTTTTACAGCGACATATGAAACCTTCAATTACTGCTTTAGAGCGGACAAATCAGAATCAAGACTTGAGCAGAAAAAGGAGGGAGTGTTTGGTCGTCTGATACAGCCCACTGCCGCCTGGGTATTGTAGTTCTTACCTCTGGATGTGCTGCGCAGTTTTGAGGCCCCCATTTAAGTATGACTTTGTGCTCTGTTGCTAATGCAACGCTGTATGTGTGCACGCATGTGTGCGTGTGCATGTGCATGAGTGTGTGTGTGTTGAAATGGAAAGTGAGTCCCTTGGTGTCAGCCTGTTGCTCTAGCACCTTTAGGGCAGTACAAGCCAAAACAAGTAGACCACTTTTATATTACCTAAAGGGTCATATATTTCTTCCAACACCACAGCCTACATGAGCTTTGTCAGACAGTTACATTAAAGCATATTTACACTTTTGTGTCTATCTTTATGACCTCTGCTTAATACCACAAAGTAACATGCCTCATCACTCCTGCAAATTGGGGCAAACTTTTATTTTTGAATACTTCAGAAATAAAGCTCATTGAGAATACATTGAGTAGCGTTTTTAGTACAAACTAAATATTTTCTTTAACTCAAAGATCTCTCTTTTCCTCTTATCTATAAAGCAGCATATTTGAAGCACTAATTGCTGCAATGTTAAAATCCTTCCACCTGGAACGCTTTAGGAGCGTCACCTGAGCAGCCTCAGAGCCCACACGGCCTCGACACTGACCTAAAGTGTGTAGGTCCAACCCCTGTGGGAGCGGCACGCTGCGGGGCTTGTCCTCAGGCCCAGAGGCCAAGAAAAAACAACCTCTTCCAACGAGACGGAGAGCGTTCACGGGGGGATCGGGAGAGAGGAATTAGTTTTAGCCAGCTGGAAATACGAGCAGAGACACAACAGATGACAACACACACCGTGGCCAGTGTGTGTTCTTTCAGAGGAAACAGTGGACCTGGGCCTTATGAAGCGTAAGGTTTTAGCACCTTACAACATCAGACAGCCACAAGGCAGCCCAGAGAGCCCCGGACGGACTTCAGCACGCCATCTTCTGAAAGAACACTTCTCAGATCCGCGCTAAGTGAAATGGCAAACAAGAAATGTGTAGAGATCAGACGCCAGCCAGGTCACAGCAAACTGTGGAGCGCGCGCTCTGTGAATGGAGGGACGGCCGTGGGCCTGAGGCTGGGAGGCCAAACCAAGTGCCCTGTCCTTCTGGACCGTGTCCTCTTTAAATATCTGTTAAGAAAATCTTCTGCTGAAAGTCGACTTTATGTGGAAACGTGAAGGGACAGTTTTGCCTCAGGATCCTCACAGGTACATCTGAGGTCTTTAACCCCCCTCGGTCTTGATTCATACGAGGAAAAAATGCCACATAAACACAACACCATGCTATGAATATCCAAACCATGTGTCCAAGAGGCACTTTTGTTGAGGAGTTGGCGTTCCAGCCACAGAAGAGCCCCCTCTAGCGCCCCCTTTAATAGCGCTCTCCAGCATTTAGGTTAAAACCAAACCTCTCAAACTGACCGTGTAAATAGAGTTAGCTGATGACGAATGCGGATGCTTAGTCAGTGGGGGGGGGGTGGAGGGGCTGACTTTCAGATGAAATGTGAGAGCTGTGGATCATGTCTAAAGCATCCACTGGAGGAGGAGCTGCAGTCAGATAGAGCAGATGGGTGTGAGGGAAAGGAGCTCGACTCTTTGAAACAAGACTAACTCCTCTCAAAAAAAAAAAACAAAGCCAGATTTTCTTACAGCTGGCTACAGCTGAGGAACACGTAAACGGAGGTGCTTGTTTGGTGCCCCTCGTCCCCTCGTTCGGTGTTGAGCGTTGAGGACGAGTTGCGTCCTTCACGCCTGCAGCCGAGACCTTTAAACCCGGAGGTCAGAGGGCAGATGTTTGCCAAGTTGATGAGTCACCTCTGCATATTTCTCAGTGCAAGATTTACTTATTTATTTCTCTTGGAGAAAATGTGGCGTTTTCATTTTCTCCTCGTCTTCTCTGGGCCTCCCGGTCTCTGCCTCCTTCTTTCATTCCGTCTCTCTCTGGCTCAGATCTGTTGTCTGTAATTTTAAAATCAGAGGCGCAAAACACTTTCGCAGGGGAGGCTCCCTCAAACACGTCTGTGTATTTCCGTTCTTTAATGAACTGCATTCTGCAGGCATGCCCAGGGCTTAAATCCACAGGTATGTGCATATGACATATAATAAAAACACAAGCTTATGTCTGAATTTGTCTGTGTTCATGAACATCTCAATGTAGGAGGTATTTAGCCCACTGGAAAGGGCTTCGACACTTATTTGTCCAAACAGTCGACATTTTTTAGCTTGAGTGGGAAGAATTTTTTTTTTTCCAGTTGGGAATATGCAGACTTGTGAAGCACGTGCCTTAAATGATAGCACATTTCAGACAAAAGGAAGACTTGCGCTTCAGTCTGGCTTACTCCTCTAATAGCTGAAGGACAGAAATGACGTCAAAGCGAAAGGTGTCTTTTTTTTTTTAAATCACCTGTGAATGTGTCTGAGCCCACTCTGAGTCTGGGTGCCATCTTCAGTCTGGGACTTCCTCTCATCTGAGTTCTTGAGGGTCTCCAGATTGAGAGCAGCTGTGGCTGCTGGCTGGGCTGAAGCTGTGGGAGGCTGCAGCAGGCCAGCAGGGAGGAGCTCCAACATCTGGAAAAAGAGAAACGCTGGCTCAGACAGAGACGAGGACCTCTGAACCAACCCCCTCGCTACAGCACTGTGGACTGTGTGCTTTATAAAAATTAATTTCCAGAGTTGTTATTAGCCTGGAATCTCTAATATAACATCTTTGTCAAGTCTCTATCTGCACCGAGGCAGAGGGAAGAGCGGATTGCTTGGTTTTAGGATTCGACCCTCTGGGCCTCTCCTGATGTCAGAGCATGTCTAAACATGTGGGAGCCACGGAGAGGAAAAGAGAGGGGGTGGGGGGTGGTGTGTGTGTGTTGGGGGGGGTCAAGTCATTCTGCTGCTCAAATTCAGCCATTTTGCTGTTTTATAAAGTTCAACGCTGAAGCCACAAGAGCTCAAGCTTGCAGCGAGGTGAACACTAAATGTGCCCCAGGATCCTGAGAGATGAACTAAAATGAGCCGTGATGATGAGAATTATGATCAGTTATAATCAAATAAACGACAATATAGGATGTTCTGGAACAAGTGGGCACGTTTAGTTTACTTCATATTAAATGTGGTCAACACCATCAAAGCAGTTATTCACATTTATACTAAAGGTTTAAGGTGTAGATGTTATGGTGGTTTGAGCAGAATTGGTTTAGAGATGATCATCCACGTAGCTGCCTCTCAGTCTTCTCAGGGTGGTGGAGATGCTGTTGCTCACCCCAGGTGAGATGCAGGTAAACATCCCGGTCACACATAGACACCACCAACACTGAGGAGCAGTTAGGAGACTCCAATCAAGGGAACGTGCACATGTTTGGACTGTGGGAGGGAGCTGGACTACCTGGAGAAAGCCTGTGTGGGTGCTGGGGGAAAACACCTCAACTCCACACAGAACGACCAAGCACGGGCCCAGCCCAGATGCTAGTGCGTTTTGGGTCATCAATTCTGAATCCATCCATGTAAATCAGTGATATGAGCAGTGGTTTGCACATCAGAACACCAGCAGAGAGAGCTCAGGGCCAGTTTGGACGGCGCAGGGATGGAGCTCTGCAGGCTGCAAGAGCTCCTGGCATCCCACTGGCTGGCTGGACAGAAGGGGCATTCTTCTCCGAGGATCCCCCCGGCCCTCGCCTACAGAACTCAGTTTGTCGGTTAATCTGCCCGCCGTTTGCTAAGGAAATGTTCACTTAGCACAGGAAGTCTGAGGTTTCACCGCACACGTTTGATTTCAGGAGTTACTCAAACAAAACTGAGGTTATTTGTCAGGTCAGAACAACATAGGTGGGAAGTACAGATCCCAGAGGGGCTTTACAGTCCTGGATCACCTGAAAGTGGCACATAAATGAATCTCCAAAACTCTCATACTCCTAAATTTGCATCTTCCTTTGAACAAATAACATTTATACCAATATACCTGTATCCCAACTTTAATTTATTACCATGAGTGAGACTAATCCAGGGTATTCAAAATACTTAATGCTGCATATATTCATATTTAAAGGTACAGTATTGAAAATAATTTCAATTTTACATAATAAAACTCAAATTATACAAAATATTGTGCATTGTGATGTTTAATTTAGCTTAATATCTGGACAAAACTATCAGCTAAAGAATCAGGAGGCACATGAGGACAAGCACAACTTGTACAAACCTAATATCTCTTCATTTCATCCACTGGAAATTTATCTTTTGAAATGTGTCTTGATAAGTGAAGACAGGGATGAATACTGCTAACGGCCTCCTCGGGGGTCTCTGATGCCCAGCACCATCACTGCAGCTTCTTAGCGAGCTGTGCCGCTTCCCTGGCTTTCCTCCTCTTCAGCTTCTTCTTGAGGAGGAGCAGGTCGATGTAGACGATGTGATCCAGAACGGTGGAGGCGCAGAGGAGGCCGCCGTGCAGGGCACCGGCGATCCCGCAGCTGAACACGTCCTGACCTGGAAACAGAAAGACACACACACAAGCTGCTCAACCTGCTCAGAGTGACCAGAGCACCTGGAGCGTGGATTACACCCTTCTAGTCTAAACTAATTAACCCAGCCAAAACTACAGAAACCAGAGGGCCACGTGCGGCTCCTCTTACCTGAGATGTACAGGTTCTTGATGGGGGTGTTGCACCTGTTCCGGGCCACCACCTCGGCGTGGAAACGGTCCAGGTTGTGCTCGGCAGAGTACATGGCGCCACGCTGGGCGCCCAGATAGTGCGAGTTAGTGAGCGGAGTTGCCACATCCTGGAACACCAACTAGAGAAAAGCAATATAAGGAGGTCAGTCACCCGTCGACCAGAGGTTGTTCTTGATAATATTTTACGTACGTCAACACCTGGGGGAACTATCCTACCTTGCCTTTCAATTTAGGGAACACAGTGCAGGCCCAGTCAAAGAGGTTATTAGCGAATCTCATCTTGTAGTTGTGGTACTCGTCACCCCTTTTGCGCACGGTGGTGTCCTTCCACTCCTCAAACCACTCGTACTTCACCATGGTCAGGATGGTCATGCATGATTTACCTGTCAATGCCAACCACACAAGGCATCAAACAGGGTTTTAAAGGGCAATGTGTGCTTTTATAAACACATAGTTAAAATTAAGACTTTGTTTTAGGTCAAACTTCTCTGTGTAGCTGAGGAGGAGAAATGAAACAGGGTTTGTACCGGGGTGTCTTATATTGGCTTCTGGGTCTTTGGACGACGGTATCGTGATGAACATCATTGGAATATTATCTGGTGCCTCCTCTTTGCTCAGAGAAAAGAAGTCTTCCATCCTTAAAATGACAAATATATGTGTGTGTTAATTCCAGAGTTGTTTTCTTTGAACGACTGCATTAGTGTGGAATTTAAACATGACGCTTAATCTGATTGATCATGTATGCCATCTAGAGGACAGCGATTGTATGTCCAATTGGTTGGCTAACAAACCACCCATGCATGTGTAATGTATTACACATCAGTGTCAAGAGTCAATACATCACCACTTAACACTTTGATATCCATTTCTGCTCATTTCTTTCCTTTCTGTGTTCAGGTCTATTTCATTGCCCGTGCAATAGCACCCCCTCGTGGTGGGTAAATGCAACTGCAGCTACTTACGACTTGTCCATGTCATTATTCTTGAACAACCAGAAGTTGGTGGAGGTGAGGCCCAGCTCCTCCTCGGTTCCATCGAAGCCAGAGAAGATTAAAAACGACCCTCTGCCGTGCTTCATCATGTTCAGTCTTTCTTGAACGTCTGAGCATCGGAGGATTCATCGTCAGCTGGAGGCTCATTGATGGATCAATGTTTTGAGTCTCACCTGGCCTGACTTTAACCTCAGGGGGAAGAAGGGTCTGGAAGGTGGTGAAGATGCCGCAGTTCGAGATGACCACAGGCGCGTGAACCGCCACCTCCTCCGTGCCTTTCCTCACTTTCACACCTGTCCAGGTAAGAGTGCCCGGTCTGGTGAGAAGCATCGTGAGCGGGCGACAGGAGATGGGGCCCGGATCCTACCATAGGCTGATCCCTGTTCATCCACCAGAATCTGAGACACGGGGGCCCTGACCAGACAGTTCCCTCCATATCTCTGAACAGTGCGGATGATGTGGAAGGCGATCTCACTGGCTCCACCTTTTGGGTAGTAGGCTCCTCGTTTGTAGTGGTGAAGCAGAAGAGCGTTGATCAGAATGCTGGAGTCCTTCGGTGGCACCCCTGGAAGAACATATTAGGCACGATTCACCTCAACTCCAGGAGATTTAAGTCCAAATAAAACGTGATTTTTGGATTCAATCGGAGGATTTTGAGGACCCACCATAGAACAAATAACCAAAGAGGACTTGAAGGTCCTTGTTCTTGGTCAGGCTGTTCACCAGGTCTGTTGCACAGGTGCCCGAGAGGCGGAACACTGGGGACACCAAGTCTGCGATGCCCGACTTGAGCAGGAACAAAGACACCCACTGAGGGATGAGCTTCAGCGTTGCCAGGTAGTGGGTCTTCTTGGCTGAGATCTGTTGGATGAGGAGATGCACAGACGATATCCCATCACCTCAGGCAGAGGACAGCGAACCCTCGTTTCACGTTCCTGAAATAACCCGCGATAGAGGAAATCCTGAAGTAAACACCTTTGTTTTTAACAATTATTTTACAGGTTTTAAGGCCGTAAAACCCCTAAACACACACTTTTATACACTCTTCTCACAGGCTTTAACATTTTCTCACAGTTAAACACTCTCAAAGTTCAAACTTCTTCCTCCTCCTCTCGGGTGCGACCGCAGGTGCCTTTTCACCTGCAGTTCGCCGATCAGGATTCAGAGCAAAACGACCGGAAAAAAAAATCCACGAAGCTGCGAAAAGTGAACCGCGTTCCAGTGAGGGTTCACTGTACCTTCATAATGTGGAAGAATTCCTCGATGGCCTTGGTTTCATTAGGGAACTGCTTCTTCAGGTGCTCCTCCATCTCCGTTTTCCCTGAGAGGATGGTGTACTCCCGCATCTCCTCCCCGAGGCCGATCTGGATGGTGTCAAAGTGTTGCTGCAGCGGCTGGAACTCCAGCTGGCCCTCGGAGATCTGGTCGAAGGCGATTCGCAACAGGCTGTTCTCGTGAAGCTGGCCGATGTAGTGAAGGCCTGGAGGAGGAGGAGGAGCAGGAAAGCGTTCCCTCAGCAGGACAACTCCATCAGGATGTTTGTGTTTATGGCGTTTTATTGTGCTTCCTGCAGACAGCGCGCACGCGCTGGGAATCACATACTCTTACCGACATCAAACTCGAAGCCTTTCTCGATGTACGTGTGGCAGCATCCGCCCGCCTGGTCGTGCTGCTCCAGCACCAGGACTTTCTTCCCCGCCTTGGCGAGTGTGGCGGCGGCCGTCAGCCCGCCAATACCGCTACCGATGACGATCACGTCCAGGTTTTGGGGCACCTTATCGAGGCTGAAGCCTGGAGAGGAAGCTCATAAAATTGACTCTTTATCTCGGACAGGATGAAGAGAGTTACATAAGTCAGTTACGCAATGTTTCAAGGTCAGGTTGCCTTAACCTCTCCCACCATAAATGTGTGGCCCCTGAACTAATTCCTGTATCTCTGTCATAGATAACACTGACTACAAGTCATAAACCAATTAAGATAAGGTGCGCAAATGAACAATTATTAATTTGCACTTTTAATTTAGACTGGATCAAAACTGACCTACTGTTGGCGCTTTTACAGTAAAGTGTCTGTATTCTTCAAATTTATGTCTATACATCATCCTTTTATTGATTTCACAAGTTACAAGGTTAATTTGTATTTAGTTTTTATTGAGCCATAACTAAAAGAGCTGCCTAAACATTAAGTAAAATATATTTTAAGATTAAAAATCACACACACACTCAGAATCTTACCTTGTTTTATGACTTTGTCCCTCTTCTTCTGGTCGAACTCTCGAGGTCCGGGAGGTCTCAGTGACTCCAGCGAAAAAGGGCTCGGCTTCCCAAACAGGTACCAGTACGTACCGCCAACCCACACGGCCAAGCAGGCCACGACGATCAGGAGCCACATCTCGCGTCTTGTTCTGCAGCGGTCTGGCGCCCGGCGCAGCCCTCGGCTCTCAGGAGGCTGCAGAACTAAACATCACAGCTTATATATCACGTCAGGTGTCCAAGGTCGAGGGGAGAGGGGCAGGCGCTTGATATAGATCGCCTTTCTTGTCAGGGAAAGCTGTAAAGATAAAGTCAGCCTTTTTATTTTGTTCATGTCTGCGCTGTAACGTGGAAGAAAAAAAAAAAACGTTATCAAATAACTGCTCAACATGCTTTCATTTATTGATCACCCCAGCAGACACAACCTTCAGATGACTCAACTATAGGTTAGGCCCTGTTTTACTTACCTATTTACTTACCTGTTTAAAAGGAAAAAAAGCTTTATGTGAGGCTAATCAGGCCAGAAGCAAGGACCTAGGCTTCTCACATGCGTTTTAAAGGCTTGCGTGATGGAGAAGCAGGCAACCATCTCCCTTCTCACCTGTTGAGCAATTACTAGAATACAGCCAGGTTAAACCGGGCTCAGTCCACGAGGTGGTCGCCCCGGCCGGGTTTTCCGACCTACCACGTAGACACCACTTTAACCCGGGGTCTCACATGCAGCGCTGAACGGCGTGTTCCGTCTGGTAGGACAGAAAACCCGGTTGGACTCACCCTTGAGGACCGGGTTCTGCAACCCTGGTACTGGTCATGTAGAGCCGAACAACGGCCCCATATTAACATATACCACCAAGTCAGGCATTGCTTTTATAAAACAGTTACCAACAACTAAAATAGGATATGAGAATAGGTAATCTTAAATCGTTTTAATACGAGTGGAAATAAAATGATTCCACCGGGACTACTTTGTTTGTAGTTGCTAGCTCTTCTGATAATCTAGGATTAACATTTTATTGGCCTTAATCTTAACTTCCACGGATTGCGCGTCCGATAAACCCGTGTCGGTGTGTCTGAGGAGGCAGCGGGAGAGCTGGGGCCGTTAACGACGACTCCGCACGGAGGTCGACGAGGAGGCTCGGTCGCCATTAAGGAAAGAGTTCGCTGTCGCGGACGCGGAGTGATTTGTTAACAGGTGCTCTGTCTCATTAATTATGCCACGGCTATGAACCAATCAGATGGCTTGAATTCCATTTTAAGTACTTAATAATTAATTAGGTGACCTGAGCGAACTCCCTGTACTTGAATGACGTGTTTCACTGCGAACTTCCAACCATCACAAGAAAAAACTCTTATCCTGTAGTTGATTTAGCTGATTTAATCAATCATAGCCGTAGTTTATGTAGCTGTTTTCACAAAACACATGAAACTCGACTGCACCAACTGCGTCATAAAGCCTGCGTTTGTAGGTCACCTGACCTGCTGATATGTTGCAAATTATATTGTAATGTATGCATGGACTTTGTGCTCTAGGTATTTAACAGAGTATATAACTTCATAGGACTTAGGCTAAGCATGGTCTAAGATTTACACTGAGAATCAAACAATAGTGGATTTTTGGCACAGCCACGTGTTACCTTTTTTCATGATGAGAAATGTGCAACAGCTTCACTTTTCTCCGTCATAAAGAAGCTTAGATAAAGCAATTTGTTTTTATCTGATATGACAATTAAGATAAAGGCTAAACTATGGACATGCACAATTTTACGACAGTCCAGATGCATAAAACTCCAGTTTCTGACTGTGATTGAAGGTTTGTTATTTTTTTTAAACATTTCATTAACATTTCATTATGGTTACCAACAATTTTTAATACTATTTATTCCATTTGTTTACAATTTAAATAAATACTATAAATTAATGTTTGATTTTTAATTTATTCTAAATTAAATAAATATCAGTAGGTCATTAATGAGCGCTCTGTTAAAATGATTTATCCAGAGACAATCCAGAGAAAATCATCAGTAAATATTGGATCACTCTGTATTTATCATGATCAAATAGTTTTCTTTATGCACTTACATTGGACACATTGGAATGTCCCACAAAAATGCAATCCTCTAAACACGTCACATAAACTGATAGAACAAGCATCTCTTCTTTCATAGTTTAATTGTGTTCTGAAATAAACAACAAACCTGTGTAATTGTAAATGAAGGAAATATTACCAACACCTTTTCTACTTTCCTTCTCTAGTCTCTCTCTCTCTCCCTTTCTCTCTCTCTCCCCCTCTCCCCCCTCTAACTCTCTCTCTCTGTATATCTCTCTCCCTCACCCTTTCTCTCCCTCTCTCCCTCACTCTCATTCTCTTCCTCTCTCTCCCTCTCTCTCTCCCTCTCTCTCTCACCCTCTCTCACCCCTCTCCCTCCCCCCTCAGGTATTGCTGACTCCACAGCTACACACTGACCTCTGACCCCAATGACCCTCTCAAATCTCTATCTTCAGGATAACTAATCATGACTCGTGTCTCTTTATTTCTCCTCTCTCTCTGTTATCGTCCCCTCTCTACCTCCTCTACCCATCTGTCCATCCCCCATCGTCATGCTCTGGGTTACTGTCAGACACCTGAACGCAGTATTTATTGTAACAGACTCTATATAAGTAAAATGTAATTGTAATTGAATATTAAAATGACTAATATTAGTAATATCTTAAGTGCTGCTGCGGGTGTTTCTTGAAAAACTTCAGGACAATATAAAATCCGATTTTTTGCGCAATATGGTAAAGCTAAATATCTTAAACTTTGGGCAACTATCAAACAAACAACATGGTCACCGGTGAAATCTGTGCCTGCTGGAGGTGCTGGTTGGTCGACAAAAGCAGATCACTGGTTTGTGCATATTTATCAATCCTAAAGACACAAGTGATATTCCACTGTCCATAAATAGCTAAATACATACAGTATATTACAAAATCATGCAGTCAGCAAAATTATCTATCATCAAAAGTGTTTAAAATAGTTTAAAAGTCTGTTTAAATAAACATGCATGTTGATATGTTTTAAACAGTCTCTGAAATTTAAATGTTTCTTCCTCCCAACATAGTTGTGCTACAAATGTTCAATTGTGTAGCGCCACCTGAAAATGGCTCTAATTGGATGCAGAGCTGAACATGGACGCGGGGTTGAAGCTGCTGGAATAAGCTTATAGATTTTGACAGAGGAAACAGCTCTGGGTCAACAAGCCTCGGGGACTTAAATCCTGTTAGGAATCAGACTAAGCAGCTCCCGTGTGACTCCTCTGACTTTGCCCGCCTTTCTTCATCTGCCGTTGAGCCCGACGAGACACCGATGTTTAATGTTTGACCAAAAAAAAAAAAAAGATTATGTTTAAAAATAATGACAGAACACAATTCAAAGCTTCATACAGCTATTTTAATTTAATTCAAACAAATCCACAGGGCGAGGGGTTGGGGAGCATTACTATTGTACACGTTCTTGCTGGGAACTCCACAGGAACCTTGTAAATTCCGCCCATAAAAAACCTGGTGCCTTTTCCCAGAGCGTCTCTCTGCTATGTTATTATACAGCCTCCCTTGTCTCCTTTGTACGGGTTCTTATCGTCTGGAACACCTTTGATCAGAGGGTCGTTGGGTAGCCGCTCCTCAACGAAAGCAATGGTTTCTGCACAGTTTGCAGCCATCTGTTGTTCAAAAAGAAGACAAACTCAACTCAAGCACATCATCTGCACCTGGGATTAAATATGAAATTAGAAATCTGAGGCTCAAACATTCAGCTCCTAATAGCTGAACTACTTACTGCTGTTCTCGGAGTGCTGACTTCTTTCTTCAGCTGGTCCAGCTCCATTTTCAGGATTTCCTTATCTGACATATCCCGAGCCATCCTGGCTGCAGGTGGAAATAAAACATTGCCTTCATTGTGATAAATGTCTCATTTTGAAAGCCACTCTTTGAAGTAAACCCTTCAGCTCTTACCTGTTGAATGGTGGGACCAGTAATCAGAGAAGCCTTGGGTCCTATGAGCTCATCGACTGTTTTCCTCCGTCTTTCCCTGCTTCGCTCTGACTGATCTGTGCTGTCCTACTGCTCTTCATCCCTTGCTGATCCCTGCTGCTGGCTTTTGGGTGAGGTCGTCACAGGATTGTACTTGATGTCACCAATCCGTCATGATGGGATTAAATGAGCAGGAGCCGTGACCCCTGAGCAGGAAGGAGGAAAT
The DNA here is from genome assembly GCA_911728415.1 of Lagocephalus sceleratus. Classification (NCBI taxonomy): domain Eukaryota; kingdom Metazoa; phylum Chordata; class Actinopteri; order Tetraodontiformes; family Tetraodontidae; genus Lagocephalus; species Lagocephalus sceleratus. The sequence continues at coordinate 1,969,980 of CAJVRN010000231.1, read as the reverse complement.
GAGGGGACACGGATCATTATGATGCTGCTGGGGACAAAGAGAAAGTGACGTATTCAGGCAGAAGTTGCGTTAATAATAATTGTTTGATGGATTTGTAAAATTAGAAAAATGATATTCGCTCCAAGGTTGTACGAACCAGTTGCAACAATAGCATGACTAACCCAGGCTCCTTCAGAAACACAGGAAAGCCCTTCATTAGAGATCCCTGGGAGAAAAAAAATACAAATAAAGATTATTCACTCATTATACAGGACTAAAACCAAGTGCCTCGTGCTGCCAGGGATGTTCTTTGTGACTCGTCTGCTAAGGTTTCATGGACGAGAGTGTGACTGGTTTTATAAAACTAGTCCAAGTCCTCTGCACTGATACCCATCAACTGACGTGTCACACTTGACAAGCTCCTGATCCTTGACTAAACCACCTGCAGGGCTCACATTAAGCCATTTTCAGGAGCTGGGCTATAGTCTCATCCGGTTTAAACGCCGACAAGTCACATGGGCCTGCCTTCGGTTTGATATTTTGACATTCCAGTAGGTTCCTGGATTCCTGGTCGAAGGTCCCTAATCTCATTGAAAACACATATCTGCCCATCAAGCTATTTATACTGAGGCTCTCTCATAGATTACTGCAAAGACTTTAAGTGATTTTCTTCAGAGATCTTAAAGATGCATTTAGGTTCTTTTTTTTTTTTTTTTTTTTAAATAACTAACAAACATTTTATTATGCATCCTCAGTTAAAATACATTATTTTTGTTTTCTTAAAGGTTTGCAATAAAATGTTTTGAGATAATTTTAAACTAAACTGTCTAAATTGATATTTGTGTTGATCTAATTCATTTCGTGTAGTTACACAGATTCTCCAGCAGGTGGCAGTGCACAATTTGGAGTCATTGTCCAAGGCGACGCGGGGAGTCCCCGCCCATTTGAAGCAGCGAGCCAATAGGAGGACGGCGTTGCCCAATCAAAATTTGTTTTCAAGATAAGAGCATATACATTTGCTTCAATTAAACCCCATCCATCGGCGAAACGCTAATGCTTTTATTTTGACAGAAAACGCGCATTTTTAACAGGAAGTGGTTGAACAAACCACATCACTTCTGTCCACAATGGCGGCACCCAGTGGGAAGCGGGCTTTAAGGTTTCTCAGCCAGTTTGGAGCCTTTATTCTCACCCGGTTCGGGTTTTGGAACTGCTTCAGTATGCTGATGCTGTTTGCTGAGCGAGCGGACTCGAAAAGGTGACGGAGGGCGACTGCGTTCGCGGCCGAATAGCCCACATTAACCGGCGAGCTAACGGCATTAAAACGCCAACTTGGGCTTAAAAACATTAAAAAAAAACGATCAGATGAGGAAAATGTAGACACAGCTGGGGTTATAGACATTAGACGCGACAGGACGTTAATTTTGGATGTGTAAATTCAGTTGTAACTCTCAAAAGTTTGAGGCAGATGTCAGATGAAAACTCTAAAAATATCCGCTCTTTAATTATCACTTGAGCTGTAATTCCCTTTTCTGCTCGTCGTCCTGCTCTTAAGGTCTTTCCCCCCGTCTGATGTGGCTCCGGTTGTCTAATTATAGCAGCTGTGAGCCCCGCCCGGGGTCTTTAAAGCTCCTTTCCGGGCCAGAACCCCCAGCTGTGTCCAACCGTGTGTTCTGATCCCCCCCCAGGAGGCCCGACATCCCGGTCCCGTACCTGTACGTGGACATGGGCGCCGCGGTGCTGTGCTCCAGCTTCATGTCCTTTGGGGTGAAGAGGAGGTGGTTCTCTCTGGCTGCCGCCGTCCAGCTGGCTCTGAGCACCTACGCCTCCTACGTGGGGGAGCAGGTCCACTACGGGGAGTGGCTGAAGGTCAGACCACATCTGGGCTTTTGAACATCACACCTGAGCTTTGCGGGACAGAGACGACACCTGTGCGGGACGCCGAGGGTCATAACATTACTGCGATCCGCCACCCGGATGATCCGGGGGCTCACAACACACTGCGAATACAAACAATTTGCAAAATCCGTCTTATTTAAATGCAACTTCCCTGAGTTCTCTAACGTGGGAAAGCAGAGTAAGCGTAAACACTTTTAGTTTGATTGACCTGACCCTCACACAGCCCCCCCATGACAGCTCTCTCACTCCTTTATGCACACAGCTACTTGATAAATGCCAGATTATACGGTTAAAAAAACAAAAACAAAACACATTTACAAACTGGAGTCTGTCAATGGCGATGTGGGACAGCGTCTCGATGTGCGGGTATTGTGTCGTGAGGGTAATCTGTTACACACATGTACATCACAACTGCCCCCCCTCCTCCCCCGCAGGTACGGATGTATTCCAGAGCCCTGGCCATCATCGGAGGCTTCTTGATTCTAGCCAGCGGGGCAGGCGAGGTGTACCGACAGAAGGCTCGCAGCAGGTCTCTGCAGTCCACTGGGCAGGTGTTCCTGGGAGTTTACCTCATCTGCATGGTGAGGGTTCACTTTTTGGGGAGTTCACTTCAGCAGAAGGATTTATTAATCAACTAAATTAAAGATGACGCAGAACCTCCGTAAACTTGACACCTTGTTGGGTATTTAGAGAAGAAACAAGACATTGATTAATGCCAAATAAATGAGCTCAGCTGCTGTTTTAGACACAGAGGAGGGAGTTTTTGTGTGCATGGGAGTGACAAACAGCAGATTTACCCCCTTTATGTTTAAATCTAAAGAGAAAAGTCCCAAAAAAAAAGCTCGGCCGTCTTCAACTAGATCTCACCAGCGTTCGTGTTGTGATGCAGTACCTGTCCCTGTCCGCTAGGTGTACTCCCTCCAGCACAGTAAGGAGGACCAGCTGTCCTACCTGAACCACATCCTGGGAGGAGAGATCACCTTGATGCTGCTGGAGGTGCTGTTCGGGGTGCTGGCTTTGGCCTTCCTCTCGGGCTGTTACATTCGCCTGGCGGCTCAGATCCTGGCCGTCGCGCTGCCCCTGGTCATCCTGCTCATCGACGGTAACCTGGGCTACTGGCACAACACCCGGAAAGTGGAGTTCTGGAACCAGATGAAGCTGATAGGGCACAACGTGGGCATCTTCGGCGCGGTGCTGATCCTGGCCACCGACGGCTGAACCCTTGGCGCTCTCGGAGACGACTGTGCTTCTTGAGACCGGCGCGTCCGAGCGGGATGAGATCGTGGGCCTCCGATCTCTCGGGATCCCAAACACTCCCAAGTTGACTGTTGGTTTTAGACAACACTGAATGTCTTTCCACCAAGTTTAGCGACTTTGGAAATAGAAAAGCAGCTTTAGTTAAAGGGTTTAATTTATTCAGATTTGCGTTTACATTTTGTCCCGTTTTAAGTTAATAATGCGGGACGACGGAGATGCAATATCTCATACCTTAAATGGTCATTTTTACAGTACGGTTTTGCAAATAAAGGGAAAATGGAACTTAAGCATCGTCTACTAAACTGCAGTTTCGCGCACACGGGTGAGTTTCAGCAAATGAAGAACAGCTTTTTATTTGTAAATACTGCCACCGTTTTTATGAGTGGTGAATATCTGAAACAATAGAGTGGGGATACATTTGAACCTGATGGAGGCTACGTGTTCCATTTCCGAGTGTTTTGGAGGAATTTAAACACCGGCCACCGGGGAAACAGCGCCACGCCGTGGCCGCGTTACTTATTGCAGGTCTTGGCTGGGGGGGGTCACCGCTACCACAAAAAGTGTTTTATCTCATTATTGCCAACATTTGCAACGATGTTTGCCAAAAAAGAAAAAAAAAAACTTTTATATGCAGTTGCTTGAATTTTGCCTGATTGCAGGTTAAATAAAGACGTTAAGCTCTCTGAACTCCAAGTTGTCGGTTGTGTGTTCACCTCACGGCAACAGTCGCCATCGAGTTTTGATGAAAGTGGTGTGTTTGTTCTCAAAGAACCCCTTTGTCGATGTCTGGATCAGTGGTACCGACGGGGGTTTGGTCAGGAAATGTCAGATCAACTTAAGTTTTGGAAAGGAATGATTCTATTTTCATCTAAAGTCACATTGAAGCTGCATCAGATTAATCTGTAAACAAGCCAAACTGAATGAATTCAGACAGCCGGTGATTTTAGACCTACTTTAATGAGTCATCACTTAAATTAAATTCTGATTTACTTTAACCTAAATGAATAGAAATCATTTGGTTTCAAATTTTATAAACTGGAACAAGCAAAAAAAAAACCCTCTTAAACACTGGGCTTCAGCCTGACGCTCAAACAGTGATGAAGCTCCTCAAAAATCAACAAAAGATCCCAGGAAAATGGTAATAAATCCCAATGATAGAAAAAAATATATATTTATATACATAAAGCGACAGCCCAGAGGTGACCTACAAATCCTCAGTTTCTCCTGCATCCATTTGTGTTCAAGGCCTTCAAAAAGTTACAGTATTACAGTCAGAATTTTTGTTAATTTTATTTTAGAAAATGTCCTTAAAGTGTGGCATTTCAAGTCACATTTTGTTTAAAATACAGAAAATACAGACAGAACATGAATACAGCAAAAAAAAAAAAAAAAAAAAAAAAAAAATGACAGAAAATAAAGCTAACAAGCTTTTCTGACTGCTCTAGTTTTCTCTTTCTGAAGGCAAAGGAAGGAGGGCGGAAAAAGCAAAGGTTTCAGGGATGGAGGGAGTGGGGGGCAGAATGAGACAAGTTAGTTAAGGAAACTATGGTTGCTTTAAGGGTTCATGTTTAAATTATTCTTTATAAAGTCTAATTTAAGATTTAATCTTTCCTCTCTTTTTTTGTCTTTTTCATTAAATGGTATTTTGATCTTCTGGATCCAGGGCCCTCAGCTCCTCCTTGTGGTCTCAGTCTGAGGACAAGGAACGCCGACTTAAGTCTGGCAGTGGGAACAGAACCACCGTTGCCTTCCTGACCGGCCGACCCGCACCGCCGCCCACTCAAGAAGATAAAGTGGAGTCCTTCTGTGTTTGCTGTGCTTGTGAACGTTGCATGGACTTCTGACTTTCCACATCTCTAAAATGTTTCTCAACCTGAAAGAGTTAAAAAAAAAAAACAACCACCATCAACCGCGAGCGTCCAGAAACGGGCGTCTAAGAGCACGCGGCGGCTTCAGCCTGCGTGAAATGAAACCGCGTTGACACGCGGCGGGGGGGGCCTTTGCAGCCGCAAACGGTCGACGCCCACTGGGCTCTGATTGGCCGTCGTGGACCCAACCCTCCCACAGCACGGCAGGCGTGCTTAAAGCGACAGTCCCCCCCCGCTGTCGTCCGGCGTCCTTGGGAAAGGAGGAAGCCCCCGGCCGAAGGTGACATTGGGATGCTGTCAGGAGGGGGGGCGCTCCCTCGCTCGTTCGGAATTCAGAGAATCCTGGAAGATTCCCAGCAGCGGATTCTGGCGACCAGGAGGTCGGAGGTCAACAAATGAAGGCAGCAAAACTACTTCCGCGCTTCCTCGTCCACCGGCTGCGCTCAAACACCCCCCGCACGCGACGGCGCCCTCAGACGTAAACGACGACTACGAGGGTCGCAAACTGAGCCTCGCCGACGACCTGAGATCTTCACGCCTCACCCCCACATCCCTCCGCCGACGCCTCCCCGTTTTGGCCGCCGAATTCGATTCGTTACAAACGCACCAGCACATCGCCGGGGTTAATTCGTGTAACCAATCCGGCGTTCCTTCGCCAGGGTGCGGACCGCCCGTAAGTTATGAGCAGGATAACCACGGGCTGAGGACCGCTACGGTGGGAAATATCACCCTTTAAACGAAAACCTGCCGACCCCACAGCGGTCTTATATAATTATGACGTGACCCCAGACCATTAAGAGTGAGTTGTACTTACTATTTTGCGTACATGACTTAAAGCGCTTCCCTCTTTGCCTTTGCAGTTTTCAACTTGGTAAGGCGGCGAGATTATGACGTCGTCCATCACAATAATGTTCTTCTCCTGCCATTTACAGTCTTTGATGCTGCAAAGAAAAACAGAATCTGCTTTCAACCTCGAGCCGCGCACGCGTGTGTGTGTGTGTGTGTGAAACGCTTCAGAGCCGACTGAGATTAAGGTGACGAGATTATTTCTCCATTCCAAACGATTTTAAAGGACATTGCGGTGTAAAACGTCGGCCGCCGCATCAAACACGAACACAAGCAGTTTCAGGAGGATTTACCGGCTCCACGTTGATCCCAGCGCAGAACCAGTTTTACAGACTTTTCAAACACGAAGAACTAGTTTCAAAAAGGATGGAACTGGTTTGGTGGGGAACCAGAAACCCGCTGAGCCCCTCTCGATCAGTCCAAACGTTCTGGAGTTGTGTTTGTCTTGGAGGCGCTCGGAGGGGTCGGGTTTGTGCTCCTTTGTCGAGGTAAATGCTGCCCGGTTCCCTTCTCTTTAACGACGGCCCCTCTGAGCTCTTCACACACGTACAAATACGCAAAGAACACCGGAGTCACCCAGGATTACAGGTGGGAAAAACAGAATTATTAACTAAAGATCCCCTGAAAAGACGGCCGCCAACACACATCACAGAAATGTCTCCACATCTGCTCCTGTGTCGGATTTTGCTACCGATGCTTTCACCTACAGTTGTGTCGACATTTCTCTTATTTGCACTGATGGTACCTCATAAATATTATATGGTTTTCTTCTATGTTTTTTTTCCAATATTTTGCGGAAACCAGTGACACAGCGTTGGCAATTATTTAATTATCTGCTCTTTATATTTATTTAAGAGCCATCCTAATATGAAACCTAAGGTACGTATTAACTTGTTTAAACATCTGGGTGATTTCACGTGTGATCCGAGAGTCACAGGCCTGTACTTTTACGAATTTATGCATTTGAAATTCCCTAGTGAGCTTAGCACGCAGTCGTACAGATAAGTATATTATATAACAGAATAGACTACTAATAATTTTCAGAATTTATGTTGGCGTTTCGGCCTTGGACTCCATATTTCCTGTTTAGGTCAAGAACGTTTGTTTAGGCGCATCCCTATTATCTACTAGCTCCTTTATATCAAGTCATGAATTGGAAAGCTGGTGGGCACAAGGCAACTCTAATCCATCAAAGCATCAAAGCTTCCAGGTTCAGGGGCAGTTTGAAGGACCTCAAGAACATGTGAGGACCAAGCACAGCATCCTGCCTCACATCTGTCGCTCTACAGCAGGGGTCTCCAACCTCTTCCACAAAGGGCCGTGTGGCTGCAGGTTTTTGTTCCAACTCACTTAATCAGCTCATGTGAGTCTTCAACAGCTGACTGGTCAAACTGGGTGAGCTGGACAGTTTGGAACAAGAACCTGCAGCCTCACGGCCCTTTGGGGAAGAGCTTGGAGACTCCTGGTCTACAGCCTGACAGCATCAGAAAGTCTTCACCTGCAGAGACACATCGCTGCGACGCTCCCAGAACTCTGATTCATCTCTCAGCCGAGGTCTCCAACCTCGTTTGCACATCAAATCTGTGGATTTGTGGACGCTCGGGCGTCTCTTAACGGCAAGTGGGCATTTTCGGTGGCCCGTCCGAGTGCTGGATGAAGTTTTAGAAGGAAATAAGCGCACCCTTCAGCTGATGCTTTCTGTCTGCACAGCACTCCTTAAAAACTCTGACACACACACCAGGAGGCTGCCAGCGTGTTTGACCTGTGACAGTAAACTCGCACCCCCACCGAGGGGTCACTGTGTCACTCAGAGCTTCTCTTCCAGCCTCATTTGTGGCTGCTTGATGTCACCGATCTCTTATTCATCTGTACGGGATGGAAAATCACTGCAATAACAAACCCGACCTTTAAAATTTTGAGTGTTGTCGAGATACCCCCAGATCCAATTTTTCCATTAAAATAAAAGGTTGGAGTTGAAAATCTCCAGACTTTATTCCACTGTTTCGCTCCACACGCTACCCTCCAGACTCGCTCATTAAAGAACCTCAGTTCCTAAAGGCAGCGTCTGACTCGTATGCAGGCATTTCATCCAACATTCAGGGGCTTGGCGGCGACAGCCTCCTCACCTCGGTGAACCCAGACGAGCGTGAATCACTTACGTTTTGTGGATAGTCTGGAATAGCTGCTGGCCCTCCACAGAAACCCCAGCACTGATTGCATAGGCTTGCGACAGCTTGTCCTCCTTTTCTGTCCGTGCCCGATTGGCAAGCTGTCAAAAGTGAAAGAAAACAAAGGACGGACATCAAAGAAAGTTCTTAAGCGGGAGATACAGACCAGGAACTGAGCCTCATATCACATCATACTTTTCTGAAAATGTAAGATATCTGAAAATTAGACAGCTTTTATTTTATCTTTAAAGACACCCATGTGAAGTAATGGGGTTAGATGATAATGGGACACTCCTTTGGGGGACCCGTACACAAACTTACACAGAATGTCTCCCTTTCAATACAGCAGCTTTACATACAAAAAAAGGGCAAATCTGAGCATATTTACCTTGCTAACATTCAGTGATGCTAGTGGGGGTGGAGTCTCAGTGCGGTCATTTATTATGTCCACATCAGAAACATAGGCTAAGTTGATCAGGATGACGTCGTTGAGGTTTGGCTTACCACTGGAAGAAGCACATTCTTGGGAAGGTTAAGGCAAACACTTCAGAGCAGCGGGGAATAAAAAAAAAAAGAGCAGTTGCGCCCGAACGCCACTAGCTAGCCCGAGCAGAAGGCAATAAGGTCAAACGGTGACGCCGACCCCCGAACGCTTTCGTACAGGAACCTGGACGCGGTGACAAAAGCGCTCGAATCTCTTCACGCGCGAGGCTTCTAAGTCGTCATTGTCTGTCGCGTTTCCGAGATCTGAAAAGACGTTTCTCACATTTAGACCAATTCAGGGTCCCTGGCCTGATTTTCCCGAATGACCTTTGACTTTTTAACCTCGTGGTGAGAGAATATTTAAGACACAACACAGGATCCACGATTACACACTGAACCAGTCACAGCCTGTCTTGATAATATCAACCAAAGGGTTAAATTAACTTAATTCATGATGGTGTTCAGTACTAGATTTCTTAATGGACTCGACCTTAAAGGAATAGTCTGGCGGAAAATAACGAGTAAAGCTTTGTAAAAAATAGCAAAATAAAACTTTAAAGCGCGGGGAAGGCCGAGGATGGCAAACAAATGACCGCCACGACAACGCAACGTTTGAGCCTCCAGCCTGGCCACAGTGGTCCAAGACAAGAGGTCAGGCCTGCTTTAACCCCCAGAGCTGCAGCTTGGTGACCACCACCACTGTGGATGGGTGGAGGCTCCAGCCCCCCCCCAGGTAGGTGACCACCACCACTGTGGATGGGTGGAGGCTCCAGCCCCCCCCAGGTAGGTGACCACCACCACTGTGGATGAGTGGAGGCTCCAAGCCTCCGGGTAGAGGACCACCACCACCGTGGATGGGTTTAGGATCCAGCCCCCCCCAGGTAGGTGACCACCACCACCGTGGATGAGTGGAGGCTCCAAGCCTCCACACTGGGATGAGTGGAGGCCAAGCCCCGGGTAGAGGACCACCACCACCGTGGATGGGTTTAGGATCCAGCCCCCCCCAGGTAGGTGACCACCACCACCGTGGATGAGTGGAGGCTCCAAGCCTCCGGGTAGAGGACCACCACCACCGTGGATGGGTTTAGGGTCCAGCCCCCCACCACACCCGTGGATGAGTGGAGGCTCCAACCCCCCAGGTAGACGACCACCACCACCGTGGATGAGTGGAGGCTCCAACCCCCCCCCAGGTAGACGATCATCACCACCCTGGATGGATGAAGGCTCCAAAGCTCCAGGTTAGGGGCCACAACCACACCACCACCCTGGCTGAGTGGAGGCCCCAGCCCCCCCCCGGATAAATGACCACCACCCTGGCTGAGCGGAGGCCCCAGCCCCCCCCCAGGTAGATGACCACCACCCTGGATGGAGGCTCCAAACCTCCAGGTCGGGGACCACCACCGTGCACAGGTGGAGGCTCCAAACCTCCACACGGATGGCGAGGCTCCAGCCCCCCCAGGTTGGGGGCCACAACCACACCACCACCGTGGACTAGTGGAGGCTCCAGCCTCGCTTCTCCCCCGGGGGGGGTTGTTCATGCGGGGGGGGGCTGCTCGACCCTCAGCGGCGGTTGTTAGCACGTTAGCCGAGCTGTTAGCAGCCCTCCGCGGCGTGGAGGGCGCCGGGCTCCATTCATCCGGCGGGCCCCCCCCCCCCTCGACGCCCCCCTCTACCACCGGGCACCCCACCTCGGCGGGCGGGGCTGAGGTGCTCGGGAGGGTGGGGGGGGCCCGGGCGGAGGAGAGGAGAGCGTCCCCGGACCAACCATGATGCCGCCCGGGGTCCGGGGGCGACGACGACGACGACCCCCCTCCCCACGCCGAGCACCCCCCCCAACCACCACCACCGAGCATCCGCGGAGGGGACAACGGTCCGGACCCCCCCCCCAGGCTCCATCACGCCTGCGCGGACCGGCGGCTGCCACTCGGCCCCCGGACAGGCCCTCCACCAGGGCCGGGGGGGGGGTGGGACCCGGAGCCGCGGGCGCGCGAAGGAAGAAGCCGAAAACCCGAAACCCCCGACAAAGGATACTCAGGGTCAGCATCTTGGACTGGTAGTCGAAGGCCACCACCTCGCCCTGCAGCCGCTGGCCCAGGCATGTGAGGCAGGAGACATGGCTCCCGACGCTGAAATACTCCCCCGGTCCAGGAGCCGCCATCTTCTCCGCCAGGAACCCGGAGCGCCTCCGTGACGTAGGCCGACGGCCGCGGCGTCGTGACGTCACCGGGCGTGTCCCTCGCGCCGCCGCGATTTTATTCCCCAAAATCGCCGGTTTTCAATAAAGCACACTTGGCTAAATCAGCTTTTTTTTTTTTTTTTTTAAAGAGACGTGTGTTTAGATAAATAGTCTTTAATAATCTTTTCCACCTCCCCCCTTCTCCGCCTCCTCCTCCTGCGCTGTTTGCGGGTCGGTGGCGCCCCCTGGCGGACGCAGGCGGTAACGCACCCCCGCGTTAGCAGCAAGCGGTGGAGTTCCGACGCAAATTGTTTTATTTTGTTTTTATTCCATTTTAACTTCCCCGCAGTGGGAGGGGAGGCAGGAGGATGGAGGCCGTGCACGCACAGGGCGTCTGGTTCGCCGAAGAGCTGCAGCAGAGGACGATAGATTACCAGAAAGCCTGGCTGGTGGTCACGCAGATCGGAGACCCCAAAGCAGCCTTTTTGCTCGTCTTTCCTCTGACCTATTTCACCAGCAAACGGACCGGAGTCACGGTTCTTTGGGTCGCGGCGATATCGGAGTGGCTGAACCTGGTGTTTAAATGGTGAGTCAACGCATGAACCACGACTTTATAGTTATTATGGGTGACTCATAAAACGGGCATCTTTGATGATTGAGACACATTTGTGATCGGGCTGCTGATGGCCAAACTACCTGAATGTGTCATATTTGCTAAATTAATGTGTCGTTTTTAATTTTTTTTTGTCATGTTTGTTGGCAAACATGAGTGAGAATGGCTTTTCCTGTTGGCGTTGGTGACGTTGGACCAAAGATGCACATTTGGCGAAAGATACTCCACTCGTTGTTCTCGAGAGATTTGAGCTCATTTAAGACTGACTGATTTAAAAAAAAAAAACCTAGAGGAAAGAAAAGCGAATTTGTTTAACGAACCAGTAATATGTTTTATTTTGTTGGCATGTGTCATTTTTTTTTTAATTAAAGCATAAATAATGGCAGAATGCGGACGGAGAGCGAAACCGGAAGCTGTCTAGTTCCGGTTTGAGCTATCTTAACTGACCAAACATCTTTGGTTACAGTCCGACGGCCAGGTTGTCCGGGTTGAAATCTCGGAACACCGGAACTCTTTTTATGACGCCTGTGTTTGTAGCATTGACAATCTAAGATTAAAGGTTATACATTAGTGGAATAGAAAACACAGACGAGAAAATCGAGTTGTCGTGGTGTTGAAATACCTCAGATTCACAGAACCTCGATTAATGTTAATATATCTTTTGTCACACCAAACCTTTCTATCATAATAAAGCAGATTGTGGAGAAAATATACAATATAACCCCCAATAATAAAACGCTTTTCCAACAAATAGTCAATATTTTACTCAATTAAATTGTATTGTTTCCTGTACACTATTGACTGTTTTTAATTCCACAGGATGCTGTTTGGAGAAAGGCCGTATTGGTGGATAGGGGAATCACATTTATTTGACAACAAGCAACCTAATGTTCAGCAGTTTGCAGCCACATGTGAAACGGGCCCTGGTGAGTAATTACGGCAGTAATCGCCAATAGACAGGCCGTTATTGCAAAACCAAGCTAATGGGGCTGAGGTGTGTGTGTCAGGCAGCCCCTCGGGACACGCCATGGTGACCGCTGCGGCCTGGTGGGTCATGGTGTCGTCGCTGGGGTCGTTCCTCTATCTACGCACGCGGAGGTAGGCTCGTTTAATACGAACCCATTCGCTCATTTGACTTCATAATTGTAGACGTACAGATGAAAACATACTCCTTTTGTGTGTCTCCAGTGTGGCGCTGTCGGCTGTCCCCTACCTGATCTATGTCGCCGCGTTGGTGGCCGTTGGACTCTCCCGGATCTTCATCCTCGCACACTTTCCTCACCAGGTCATCGCAGGATCCGTGACAGGTCTCGACTTTGTAACGCTACGCAAACATGTCCACGTACGTCACGAGATCACGCTGTAAAGTCGTGCTTGCCCTAGGTTTTATCCTGGGGGTGGTCCTGAGCCGCAGGGTCCCACAAGGTCGCTCGCTGCTCTTCATCAGTGTCGTTCTGCTGCTCGGTACCGCCGTCCTGCATACTGGACTCCAGAGGCTGGGAATCAATCTCTCCTGGTCAGCCTCCTTCTTAATAGACGATGTCAGGGGTCTCCAACCTCCCCCCCAAAGGTCCGTGAGGCTGCAGGTTCTGGTCCCACCAGTCCAGCTCACCCAGTTTGACCAGTCAGCTGTTGAAGACTCAGATGAGTTGATGAAGTGAGTCCAGTCTGGTGCTGCTGCTGCTGGGTTGGACCAGAACCTGCAGCCTCACAGACCTCTGGGGGGGCCTGGAGACCCCTGGACTATGCTGTACGTCCTAATGTGTCCCGTGAGGTCTCACAGTCGTTTCCTGTTGAATCTTTCACCACAGGTCCATCCCTCTGGCCAAGAAGTGGTGCAGTCGTGCCGACTGGATCCGCGTGGAGACGGCGCCCTTCTCCGCGCTGACCCGGGACTGTGGGGCTCTTCTGGGTCTGGGCGTGGCCCAGTGCTGGAGGCCTTGCGGATGGCCTCTGTCCAGAGCGCCGCGAGCGTTGTCCCTGGCCCTGTCGTCCCTGGGGCTGTACCACATCAACCGCCTGGCGCTCCCGCTCCACTCGCAGGGCCTCTTCTACGGCGCCTTCCTGCTGAAGCATTTCCTGGTGCCTCAGCTGGTCATGATGCTGGTTCCTGGCCTCATTTACCTTCTGACCCCCAAAAGTAAGAAGTAACGGACGCAAGCGTGAGCGAGGCAAGCGAAGTGTTGCTGCTGCTCTGAGAGCTTCTCTTTAACCTCATTATTTATTTTTTATTTCATGGGTACTGCTGGAAACGGAGGATTTAGTTCACGCCATTGATACAGTTTGTGTACAACTTCGGGAGCTGGGGCCACACGTGCACGTGCTTGTTGATTTTCGCCCAAAGTTTCGATCTGACGAGCTAAACTTTGGTCATTACTTGCAGGTATTTAAGACTTTGCCGTCCGTTTGGAGTCTAAATTAACTTTGAAAGGGCAAAGCGCTGATTTATGATGTTTATGTGCTCACAACAACTGCAAAGGTCTCCATATCTTCACATTATCTTTCCTTGTCTGCAGCGCCCTTAAACACAGACTCACTGGAAGATATATTATCAGTGTAGTTCTTCATTTTTTTGCTTCTGTGCTACACATCTACGTGAACCCTCCCTAAAAATGTCCATCTTTTAATGTTCTAAATGTTTCTTTATATTGCGTTGACATTTGTTCATATCGTAGTCATTTTGAAAGGTTGTTTTAAGGTGATTCCAACGAGTTTGAAAACGGCTAAAAAACAAAATGTTTTTCAGTTCTAAGTCAAAACAGCATAAAAGGAAATGTAAAGACGTGACGTGATTTAATTCAAAAGACAAGGTCCAAAGAAAATACAAGACAAATGGTTGAAATGATCAAATAAAATCTTTCACTGTGACACCGAGTCAGAACTCTGAATGATGGCATAAAGAGTGAAAGCTGCTGAACCTGCGCAATGACAAAAACACAGATAATAAATGAACGATAAATTAATTTAAACATGTTTTTGATGCATAAAAATATGTCCCGATGCTTTAGCATTTATATGAACAAAATAAAACAACATGCAGGGTTTTGTTTTTTTTTTTCCCACTTGGTAACCATTTATAAATAGGTTCTTTTATCCTTAATACATAAGTTTGGCTGTACAGATTACAATCAGTTATGAGATAAAAACACATTCTTTTTTATTGTTTTTAATTAAACTTTTTATCACAGCGATCTGAAAGCTCACATTTACAGACAAGAGAACTCCGCTCAGCAAGCAAACACATTTAAAATCAACAAAAAGAACCTTTAGCTTTTTTGGGGGGGAGAAAAACAAACAAAAAAAAGAATCTGGGATCTGGATCAGAACAACCGTCTGGACCATCCGAGTCAGAACACTTCTATACATGTTTCCACTGAAGCTCATGGAAAGAATAAGAACATGCATCAGAATATTTACAGCAAAGTGATATTTACACACACAGTTTGAACCCTACAGCCCCCCCCCCCACCCCTCCAATAGCCTCCGTGTAGAAGTTTTCTTGAAATTAAGTATAATACAATTTATACCTTCATTTCTGTAAAGATAAGTGGGGCGTCTCTCTGCTAGCATCTGAAACGGAACCAAACAGAACCAGAAATTAAACGTTACAAAGAGTCTGTAACTTTCCCCGCATATACAAATAACTTGAATATTCTTTATTCTGCCTGCTTTTTCCCTCTTTTTTTTTTTTTTTTTTTTTTTTTTTTGCAATGATATTTCGCAGTGTGTGTGCAAACCCAGTGGACGGGACTGGAACCGTTCTGTTTAATTGGCCTCAACGAACCTTGAGCCGGACGTCTCCCGTATTTACAGCTTGTGCTAGAAAAGGCGATTGCTCTTTGCGTCCTTGTCCGTCGTTCGTACAGTGATTCTGTTCAACAGCAGCGTCCACGACAGTCCGCTCAGAGGTCTGACTGATATCTCACGCACGCACGCACGCACACGCTGCCTCATTCCACAGTCGTAAGATAAAGTGCACCCTCGTAAGAGCTCAACAGGTGTGGGTTTTTTTTTTAGTGCAGATGGTGGATTTAAAGAAAACGATAGTTCAGGTAAAACAGAGCTGTCTGCAACAGTGTGATGCGTTCGCTTGCTTTCCGGCGTGCGGAGGGGGGGGACGAGGGCGAGCTCTCACCTTGGGCCCCCCCAACCCCCCCGTTTGCAGAGGACTGAGGGCGGGGGCGGCGGTTTGAGCAGCCGTCCACCGACGGAAGCAGCAGCGGAGGTTAGTTTGACATCATACTAAGGCATATCATGAGGTCTGTGACACGGCAATGACTACAAAGAAATATAGAAAGATCTGAATATACATGCCTGAGGTGAGTGTCTGGAATAACCGACAACAACGAAGCATAAATATGTGTATGTCTATGAAGTACTTAGATTTTTTTTACTATCAGGCCATTTCGGGGATGATTTGCAGAGAACAGCTACTAATTCGTTGCGCTAGTTGAGGAGAACGCGAGGAGGTGCGGCTTTTATGCTTTCATCTTTTCATCGGGAGCGCGACTGCGCCGCCGCGACCGCGTCGAGAATCCGTTAAGCGTCACAGTTCACCTCGTTTTTTTCATCGGAACGGCGTCCGCCTCGTTAGCATCACCAAAACATCTGTCGTGATGCGTGTGTGACCTATAGATACAGTATATTGTTACATCCCCCTTTAACAATGTTAAATGAATATTCGGCGATTGCCCCCCCCCCCAGAAAAAAAATCTTCAAACTATATTTGCGGCCCACTTTGACACAACGGGGGCAAATGAATAGCTCAAAGTTGGACGCCGTCCCTCTTTCTCTGCCCTGGATCGTGCGTCCACATGTCTGACCGGCGGTGGGACACAAAGGCAAGTTAACAGAATACAATTCAAACACAAACTAGGCTTTGTTTTATTTCTATTTACAATATATAACTTATTATATTATAAATATCGTTATTTTTCTCTAAGCACTGACTTGAGCCGTCTCTGTTTTCTAAGCGATGTACAGTATCGAACATATAATATTGTCTTACATAGAGTAGCGCCTACGAGCAACCTTGGTTAAGAGCACACGTTGAAGAACAGAAGGTGGGTACGGAGTCGGCGAAGAGAGTCGGATGATTGGAACGCTCGCTCTGTGTTCACCTGTGGGAACGTTGTGCCATTTTGGAAGTGCACCGGTCCTCGGGACTCTCCCGATGTCCTCGCGTGTGGAGCAGTGACAGAATCTTCTCGCCGTCGATCATCGTGTTGGTGTGTAAGCCGTGGGGTGGGTGTGTGTGTATGTGTGTGTGTGTGTGTGTGTGTGTGTGTGTGTGTGTGTGTGTGGGTGCAGGCGGCGTCCTCTCCGACTGGGTCGGTGTCCCGCGAGCGCTTCTGGGTTTTAGAGTCCCGGCGGCTTCGGTCCGACGGGCTCGGGGGCGAGACCCCGCCTCGCGTTCCACCGGCCAGCCGAAGGACGGCCATCACACGTTTGACTCCACGAAGGGTCTCTTTGGTTTGATGGGCGAGGTGGGGCCCTGGGTCCGGGAGTCGCGCGACAGCTGCCGGTACATGTTGTCCTGGTAGGCCTGGGCCACGGGCAGCGTCCTCGCCACCTTCACGTCCTGGTAGGTGGGCACCTGGCTGACGCGCTCCAGGATGTCCCCGCTCCCCCGCGACCCGTTGGCCAGCTTGCCCAGCGAGGGGGGCGTGGTCTGGGAGTAGTAGTCCTCTTCCAGCAGGTGTCCGTTCTGGGCGTTGTTGGTCTTGTTGTAGTAGGCGATGTTGCCCAGGGAGGCGGGGGGGCTGTAGGTGGAGCCCTGCTGGACCAGCTGGCCAGGCGAGGTGGGGCTGATGGCGGGGTCCATGGAGGTCATGGCCCTGGACCGGGAGGGCTGGTGCAGGTACTGCTGAGTCCGCGCGGTCTTGTCTATGACGCCCATGAAAGGCGTGTTCCGCGAGCGCGTGGTCTCCCCCTGGTACAGGCCCCCGCCGCCCTGGGAGGGCGAAATGGGAGAGATGTCGTCGCAGGCGCGCTCGTAGGTGGCCTGGAGGGGGATCTCCATCTGCTGGATGGACACGGAGGGCCTGAAGCTGGGCGCCAAGTTCGTGGTGGACCCGCCGGAGATGTTGTTGCTGGAGGGGGAGAACCGGAGGCCCACGCTCTGCGAGTGGATGAGGGGCCTGGGGGCCGTCACGTGCTGCTTCATCTCGGTGGTGTTGGCGCTCACGGGCCGCCTCGTCATGTGGGGGATCTCGGGGGAGCCCAGCTGGCAGGCGGGCACGGCGCCGGGGCGCTCCAGCACGTGCTCGCCGACGGGGTAGTAGGCGGCCGACTGGCTGCGGCTTATCTGGGGCGTCTGGCTGTAGCGGACGCCCCCCGGGCCCCCGCTGCTGGCGCGGTAGGCCGAGGAGGGGCGTTGGGGTAGCTCGTCCTTCAACAGGCCCGACTCCAGAACCCCTCCTCGGCCGCCGTGCTGACAGAGGGCCCCAGAGCTGAGGCTGGCCTGCACCTGGGACATGGAGCGTCCATCCAGCGAGGGCTGGTACACCAGACGGCTCTCCACGTCCACCGACCCCCCTTGGTAGCGGCCGCCCATGGAGTGGCCCATCTGGCCGCCGTAGAGGCTGTTGCCCATCACGCTGGGCTGGTTGGTGCGGACGATCTGGGCGATGGAGGGCTGGAGGCGGAGGCCCTGGGCCTGGTGGTGCTGGGAGGACAGCGAGGGCTGCGAGCTCAGCTGGAACGAACGCTGGCTGCTCATCTTGGAGAGCGGGGATTTGGGCCTCCCTGGGAGCTGCTCGGTCTGGTAGCGCACGGGGACCCAGGACTGGGACCGGTAGAGGCAGACGCTCTCCAACGGGGGGCTTGACCTGTACTGGCCGGCCCGGCGCAAAGGGGACGGCGGCGGGCTCTGGTGATCCACGCCCTGGCCCCCGGGGCCCATGGACGGGGGGCTGAAGCTGTAGGCCTGCTGGTGCACCGGGGAGGTATGAGGCGGGCTGTGGCGGTAGTGCGAGTTCTGATGCGTCGGGGACAGGGAGGGCGACGTGGAGTGGTACGTCCCCCGGGTCGGCGAGGACATGGAGGAGGAGGTGGGGTGGTATTCGTAGGGCTGACCCATGGGCGAGCCTCCAGTTAAGTAGATCTGATCCGGATGGGTGGGGGACAGAGGCGGGCTCTGGATGATGGGGAGGCTGGAAGGATCGGAGAGAGATTCGGGCGGGGGCAGACCCGCCGCCATGGCCTCCAACTCCTGCTCCAGGTAGTCCTCATCCTCGAACAAGTCCTGCACGGGCTCCATGTCTTCCAGACGGGGTTCTGGCGGAGGGGGGAGGGACATGGGCAGAGCCAGCGACTCTTCCTCCTCGGGAGGAGGCGTAGGCGGGGGAGAAGGGGGAGGCTCCAGCTCCAGCCCCTGTTGTTGGTGCTCCTGCTGGCCGAACTGGTGGCACTCCTCCTCCACCCGCTGGAGCAGCCTCTGGATCTCCCGGTTGTTGGGGCTATGCTTTATGGCCTCTCTTAGGTCCTCTAAGGCTTCAGGAAATTGTCTGAGGATGATAACGAAACCTTAACATGAAATTATCTGCTATAATAAGGAGAATTTTATGGTACTACACCTACTTTCTCTTTCCATTTAATTCCACCTTATTTTAAAGTATTAAAAGTTCTCAGTTGAATATAAAGAAAAAAACTCATTACATTTGTTTTCTTGAGTTTTAAAAAGTGAATTTTTTGCTGTAACTCGAGTCTGACAAAATTAAAATGAATCATAAACTATAAAAGCTCACAAATATACATGTATATATGTTTAACTAATGAAAGCTTTACCTGCTGCTACGCTTGGCCCGTGCCCTGGCGTAGTAGGCCTCATAAGCTTTTGGTTTCAGTTCTAGTGCTTTTGTAGCAAATTCCTCAGCCATCCCAAAGTCCTGCAAAGCCAAATATCGCATCAGCAACAGCGCCCGGTCGCCACGGCGATCCAGAACAATGAGGTAAATCTCTGGGAGATTCCCATGACAGCTCCCTCCGGAGGACCTACGTTCATTTTCCTGCGACATCGGGACAGGTTGAGGAACAGCGATACTTTCAGTTCCCTGAACGTCTTGAGGTCCTCGCTGAAGCCTTCGCGTGGAAACTTTTTGAGCGCGTACTGGTACCGTTGTGCTGCCTCCTTCACCTTCCCCTTCTGTCTCACAGCAAGAACACTAATAAGCATCTGAGATGAAGCCGCAACAGCACCTACTCAAAACTACATGACCTCAAATACAGTCACATTTTACACTTTCTAGACTGTTAACAGAGCACATTCAGTAAACGGTGAAAGCCAGCGGGCTGACCTTGTAAAAGCCGTCCCCCTCCTCGATGAGTTTGCTAAGTAAGATGATCATGATGTCGGGTTTGGAGGTGGCCATGGCCCATGTGGCCGGACCTGCATCAACACAGGAGGAAAACGGATGAAAAACGAGCACGCGAGGAACGAGGGAGACAGAAAGTCGGAGAAAGAAGAGAGCAACTCGGGAACCACGACACACACGACAGTAGAAACAGGGATGACCACAACTGTCGGAATGAGAGATGGAGGAGAGAGAACGAGCAATCCACTGCAGGAAAAAATATCGTAAAGCATTTTTACAGTATGAAAACACCGCTGTTCTTTGGGTGTTTGGACTGATTCTGATATGCTGATCCAAGCCTACCATGTTCTCAACACACTAACAATATTATGAATTAACATCTACGGACTGTTGAGTTTTAAATCAGAGAAATGTTTCACTTTGAACTTTTGTTAAAAGGTCTATTAACTGCAAACTTCTCAGGAAACACGGCAGATAAAAACAATTGGCCACATATAGAAGACAACAGAAATCTCCCACAGAATTAAGACAAAGGGCAGGAATGAGTTAAAATTCTAAATTCTGAGACCAGAAATAGAAATAGATTATAGCTGTTTATTTAACAACTAAAAATAGTAAAACAGGTAAGAAACAGTTCTATTACAGAATTACTCCAAGCTAGATTTAAACTTTTTCCTTCATTCTTCAACCTAGATATTTTTAGTAAAAGTATAGTTAGCACCTAAATGTTGTGGTAAGAAGTTGTAATAATGAGGAGAGGACCTTACGCACAGAGACACGGGATAAGTGCAAAAACAGAGAGAGGGAAAAGGGCAAGCAGGAGTGCTACATCACAGTTGTGCAGATGTGAACTGTTCACTGAGCTGGTGGTGGAGGTGGTGGAGGTGGAGGTGGGCGGGGGGGATGGATGCTACTGTCTTTTATGGCACGAGACACCTGGAGATGGTTGGTGCACAGCTGGGAGTGGTTTATCACCTCCAGCCTGTGGCGGTGGTGGGACAGGAGAATTACAGATACATGCGATTGTGTGCTGACTAACAACCATACAGCTGCTACTGGGGTTTGGATTTCCTCATGCATCTGTGGGATGGAAGGTACACACCTCTGAAGACAGGCTGGAGGCCGGGCATGCTCTTGTTAACCACTTGGATATTACAGTCCCGCCAGGAATTTGCAACATCTTGATCACAGCAATTAATGGAAATCCAAACAGTCCCTGACCGCAGCGTGCATTTCCGCACAGACTACAGTCCCCGTCTCAAAATGGGAGTCGCGTACCCCCGACGTCACGTCTACGTTTGTGAGCCCACCGAAGCAACAGCTATCTCGAGACAATTCCTTTTTGAGGTGATAAATGCACTGCAGCTCAACTATTCTGGGTTACCGTGGCGACAGGAGTCGTCAAAAAGGTTTTCAGCTGCAGAACGCTGAACGCGCGAAACGTCCGAACGACGCTTCAGACGGAGGCGCCTGCGTCCACGTGCGCCGACCATCAAGGACACCCGTTGAGCGATTCAGAGGATCAGAGCACGCGACGCGCGCTCAGGCGTTCCCGTTACGGTTACGCCGGGGCAGAATATCGCTATTACGAGAACGGCGTGCTCTGGCCGCGACTGAGGCCCCCCCCGGACAGCAGCACCCACAACTGTGAGACCTGGGGGGGCTGGCCTTTGTCAGGAAAAGAGGCAGAAGCATTGCACTACAAAAACAGTGCTGTTCTCCATTTCTCCCAAATGGTTTTGTGGGTTTGCTCTGCGACGATGCAAAATACAGACGTGCTTGACCACAATAATTACAGAAAAAAATTGCAAAATCCTGGAGGGACTGACATTAGCATCTAGTGCTAGGCAATCGCAACAGTTGCTGTCTGTGCTAATACCTTTTGTGTGTTATTATTTGTCAGTTTGAGAAGGTTTTTGGTAGCTAAGCTGGCCTGCTGACACTTAGGACGACACATACAACACAGAGAGAGGAGATAGAGCTGTCAAAATGCCTGGTGGGGTGAGAAGTCGACAGCCTTGGCTTTACCTCGGGGCCGACTGGGCAGCGTCTGACATCCTGAGGCCGGAGAAAGAGGCGGAGGGGTGAGGAGGGGGGGAGAAGGAGAAGGTGGCGGAAGATATATAAGTGGTGGGGGGCACAGGAAAGGGGGGAGGGAGGCCAGAGTTGCCAGAGAAGTTATGGCAGTAGTGATGAAGGAGAAGTGAGGGAAAAAAAGGAACACAAAAAGCAGCAGTGAGACGCGCAGATCCAAAAGAAAAGGAGAAAAAGAAAAAACTACTACGGGCACTAATAACAACCTGTCCCTGAGCGGAGGAACAGAGAGAGGGACAGAGAGGGAGAGAGAGAGAGAGAAGAGACACTGTGAAGCAAACAGAAAAGCAAACCAGGGTAGCTGCAGCAGTACTACAATAAAAAGAAACACACATCGGAGCCATAAATAGCTGAGAAGAAGCAGCAGAATGCAGCATGGGGGGGGGGACGGGGGGGACGGGGGGGGCACGTACTGTAGCAGGAAGCGCTCAAGCTACATGGAGAGACAAACCCGGTTCCACGGCTGCCTGCAGTGAAACGCTACAGCGCTGCGGTGACTTGGAAGGAAGCGCGTTTTTGCCCCTTTTTTCCTTCATTCGCAGCCCTTTTTCATGCGGCTCATGCTTCTGCTCTAGCGCGTGACCTTTTAAGTACGCTCTCCAACTGAATCTCATTTCACGGCAGCCGAAGAGACCTTTCATTACGACACAAGGGGACACGGGGGTCGCGCTCAGGAGAGCCTCCTTCCGTCTAAACAACAGCCTCTCCGCCCCGTCCGCCTGCGACCTTACCTATCTTGGCTCCCTTCTTGAGCAGCGCCACCACCACCGACGTGTTCCTGCAGCCCACCGCCCTGTCCAGAGGACGCATGCCGCTGTAGTCCACGTGCTCGATCATGGCCCCGTGGTCCACCAGGAACTGGACCTGGGGAGGACAAAGGACGGCGGTGAAGACGAACGCTCTTGTCCACCTGCAGTCGGACAGCAGGCGAATCAAAGGTGTACATCAGGGGTGGGGAACATATACGCGGTATACGGCCCGCGAGACCATTTCTACCGGCCCCCAACGCAATAAGATCTATATAAGATTTATATTTTCTATGTGCACTTATAGGATGAATGAATAAAAAAAAACATCAGGAAAAACCGTATCGGCAGGCATTCTTTTTCTGAGATAAAACAGACGGTTGTGTTATGTCCGAGTCAACGCCAGGGTCAGTGAACACAGCACGAGGTGTACGTCGGGGGGCGGACTGATCGACACGGACGAAAAATTGATTGATGTGTCGTGGCGACTGTCAAGAAAAGGAAGGTGGATGCAGAACGGCGTGTGTTCCAGGAGAAATGCACAAACGATGGTTTCTCTGTTGAAGTAAAAGGCGAGCCAGTGGGCTGTGGCCAGGCGCTGGCAGAGGTGGAAGAAGGCACACGTGAGCGCCGTCACAGCTCCAAACACGCTAAACTCCACGAGTTGAAAGGACGGGTGCGTTTGGATAAAACTAACGCTCTCCGTCAGAGTTTGGAGGCTCAACAAGCAGCTTTCACACGACCGTGTACCGACAGAGAGAATATGACGCGTGCACGTCTCGTGGCGAGTGAATCAACAGCCACGACGCTGAAACCTCACGCCGAAGGAGAGTTCGTGAAGGAGTGCCGATTTATTGTTATTATTATTGCCTTTATCTTTTTTCTTTTCATTTATTTTCTTGATTATCTTGTTGTATTGCAGATTTGTGAGTAGAGGCCTCGAACCACCTCTTCTTTTATTGTTTTGTATGATCTTGTAAACATATTGTACTTGTTTATTCTGTTTTTTTGGTGATTGTATATGCATGTGTGCTAAATAAACAATTCAAATTCAAATGCAGCAATCATGAGACTTAGTAACACAGTGGTTATAGACTTTTTTTGCATCCCTAGGTATGTGCTCATAATAGTATGGCCCTCAGAGGACTTTATAAATTGAAATGGCCCTCGATATGAAAAAGGTTCCCCACCCCTGGTGTACACGAGTGCGTTCCTGGGTGGTTTTGGGTTCCGTTTCCCCGAGCCCACGACTTACCACCTCCGAGTCGCCGTAGAACGCAGCCAGGTCCAGAGGCGTGCGGCCGTTCTTGTCCGCGTGGTCGGTAGCGGCGCCGCTCTCCACGAGGTAGCGGACGACGAGCAGGTGGCCCTTGAGGCAGGCCCAGCTCAGGGCGGTCAGGCCCTCCTTATCCATCAGGGACAGAGAGGCTCCTGGGGAAGGCGCAAAGAAGAACGCAAAACAGGCGTCAAAACGACCAACTTAAGAGTTATTGTTCATCTGTTCCCACCTTGAGCCAGTAAGAACTCCACCGTCTCCAGGTGTCCCTCTGAGGCCGCCATCATCAGAGGAGAGCGACCCTGTTTGTCAGCCATGTTGACGTCTGCGCCGTGCGTTAGGAGCAGGTCCACGATCTAAGAGACAGCGACCTCAGCGATCAGAGGATCTAAACCACAGGTGTCGGAGTTCGGTCCTCCAGGGCCGGGATCGGGCTGGGTTTTCCGGCCTACCAGGTGGGAATCTGCTTCTGAAGCAGATTTCCACCTGGTAGATCCACCTGGTAGATCCACCTGAGGCAGATTTCCACCTGGTAGATCCACCTGAGGCAGATTTCCACCTGGTAGATCCACCTGAGGCAGATTTCCACCTGGTAGATCCACCTGAGCAGATTTCCACCTGGTAGATCCACCTGAGGCAGATTTCCACCTGGTAGATCCACCAGAAGCAGATTTCCACTTGGTAGATCCACCTGGTAGATCCACCTAGGCAGATTTCCACCTGGTAGATCCACCTGAGGCAGATTTCCACCTGGTAGATCCACCAGAAGCAGATTTCCACTTGGTAGATCCACCTGGTAGATCCACCTGAGGCAGATTTCCACCTGGTAGATCCACCAGAAGCAGATTTCCACTTGGTAGATCCACCTGGTAGATCCACCTGAGGCAGATTTCCACCTGGTAGATCCACCTGAGCAGATTTCCACCTGGTAGATCCACCTGGTAGGTCGGAAAACCCGGACCGATCCCAGCCCTTGCAAACTCCAACGAACTAAACGAATTCAGCTTTAACGTGGGGGGGGTTCCGACTCACCTGCCAGTGCCCCTGCCGCACGGCGCTGAGCAGGGGGACGATGCCTCGCCGGTTGGGCTGCGCCGCGGCCGCGCCCTGCTCCAGCAGCAGGCGGCACACCTCCAGCTTCCCCCGGCCCGACGCCGCGGTCAGAGCTGCACAGCAGAACGCACGAAATCAACTCCTTCAAAGCGGAGACCCAGTGATGATGGAAAAAAAACACAACATGGAGACGAGCCAGAAAAGAAGTGTTCCTTTCTCACGGGAGTGTGTCGTGATGGTTTTTCAAGTGGTGCTTGAAAGAAAGAGAAGAGGAAGAGGAGCGAAGGAGCGAAGGAGCTCTGCCCTTCAAACTGAGGAGCAAAGACCTTTGAAAAGACATCGAATTGAACGTATTCATCATAAGTGGAATCATTAAATGATCAGATACGAGCCTCTGAGTTACCGAGGGGCGGGCTCCCGTTTCAACTGCGCACCGACGGAAACTGGATGTCTGGAGGCTCATATTGATCTCTGCGCGGGCGTTGAGAAGGATGCTGCTATATGTGCCGTCAGCACGGTGAGCAAGGTTCAGACCGGCCATACGTTCTAAAATAGATGTCTCCGCTCCTTCATTTGACATTTCCTGGCTTCACAATGAAACAGGAAGTTTTTCTGGTTCCTATTCTTGTAGAAATGCTCATCTTTGGGACAATTATTGATTATCCTGATCAATAAAGGCATCAGTGAGTGCCAAAGTCAACACAAAGTTTGGATCAGACTTCCTCAGTTTGCTGTCTAGTTAAGATGCAGATATTTTCTGCATTTATTGGAAAGATTTGTTTGAGAAATCAGTCATTGAAAGAGAATCTGTGAGTTTGAGATCGACGTCCAAATCGTTTCATAAAATGTGAGGCTTCATAATGATGTTACGTAATATGCATCTTCTCTGAAACACTTAGCCAGATAAATTATTCCAGGCGCTGGGAATACTCCACAACCACATTCTGGGTTATTAAATAATTGATGAGCAATCGAAACTCCCTGTATCTGTCTGTATCAATATCCGTCCGTGTGTCTTTATTAGCATTCGCTGAGGGAAAAAATGAAGCTGCGGCGATGAAGCTGCGGCTGAGGGAGGCTCCTCTTCACCTGAGCTGGAAGCACATTTTTCCAAGGGCCCCCCCCCTTCCTTTAAACGTCTTTTTGGAGCATCGGGTACAGCGATGCATTACCATTTCTCAGCAGCGGCCCACGGGAGAACCAAACTTGTCATTTCCCTGAATCCCCCCCAACCCCCCCCTGGAGTGAGCCCACCCCCCCCGGAGTGAGCCCACCCCCCACGTGCGCGCTGATGACACCGCTGCGCTGCCGCCAGCACGTGATGCAGCAGCGGGAGCTGCAGACGGCGAGAGAGGGGGATCTCTCGCATCCGCACTGCAGGGCCCGATTATCAACACCGTCGGGACTTCTGACGTCGACGCAAACCATCAAGCACCCCCCACCCCCCCCAATCGTCTGCCAGTGCCTGTTTACCGCGCTTCCGGATAAGCGAGCACTCCTACCTGTTTCTCCCCACAGAGTGTCAAAGTTATTGATCTGGGCCCGCTCCACCTCCTCTTCATCTTTCTCGGGCAGGTCGAGCAGGTAGGACACGATCTGACATTGGGGGAGGGGGGGGGGGGCGAGAGAGTCGGGACGGCCCAGATTAAACACGTCAAACACAAGCAAGCCATCACATCCCATTACCAGTCGTCTCCCTCCGCAAAGTGTGATTTAACGGCGTGATCTAAGAGGCTGGGGTTCAAAATGATTGATGGTCTTAATTAGCGGCTCCATCGACAGTCAGGCCTCAGTCAATCAGCTGTTGGAACAAAACGGCTAATTGCTTAATCCTTCCCAGAGCCTCATTAGTGTCATACATCACACACTGCTCTTCATTTTTGACTTTCCCCCCCACCACCCCCCTTGGCTCTAAAATTCTAATTTGTAAGGGCTTATTGGAGTTTTAATCATGTATTTATAAGAAGTGGAGGCGACAGGCTGACCCCCCCCCCCCGTACCTCTGTGTATCCCATACTGGCAGCGGCGATGAGGGCCTGCTGGACCGCGTGGCTCTTGGTGAGGGCCGTCTGCTGCTGGCTCTGCGGTGACTGCTGCGGCTGCGCCGCGCCCCAGTCACACTGAATGAGGAACTTCACCACCTCCATGTGGCCCCTGAGGGCCGCGTGCACCAGGGCGCACTGGCGGTTCTTGTCCAGGTGATCCACCTGGCGACAGCAGCACGGCGCTTCGTCAGAGAAACCACAAAACCAAGTGGAGATGCGGCACAACTCCTCCGTTGTGCTGCGCAGTGAACCCTCGCCAGAACGCGGTCCAGTTTTAGCGGCTTCGCAGATTTTTTTTTTACGGCGCGTTGTGATCTGAGTCCTGATTGGCTCAGGGGCTTTTACTGTTACCTAGAAGTGAAAACGTTGATACAGTCGTCCCTCGCTGTAACGCAGTTAACCTCTGATGGTCTTGCTGTTTCTCTGATTTATTTTTAGTATATATATATATATTTTCAGAGTACGGTATGACGGTGTGTGACTGTGAAGGGCTGTATGTGTTCTACCCGAAACCAAGTGTTAAGCTTTTAAGTATAAACCAAGTTTTTTTTCTGGCTTCGAAAAAACCCATAATCTCGAGTCTCCCCCAACAGGAGGAGGAAGACTTTTGAACTTTGAGAGTGTTTAACTGTGAGAAGATGTTAAAGCCTGTGAGAAAAGTGTATAAAAGTGTGTGTTTAGGGGTTTTACGGCCTTAAAACCTGTAAAATAATTGTAAAAAAAACAAAGCTGTTTACTTCAGGATTTCGTCTATGGGGGTTATTTCCGGAACGTAACCCACCGTTTAGTACGCGGTTGACTTTTCGCTGCTACGCGGACTTTTTTTCCCGTGAGTTGCGCTCTGAATCCTGATCGGCGAACTGCAGGTGAAAAGACACCTGCGGTCGCACCCGAGAGGAGGAGGAAGAAGTTTGAACTTTGAGAGTGTTTAACTGTGAGAAAATGTTAAAGCCTGTGAGAAGAGTGTATAAAAGTGTGTGTTTAGGGGTTTTACGGCCTTAAAACCTGTAAAATAATTGTAAAAAACAAAGGTGTTTACTTCAGGATTTCGTCTATGGGGGTTATTTCAGGACCCCGATAAACGAGGGCGCGCTGCACGCACCTTTGCCCTCCTGCGACAGAGGGCAGACACGATGGCCATGTGACCCCCCGCAGCCGCGTAGCACAGCGGCGTGAGGCCGCTCTCAGAGGGGCGTCGACGGAGGCGCCCGAACTCCAGCAGCAGAGACACCATGTCCATGTAGCCCAGGTGGGAGTGGACGCACAGGATGGGCGCGTTGTTCAGCACCTCCGTGCGGTAGTTCACGTTAGCACCGCCGAGCATCAGCAGACGGCTCACCTGAACACACACACACACACACACACACACACACACACACACACACACACACACACACAGTTAGATTGAATGTCACAGGTCATGGCTGATGGGTATATAGCTGGAAATCAATAACACAGAAGAAAAACAGCAGCAGAGCGGGAGACGTGTGAGGACGTGTAAAGCCCTGGCGCACACTCAACTGATATTGGATTTTATTTTTCCAACATCCCGCACCTGCCGGACAAACACAGCCCCGCCTCGACCACGACCTTCACGTGCACGCAGACATGAAGGCCCCGCGACGGGACTGAAAGCTTAATTGTTACAAAGTGAACTACATAGGAAAGAGAGGTATATCATTTCCCAGGGTGTTTAGGCTCTGAGATGGAGATTTGATTGAAGAAATCGCTGTTTATCACGAGAAAAAGCAAAGTGAAACCCTCCGAGGAAGGAAAAAAATAGCTGAAAATTCTCTTTGATGCCGTCAAAATTAGTGTTCTAAATCTCCTAATATTCCCCCCATCTCAGTCCTGAGAGAAGGCTCCTGATGAAACGGGCTTCAACAGGCGGATTCACAGAATGTTGAAATTTTACCTTGATGTTGGGAGTGTAGAGGTTTCGAAGTGAGGAGAGCGCAGCCGAGAGACCCTCCGTGCAGTACGATACCCACAGGCCTTGCAAGATTGACGAGGAAACCCCGACTTTCTTACTGAGACCCTTGAACGGAGACGGCGTAAATATTCATTACTTCTGCAGCCAGACCACAGCTGCGTGGGGGCGTGCGTGCAAAGAAGAAGAAGAAAAAAATAATGCGATACCTTGAAGATATGTGCTTTGAGGATGTGATGGCCCAGTTCAATAGTCTGCTGCCTGTTCAGCTTCTCCTGACGAGAGAACCAGAACGCCAGGAGAGTGTGCCCGCTCCTGCGGAGGAGAGGAGAGGGGGAACCGGGTAGCCTTTCGATGCTCTCGGAGTGACTCACCGGGTCGTTACGGCGCGCTGCCGTCAGCGCGGCCGGTGCAATCACATTTGCTTTTATTACGGGAAATAAAACATTTACGGGGCTGAATAAACACAAACGCTGCGTCTGAAAGGGAAGTGCGTAAAAGCGATGGCCTCAGAATATGCAGCAGCAGGTGGCTGCAATAACAACCCTTATTTATTACAGCTGAATTAATCCAGTCCTAAAATGTGTAAGTGGGTTTGGGTGAGGGTGTGATGTAATTGGGTATTATGGATGTAACGATTTTTTTTTACTTTATTCTGTTGTGTCTGTATTTCTGAGCCTCACATCTCTGATGGCGGAGCTATCAGGAAGCAGCTTTGCGCACGTTCCTCCAGAGCTTTTTGTGCGTTTGCCCGCCGCAAACAAATGTGTGTGAAGCGGGAGATTCCCATCACCCGCCCCCCCCCCGCTCACCTGGGATCACACAGGAACTTCGTCTTTTCCCCCTCTTCCCTCCAGATCAGCCACTCCCTGAAGGAGGGGTGGACGAACATCCTGGTGCCGTCCCTCCTCTTCACCAGGAACACCGACAGGTTGTCCACGCGCTGCTGGAAGTCCTCCCAGTCTAGAGTTCCCTGCAGCCACAAAACAAAGCTTCACATATGTCCCGGCCTCTTCTCTCCACTCTTCTTCGGAACAATTGCTCACAAATGGCTCTTGTTATCTGGCACAAACCTGCAACATTATTACCTCCGCCAAGGAGCTTATGGTTTTACCGGTGTTTGTCTGACTGTTAGCAACATAACTCAAAAAGTTATGGACCGATTTTGAGGAGATTTTCAGGATTTGTTGTAAATGTGAAAAGGAAGAACTGGTTTAATTTTGGGGGTGATCTGGAAGAAATCCTGGATTCTGGATCACTTTGAAGTTTTCGTTAACATTGTGGTGAATGGGGCCAAAAATGTTGTTTCTCAATATCTGTTAATTATTGACCAAACCCCATGAGATCTGACTCAAGGATGGACAATGGGATCCTCTATCATATTCCAAAGGCTGATCTGGATCTGATCCAGAAGACGGATTTTATTGTGATTTATATCAAAAATGGGGGTGTCCTTATATTTTGGCGTACTGTGCCTTTTATATTAGAGGTAGAGATGTCTAACAATCATCATGTAGCTGAGTCAATTTCACATCTGCAGTACGTCAATAGATTTGTTCTAGCTTTAATACTTTAGGAGCTATATCCAGAAGAAACCCGCCATTACAGAAAATAGGATTTTGGTGAATAACTTCTGAACTAAGACATTTATTGTTGTGATTCCAGTGGCTAACGGTGTGTTTTTATGGTGGAGGGATCTAAATATGTAGTCAAAGTGTATGTGGGACTAATATTTATGGTGGAAATCACAATATGCCAGGACTTGTTGCGCTTGGCGGAGGTCTGCGCTCTCCGAGTGCTCTCTAGTTAGGAATTGTGACATTTTGGTGATGACCTAACTTCCCTGATGTCAATATATATAAATATATATAAAGACAATATCTGATATTTAAGCATAAACACGTAAATCATTTAATAACCTTCTCACTGACAGTTTTATAACGGCTACCTGCAGCGAACCAGCATTAATGGCCTGATAAATCTGCTCGTCCGTCAGCGGATGAAGCGAGGCCACGGCCACGTTGAGCAGAGGCAGCGCCCGCTCGAACGACGACTGCGTGGGAAAGCGCATGTTGCACTGCAGCAGGTACACCTCCGCCAGGTTGACCGGGACCACCTGAGGAGGGAGACGGAGGGAGGAGCGCGGGACCGCGTTAGATCAGCTCGACCGAACATGAATAATGCAGCGCATTCACGCAGGCGTCGCTTCCACGCGGCCTTCCTCGGAGACGAGAGGCGAGGACTTCAAGGTTGTAATTCTGGACGCGATGCTGAATTCATGAAATTAAATGAAGCGGGGGGGGTGTCGGAAAAAATATTTCATTATGGAATGCACACTTATACAGCATCAGAGAGGTGTTGGGCTGTGACTGTCAGACAGGAGATTCATGAAAGTGCGCCGACGCAAAGAATATCAGCCGTGGCAAATGAAAAATGGCTTTCCAAATGTTGCCTCGGCAAAGCCTGAGCATTAGATTCTGTTTATTTCCTCTGACATGCCATGCGTTATCATGGACGCACTGCGTAAATGTGCTGCAGTCAGCAAGTAACGTCTCATTTTCTTCACTGGCTTTTACATTTTAAATGCTGGATTACCTTGTTTCTGTCGTGGATACTTGAAAGTAAAGGAGGGACTTGAGTAACCTTTATTTTATATGTCTTTACCTTGTAGCTGGAACTTTTGAGGACCAGATAGCCCTTCTCAATGAGGTCAAAGGTGAGCTTGAGGTACAGGTAGGAGCCCTGGCTCAAGGCCTTCAGGTGGGCGCTGAGCTTCCCAAAGGTGGTGTTGTCCATCTTGCCGTTGAGGGAGATGTTGTTCTGGATCTCTGGGCTGCTGTGGATGCGGTGCAGGATGTAGCCCTGCAGATCCTGGTCGATGGCGTCGTTTTCTTCCAGGCCGTCGAGAGAGATGCGGTGAAACGGCAGGTCGCTGGTGATGTCCTGAGCAGAGAGGAGCCACGGGTCACAAACGGCTTTTTAAGCTCTAGCGATGCACACTACTGGACTGTGCTCAAACTCCTCAAGGATGACTCATGGAAAAGGCAAAGGTTCCACCACAGGCTCCTCTACCTGTAATGTGGTTCTGACTGTGACCACCAGTTTGAGCCAGGGAGGGAACCTGTTGATGGTTTTGGTTAGGAAGGACACGATGGTGTCTCCAAAGTCTGGCTTGTGGAACTCCGCCTCATTCAGGCCGTCGATTAGGATGATGAGGTCCTCCTCGGAGATGATCTTCCTCTCTGGAAAGAAGATACACTTCATTAACGAGCACATACATATGAAGGTCTGATCCCATTTAAAGTGAAAGCTTATGGGCTCCACAACCTGTATAGATGGAGGGTTTAAAAAAAAATGTTGGTGCAAGTACAGTGTGCTCAAAAATTATCTGGGGTGACCAAGAATTTGAGTGAAGCAATAAATTGGATAGTGGAGTTCTCCAGAGATATGAATAATGTAACACCAAAAGCATGGATGGCTGTGGTGATAAATACCTCTAAATTTATAATGAAATTCAGGTCTTTCCTGAAAACCCCGACCAAAGGAGTCAAAGGGGAGAAAAGGGTGGTTGCGCAAATCTCATCAGTAGCGGGGGATGATTTTAATGCACGCTGTCATGTTTCACCTTTATAAAGTGCATCCAGGGGCTCGAGGACACCTCTCCTGAAGGAGGCCAGGGGGTCCTGGACGCAGGAGCGCAGACTGAGGATGCTCTGCAGGTGTGGCTCCCTCAGCAGCTGCTCCCTGTAGGCAACGAGGTGTGGCGAGCGGCACAGCAGAGCCGCGACGTTGTGCACGAACTCTGGCACCAAGCAGGTGTAGGCGTTATCCGCCTGGCAGTAATGGTAGGCCACCACCTGGGGGCGACAGAGAGGTTGGGAGGACTGCTCGGTAACTTATTACTGCAATTAAATAAATAAATATGACAGAGTTTCAGAAGTTACCTAAAGAATATCCTTCAAAAACTTAACCCTATAAAGCCTGACACATCAAAAAAATGGCCAGAAAAGTCTAATTTTTTGAAAATGAGATGTTTATTGAACCTTTTAGCAAAATCCCATTTTTTTTTTTTGGCCATATTTTGTTTATGACATATTTTTTTGCATCACATGTGACACGTTGGGCGATTTTGGCAACTTTTAGCTCACTACTATGTTAACTTTAGACACAAGAATGTATCAGGTCGTATACAACAGGTTTTTATGGAAGTTATTGATCGTGTTGAAAAAAGAGACATCTCAGAAACTCACTTATCAAATATGATGCAAATGGTTTTAAAGGGTTAAAAAAGATTAAAAAAAAAAAAAAAATCACCCTGTCACAAGAGCCTTTAATTTTCTTGATTAACGACCACTACATTTAATTAAAATGTAGCAATTTTTGTGTAAAGTACAATGCAAATTAGACAGATGGAAAAAAGATGGATGAAAGAAAAAAGTAGTAGTAGTGGTAGTAGTAGTAGTAATAGTAGCAGTAGTAGTAGTAGTAGTAGTAGTCGCCAAACCTAAACTAAAAATAAAAGAGGAGAACATTTAGGGGGAAAGGCCCCGGTCAGATGGGAGCTCTGAGGGACTACAGCTGGATTGAGTCAACTTCACGGTGGGTGACTGCGCGGTAATGAAACATAATACTTCTCGTTTCGCCACATGCTGCCGTCATTAATAATTCATTGCTTCCGGTCACCAAGAGACTGGGGTCATGGCTGCTCGCGCGCTGCCACAAGAGTCAAGCGCCGCCTCCTGAAACGCCCGAGCGGGAGAGCGCAAACTCCTCGGTAGGGACGCTGAAAGTGACGGGGAGCGGGGGGCTTTCCTGAGAGGTTAGTTAACGAAACAAAAGCAGCAGGTGTGACTGTGCACTCGGGGACTCAAAGATCACAAACTGTTTAACTTTTTAGAGGCGGCGGCAGCGATCAGGGGGGCTCAGAGGGGAAATGGGGATGGGGAGGGGGACAAATCAAAACCAGAATGCTAATTTTTGGTCACAGTGGAATAAAGGGCTTAAGAACAAAAGGAGTGAGAAAGAGAGTGAGCTTAATTATTAATGCACAGAGTTAACAAGATCTAATAGCTTGGCTGGGAAATGGCTTTCTGGAGGTATAAATATTTCATAAGGCTCCCTGGCAAAGTTGTTTTTTCCTTTTTAAACACATCTGCATAATGCATCAGGCTGGGGCCAGGGATGCAGATGGCTCAAGCAGCGGGGGGAAAGGGGGCCGAGGTGCATCAGCAGACACCCAAAAGAGCAGGAGAGGGGGGGAAAAAAACCCATTTAGGTTTACACCGGAGACCGATTGGTAGGTAAACCTCCCGGCGAAGGCGCCTTCACAGACGAGCAGAAAATGTTGAACGGAATTTTACTTATGTCATTTGTTTTGTCCGTGCTCGGAGGCTGTTCCAAAGAAGGTAATTATGATCCTATCCCACAACCTATGTTAGAACTAATTGGAAAAGGGAGACACAAAGCCGAGCCATTAAAATTATCTAGCGGCTCCTGAGTTAAAGGAAGACGGCAATTTTCACACCGAAGCAGACACAACACAGAAACGAACGAGCCGTACAAAAACGCCAGTAATGAAACAGGGAAATGTCTATTCAACAGTTACACGCACAAGAGGAGCACCGACGAGAGCCAGGGACTCTGAAAACGTCCAACAGTTGATGTCATTGTCGGCCCTCACCCCTTGGAGTCGGTCCTCTCAGTGTCGACGCACATGTGAAAATTACATTTCACTCCGACTCCGAGTCTTGTTTTTAGACAAAAATCTATCCCACAAGAAGATTTAAATTAAAAATGCCACGGCAAAGTGACTGAATCTCCAGTGTCCCTTCCTAATCCCTGATTCCTAATCTAGCCGGTGCATCCTTCAGCGGTGCCGCTTTGGTTTTACACGGCTGTTTAAGGGTAGAGGAAGGTGTGGGCAGACTGAAATGATCATTCTTGGCTTTATTTTTATTTCTGCTTTGAGTCATTTGTGGGAAAAGAAAAAAAAACACGCTTGTGACTGCAGAAGGTGGATGAAAGAATAAAAGTGTGAACTGTGTCAGTAAAATAGAAAGGTGAGTGATTAACTTCCGCGAGGAGACAGCCTGAGCTGTGTGTGGACGAAGCCTCAGGTGTGTGTGTCTGTGTGTGTGTGTGTGTGTCTGTGTGTGTGTTACCTGAGACGCCAGCCTCCGCATGGCTTCTTCCTGGCGCCGCCTCATCTCTGGGGTCCCAGGACAGCTGCCTGCTCCCAGGGTGCCATGAGTGGGCTGAGGCTGGGAGAGAGGGAACCCCTCCCCGTCTGGATGTGGGACAACACAACCCACGTTTAGTGTGGCGCACAACCAACGTATGTATAATCCTCATATATGGATCAATACTGGTTACTGTATTTTCCGCACCATAAGGTGCACTTAAGACCCTGAAATTTTCTCACAAACGACGGTGCATCCTTTAATAAAAAGTGCGCGGTGTATGGACTGACTTCCACAATCTGCTGTGCGCCTTTGCTAAGCGCACTACGGTAAAAACTCCTCCCGGTTGATTGCGCAACAACGATGCTCGGTGTGCCAGGTAACAGCAGAGGTGAGCTGCTCATGACCTCCCCTGAAATGGCCCCGGTAAAGCGACACACTTATGAATATTTAGTTTAATTAAATTGATGAAACTCTCTGTTTTGCTTCCGTTATCTTTTTTTTACTGTTTGTTTTAACATGTGTCTGATAATATGTTGGTTAATTACAGAAATAGATCACAGAATTGAGACTGTCCTATGAAACGGGGTGGAAAATACCATATATAGACCCCAAAATAAAGTGTTTTCTGACTGTTTTGGTTCCCTTAATGTGCCTTATAACCCGGTGGGCCTTATGGTCTGGAAAATACGGTAAATATATAATTATATATGTATATCTGAAATGAAGATGTTTTGTAAAACATCTTTTGTAAAACATCTTCATTTCAGATGTCAAAAAGCGCTTGTGGCTCCCGGTGTTGACTTTTCCGTAGAAACCAGATCGAAATGGCTCTTTGAGTGTTAAAGGTTGCCGACCCCTGGCCTGAGAACCCCAAAGAGGTTTGTGTCGGATACGGGAACGAGAGACCGCTCACGTTTGGGTGAGGCCTGAGGGCTGTCGGAGGCGATCTGTCTCATGCGGGTGCCGTGGCAGCTGAGCGCCACGAGGCGGGAGACGATGGCGGTCTTGCCGAAACCGATGTTGCCCACGACCGCCACCCCGCGGCTGGTGCTGCCGCTGGGCCGGTTGAGGTGCGCGTCGATCTCTTGGAAGAGCCACTCGCGGCCCGTGAAGACGGAGTCCATGGTGATGCTGGGCACCTCGAACAGCAGGGGCTTGAGGGCGATGTCTTGGGGCCGATAGGGTGCGAAACGTACTGGCGGGTCAGGAGAAGGAGAAGTGGTTAGAGGTATTGCACACAGAAGCAACGAGAAATGCTCCCTAAACCGCATCAGCTGCAACGACTCGTCCGTCGTGTGCACGAGAACGGTCTATTTCTGCTCCTTGAGATCGGAGTCTCCACGAGATGTACCCTATCGAGGGGGCTGCACATGAGATGACCTAGATAGCTCCAGGAGAACGCTCACAGTTTTCATTACAATCACATTAGAAAACTAGAAATGGAATAATAAATTTCATATAACGCTGGGAGCACCAAAGTGTGGCTTCAAAAAAGAGGAACTACTTAGAGAGTCCAGATTGTTGCGCTCAAGGCGCATTTCATTTCAAAAGAAAATCAAGGGAGGGACTAACGCTGACTGTTTATTTTAGTCACTAGAGGGAGTCATTAAAGTGGCGTTCTCTAGAGGTTGGGCATCTTTTCAGCACAACATATGGACCATTAAAGACGAATGGGGTTAAAATGAATCTGATGTGAACTTCTGAAGCCATGTGATAAACCCACTGGAAAATTGAGTCCACTTATTCTGGATGTCATGTCCCTGGTGCCGCCTTTAAAACAGATTTCAGCTCTGAGAATAAAACATTCAGTCGTCTGTTTGGTCTGCAATTTCCTCAAATGTTATATTAACGTCTAAAATTAGGCATCATTTAGAACATGAGCGCTATGTGAATAATCCAAACACCACGCTGGGACGTGCGCGGCCCACTCGCTTGGAGCGCTAGAACTTGCAGCAAAGTAGGTGCAGCGGCTGCGCGAAGCGGGAACGCGGCGGTGTGGCGCGACTAAAGAAATTTAAAACAACTTACGTGACTGGGATTGCCAGGCATGGGTGTTATTAGCGGAAGCTGAAACAAACCAGCGAGCAAAAGACAGAGAGAGACAGAGTAATGAGGGAAGTAAGAAAAGCAGCGAGAGCAAGAACAGAAAAAAAAACAAAAAAACAAAAACAGGCAGCAGTGTTTCAGAGCACAAGGCGAGAACACAAAAACAGTGAGCAGCTACAGCATCGGCGCAGCGGGAGGTCGGGAATGTGACGGGACCCACCGCCAATGACTAATCAATCCAGATAAAAGCACACAAGTCTGCAGACTCGTGTGTGTGCGTGCGCGCGCGTGTGTGTCGCAGACTGTGAAATCGTACAGTGCAAGAGCATTCCTAAATTCAACTTATTACAGACAGCCTATAAAATTTTATTTTAGCTTAAGCCTCTCTTTCGGTTCTTTTAGCGAGGTTAAATTGAATCAGGTTTGTGCAGTGAGTAATAGCCGCCGGTCAGATGATCGCCAGCACAAGAGTTCATTTCACACTCTGCAGCATATGAGCAATAAGCACAAGGTGACTCAGAGCTTTAGGAACTCTGTATCACACAGTCTGGTCTGGAGATTCAGCGCACGTGCAGAAACTTGGTGCAGGTAGCGTGTGTGTGTGTGTGTGTGTATGTGTGTGGTGAAAAGCATGTAGGCAGCAGGGAGGGGTTGTTGCGTTACAGCTCTACGTCTATGTGTAAATGACTCCAGCGTGCCGATAAGAGCATTGCTACAGAGCATAATGAGCTGATATTACTCTTAATGCACCTTGCCACAAAGTGCTGCTGCAAGCAGGATTGTGCTTCATTTCATTTCTCTCCCCCTTGAATGCTAATTATAAGCACTCAGCCCAAAGAAACACAATGCTCTTGTAAGGAAAATTCATTTTTATGCAATCTGCAAAAGGCACACAGCAGATACCTGCGAGTGGATGGGGGGGGCATCCATCCTTTTAAACTACACAAAAAAAAAAACAGCGTTTCAATTTGCTGCTCTAAGCTCCGTGTCAGCTGCTGCTCGGTGTAATAAAAGAAATATTCCTCCATATTCCCTGGTCAGATTATTTCACTGATGAAACAGCAAATGCTGGAGGCGGGGATGCACGGAGCAAATGTCCTTCCTGTAATTTACAAACTGATGCGACGTTCTTGCAGTTGGATGGCATGCTTGGGGGGGGGGACGGCGAACCTGATGCAACAACAGCGATGGGAAAAGCAAGATTTTCCTCCACGAACAACAAAAAGAATAAATTAGGATGATAAATACCCACTGCCGCTTTCTTTTCAGTTACACTGAATTATATTTCTGAGTGACAGAATACCAAACGCGTCTGAAATGTTTCATCCATCCTTGTGGAATTACTGAACACACCCTCGCATTAGTGGGTACATTCTCCAAATGACGGAAACCATTCTGCTCCGCTGTGTCTGGGATTACTGGAAAGAAAACATGGCAGCCATGTTGTAAACGACGGGCCAAGGGAGTTGGAGGACGATGGAGAAAAGTGTGTGTAAGTGTGTAAGGGACGGATGGATAGCTTCTTATAATCCAGCCCATAACCCCCCCACCCCCCCCAGACTATGTTGAGCAAGGTATGGTCCCAGCTCCCCTCCCTCGCTCACCTACTGCAGACAGAGGGAGTCTAAAAACGTTTTAATTATTCACCAGGTGAGGATGACTCACAGCGGCTGAGCAGCCTTGAGAAGGTGGAGGAAGATGATATGCAGGGGAGGAGAGGGGGAGGAGAGGGGGAGGAGGAGGCCAGGGCTGGCAACACTGGCGGAGGGAGATCAGTAATGATTGGGGGGGGGGGTGGTTTGGATGGTGGTTTCAAAAACGTCCAAACTCCAAAATCGGTTCTTCTGAAAGTACGGAGGATATGAAACGGCAGCTTATGTAATCCCTGTTTTTAAATATCTTATGAGATTTGTACTGAAGGCTTGAAGCAGAACAATAAACCACAATATATGCATATCTTCTTATAAATGGAAGCTGTCATTTAACAAACTGTATTCACTGGGACTGTGCCACAGCCCAGAAAATGAGCCTGCTAGTGTCAGTGTGTCGTATAAGACGCAGAAAACCCACCCAGACGGACCCGTATATCAAACTCCGAGTAGGATCCCACTAACCAGATTAGTGCAGTGGTGTCAAACAATGGGAGAAACAGCAGATAATGGCGAGATAATCATCTGAAACTCAGCGTTGTCGACTGCTTTATTGCACACATGTTGATGCACTGTCATCAGCGTGGCGCTCTTATCTACCTCACTTGGCTGCTGCAATAACCTCTTCTGTTTGAGCCCGCATTTGTAGATA
The DNA here is from genome assembly GCA_911728415.1 of Lagocephalus sceleratus. Classification (NCBI taxonomy): domain Eukaryota; kingdom Metazoa; phylum Chordata; class Actinopteri; order Tetraodontiformes; family Tetraodontidae; genus Lagocephalus; species Lagocephalus sceleratus. Next base: position 1,930,703 of record CAJVRN010000231.1, on the reverse strand, counting down.
ATTGCTCCCATGAACACGACCCAATCATATCGATGCAGACTTTTTTTTTTAACCATTGTTTGTTCAGCCTGCCTGTGTTTGATATCGCACCCCTGAAAGATAGAGATCATTAATAAGTCTGACTGCTACAACACTAACACGCAATTAATGAAACAACTCTGAGTAAACAAAGCAGATATTTCTGTTGGGACAGATGCCGGCGGGGGCAGGAGCCCTGTCTGACCTTTGACCTGTCTAGCCTACTTCAATCCACAATGCATCAGCAAGTTTATTTTACAAAGAATCACAATGAGCTGAGCTGATTATCTACATGCGTTGCTGGTGGATCTTAACCTCAGAAGCTTCAGGAAGCCCAAGACTTTTATTAATAAAGACGATTTTCCAGGCTTCCAGATTTGTTGTGAGCTTTGTTTTATTGAGGGTGTGTCCGGACGCAGCCTAAGATGGTCGCTTTTCCCCGTGACCGCATCCTGGAATCCACGTTCGGATTTGTACGCTGCGTTTCAGTCTGTAAAGCGGGAGGACGGCGTTTCAGAAAGCCAGTCAGAAAAACCCGGCAGATACCCGTGGCGCCGTCTACGGCGGGATTTAAAAGACAATGAGCGGTAACACGACTCGCACCATTTGGCGTCTTATCCAGGTAAAAAAAAAACATCTGTAACGTGGTGTGATTGTGAGAATTGCTTTCCGAGTGGTCCCCCGGTCAAGGAGTGTATACAGGAGTAATAAAACCCTCTGGAGGCCACCAGAACACAATAAAGCAAAGAGGGAGGATGAGGGGAGGAGAGCGAGAAAGACAAACAGAGGGAAAGTAAAGATAAACGAGGCAGAGGATGTGTGTGAGCAGAGCGTGTGCTGGGTTGTTTTTTTTTTTGTGAGTTTTTCCCTGCCGAGCGGATGAGGTGGGTGGTACATCTTAGGAGGTAGGCAGGCGGGAGCACAAGGAGGTCCGTTACAGTCTGACTCACTCTCCTCGAAACGGCAGCACCGCTCGCCCCCCGGTGACCCGCATCGAAGCATTCTTCAGCAGAAGCAACAAAGACGGGGGAGAGATGCGGCGGTGGGCCGGTTACCGCCCGACCTGACGTGCAGCCCGCCGTCCCCCCCCTCGCCCACAGGCTCGCGTCTCACAGCTGACACGCGCAGTCTCTGTGCTTATCTACGGTTTGGTTACCGTTGGAGACAGTCACACGGGATCAGGCCTCCTTCTGAACGAAAACTGAGTTAGTGATGCTCCCAAGGCGTACTCTTGGTGACTCTTTAGATCTTTAACCCTGGAACGATTGGCCACCAAAGTGGCTTTTACCCATCAAAGTGTGACACGTCTCTTTGTGTCATGGGCGAAGGAAAAGCCCTATTCCACAGGTCGACCCCCCCCCACCTCCCCTCTCCCGCCCTGCCTCGCTCTCCACGTGAAACCGCAGGAGCGGCGCGCTCGGGGAGGCTCCTGATGCTGATCCGAGGAGGCAGAACGCATGTTCCAATGTGGTGGGCTGGCATGTAAACACACTTGGCTGCCCTTGACGAAGACAGGCTGAAACAAAAGGGGGGGTTGGGGGGGGGCACTGACTTTCTGTTTCTTTCCGCCTCCGTTCCAGTCATTCTCACAGCCTTTGTCACTCTGCGTCTGCCTGCCTGCAGCAGGTGACGCACGCCAAACGCCCTGGCGGTGAAGTGGGGTCAGGTGGAACGTATATTTGCATTTGCTTGGAAGTTGGTGGGCTATAATTTAGTCGCTCATTACTGACAAAGTGACAGAGAGGGCAGCAGAAGGGGGACGTATAATGTTGGAACATAAAACCATTTGGTGAGGAGGCTGAGGCATTTGCTGCCTCCACGACTTGAGCAGCGTTCAAGAGCGCACGCTTGCAGTGAACCTTTACGCGCCGAGGTAAAGTTTTAGCCGACAAGGCGGCTGTCGCGTATCCCCATGGCTACCTCACGCTCCTCTATCTCACCTCCAGGACGCGGCAGGGAGCAGCTGACCATTTGGAACGGCGAACCTCTGACAGCTCGGCAGCGTCACCGCCGTGACGCGGGAACGTGCCGTAGCTGTTGTACACACACGGGTTAAAAAAAAAAACACGTGCATCACGCCGCAAATCAGCTGTCACTGATTTTCTGCGAGGTTTAAAAATAGCCGCGAGTTGTGTTGTTTGTGGGTGGAACACAGAACAATGTCCTGTTGTTGCTCCTGCTCCGCGCCGAACGCGAATCACAACATTCGGATACAAAGCACCCTTTTTCAGGTCAAAGTGAACGTGAAGGAAGAAGAGTGTTTTCATTTTTCACATGCAAACATCAGCGTGCAGCTTGTTTTTGCACTGCAAGCAATTTAAAAATGTAAAGAAGCCCCCCTGGACAAATTAGGAGTTTACAGTTCAACGGTGGAGGACTTTAGACCCATAAATAATCATAATAACATAATAATAAATAAACAGAAAAATAAGAGAAACTGTAATAAAATTGAGTCCAATCAAAAACTGGACATTTCTTAATTTAATATTATCAAACTGATTTTGTCTTGTGAGATAGATGAAAGGATGGTGGGGATGACCTGATCACCACATTGAATAAATAAATACAGGCCCACTGAAGAGGAATGAAAAATAACTCGACCATGAATAAAGGTTCCTCTCCTCCGAACAGCCGACGTGGGGAACAAAAGACTGAGTAGTCTCTGATATCTCACGCACAAACACCCTGTTTTCACCTGAAAGGAGGAGCCAGCTGATGTGTGTGTGTGTGTGTGTGTGTGTGTGTGTGTGTGTGTGTGTGTGTGTGTGTGTGTGTGTGTGTGTGTGTGTGTGTGTGTGTGTGTGTGTGTGTGTGTGTGTGTGTGTGTGTGTGTGTGTGTGTGTGTGTGAGACCAACCTCTCAGGTCCTGCCCGGAGCGCCCCGGCCCGCAGGTGGTGCTCTGTCTGGGCATGCGCAGCGAGGTACGTAAAGGCGTGTGTCTCTGCTCATCCAGGTAAGCCAGGTCCTCCAGGTGGGCGGAGCTCGTAGCTGTTTTTGTTCGCGTGCAGACAGAGCACAGAAAAGTCATGAACCAGAGCACGTGTGTGTGTGCGCGGAGGTTAAGCAACCAAAACAACACACAGACACACACACACACACACACACGGACGCAGCATTAGGGGGGGGCTGATTCATTCTCTGGCCTGGGGGGCCGACACTGTCGTATTTGCTGTCTCCCACAGGAAAAAGCAGCCCGGCCCCACACGGCTCTGTCCTAGAATCCCCCCGCTCTCCGCGCGAGCCCGTCTCAGGATTAATTTCGACAAATGTCTTATTCATGGAGCGAGCGCTGCCTGACGCTGGCTGCTGATTGTTCACACCGCGCCGCGTCTCCGGGGCCAACGCTTGCAAGCAGTGAATCGTAAATGAGATTCGCTGCCACCACTGCTGGCGAGGGAGGGAGGTGCCTGTTCGACACCCCGGAAGCTGGACCCTTCATCCAAAAGACAGTTTTAATAAAGAAAACAAAAAAATGAGGAACAAGGCAAAGAAAGTTCCAAAGACAAATAGGGCTGATTATTACCGTATTTTCCAGACTATAAACCGCTGCTTTTTCCCGTGCTTTCAATCCTGTGGTCTGTACACTGATTTGCCTAATCTATGGATTTTTCTGGGCTAAAAGGGACTGACAGAAGAGGTGATGCAAAAAACAATCATTTCACGTGCGGCGCACACACGCTCATCATAGAAAGCACGTGAAGAAATGCACATGATGCGCCGCTGGGACAGCAGCTTCAGCGCACAGGAGGAGGATGAATAAAGCATGGATGGCTTTTCTGTTTCATCGCCCGCTTTACTGCCGTGTTTGGAAAGAATCTCTGTGTAAGTATCTCGTGTTACAATGTGGACATTTTCGGCTTATACTCCGTTGCAGCTTAGACGTGTAAAAATGTTTTTTTCCTTTAAAATTTTGTGTTTGCGGCTTATTCGAGTATGTTCTATAGTCCGGAAAATACGGTAAATTGAGTTTGGATGTGTGTGCTATTTAAGTTAATCCCTCATACCTGCAGTGAAGGAAGCCAAAAAAAAATACTCTGCAAACTGTGATGGGCGTTTACAGCAACATCCAGCAATTTGGAACGCAGCTCCTCCGCTTGATATTGTTTTGTTTTTGTTGCATAGCCAAATCGAGCTTTGGCTGCCCGAACATTTGGCTAATTGCATTTCTTGGTGCATCACCAAACCTCTCAAGCAGCAGATGTGAGCGCGGAGTTGTCATGGCGGCAGGAATAAAACCGCCTCTGAAACCGAAGCTGCCTCCGTGGAAGCGAGGCTGAAATATCCTCTCGGAGTCAAGTTCACCTGGCTGGTGTGTGTGTGTGTGTGTGTGTGTGTGGGGGGGGGGTGACTGGGTGTTTCAGCCCAGCAACGCCCTGTTTTTCCCCCTTCAGTCACCCCTGGAATAAATGCACGGTGACGACGGAGGTGATGAGGGCCGCTGCCCTGCTGCAGGTCAAAGAGCGGCTCCTGCGCCGCACCGCCACTCATGTGTGTCTGAGCCGCAACAACCATCCACACACACACACACACACACACACACACACAAACACACACGGGTTTTGTAAAATGGCAGCTGAGAACGCGGGAGGCTCGTCCCCGATGGGACTGGGAGGAACGCTCGTTGGACTGGGCTAAACGTAGAGAGCGTGGCGGCGTTAATCTACAGTTTACCCACGGTGGAACGACTCGAAGCTTCAAGGCTGAAGACACCCAGCCCCCCCCCCTCCCCTCCCGCTCTCGACTTCGCCTGAACGTACAGACTCAAATCTGTGCAGTCATCATATCTGCAATGCAGCAGGCTGCCGGGGGATCACGTTCAAAGTTCCTGAGCCGATGAACTCAGCCTGCGCACGTGGTGGGGAAAAGAAAAAGGACTGAGAAAGGAAAACCACCACGGAAGAGCAAGAGTGGGAAAATCATTTGAAAAAAAAAACAAAAAAAAAACGTGCACACGCGTGAGCGCACGCGGGTAAAGCCTCGCTGGGTTTGCCATCCAGACGCCTCCAGACTATCAGCTTGGGAGCAGATATGAGGGCCCTGCTGGAGCTCCGCATGCCTCTCACTCCTCTGCTCATGTCCCCCAGAGATGACTCGAGGTGATAAATAGAGGAGGTGCTGCTACTTAAACAATAATATTCCCGGGTATTACACACGAGCTGAGGTGGGATTAAGGGGGGAAAAAGGAAATCAGGATAAAATGGAAATCAATTTCTCTTGTCCGCCCCGCAAATTGAAAAATGTTATCTCGGGTGAGCTCTTATCTTAATTCGGTGAATTTAGACTTGCGAATCTCTGGGTCTTTTACGCCTTTTTAAACTTTATAGAGTTTTTACAATTCCACAGACATCTTTGGGATGTCAGCGCGGGATGGTTCAAACACGTTTAATCTCTTTCCGCCTGTTGTACGGGAGCCGAACCCTTTGGTTTCTTGTCGTGCGTTTCCCAGCATGATGCTTTTAATATTCCTGACCTTTTCGCTTTTTACTCGCCGTGCGCGCTGTGGCTTTACGTGGCTGCTGGTTCGACCTCCGCCTGTCAAGTCCAAAAGCTTCTCCTTGATATGGTTTATACCAAACCAGCTAAATTGCAGGGCCGTGATGCCGTCCCCCCAAAGCTTTCTCTTTCCTCTGCCTGCACAAACAGAGGGATCTGTGGGTGTATCCAGCGTTAAATATTTCATCCCGCCTCAAAGCATGACAAACTACTTTAACCATCATCTGTAGCAAAAACGACCTTGACAATTCATACCACTTAAGACACTTTTTGTTTTACACTTTAAGTCGGATGAGTCTTTCTTGACCTAATCAGACTGTGTCCTCTGCTGAGGAAGGTTTTCCTGCAGATTGGTCGTTCCCGCTGGTTTTACTGGAACTGATTTTTATTGCACTTGAACCGCAGGAGGTCTGCAATGAACACCATTCATCAGGTGTCAGGAAAGGTCACCCAAGCCCCCCTCCCCCGAGCTGACTGGAACCAGCATCTATAACCATTCCTATGTGGTTTCTCATTTCAATCTGGAGGGATCTTTGATTCTACAACTTGAAAGTGAAGCTGGTGAGCACAGAGGTTGCAACAATCATCAATTTATCTTCTCCAAAACAGCAGAAACGTAACACTCCTAAATGTAGTCAGGCTTTAATTGTCACATTAGCCACATTAGAGTGATGTAACGCAATATTGACATCATTATTGTTCAGCAGCGCTAAGACAATTTCTGATGCTCAGTCCTGGTTATCCTGCCCACCCCGAGCTCTACCAACAGTCTTCATTTGAGAGACAACAAGGCCTCGCTGCTCCTGCTCTCCCTCTCTCTCTCCCTCTCTCTCTCCGCACATCAAAGCAAGCCTCTGTGTCACTCTGGGGGATAGAAACGGTGAACGCCCCGGGCTTTGATGTTCCACTGCTGCGCGAGCGCAGCCAATCCTCAGCCTGCACTCACCTCCCATCCCTACACCGTCTAATACGCCTTTGTGGAAGAGAGAGAGGGAGAGAGAGAGAAAGGGATTATGAAACTCTTTCACTCCTTTTCCACACACACCGCTCCCTCTCTCTCTCCCTCTCCCTCCCTCCGTGCAGAATTCCCGTTCCTGTCAAATCCCTTCAGAGGCGGCGTTCCTTCACTCGGTTGCATCATCCGCAGCTCATGGCACGCCGTCAAAACAGGGCAGATACCGTATCGGGAGTGAATCTCCAAACCCGGCAGAGCCGCCGCGCAGCCAGACAGCGGAGTCAAACAGCAGAACATGACCAGCATAAAGAGAAGGTCAGAGCCGCAGCGACACGCCTTGTCAGGCATATAACAGCATTTAGTGCAGAGTGTGTGTTTACAACATGCCACACACACACACACACACACCCTCACACACACACGCCCTTCTTCTCAGGAGTGAGAGAACGCATAATAAAGCTCATTGTCTCTAACAGCCTCTGATGCTGGAAACAATAAAACAATCCATTAGGACTCTCGCTGTTATAAAACTCACATTTTTTTCTCTGATACTTTGAGTTTTGCTTCTGGGAACATTTTTAGGCGTCTGTGGTCCACACTCCCAAATACCAGGTTTCCTGTGTGATATTTTTTTAAAGCCGCAAAATGTTCTTTATTATATTGTATTCTCCTTTTAAGAACATATTATTATTATTATTATTATCATCATCATTCTGTTTGTGGGTTGAGTCTGCAGCAGAGGGCTTTGAGAGTTTAACAAAATACCACTGTGGATTTGAAGGCATTACATCTTTTTCCTTTTTGTTTTTTAAGTCTTTTGTCCTTTTGTTGAACTGTATTATATGTCTTTTTTCTTCTTCATTTTTTTTTTTTTTTACAAAAAATAACCTTTTATGACCTCCTTTATATGTCATGGAGGCATATCGAAGAGGATATATTATAAAGATAACATAAAATCATAGAATTACAATCAGCAATTTCAGAGGGGAGTAAAATATCAAATATATATATTTTTTTTTTGAAAGATATCTCATTTACAACATTTCCACTACTGGCACAAAACAATTTGGGGTCTAAAGGGAAAAGCAGCATGAATAGAGAGAGGAAAACACATCAAGGAATCAGAAATATGGTTTAGAATGTGCCATCCGTCCACACTTGCCAGGGACATGAAAGCGCTGCCTTGGTTTAAACCGTGACAGGAGGAAGGAGGGATGGGAGAGATGAAGGGACTCACCAGCCACAGAGTTGGGGCGGGGCATGAGGTACAGAGGGATGGAGTGGGCGGAGTGGGAGGACATGCTCTCCAGGTTGCGCTCTGGGATTTTGTTGAGGCTGTAGGTGGAGGCGGTCATGTTTTCATCCACCCTGTACAGGAACGAGTCCATGCCTGATTTCTGCGAGTGCCACTGCTTCAGGTTCCCCCGGGAGCCCTCGCCGTATTTCCCGCCTCGCTCCATGTTCTCGGAATAGCTGGTCAGTGTGGCTGCAACACAGCGACAATGTGGAGCCTTTGTCTCGTTAAACTGCAAGTCCTGTTCTGACAAGAACTCTCATCAGGGTGTGTTTTTATCGCTTCATCTTGTGAGAGAGGCACTAATGATCTGAACACAGCCCCTGAATCATCTTTCAGTGGAACTACGGGCTTCTCTTTAAATAACTATATAATATAATATATAACTATAATGCGTATTTTGCTGCATTATCTTCCTGTTCTGTCGAGAAACACGTTCCCCACACACAAAATGCAATTAAGAATGGTCCATCTGGGCTTCATTCAGTCAATCTGTCGTCATTAAATCAATAAAAAAAGCAACATTTTCTACACCCTGAAAGACAGAAACAGGAACAAATCCTGAATATCGTCAGCCTGCGTTAAATTCTCTCACCGATGATCCCGCTGTCTCTGCTCTCCAGGGTCGAGGTGGGACTGGTGACAGAACCGTAGGCGCAGTCCTTGTTGCCAATCTGGCCAGGCATGGTGGGGGGTAGGGTGGAGCAAGGGCTCCCTGCAGGGGGTGAGGCAGTGCTGCTGGTCAAGGTGGAGCAGGGGCTGATCCTCTGGTTCTGGCCCTGGCACAAACACACAAACAGATCAACACAAAGGGTTGGTTGTTCTTAAAGAAAAAGGACATTTTCAGCACAGCAAAGTGAAACATTTGATTCTTGATGTGTCATTGTTAACACCCCTCACTGCTCACCAGTAATCCCAGTGTCCTCCACTCACATCTACTAAAACTGTTTTTATTATTTTCCTGCTTAAAACAAGGATATAACTGACTCTCATCAGAATTACTGAGCTTTAAACAGTGTACAATGACAGGGGCCCCAAATATATTGCTTTAATTAATACTACCAGGGCCCAAGAGGTATAGACAAGGTATTTTGCACATATCCACAGAGGTAGTTTAACACACAATTATCATACCTAAAGGACACACACATGCAGTGTGCAGACAAACAAGAAAAAGGGACTGTAGTGCGTGCATGTAAAAACGGTGCTTCAGCCCACTGACTCCCCTTAATGGTGATGTGGATGACTTCAGGTTAACGTCGGGGTGAAGTGGCGCTCAAGGCTAAATCTAGTCAAGTTTAATCTGCAGGAGGGAGACAGAAGGACACGCTAAGCTAATACACACACCCACACAACTGCTCAGGAGGGAACAGCGCCGAATCTAACAATTGTTTTTCTTTATTGATTAATCTGTCATTTATCTGTTGACAGCCTTCTGAGGCCCGCGCTCAGAAGATAGACTGAGCTGCCAATTAATCTCGGGATAGGTGGTTTGATCCCCGGCTCCTTGATCAAGACCATTGATCTCTAATTGCTCCCAGCAGCAAACACATCACATCTCAACTGCCAATTCTGCGTGAGAGCGAGAGGAGGAGGCGCGTCGCGAGAGGCTCGGTTGGAACAGGTCTGTCGTGAAGAACGCTGATCGCAGCTGCAGGGGGAGCAGATAACATCTCCAACCTGTTTATTCTGATCAACAGCGCACAGTCTGGGTTGCCGTGCGAGATATCGCGCACTGTGAAAAGTGAATATCTTCATACAACGGATCTTATGCTGGCTGCTAATTATAGCACGTTAAGAAGTTCACAACAATGCCAAGTCCTGATACTCGCCTTGTTCGATCGCTATCAGTTCCACTTTTTCACGCAGCGTGTTGACCTTTTTTTTTAATTTATTTTATCAACTGGTTCTGAATAAAAAAAAGCACCTGAGCATGGAACTAGTGCAGGACAAGAAATTCTTTACATCACCTGGATCGACTACAAACTCCAATCACCTCTCAAGTTCTACTTCTGGTACCTTTTAAAACAAAACTATGCAGTTTTGTTTCCTTTTTTTTTCAGTGCAGCGCATCATATTTTTAACAAGAAAATGTTAAAAAACACAGATCAATACCTGTACAAAGGTGGTCTAAAGAACTTATCAGCATCACAAACAGGTCTGTTTGTTCCTTAAAGGTGTCGTGAAAAGGTGGTTTGTACTCTTCACTGTCAACTTAACTGGTGAATAAAAGCAGACCCAACTCGCCGTCCACCATGGAACGTGGCCTCTGGCCTCTATTTATGAGTGACTGAAAGAAAAAAGAAGCCCTTCTGACAGGCATTCTCTCAGTCCTCATTGCCCTCTGCTCCTCTCCTCACTGTCACGTTTACAGGAGCTCGACCTGAACGCCAAAAAGCGTTTTGCGAGGAAAAGGCGGCGGCGGCGGCGGCGGCGGCTCAGTCTGCCGGGGAAATGAACTTCGGCTCGCGCAGCTCAACTTAAATGTCACACGAGGATTTGGATGGCGCTCGGCCGTTGTGTCTATTCAGGGTCGCGGGAGCGGGAGAGTATAAAAGGCAATTAACCGCACGCTCTGCTAGTTTAAGGTCACCTTGTTCTGTCAGCTGGCGAGGTCTGCGGCTAATGTGGAGCCTTAACCGTGTGGGATGGAGGATGAATGATCGGGCTTTAAAAAAAAAAACAGCCCCTGATGCTCACTGGTAGGATGGACAGGAAGGACGAACGGAGCGTTTTGTAAACACCGAGATGTGAATTTACTCCATTTGCGAAGTTGACTGTGTAAACAGAAACGACACGTCACACAATAGTACAACTGGAAGACGTCCTGAGGCGAACTTGAGTCAAATTTAGCGGGTAACGAATCAAACAAATCAGCATTTGATGTGCTTATAGTTAAAGATAGAAGCACAAGGAGCTATAACCCTTTTAACAAAGTTCAGACTGTAACAACTGTTATTAATGATTTGTTGCAGCAATATATGCATTCAAATATATATTCATGAAGATGAATGCAACCATTTGTAGATAAGATAAAATCTACAAACTTGGTGGGGTTATTTGAATTCTAAGCTAAAAGCAATGTAAAAACAATTCTATGGCTGGCTGTATCCAAAACAATCATTTTCAGTGCGAGCACAGAGCAGCAGGATGTAAGTATGATTCACATACCTAAAAAAGCACCGCTTGAATAAACCTCTCTCAATTTACACACCCCCACTCCCCCAGCAGCACTCGCGTCGAGCAGAAAGACTCGGTTCGCTTTAAACGCGTATCATCGCCAACATCAGCCTAACGCAGCTCACATCCAGGTCTGCTCCAGCAACAGGTCCGCGGGAGCCCCCCCAAGTCCTCGCTCCCCCGTCTCTCACCGCTGCCGCAAACGTCCCTTGATTCGGAAAACTCATACTTGTCACATCAGGTATGGGGGGGGCATCAGGGCATCGGCGGAGCTTCCAGCAGGAGCTGCCGTGCCAAAAGCACTTTGTTCCACAGCTGTCAAACTCAAATCTAAAAAATGCACAAACTGCCAAACATCAAGAAGAACCTGCTGCTGGGGGAGCGCAAAAAGAATTCCTCCAAGCGGGGCTTAAAGCATGCTAGCGAATAAACTAGACTGTTTGTTTTATTAATGTTATATAGATGTTATATTTCTATCTGTACGGCAACAGACTTCTCTTTTGATGTCGAGGTGAAGGTAAAAATCTGAATCCAAAGAGCTGCGACTGACTTTTGATCTAGCCGTCCTCCCCTCTGAAGCTCCGTCAAAACCCATCAAAATAAAGGCATTGTGAACGTAAATGTCAAAACAGATCAAGAGGCATCAGAGTGTGTTTGTCGAAGATCTCTGGTGGATGAAATGTGTGGAAATTACATAATAGCACACGAGCAAAGACAAAATGATGAAACAAGTTCTGCTGTTTTACCAAGTAAACGCAAAAAAAAAAAAAACAGTTGATCCGAAACACCAAAGTCAATCTGATTATTCCTCCATCGCGCCGGGAATATTATATTATTGTGGGAGTTCTCGTATAATGTCACGGTCCATTTAGCTTCTCTGACACAAATTTAGAAATTGCCACTTTGAGCGTTTTAGCGTTCACAAAGACATCACCTGATAATCGCGTACCATCGAGGTGTGTTTTAAGGGGGTTGCACTGGCTGGATGGCAGTGTTTAACCACACATGTGATAGAATAATGCAAATATTAGCCTTCACAGCACCAGTCAGTGTAGCACGAACAGGCTCAACATGTAGAAAAATGTGACAATTAGCAGCACTTACTGCAAGTGGGACACATTTATTAGGATAAAAGACATAATCATACTAATTTGGATATGATTTATCTCACAGATTCATCTGATTATGGATATAGAGACAAATGAAGGTGGCATCACGCGACGAAAGAGCAAACAGAAGCAGATGAGTGCACCATTACCTGTCTCGCCTCAGGTTCCTCCATGCTGTACTGGGTGCCGGCTGGCCCCTCGCTCACTTTATCTCCCAGGAGAAAACCGAGGCGCGTCATCAATGTGTTGGCTGCCTCATCCACCGACGGAGGGGGGCCCAACTCCTGGCTTGACTCCCCTGCAGAGGTGAAAAGAAGGTTGAAGGGAGCAGCAGATGGAGGTGAAGGGAGGAGACAGAGAGGGAGAGAATGTGTTAGCGCAGGGCAGAGGCAGGTAACAACAACATCCTGTAAGCTTCCTGTCTTTACCTGAGACACTAAACACACAGCGTGCCTGTTCAAGGAGCTTTGTGCACACCACACAAAACACACACACGCCCAGATCCAGGGTACACCGCACCTGCACAACCTACCTGAAATTCCCAAAACTACTCTTTGCTCAAACATCCCAACCGAGCGGGTTCCCTCTGTTCGGGAGTGTTCGTACGCGAACTCAAAAATCCTTTAAAAACCTCAAACACAAGAGCTCCGCCAAAATGTTTACAAAAGCCGCCCCACACGCGGCAAGCAGAAGCCCTCCACACTGATGACGGCTCCTTCCGCACCACTCATCTCCACTGCAGCTCCTGTGACGTCATGGGATACGCCCTTCACCTGGGTGTGTGCGTGTGTGTGTGTGCTTCAGAGAGAGAGAGAGAGAGAGAGAGAGAGAGAGAGAGAGAGAGAGAGAGAGAGAGAGAGAGAGAGAGAGAGAGAGAGAGAGAGAGAGAGAGAGAGAGAGAGAGAGAGAGAGAGAGAGAGAGAGAGAGAGAGAGAGAGAGAGAGAGAGAGAGAGAGAGAGAGAGAGAGAGAGAGAGTTAGTTCTCAAGATAAAATGCACGAGAGTCTATCTTTATCCAGTTTAAAGAGACTTCCCAGAGAGAGTGTGAAAGCCTGCATGCTGATCAGATGATTAAAAAAAAAACAAAAAAAAAAAACAACACAACACACAGAAACACACACTGCAGCAGGACCAAAACAAAACCCCTTAAGGATGTCCTCTTTGTGCTCTGCTGCCTGGTTGCTACACATTCAAAAACAAGGCATCATTGCGGGTATCGTGTTTTCCAGTAACACTCCGCTATTATTCCCCCGAGAAGCTCGCTGCCGTATCAGTTTTAATTAATTTTCACTTTGTTTTTAGAGTGTCACTCTTAGCCAACGTGGCCGATAGCTGCCGTAAAAGGAGCACCAACAGCAGCGATTAGATGTATAAGCCTCTGAAGTGGCCCCGTCACTAATGACACTGAGTGCATGAGATGGCTGGTGTTTAAATAAACAGCGGCGAGGGCCGATGAGGCTCGCGGCAGAGCCAGTTTCATCTCCCCCACTCTTGTTTTCCTGCAGGGCAGGTTGTACCAGAATGGCAGGTAGCGATGCAGCGCCCTGGCTGCAGCCATTAGACGACTGCAGCCTCCGCGTCTCGGGACGGAAAGGCTCGTCTGAAGCCTGTGGCCTCTCGCTCAGGCTGGACGGGCGATCTGAAGCCTGGGACCCCCCCCCTTCTCCGGGTAGGGCGAAGTCCGGATCCGTATTAGATTAACTCCAGGTTCCAGAGCGAGTGAAGAAGACAGGCATTTCAAGACGGAGAGGTAAATGAGCCAAATGGGAATGACGTGTTACTGAAGTGCTGCAGCAAGCTGTAATGAGGCAATCACTGGATAAATGAGTTCCAAAACAGCTAATTACACAGGCCCTGTGACGAGATGCATATGGAAGGACAGTAATGCAGCAGAGTACGAAGGCCCCAAGGTCATCAAATCCCCGCGCGTCCCTCCAGGGACTGCTCGGCGCAGCATGGTAGAAGGTGTCCGTCAGAATCCTGCTGTAGCCAGCAGGAAAACTAACCAACACCGCCCATTAAAGCGCTGCTCTGCGGTTGTGAAAAAGCACGGATTTCACACACGACGCCACAAAAATGGAAAATTTGTTCGTTTTTTTTCCTCCGCGTGAAACCGACAAACGTCTTCTCGGACACTTCTGCGCCCCGTGCGCGCTGCAGCGTCTGCGGGCCTGCGTGTCCGGGCACGCGGGCAGCGGAGGCTTCTGGTGGTGGTAAGTGGTGAAGGCATTAACGCTGATCAGTCAGCGGCTCTTGGTGGGGGTTGTTTTGCGGACGCGGCCACGAGCGGGCGAGGCCCTGACGCGCATCACTCTCCCTCAGCCCGCCTGTGATTTCACCCATTTAGCTCCACTCTTTAGCTGCTCTGCCTCACAGCCAGCTGCTGGACAGCTCGAGAGACGCAGTCGGTCCGTGCGCGTCCACGACATCTGCGCATCTTCCAGTCACACGCGGCCGCCATCGTGGAATTGTCCAATAAAAGATAAAAACGCCGCCGCAGCCCGGGTGCTTCATCTGCATCAGCCACATCTGTTTCATACGTTCAGCGTCCATAACTAACGAGGTATCATCACAGAGGACGCGTGCATCACAACACCGCCGAGCTGTCTGCTGATGTCTTTCTACTCGCAGCTGTGCTTTTTCATCATAAATGACAGAACATGACAAATAGAAGCCAAAGCAATGCGACGGATTCAGGAAAAAACCCCAGAAACCCCTGACACCGAGAGATCCTCTGGGTAAATTTAGAATATAAAAGGGGGGGAGATCAGCCAAGAAAACCCTCATCTTGGAGTTTTTTTTCCTGAACCCATCCCCGACGCTCTCTCTCTCCCCCTCTCTCCCTCTCCTACATCGGATTCCTGCACTGCGAGGGAGACAGATTGTTGCCATAGCAACTATATTTGCACACAGCTAGGAATGTGTCTCCGTTGCAAGCGCATCTGCTTCTCCCCGGCCGTCCGCGGATCAGACCCCCAATGCCGAGAGCGGAGCCAAGAGGAGCATGTGCGCCGCAGGCAGGGGACTGGATGGACCAGGGGACGGCGTCAAAGACGTCCAGGTGAGACAACACAAGCCACGCGCTGGCTTTTGTCCCCCCCCCCCCTGCCTGCAACTGCCCATGACCCCAAAGGTCAACAACTAATTCTTATGGGCAGATGGGATATTTAAGAGACTGGGCTAAACATTTGGTAATGAAAAAATGACACCTTTTCCCTGAAACAACGGTCAACAGAGAACACAGCTTAAGAATCAGCGCACGTGCACGCGGACGCGCACGTAGCGCTTTTGCACATCGTGCAGAAACCAGACACCGGAAGGTTAATCAAGAGATACGAAGAGAGCGCATTCCTCATGAGCACAGCGGTGGTCTTATCTGTGCAACAACATTCAGGGGCTTTATAAATGAGAGCACGCTGGGACTCACTCGGGACGCCGGGGCTGCGCGAGGAGCGGCTCTTACGATAACATGCGCTGGCGGGAGCACAGCCGGCGTTTCTCTCTTTCTTCTCCACTAAAATCTTATTAAGAAGAGTTTAACAGTGTTGTGGCATCGGTACCGTTCGTTTTCGTTTCGGCATCACGGCATCTGCAACAGCTTTGATTTTTTGGCATGTCAGAGATCAGAACTGGCCACCAGGTGGCGCTTCAAATAGTCCTTTTTTTTTCTTTCCTTGAGGTGTGAAGGTATGTTCCGTCCTCCATGAGGGTAGATTATCAGTGTCATGTCGAAGATTCCTTTAATTCCCAATGCTACAGACTACATGTTGTATCTTTGGTGAAGCACAAGAACTGTTTTGTTTTATTTTTCAGCCTTGCAGCAAATGTCAAGATAAAGATAAAAGGCAAGATAAGATACAAGTGCATGCTATGGGAACGGACAAGGACTGACTTTCTTTTTTTTTTTTTTTTTTTTGCGACGAAAGCAAACACAAAAAAAAAAAGCAATTTTTGTTTTTTGTGCGAGGAGCTCCTTCCATGCATATTTTCTCTCTGATTTCCATTAACTCGGGGTGAATTCTACAAGCTATCTCCCGAACCGTTTTCACGTTGGCGCGCCGGCGCCCATAAGAATGAGCCCAACGCTGCTTTCCCGCAGGCAAGCGGGCTCTGCCGGCAGCAGATCACCGACTGGCATGCGATCAGATGTTTAAGTCACTGCCCCGCTGCGACGCACGCCAGTGAGGTCTCGTTAAAGGCTAAGATGTCCATCTGTCCGCCGCGGAGGTGCAAGTCCTCACCCAGAAAAACCTGCTTACGCTGCACCTCCAGCGCCAGCTCTTACGGGACGACGTCGGCCCGCAAGCCCGGTTCCCTGCCTCAGTGGTGCGGGAGATCAGCACCTAAATGTCACATCTGGCTCGTCATAACCCGACGCCCCCCACACACACACACACACACACTCTGTTTCACAGACGTCACGCCAGATGAGAAGAGGAGAATATGTCTAGCTCGGGCAGTGCTCGGAAATAGAAGAAAAGCAGCATCCTACGACAACGCAGACATCAATGCAGACATCTTACTGGGTGCTGCTAGGTGCTAGGGAGCACGACAGTCTAACAAAAACTAATGGATGCCCATTCATTCAGATTTGTGGTCATACACAACGCTACTGCAGCTACGATGAATCTGGGAGGGTCAACTCTTCTACAGACGTCACCTACTGAGGGTTCCCTTTGAGCAGGACCTCAGCAGAAGTGGCTGGTGGAGGTACAGTGGTAGCGCCGGCCCCCATTTTCATCACTGCACCCATCACTACATCACTCGCGTCTTTGCCCCGCCCCCCTCGGCATGCGGCCTTGTCCTGTCCGCACGACCCCGGGGGACTCGGCCAGTAAACTGACACCGCGCTTCTCAGTGGCAACAGGAACAGGAGCGGCGAGATTAGAAAGCAGATATGCGGGAAGCGAAGCTCACAAAGGAGGAAGGTAAAGACGAGGCCGCGGAATCTGGAAGGTCCGCGGGATTACGGAGCAACCGCCGACTGCGAACAGAAAACAGACGCGCCACCGAAACGATCTCAGAGGAGCCGTGAGAGAGCAGAGAAAGAGGATTAGAGACGGAGAGGGAGGAGGATGTGAGCACCAGGGCTGCGTTAATGACCTTAGTGATGTCACACAAACTACCCCAAACTCGTACCTGAGTCAAAGGCACAAAGGAAACCCAGACAGAACAAGAGGTGTGAGTAAATATGCTGAATCGATTTAAGATCTTTATTACTTTAAGCAACCTCTCAGGGAATTCTCTGACAATAAATGGGTCCTTACTTGGATTCTGTACAGTTTAATTTAACAACCAGACTCATGCATGCGCAACAAAACCCAACATGGTGGTTGAAAGTACAAACTCTGGATTTTGATTTTAGAATTCAACTTAGGACACAACTTTTTTCTATAAGATTTAGGGGGAGGTAAAAAGGGGTTAATAGTAGTAGTAGTAGTAGCAGTAGTAGTAGATATTTAATATTGTAAATATTCCAATGCTGAAATATGCAGCACCACACCATGGAATGACGGTCTCCTTGATCCGAATCTTTCCGCTGTCAGTGAAATCAAGAAGGGATGTGGCTGGCTTGAAGGAAACAAAAAACTTACCCCGGCAGTGTGTGTCCAGGTCTGGATTCTTGGCAGTGGTGAAGGTGTGTGTAGGGGAGCCAAGCTCTGATTGTGGAATGCGAGGGCTCTCCACAAACTTTGCTTTCCGTAGAGGGGCTGGGAGCAGAGGACACACGCGCACACACACACACACACACATAGAGAAGACAACGTACATATATATATATTTATATATATATGTGTGCACACGCACACACGCACACACACACACACAGACCAGAGATGTAGGAAGAGAAAAGAGAGGGGTGACAGGGACAGGAAAGAAAGGGCTTGTGAACTTGCAGCAGCAGACTAATAAAAGGAAAACATCCATATGACTTTCTGTGGCAGCTGAGCGTTGCCTCGGGTCCAACTGCCCTAACGCACAAGTAAACATGCAGCGTGGGTCATCGGGGAGTGGGTTAGAGCGAAACATTGCTGCGGCGGCGCTCAGTCGCCTTTGAAATCTGAAATCGCCATCCTACTTCTGTCCGTCAGCACCAAAGAAGATCAACTCGCTCGCTGGAAACGAGGAAGTGCGATAACCAACGGTGCCGTGCCAATGAGCCCAGTGTCATAATCGGCACCAAGAAATGCTAATGAGGTACATTTTTGTAACATTCTCGCGCCTCGACTAAGGCGCAAAGTCTGAGACACCAAAAATCATTAGACAACACATTGGGAGAGAGCTGCACGCTGTAAGGGGGGGGTGGTATTTGTGACGGGATCCCGTTTGGATTCTCGTCACAACGCGAAGATTTAAAGCACTTTTACCCAGATGGCCTCACAGAACGACGAGCGACTGAAGCAGTGCAGATGAATGCTTTTAGCACGTGCCAGCCTAATCCACCCAAGCAACTTTGCAAGGATATTGCAGCAAATCGGCCTCTAGAGCAAAAACACACTGCTTCCATACTTCCCACATACAGTGCTGCAGCCCACCTTTCGTATTTTCCTCACTAACAGGCAACTTGTTATGAGTTATGAAAACCTCTAATTTACAGAATTAATTAGAACACAAGGCTAAGCACTTCCTTTTATGACTCCGGCTCATTTTCCTCAAACTCGCGCTGTGATAAACATAAAAACGCGATCAATCTGACACACGTCTCATCAGTTTGGACTTTTTTTTTCATAGACTTGTTGCAGCATAAGTTGTTTTTAATTGATTAATGTAGCTTTAAAAGGGTGCAACTGCGGGCTGCAACCCTTTGCACTTTTATTCCGGATGAGCGCACATGTCCGAATCCATCTAAAAAGCAGTCGGAGTGGGCCGAGCAGCGAGTGGCAAGCAGCAGTTGAAACATATGCTCCAGCAACAATGGCTGCATGAAGAACAGGCTGCTTACGACATTTGTTTGGGGTTCATGTTACAGCTAATTCAAGAACAGTGTGTGCATATGTGTGCGCACAGAGTGGAAATGTCCATCTGTCCCCTCATTCTTTGTTCCAATTGATGTGAGGACAGACAGAAATAGATCATGTGGCAGCAGCAGCAGAGACATCTCGGTCAAAGCAAAACACAAGATAAAGCATCTGAGTGGTTAATGGAAACTGCTAAAGAGTTTCCGCCTCAAGGGAGCAGGAGACAATTTTTAAAGTTGCCATTTTAAAAAAAAAAAACATTTTCAATCTCCGTGTTCCATCCTTATCTGCAAAGGGACAAAAAAAAGTTCACTGTCTTCAGGCTTTCTCTTGCAAATGTAAAGTTTTGAGGAACCAAGACGGTTCACATCCAGGCCCAGGGAACGCTGCTGGGAGAAGTTTTCATGTTCATGTTCAGAAGATGTTAAAGCCTCTCAAGTCCTGGTGTAGGTCTAATGACATCACTAGAACAACACTGTTTTGCAGTATCATGACAGTGACGCTAATTTTATTAAAAAATGCAAGATAGGATGTAATACTGGATGTTACAAATTGCTTAAAACCTCAAGGAAAATCTGCCAGCAGATTTTAACGTTTTCTACACACAAACACAAGGTAATGTGTTTTGACATGAGGAAAATACTGTGTGTGTGTGTGTGTGTGTGTGTGTGTGTGTGTTTGTGTGTGTGTGTGTGTGTGTGTGTGTGTGTTGTGTGTGTGTGTGTGTGTGTGTGTGTGTGTGTGTGTGTGTGCGTGTGCGGTGTCTGGACGGTCTGAACAAGTCTCCACTCACTGACCACAACTAGGAAGTGAGCCAGAGGACAACGCAGCGTCGACCAACTACAATCATGTGAAGGAAACACAGAACTTTGACTGGACGAAGGGAAATTACAAAGACAAATGTGTTTAAAACATCTTGAAAGTTTGGATATGTATGTATATTTAGTCACACAGCCAAGTAAAATTAACTGAACCAAATATTTTAATAATGGATTTAATAATTTTTATACTGCATTCATCATCCGACATGACCACACATGTTTTATAGCAGACCAAATTATAATTAGATACTATGTATGTGGTTTTAAATACGACCCAGCTGAAGCTTTTAACACCTCCACTGGTGCATCAGCAACTGTGTTTTACTATCTACATATTTTACAGGTCTGCTTTGCTGGCATGCTGCTGAGCAGGGGTTAATCCTCAGGATATCAGTTTTGGGGAAGATGCGGCTGTGGTGAATGGGATTAGAGTTTATTTTCGGTTTCTGGTCTCCCTGACCTCACCTCTGCAAAATGGCGAAGCGAGTCTCTGTCTATCGGAGTAAATCCTCTCCACGGCGCTGCCTCCGGGAGACTAAATCCCAGGGACTTCTCTCCTGCAGCGCTGTTGTCACACTGTGCCAAGCCGGGCCTGGGTGACAGTGTGATGGATGGCAGCGGGCAAATCCACTCCTCTAATGAGCTTATGAATAAATGTATCTAGTCGAGTGTGTGTGCAGATGCAGGCATTGTGACACAGATACGTGTTACATGCTCCGGTGTATGAATATGCATGGTGCACGCGCGTACACGTGAGATTAGTGTGAAAAGGATGGCTCGGGGCTGTGGTGGTTAATAAGTTTGGGGGTGGGGTGGTGAGGGGGGGTGGGGGGGGCAATGATAAAATGCTGATCTGTATTCCTGAGACTGTCAGCGCGTACACACAAAGCCTTGGGTGAAATTGGCACCGCAAACATAAAAAGAAAGCAAGTCAATATTATGATTCAAATTCACGTATGCAGCTTGCTGTGCATATGAAAGGGGCGCCTCTTTTCAGCCCCCCCCAGACGCAACCTGAGCTTTCAACAAATAAATGACAAGATCTGAATATGAATTGGAGCCAGCGCGCACCCTTGGTTCTCATTTGCTGCAGATTAGAGAGCGATAAACAGGTAAAAGGAGACAATCTAAGGGTACCGAGCGCTGTCTGCACCGCTGTCTCCGTTACATACGACCTCGGGCGCGCACTCAGACAGAGACACACGCGCCCACACGTGAACACAAACACATACTGAAATATAATGTGGGTGAGTGCATACATTGGCCAGCTGTCTGCAGCCCGAGCCGAGCTCTACAGAAAGCGAGCGCGCTTCCCTCGTCGCTATGGAAACAGCAGAGCATCAGGAAACCAAGAGTTTTGTCCACCTTTGCTAAAAGGGGCAGAAGCGCGGGGGGGGAGAGACCAGGGCGATTTCACCGCCACAAAAACACTACCCCTCGCGCGCGTTCACACGGTGACGAGTGCCAGCTGCCTCACGGCCTCGCTGCTTCTCCTTCAATTCATAGAATTTGACTTTCAAAGAGCAGCTGAAGGCTCTAATCGGCTGCCACTGGCTCCGTCTGCAGAGGTCCGGAGAGAGCCAGAGGAGCTTTCTCATGTATAATGTTTACAGGACATATATATATATATATATATATTCAGGATGAGCCGCCGTGGCGAGCTTTGTGCTTCCCAGTTTTACCGATGAATGTGAATTATCACTGTCTGATGCAAGTCAGAAGAGGAAAGAAGGAAGCTGAATTAATATGAAAAATCAGGACATCTATTTTTTCCTGCTTTGATGTCAATACTTTGTGTCCACGGGGAGCTTGGCACCGTTACAAGAGTGGTACCACCGATGTGAGCGAACATTCGCGCGAGTCTGACAATGAGCGCTCTTGACGTTGCTTAATATTCATGTCGATCGCCTTTGTCTAGAACCCGGAGTCTGCTCCCAGCGAAGCGGCAGCGATCCGCACGATTCTGTGTAGTCATCCCGCCGACTTGTTGAACAAAACGATGCGGACCAGATGTTGCCGTGCAACAAAAGCGAGGCGTTCAGTCGCAGCCTCCGACGCTCCCGACAGTCAGCAGCAAGTCCATTATCCAAACTGCTTCTCCTTCTTTTATGTATGTCAGGGAGGGCATCTATCATTACCGCGATAGGAGGATTATCTGGGGAAGGTGGGGCACGGGCACAATTTAAAGACGTGGAAGGAGGGCCCCGTTTCAAACCGTGCCCATTAGCTCGACTCCTTTAGTCTCTTCTGCTTTCAAATATTTTCATGTAAAGTTACTGGGCCTGGACTAGACCTTCTGGACCTTTTCCCCATTAAATGGATGTCTAGGAAAAGATTTATGGAAAGTGACTTGATGTCTGATTGGTAATAATAAACTGAAAATAATGCATTTTTTTTAAACTCACAAAAACATTGCCTGAGAAGAGCCCTCCAGTCTGAATCTATTACCAGGACAATAACAGATTATTCTAAAAATAAGCTTGCAACACTGGACCATTTTGGTCTTCCCAGCAGGCTTAATTTCACTGCAACCTCTTGGGTTATAATCCCAGTTGTGCGCTTCCTTATGTCACCACCGCAAGCTTTCTGTGCAGCTGTCGACTCTGGTGAAAAACCCTCGACTCCCAGAGGACTCCATCTTCATGACTCAGCTCCAGAAGCACAACAACACTTTCTAACACTGAGCTGCTCAGACACTGTTAAAGCCCTTTTCCCCCGGTCTGCCTCTTTTTCGGGCGAGAGTGAAACGGAGGTGTGACGCTGAACATTTCACATTCTTCAGCAAAACATACGGGAGGGCGTGCAGCCCCGAGGCCAGGGAATAATTAAATATGACTCCAACACAAGAAAGTGAGAGCAACATAATTGCCACGATACCGTCCTCCAATAACAACAAAACTGTCTTGAATTCTGTTCTGAATGGAGTCTAACTCAGACCCTCCCAGATACCAGAAATATATAAAACTACACATTAAACAGGCAATAACAATTTTTTTTTAAATCAGTTGTTGTTTTGACATAAAATGAAAAGGTGCAAAAAAAAATGGCATTGTTTCAGACAGTCATAATCACTTGGTGCTCTGTAATGCCAGTGTTAGCAGAGTGATGGCACTCAGAGTCGGGATCCAGACTAATACCTCACAGTGGTTCAGTGCCCCGAACTGGCTGATCAAATAAGTTAACAGCAGGCTGACAAGTAGCAAACGCTGGTGTCGCTGTGCAGTCGTGTGCGGTGTGCGTGCGCACACACACACACAACACACACACAAAACCACGTGTCTTTACTGCTGCACATATATCTCACAGAGAACTGTTTGCTCAGCCCTCCACTTGTGAAAAGAAGTGAGGTGCTATATGTAACCCACTGTTCTGTTCTGTAAGCAGAACATTATCACGACTATTAATAGTGCGCTGTGGGTTTCATTTTCAGCTTTTTCTCTCCCAGAAGATATGACTAAAAAGCTAAGAGAGAAAAAAATGTAACTAACAACACACCGAGAAGCACTAAGAGAGGAACGAGTAACTATTGTTATGCAAGAAGTAAAAATTATATTTACAAAGAAAGGAAACAGGAAGTTCAGCAATATCCTGCCAAAAAATAAATAAAAGTGCCTAAACTGAACTGTAAATCTTGGAATTTATCAGAGGAGAGGCCTTGGGTGCAAAAAAACTCAACATTCTTATCAGTCTTACTGTTTGGAAAAAGTAGAAGATAATGTAGTCTTTAGAGTCTTTTAGGAGGTGAAAGGTCATTGTTGGTTTTAGTCACTTTCTGCATGAGTTCAAACCAGCAAGAAGGAACCATTTCAGCATCAGACTGCTGCAATGGAACCGACTTGTTTTGCGCTGACTGACTGCCTATATCAACAGATACTGTGTTGAAACATATAAAATATAAACTTCAAAGCTTTGGAACAATGCAGAAGATAAAACTTGAATTGCATGTAATTATAGGAGGCTGTATGCAATTAAGTAGAACTGGACCAAACACGGTCCCCTGAGGGACGCCACAGCCCATATCCTGCACCTTCTTTTTTATAAAGTAAAACAAGGAAAAGGCCAAAACCACCCACTCCCCAAAAATGTCAATCAAGTTGTTTTGTTAAATAAAGATCAGCTTTTATATCAATGTTGTTTTTTATATACATTTTCTTTAGTGCCAAGCTGGCTCTTTAAGAAACACCATTTAGCAGACCTAGCATTTAACAGGTTTATGGTTACAATAGATTCCTTTAGAAGTAACATAAGGAAGAAAATTAGTGGTAAGCCTATAATTTTGAGGGTTGGCTCCTTCTGGAGTTCCTCGTCAAGATTATAACGCCGGTCGGTTTGAAAACACTGGATATAAAGTTGAATTGCAATGCTGATGGCAAAGACTGCGGAGTCAGATTTGGCCCACCAAGCATGACCGTCCTGTTACACATCCAACGGTAAAGTTTTGTAAAATAGAATGAAAAAGAGAGAGAGAGGGGGAGGAAGAGAGAGAGAGAGAGAGATAGAGAGAGAGTGGTTGCTGCTGCCAAAAAAACTTTAAAACACCTCCAGCTGAAAATGTGATTCTTCCGCTAACCTTTACGAAGACAGCGGCGTCATCAATGCATGATTTATGGCCACCCACCGGAGGGGACACCCACAGGCCCGCAGCCATATTGAAAATCCAGATGCCACCCTGTCAGGAGAGCACGCACACGGGCTATATTACCCTGGAAATCACACTCATCTCCGGGGGCGTCGCAGCCCCGGCGCGGTTGCGTGTGAAACGTTCGGTTTGGTCTCTTCGACACCTAAAAACTGGACAGATGAAGTATCCGAGACTCGCGACTCGACCGCCTGGCGGACTGGAGGGATTGCATGGGATACAAATTGAGCAATTATATGAATCAATATGACTTTGAGCCATCTCGGAGACTAAGTGGAGTCAGAGTTGGCCGAGTTTCAGGTAAGAGGGTCACATCAATTACCCTCCATTTAAATCCAGGCTTAACCGCCGATTCTTGTGAATACATATGAGATCATGTACAGCAGAACACATCCAGAAATCTGGAACTTTAGATTGAAAGGCATCACCAAAGCCTAAATTTGTCTCTTGGTGTACACTGGGACACGTCGCGATGACGTTTCATTTCCCTTTTTCTAGTATTCATTTAATGGAGCCGGACCCGATGCACTGTCTGACCTGAGTGTTTTGTCAGCTGCTGATTCGCCTTGTTTCAAATTCACCGCAGAGCTGAAGACTTAACTCCTCCACATTAACCAGAAGGCTGGGACTACTGACCCCTGTATGCTTGGTTGGTCGTGTAAGTGCCTTTAAAGGCTTGGTTTATATAAAAATAATTTAAAAAAAGGAGCGGGGGGGGTCAATAAAGGGGTGATGTGCACCACCACAGACCTCCTTCACTCTGACCCGTGCCCTCCCTTGAAGGAGCCTCAACTCTGTCACCTTGGGCACAATCGCGCGACCCCTCGGCCGCCCCGAAATCGAAGTACATGGCGTCGCCGCCACGTATGGACTCTCGAAAAGGCGGCTGGCAGGCTGGGTCTGCGGGTGGGAACGCTAAGTGGTGTGAAAGCTGCCTCATCAAAAATCAGTCACCTGAGAGTCGCCATAACAGCTGCTGATGAGGTGGTTCTCTGGCAGACGGTGTTATTGAGACATTTTGTTCCCTTCGCACACCAGCCTGCCGTCCCCTGGGATAACGGCAGGCAGCCTGCAGCACTGGAGCCAAGCAGGGGAACCACATCCCAGCGCACGAAGGTTCTAGAACACGACAACAACAACAAGCGGCCGCCGCCGCCGCCGCTGCCCCCCTGACTGCACCAAAAAAAAAAAAAAAGAAAACGCCACATATAGACGCTTTACTCTGAAAGTGTGGCACACAACAAGAGGACCAAGCACCATTAGCCACCCACAGCTTGTGCTTAGACACACACTCAGAGATGCTCACCCACGCTGGCGCATGAAAAACAGCGGCTCTGCACAAGCAAATAACGTGGAAAAAAATAAACCCCAAACACTTCATCACACTGGTTGATTCACCGGCCATTCAGCCCTTTTTCAGAGCGCGGATTTTTTTGAGACAAAAGCGCCGTTTCACGGGGGTAAACCACTTTTCGTCGCTCGAACCGGCGGCGGCGGCGGCGGCGGCTGGGTGCGAGCGCCGGCCGAGCGCAAAAGGTGAAGCAGCAGGTGAGCGGGGAAGGGTGGAGGGAGGACGGAGGCAGGGCGACGTGAACGAGGGGAAAGAGGGTGTGGCGGAGCTCACCATTCTCAAACCAGATCTCGCATTCCTGAAGGCTGGAGCGCTCTGCCGGTCCCCCTCCTCCTTCCTCCTCCAGCACAAGTCTGTCCTCACTGAGGGATGACCAGTTCATCAAAAAAAAAAACACAAGCAAAAAAAAGAAAACAGGGCGCAAAAAAAAAAACCCAAACACCCAAAGAGAAGACGCGGAGGAGACAGAAGATCCCCCCCCTCTTTGCTCCTTGTTTCGCTTGTGAGGAAATCTCCACAGGTTTGAGGGCTGATGCTGCCCGCTCGGCTCAGTCGCAGTAACTGATACAGAGTCAGGACGATAGAGCAGCGACAGGAGGAGCGAGGGGAGGAGGAGGAGGAGGAGGAGGAAGAGGAGGAGGAGGAGGTGGAAAACAGAGAGAGAGAAGAGCGAAGAAGTCGCTGCGGGACCCAGAAGAGGTGACACCTAAGCTTTGGCAAGAACTGAAAGGTGACAGGAACCATTAAAGGCAGCAGACCAAAATTTGGAAGAATCGAAAATGTCGTCCCCCCCCGCGAGACAGAAGTGAGCGCCCCACTCGCCTTCGTGACTGCATTAGCGTTTAGTGTGTTATGTATAGATGTGAGAGGTGCTCTCTCTCCCTCCCTCCTTCTCTCTCTCTCTCTCTCTCTCTCTTCCTCTCTCTCTCTCTCTCCAGGAACAGGAGCCCAGGTCTCCAACAGATGAATGGCGCAGTGCTGCTGTTGTCATGGCAACGGTGGAGGGAGAAAAAAAAAGAGGGGGAGGAGAAGGGTGGGTACTGAGGGAGGAAAGAAAATGGCATAAAAAAAAAAACGGAGGGGGAGGAAGCGAGGGAGGGTGATATCGGAGAGACAGTTTTGGCTGTACGTGGACGTTCCAGATGAAAAGTGTGCGAGGACGAGGTATCGCAGCAATCCCAACACTCCGCTTCCCTCCTGGGCTCTGGAATCCCTGCCTGTCCTTGTTTTACCCTTGAAACTGTATTTGTACAGCTGCAGCCATGTTTTACGGCTTTTTAGGGGTTCGCACCCACGGGGGGGCCGGGGGGGGTTTATTGCGTGCCGTCTTTGTCGAGGGTTCATATCCGTCAGGCCGTGGACCCGCCGCTTTTAAAGTGCTTTTTATTAATCTCCTCCAGTCACACTTATTTCCCCAGGGTGATGTGTGCAGACGCCATTTACAGCTTGTTGGTAACAAGCTGTAAAGACGTGCTGCAGTCAGAGGTCAAAGTTTTTCAGCTCTGTGTGCGTGTGTGCGTGTGTGTGTGTGTGTGTGTGTGTGTGGAGCAGACTACCGGTGCCGGCACCCGAAAGGACTTGATGAAAAACTTTACATTTCCACGTGTGACATGTGACAAAGTACC
Source organism: Lagocephalus sceleratus (assembly GCA_911728415.1). Lineage (NCBI taxonomy): Eukaryota > Metazoa > Chordata > Actinopteri > Tetraodontiformes > Tetraodontidae > Lagocephalus > Lagocephalus sceleratus. The sequence goes on along the minus strand of CAJVRN010000231.1, from coordinate 1,903,259 downwards.
AGCGCCACCACCCTGCAGCAGATCCCAGCGGGACAGCGAGGCTGATCACGTGCCTGTTTGTAGCTGCAGGACAACAAGACCCTCACAACACGCACAAGCGGGAGGTATTTGACACACACTTGTGTGTAAAAACTGTAAAACTGAAATTTTTTTTTTTGTTGGGTGTGAATCGTCTTCTGAGCGTTATTCAAAGTTTGCATGAAGCTGTTGACAGCTGGAAGCCTGAAGGAATTAAACATTCTTATTCTGCTAAAAACAGGTTTAACAGGATTATGCACAGTTTTATCATTTTGAGTGTGCCAGCTTTGTCTAACAGAAACACTGTTTCTTTTTTTCTGTTTTTAAATAATAAGCCGTGCTTTATTGAGGGAAAAAATATAGTATTTACACTTTAAAATAATAATTTTAAGTGACTTTTTGGAACTTTTCTTTACTCTTCCTATAGTTTTCCCTCTGTCTGAACCTTTTACAAAAATAATGTTTATTAAAATTATAATTATTATTTGAAAACCTACAAGATTGGTAGAATTTTAATGGGTTAGTCAGTTAACTAATTTATTATCTCTCAAGTGCACATTAAAACAAACAAACAGTAATTAGAGTAACTTCATTAATAAGTCAGCCAAATCTCCTAATAAGAAGCTGTGCTGTCGCGCTTCAGTTTGCTGGCATATAAAACCAGGTTCATGTTGCTTTTTACTGCAGTTGTGCTGTAAATAATTACTGTTTACTAATTAAAAACATCCTGCTCAAACTCTAATTTTCAATATTTCAATATTCCAACAAAAACTCTGAATTCTAAGAGTATTATAAAGTGTATATCACTTTAATGCACCAAAGGCGCCATAAGAAGCTGGATTTCTGTGTGTTGTTTTATTCTAAACTAGATGTTGTTCAATTTCTAATGCACAAACATAAAATAACAACAGCCTTTTTTCTTTTTTCTTTTGCTGCTCTGCATCTGGATGGTCAATCCTGTCAGCAGAATTTAATAAACCACAACACGGTCGCATACTTTCACGCATTTAATGAAGAAAAGGCAGCGCTGCGATGACTGCGACGCCCCAGCTATGACAAGAATCTTTATCATCCACCTGCGCCTGCACCGATCCTGGAGAACATTACGCCTCTCTTCCCATCACTTCTCTCTCTGCTTAACCTTCGCTCTTTTGTTTTTCCACGCGTGGCAGCGGAGCCACAAGCGTCCAATGCAGACGGGATCGTCCGGAAACGACGCCATGGAAGCAGAGACGCGCTAAACATCGGCGATCGTTCCAACCAGGCGAGAGCGGCGGGACTGGATCGGGAAAACAATTAAGACGACTCAAATGTCAAAAACGCGCAGGGATGGTTGAACCCCAAAGACAGCGCAGTCCTGGCTTGGGATTCAAAGTTAGTTTAGTTCATCGGTTCTTTTGCTTCGGGTCATAAGGTCGGCTGAGAAGTCATTATTTAATACTTAATGAAGAGAAAGCAAACGTTTGCTGAATGTCCGGTCATAACGCAACACTTAGGGACACAAATAAATAGTTCATTTTAAAAACGAGAGCAGGAACGTTTACTTCAAGCGTATTTTGATGGATATTTTTATTCTCATTTACTTGAAGAACATCGGAAAGCTCCAGAATGTCGTCATAATTTTCCACCTTTTGGTAATAGTAAGCTTTATTTGCCCAAATCCCCAAAGTTACAGCTCTGTGTAACTTCAAGGCAGAACAACTAAATGAATTCTGAACAGACAGAGTATGAGCAGCACGCTTTACCGAGTGGCTTCCATAAAGGCGCGTAATAACAACCACAACATGAGCAGCAGCTGATTCTGCTCTCTCTCTTCAGCACAACTGTCTTAATGTGGATACTTTAAGACCACCCACACGATGAGCAACAAAACATGACAGCGCAGTTGTGCACAATGCGCCCGTCTCATTCCAAACCTGATGAGCACTGCTACGTCTACAACACACAAACTATTACAAATAAAAGTGCACTGCCAAGTCCGGTTGGACTAAAACCTGAAGAATAAGCTTGATTGATTGATTGGTATGATTAATCAGAGGGAGTGAGACACTCGGATGGTGTTTATTAAGGAACAAATAAGCAAATGATGATTACAGCTCATAACAATCAGCCGCTGAGAACATCGTTGTAATGAGGAGAACGCCACTTTTTTGTTCTCAGATGAGGGAGTGTTACGACACGAGACTGGTTAGAAACATGGATGAGATGAAAGAATGCTGCTACAAACACAGCTGCTGAAAAAGAAATATGTTTAATGAGAGCAGGAGGGCCGAGTTTCATAACACGATGCAACAAACTCAGCAGGGAGATGAAATGAAATGTAAATATGTGGAATGATAGAGTCAGACGGCGTCCTCTCAGCAGACAATCAACAGTCCCAGTGTTGGCAAACACTCCGCTGAACTGCTGCGTGACCTTCCACACCAGTGGGGAGATTAAAAAATATACCTAACGGGGTTTACAAGTGCAGAAAGCTAAATTCATTATCCTTTGTAATCACACACCGGAGTGGTATTTTAACTGATTTAGATGGTTAACCAGTGGTAACCAGTTAATAACGCGGGTCCAGGGTGATGTCAGCGCACAGTATGGATGCTTCCTCCCTACTCTGTCTCACCAATTCAACCCTTGAGCAACTGCGGCCCCCCTCGAGTGTCATCGCGCAGGCAGAGGGGATTAAATCAGAGACTCAATGATTCTCTAAAAAGGTCACCGCTTTCATCGCTGTTTTCATTCCGGCGGAACCTTGAGCTTGAATAACTCGCGTCCACACAAACACCGTCGCCGCTCTGCCTCCCTGAGGCCAAACAGAGCCTTCACAGGAGAGCAAAGAGGAGCTGGTTGAAGGGATCAAAGGGCTGCAGCCTTTACCTGCCGCCGCCGCCGCCGCCGCCGCCAAGGACTTCTGCTCTCTCGTGCCAGCAGAGGCAACAAAAGTGCGCTGCTGTCACGCCACGCAGGAAGTGGCGCTGAGTTGAATTAATTAAAGGGTGAGAAAGCCTGGGTGTGCAGGACGGCGCGCAATCTGGTGTCCAGGGATCGGGGAGGACACGGCTCCTTCACAGTGGCGAGGCGAAGGCGTGACCTGAGGAGACCCCCGGAGCCGCCGAGCCTCTTCCTGAGTTTCTTGGGCGGGTCATACGGCGTAACCCCGGGACTCAGGCCGCTGTTGTGACTGACCTAATCACGCAAAAGCGATCTTGACTTCAGGAAGTGTGACAAAAGACACGTATGGGGGAGCCTTACCAAAGGACAGGGTTGACTCTTTCATGTTTGTGAGCGCCAACACAAGTCGGGTAATGTGATTATGAGCCTTGGCAAGAGAGAGTGTACAAAAATAAAGCAAATCACATACAGAGGGAGCGCAGATGACACAAGAGAGAAGATAAAAACAAAAGAATTACCGACTCGGAATTTAAAAAGCAGCTCTCACGACCAGAAACATAACTGAGCGAGTCAGTGTGACAGCACTGCAAATAGCGTAATACCAAGAGGCGTATGGCCGTTCAAGTTATTATTAAACCCTGAACATTTTTGTGACTGCCTTCAAGACCTGATTCACGCGCAGATCCATTTGATGGTGTACAGTATCTAAAATAAGGGCTTTGAATCAGAGATGAAAGCAGCGACGCCACATCTGACTGCATCTGCAGCGAAAACATGAGGTTAAAATAACCCAAGTGGAACAAAGAATCCCAACAAACAGCAGGGAGAAAAACAGAACATGCGATTCTTCATTCTGTACGCTCCCCCAATAAATCGCTCTGACTGTTGGATTCCATCACCCACACAGAGCCAGTTTTAGTACCGAGGCTCACACAATGAACGAGGAAAATGGAGGAAGTTTCGGTGGGTTTCCTCTTTAAAACCCACACTCTGGATGACCCGGCAGAGAGCATAAATCATTCTGTGTGATGTGAAAGGCACACACAACAACGCAGAGATCCCACAGCGCATCAGACACGGGGAACGATGTGAGATACTGTAGCTGAAAGGCTGGTGCGCCCTAGTGGTGGCTACTGAGTCAAGCTTGAAAATCCTTCACACCCACTCTGTGGAGGTTTTTTGTACGGATACCGGGCAAAGCTGCAACGTCAATATTTCACTTTGCAATTCGAGACGGAGCGCTAAGCCGCCGCGCTGTACCAAACCGCATCTCCCCCCCCGCAACAACGTGACACGAGACCTCTAATCCGGTTAACGGGGAGACGAGACCACGTTCCACGTTCCCCCGAAATGTTCTGAGATGAGCGCGGACGGACGTGGAGCAATTACGGAGGGCAGAGACGAGCGCGACTCGCGGCCTGTCGCTTGCTCCTGGCGCCGTCCATTAAGAATGGCGTACAAATGGGGAGCCAGACGGAGCTGACCCCCGCTCCGCGGAACGCTTCAGATATCCACTCCCCCTCACTTCGTGCCAGAAAACTCACTTGTGCTCCGGTTTCTCTGCCCACAGTCGTGCAGCGGAGAGTTTCAGGAGGTGTTGGTACAGCGAGTGTTTGGGGGAGGACGGAGACAAGCGGCGGAAGTTTGTACAGAACAAATCCAAACACGCTCAGCCCACCATCTCTGCTGGCCTCCTTTCAGACGGTTCCCGCGCCACACGTGATATCCGACTAAGTCCGGTCTCTCCTCCAGTCGCGCGTGGCCGTGCGTGTTCCCTTACCTGTGAGCTTCTTGACGGGCTGCAGCCGCATGCTGATGGCCTGGTGGGTGAGCAGCGGGGAGGAGGGCAGCGAGCGCGACATGCCCTCCATCATGCGAATGTGCTGCATGCCCTCGGTCATGGAGAACGGGGGCACGGCGTAGTCCGGTTCAAAGGCACAGTCGCTGTCTATGCTGCCACCTGCAGGACGGAAGTGTGGGCGACAAAGTAGGATGAGACGCTTCCCCTCTCTCAGACGAGCACATCTGCATAGATTAATGTGGAGCCGTGACACAACGGGCTCACTGAGGGTTAGGACTGATCCTGAGGTGGATTTAAAGAGCAGTATACCCCCCCCCGCTCATCAGGCCCAACATGGGTACACGTTACTTTTCTGTGTGGTTGTCCAACGAACATCAAAAGCATCCCTGGCAGGTATGCAGCCAGGTTTTTGTTTAAAATGAGTGTACAGTGTTAGAAATACATCATTTCATATTTCATATAATAATGCTATGTTGTGTTTAATTACCTCCACCCTCTGTCTGTCTGTCTGCAGCATAACTGAGTTTGATGAAACTTTCAGGATTTGTTGTAAATGTGAAAAGAAAGAACTGATTTAATTTTGGGGGTGATCCAGAAGAAATCCTGGATTCTGGGTCACTTTGAAATGTTCGTTAACATTGTGGTAAATGGGGCCAAAGATGTTGTTTCTCAATATCTGTTAATTATTGACCAAACCCCATGAGATCTGACTCAAGGATGGACAATAGGATCCTCTATCATATTCCAAAGGCTGATCCGGATCTGATCCAGAAGACGGATTTTAGTGCAATTCATATAAACTTGGTGGAGGTCTGCGCTCTCTGAGTGCTTTCTAGTTACCTCTGTTGCTGTCAGGAATGTTGTTTTTTCCATGTCAGTGTCGGCCAGAGCTTTATTTTTCACCAACTTGGGAGTGAGAATTGACTTCACTTGCTTTACAATATGTAAATGTTTTTGGCGTTTTCAAATTGTGTTGTTTTTTGTTTTTTTGTAATTATCCACTCAAAATAGAATGAAACATTAAAAGGAAAAGAGCCGGAAGACAAAACGACATATTTCTGAAAGGGATGAGAATGAGCTGTTGCTCAAGTGTCTCCGTTTTGATTCTGAACAGTTTCTGTTGGCCCGTGCAGAAAGTGTGTGTTACATCCCACCCTGGGCTCTGGATTCTGACATCAACAATATTGAGTGTAACAAGATTGGCATGACCTAGAAGAGAGAACAGCCCTGGGGGCAACACGTGCCGTTTACTTTCATTGTTGTAAGCTATACGCAGTCGGACCTCCGGAGGTCCAGCGGTAACTCAATAACCTTTTTTGCAGTAATGGAGTTTTTTGTTTTTTTTCGTAAGCAGCTTTCCTTGAATAACTCAAAGAAAAGCAGAGTCATGGCTACGATAAAGTGTGTTATTTACAAAAAAAGGGCTCAAAAACAATGAGCAGTAATTACAGACGCGGCACAAACAACCACCCCTCAGCACTCAACCCCCACTTTTCCTTTCTATAGAAACCACAAATTATGACAACTGGAGGTTTTCTTTTCTGAGGGAAACGATACACACACACCGAGCCAGATGTCTATTAGCAAACCATGCTGTCTGAGACTGACCATCTCCCTACAGACAGAGCTGTAAAAACAAACCAGCCGGCCAATCGTCTCGCTCAGAACGCCGGTGGAACATACAGACATGAAGCCATTTTCAGACTCTAGTCTGTGGCGGATTCCAGAGACACCTCCACAAAGGACAGCATCAGGCTCAAAAGATCTTGAATGCAGATGCAGCGAACCTTTCTGGTATTTTCTGAATAACATTAAACCAAAACACGAGCAGTCAAAGTCATTACAGTGGCTGTTGGATGGAGTAGGAGTAAGGAGGGAGAGATGATGGGGCTTATTTTGTGACAGACACGTGTAAGAGCCACTCTACAGAATAAGCACCAACACCTACTCATCAAGGTGTTTGGCTCAAAACAACCACGGGGAAGGGGGAAAACAAGGCACCATGAAATTATAATTAGCCCAAACACTTCCTGCAACACACTGGCATTCCTGAGGATTCACACAGCCCATTTCCCCTGGAAGGTACTCTGCCAGACACTCACGATTACATGGATAAAAAGCACAGCGGTTCTCCTGCAGTGACCACAAAGTCATTTCCAATCATCATATCTTTTCCCTGAAATTCAACCTGGTAAACGAGTCACCTGTGGATTTGTGCCGCGACAAAATTAAGGTGAGGAAACGGAATGAAAATTGAACAAGGCCACACACATGACAGCACAGGGGGGGGCTGTGCTGCCATGCTGATCCTCGTCTTTCCTGCAGGTATTTCTCATGAGAGCGCACGAATGCTACATAAACATTTAAAGAATGTCTGCTGTTAGAGATGCCCGTGTCAGCAAATGTACCGAGTTCAGGAAGATCTCACATGCACGCATATTTACTGGAGCCCTGTACATATAAGTCCTGATGTTATGGGAACAGTTCAGCTCCATTTACATGCCCCCCCCCCCCCCCTCCCCCCATGCCAGACTGTCCCAAAAAAGCAAACCAAACCCATGTTCTCAACACTGCGCTTACCTTGGCTGAAGTGGCCGAACTGAGGGTCTACACCGGGCGAGCGCGGGTCTGCCAAGTCCTCGCTCCCACCATCTGTGGAGGAAGAACGGAGGGAGAAAGACAGAGAGTGAGCCCGGCGGTCCTGGCGGCGAGGCAGGGGGTCGCGCTCCAGCAGTGCCGCGTCCTCTTGTCCCATCAGCCAGGTGTGAGACCCCAGGACCCCCAGCAGGCTGCCCACGCACAGGCCCTCCACGCCCTTCCTCCTGCGGTCCAAGCGGCCCCGCACGGTTGCGAAAGGGTTCCGCGCCACTAGGCTCCACTTTCTATGGCGGCCCATGTTTACACTGTGGGCCTCTCTCCCTAGGGCCTCGGCCCCGCAGATAAGCGGAGTTTATGCTGCAGCCATTGTGGCGTGCAGAAGGTCCTGGCGCCTACAGCTGACTGGTTCAGTGGCTCAATGAGCAGGGGGGGGCTAAACCAGTGGGCGTTTCCCAAACTAGACCCTCACACGTTAATGATATGAGGATCAATTGCGCCCAAGGGGGCAGGCAGGGCGGAATTAGGCACAGTTGATGAAGCTGTGATGAGGGGATGGGAGGGCGCAGCACTGGGCCGGCGTTACATCAACAGCTCGCTCCACTTTAGGCAGATCAAAGCTTGTTGACACCAGCACAGCGACCAGAAAGAGATTTAAAAGATTTTGTATTTTGGCGAGCCCCCGCGTCGCCTTTCACTCGCGGAGCTCACCGGAAGCCCAAACAGGCTCTTGAGTATTATCCGCCGCATCGCAGATTCGGACGGAGCTCGCCGCGGCCACACAGCGGGCCGCGCTGGCTCACTGGTGAAAAGATCAAGCCTGTCGATGGACGGGGAGGGTAGGGTTTCATGGGAACTGGGCCAGCCTGAGATTGACACCGACCGTGGGAGGGAGTCGTCCTGCAGTGGATTTACACTGCTGCTCTTCTGACCTGAGCCACCGTGTCAGAGGAAGAACATTAACGCTAAAACAAAAGCCTTTTGGTCAAATTTCAGCGACATAACCATTTCAATTTCAGCGTTTTCTGATTAAACCATACATCCTGCTAACTCTTCTGCTCTGAAACACTCTTTATATGAATTATCAATACCAACCAAGCCTCCAAAAATAGCTCCTCACCTCATGTGCCTGATGAGCCTTTTCTCCGAGTAAAATCAATGTTGTGACAATCAATAGAGGCTTTGAAGGCGCTGGAGCTACAAGTTCTGCTTGCACGCTGTGCTGTGAGAACACCTATGCACATAAAGAGTGTGAAGTTGGGTGCACAGAGCTCAGTGATGAACTGAGCATACGTGGAACCCTCCTGTGGCCTTTCTCGTGGCTTGAATGCCATCAGATATTCTGAATATGACAAAATGTTAAGTGTTATTAAAGTCTGTGAAATAAAGATGAAGAAGGGAATATTTACAAAAGTAAAGGACGCATTCCTTCCTCCAATTTCTTTACCCATAAAAAGAGATTTTAGGACTGCTGGAAAGGAAACAGCCTTTATTCGGGTTCCACATGTTGTTCCTGCATCCAACCTCTGCGTCTGACTGTGGTCTTATGGCACTATCCTTTGAACCTTTGAAAATGTGTCCATAAAACCTCCTTTATTCAAAGGAACATTTCCATTTTCCCCGTGTGAATTGCCTTCACGTTACCAGCGATCTTAGCACAATATCCCGCCACAAACCTGAATGGCCTCTCAGACAGAGAACACATGGTACAGTCAAGAGCGGCTGACACGAGCACGCACAACGGAAACGAGACGGAACGCATTCGCCTCACAAAGGCTGAGGGCTTCCACTGAAAATGAAAGAACACCATTTCCAAAAACATAGACGTGAAGGTGCTCCTGGAGCTCTCCAAGGATGTAAGCACCCCCCATCATCATTCAGACGTGGACCCGCTGGCCGCTCGACCTGACCTCTGCTCGGAAACGGGGCTCCTTTGACAAACTGTTGCCTTTGTCCGATTGCATTTGTCAAAGTCAGCCGCTAAAATGTAATCATCCTTTAAGGTGATTCATCCAAAAATAATGAACCAGGAAGAAAAATGACGAGCAATTTACATGTCCGGGTAATTGATTTCGTCAGGAGGCAGGAAGTGACAGGCCTAACCCAGGAGCGCAATCAATGCTCGTCTGTTACTTTTTTTCCTCTCGGGCAGAAGGAATTGCAACAGAGCGGTGTAACCGGGAACCATCCTGAATGTTCGCAGCCTGGAGAATTAGATCCTTCAGCTCAATGACTTCACTCAGTGACAGCGCAGTGATTCAAAGTCTGGTTCAGTCAGCCTCTGCCTTATTTCTAACCTCTGCTGATTACCTCTGCGGGGCCTTAACACTGTTGCCTCACAGCCTGCTGTCAATCTTGTTACTCACCAGGAAGCAAACTAGGAGCCCCAATTAAACACCTCCATTCTCCATTCTGTCCAACTCGCATCTAATTGTCATCACATTTATCACAATAAAATGTCTAGTTAGGAATATACAATGGTCGGGACACAAAATAGGGAATTCAGAATTCAAACTAAAAGCAAGATGCAGATTATAAGTACACCCACTTGCACTTTTCTAATTAAATTTCCATCACCCGTAAATGCCACACTATCTAAATTCACTATAAATCTGGATCTAGTGTGAGGGGAAACATGCTGACATTTATTCAGTCGTCTGCAGTCGACATGCAGCCAAAACAAATGATGCTACTATACATCAGGTGGAGTCGTAACATGTGCGCGGGTTTGCCAGGGGTCATTTACCAGAACACAGATTCATTTAAGGGCTGTTTGACAGAAAAGTTTTCAGACTGGGAATGATAAAATGCCAGGGAGTGAATCATCGCCGCTTCCTGTCGAGAGCAACAGTTGGGGCTGCCAAGCTGCGGCTTCTGAGGCCGCTGGGAGAAGAGGCCGAGGTGTGACGGCTCCGGCACCTTTGAGCAAGGACACCTAAGCCGCACCTCAGAGATCACAGTTTGTCCGAGCGCGAGGCTGACCGTCGAGTCACGCTACGTGACTGAGTGCCCGCCTGTGTCACAAACTGTCCCCCTGCAAGCTGTTTTGCCCGTTAAAATTCATCTGTGCAGGGTTGAATGAACCGGGCCAGTCACACCAAACCAGACCCTCACACCTCTGACCTAAAGATGCTGCATGTGTAGAATCATCAGCTCAACGGGAAACTAACAAGACATCAGTGCAACATGAGCGATTTCATTTCAGGCTGATCAAGTATGCTTTTTAGAGGTAAAGTTTGTTTTAAGCTCTTTGCTGCCGTGAAACTGGCAGCAATGAAATTAAGAAAAAAAAAGAAGCAGCGATGGCAGTCCACCTGGATAAGACCGGTGCTGCTGCATTTTAAATTGTTCACGAGCTAATTAAAGACTAAACTTTTGCATTGTGATGGATTAAGCACTACAAGAAGAGCGAGGAGACTTTGTGTCGCTGGGTGTTTTACCTCCAGCTAAAAGCCACATTACTGCGAGGAAGGATTAACTGCAGCATTTATGAGCATTCCCAATAGAGGAAAGATACCGTTACGGACATCGGTTGTTCCGCGTCTGTGGGGACAGCATAATGCAGGTTTGCTGGGCAGAAAAGGAGGACGGCTAAGAGCAGAAGATCCAGCCGAGCCAGCATTTTCACGAGCCGTTAACTGCATTTGGGAGCAATGCCCATATTAGCTTTGATTTAATATACGCGTCCTGTTCTCCAGCAGGAGGAGAGGGAAAGAAACCTGAAAGAAAATGGCCACAGAACACTTTTAAAGTCTTGATGCGTGACGCAGCCGGCTCCAGTTGCTCTCAACTCAAATTTTTATCAAGGACATTTTTCCAAAGCAAATACCACAAAGGAGTACAGATCTCGCCGCATGACAGTGAGATACAAGTTCATTTTTATTTATAATGGACAAATATGTCATTCTGACTTGTTCTGTGTAAGAGTTTTTAAATGTATTATATTATAGCCATCATGTTATTAAAAATGTATACATAGAGCCAGTTGTGTTTTCAATCTGGATCTAACGTCTCATCAAGTTAAATTAAAAAAGGGGGGGCTTAGTTCATAATGGAGTCAGCCACTAGAGGGTGATCAAGACGCTTGGATTCGTGTTGGCGAGGTCGCCCATCATCCATCTTTACCTACAGTCCACATTTATAGATTAAAGAAGCGCACCAAAAGGTGACAACGTTTCATTAATAAACCATTACGTACTTTACCAGTTTTGGACATGAAAGATCTTCATCATCATGAATAATCAACAGCTCTTCCATCATCAGGTCTGATATTTGCTGAAAGAAAAACCTGTTCTCTGACGTTAACACACAGCGTAGGTGAATGATGGCGACCCACTTATCCCCTCCCACCTTTTTAGAAAAAAAAAAAAAAAAACTAACTGTGTGTGACCCTGGCCACCGAGGTACACACGGACGACAAGGATCAGCACGACGGCGGCGGCGGGCCAGCAAGGTGACGCATTTATGAGTGGCTGAGTGCGTCAGGAGCTGGCTGACAGCGCCGCTACTCAGCAGTGTCCCGGATGGACGCACGGACTCCGCGGATGGACGGGTGGAGGTGGTGCGACGGAGGAAGCAGGGAGAAACGAGAATGTGAGAAAGAAAAGAGACTCCCACACTGCCATCCGATGCCGAGAAAAGCTGTGTCGCAGTACCGAGTGGGTGGGCTTCATTTAAAGAATAAAGCAGGCAGAGAAAAAAGAACCTGGAAAAAAGAGAGAGAAAGAGGTAGAGGTAGAGAGAGAGAGAGAGACAGAGAGAGAGAGGGAGAAGGAGAGGTCACGCCAAGCATCTCCTACCTCCAGTCTGACACACCACTGGGGTTACATCACGAAGCAGAGAGTGAAAAGCACGCAGCAAAAATAACCAAGCGGAAATGGAAGGGGATGAGAGTGAGAGGACCAATACGAGCAAAGGAATGAAGAGGTTGCTTCTGGTCCGTCTGCAGGCGCTCCAGTGAAGATTTACGCTTTTTATGTTAATCCACTTTAAATCCTTGGCAATTACATATTGTACCTCATTTTCATGTACACTTGGTCTCTCCAGAATGACCCAAAATATGATTTGTATTGAAGCGATTTCTCCACAAATACTGGCCAGTACCAGGAAATGTGCCCTCAGCTGTCTATAACCAACCTTACACAAGGTCGGGCCTGAAACTGAACGCACATCTACATCTTGTTTGCAATGCTGGGGACCAACTGAGGTGAATCCAATCTTGCTCAAAACGTCCGAGGCTTCCAGGCCCGGCCGAAGACGTGTGACGAGCCACAGAGGGAAAGACCGATTAGAAACACTCGGCGCCGCCCGTCGATACCAGTTCAACGTCCACGCGTAAATCTGGGGCTGATCTATTCCACTTAAGCCCTTGCTGTTTCGTTGTAGCTTATTTGTCACATTGTCAGGTATCAGGAGTGCCCGTCAGCATTGGTAACACAATGGAAAAATCAGTGCGCCTTTATAAAGCTTTGTTTTCCACAAGCTCGAAATGGCATTTGAAACAAAGAGCTTCATTTGTAGAGCCAGTAAGGAAGTGCGCGTTGGCCTTCGTTCAGATGTTGATTAATTTCTGTGGACTGATTAATTAACTTCGCGAATAGCCGCGCGTTACTCGCAAATCCTGGTTTGTGTTCTTGCGCTGCTTTATTTCAGCTAATCTCTAAAGCCCAGTCTGCAGAGCAGGATCAGCTCCAGCTCTCTCCGACCTCTGGCTGTCTGCTCCGAGCTGAGGACTCCCGCTAAGGTCACAGATGCTTCTTCCTGCGCGAGCACGTCGAATGACAAAAAGATCCTGAAGAAATGTATACAGCGAGGGGAAAGGATGCAACGTCTCTCATTAATTGGACAATATGTATTTTCCTTTCGAACTGTTTGTCAGCGCAGTGAATGGCAGATAAAGCTATTAAAATCCGGCAGCTTAAATGGAAATTCTGCTGTATTTGATCCTTATTCTGCTGCTTTGGCGCCTTTCTCAACCGTGAGGATTTGTAAGTCCCAGAAATGCGGAAGATGCCGTCTGCACCACACCCTAATCTTGCCTTCCAAGAATGAACTGGTTCCCAGAGGATCGTTAAAATGACATTTATGGGGCTTAAAATGTTTCCCCTCAAAATCAATAACAACATAGTGAAAAGCTATTAGCGCCACACAAACGGATACGTCACAGCTGCTCCCCTAGCAGCTCGGCACCTAGTTAGTTTAAACTTTTAATCTCCGAGGCACAGATCGTGATAAATTATTCATAATGTTGTGAAATACAAAGAGTCCTGCCTCAAAAACACAAGTCAGCGGTAGCGACAGAAACGCAGGTGAACAACCCAGCACAGCAACAACGCCACAATCCATGTCAAAGACACAATCCATGTCAAAGACACAATCCATGTCAAAGACACAACTTCAGGCAGAGTTTAACGTCTCTGTTGAAGATTTAAACAGAACCTAATGGACCCTTCCAAGGACGGGCTGCGCGCACGTCTCATGCAAAAGATACTTTTAAGTACGGCCAAGCCAGATTTTTAGAAAAAGTTATTGACTTATCGATAAATAATCAACATTAATATGTAAAATATTATATACTTTATGTAAATAAGAACGAATGTCTGCCTAAAAAACATCATTACCTTAATCAAAGTCCAAAAACAGCAGGATGCCAGACTTAATGACTAATATTCTTTTATTTTTGCCATGAAGGAAAAGAAGACGAGCACCAAACAGTCGGGAAAAAAACATGTCTCCAAAATAGCCTGGAGCTCAAAAGTGATTCACAAAATGAGTGAAGGCTAGAAAATGGCCCTGGGGCGGACAGGCGAGGTGTCCTTTTGCTTTTCTCCTCATTCCAAAGCGATACGCTCTCAGCCTGCAAACAGAGCAGCCCAACCATTGTGTCCATGGTGACAGATGAAGCACGGCCGAAGCTAGAAGACAGAGGCCGTCCTCGCCGCCGAGCCCTCGTCCGTGGCTCCGTGTTATTCTGGCGCCCTGGTTGCTCACACAAGTGCAATAATTCATTCTGTTCCCAGCGTCGTTGTGAACACACGAGAGCGGGGGGGGGTGGTTTCATGCACACGATATATCCACACGGCGTCTGAGCTGCAACAGAGAAGGGCTTACAACAAAGTAGGCCTGAATAATGAAATTCACATTAAATATAAAATAGAGCAGGGATTGTAGGGAAGGCAGCGCCCCAGCACAGTGACAGAGAGGAAAGTAGGCTACTCTACCTAGTCTGTCTTTTCTCATGAGCATCATGAACTCTATGTGTGTGACATATTTAGTGTACGCATATGTTCTCGCCTCTCTCTCGTGTGTCGCTGTTGTTGATGTCAGAGCAACTTTACAGACGAACTCCGTCTGAGCTTCCTATTTCGAAGGACACATTTGTCCAAAAGCACGAAGTGAACCGATCCCGTTCACTCTGAGACAAGAGGATTCTTTCAGAGATGAAAGAAAAACCCCACAAAGTGTTTAGAGAAAGGAGTCAGGGTGGATGAAAGCAGCTGTGACAAGCCACCAGGATATGGGTCAGTGTGTGAAGGAGAGAGGGATATTGTTTATCACAGATTCAGCACAATGTTCTTACAGTACATCAATTTTTCATGTGCAGGTTTCACACGATGCCGTTGACACGGTTGTGTTAGCCGCACAGCTGCGAGTGTGTGAGGATCAGGATTCGATTTGTTACAACTTCGCCCACGTTTTATTAATTCTAACGCTCTGGGGAATAAATGTTAAATATATGAAGCCTGCACATTATAGGAATCCTGGCTCAGTACAGCTCTCTTCAGTTTGGGCAGGACTGCACGTCTTTTATGGTGGTCTAAGAATGCAGAGTCATCTCAACACACACACACACACACATACACACACCCACACCCCCACACACAAACAGGGCTGTTATGTTTGTACAGACCATCCTGGATTTCTCTGCCTTTTTATGTGATTGTTTCAGTCTAATTTAATTTTTCTGTGTTTTGGATTCTGTTTCTGTGTGTGTGTGTGTGTGTTTGTGTGTGTTTCTGCAGTCCTCAGTCACTGGTGGTCTTGTGAACCAGTGCTGCGTTTAGCTACATGTATAATTTGATGCCAAGCAGCGCAGTCTCTGGGCACCAATCAGCAGAACATCGACATGAAGAGCTGCGGTTCCTGGACTCAAACCTAACAGGATGCCTCTGCAGATGGACCCAATAAGTCCTGCATGGATTTAAAAAAAAATAAAATTCAAACAGCTTCACATTTCTCACAGCCAAATGCGCAAATGATCCGTTTTGTAAATGGATGATTTTTTTGGGGGGGGTAAATAAATGTGTCAGTGTGTGGTGAGCAAGGGAAAGGATGAGTTATAAATGCATTTAAGGGAGGGAAAGACAAGCAATGTGAAAGCCTTAGCACCTGTAAGATAAGAATAGATTCGTGATGAATGGGAGGGATGTAAAAGAAAAAAAAGAGGATTTCAGTGAGATGAAAACATTAGAGCAAATGGACTGATGAAAAGAGATGAAGGAGGAGGAAAGCTGCACTCTGGAGACGATCCTTTATGAGATGATGTGGGAAAATGGACATGGGGGGGGGGCTTGAGGAATAAAAAAAAAGAATCAGGAGGATGGGGAAAGAGAGGGAGGGATGGAATGATGAAGGCTCATTAGCCTACGCACAATGGTACATGGAGCATACCCTGCTCTCATTTTAATCTCACTCTGTTCTCTCCCTTCTTTTGTTCTCCAGAAATATCTGAGTGGGTGGGAGAGACAGAGTGTACGAGAAAGTTACAGTAAGTGTTGACAGAGTGAGGGGGAGAGAGTGACAGAGGAAGGGGCGCACTTGAAAACCCTCGCCGTGATTTCGGATTTGTTTATCTCGCGAACCGATCTCCTTTATCTTCCAGAAACTACGGCCACTATGTCAAGAGTGCAAAAGGTAAATATACCTCCCAAGAGGGTTCACAGCAGGTGCCGCGCCTTGCCTGTGTCAGGGAGCTCCTTTAAGAAGATCAGAGGACCTTCAAATCCGGATACTAATGAGCTTCGCGCTTCGTCACGTTTGCAGCCTTTCCAACACGACATCAATCTCATTTCTGTTGCTCAGAATGACATCATTAAAACGACCATGAAAGACTGCCAAACACAGAGCTGAGAGCCGTGATGTGTAAAGCAGGTTTCACTGGCACAAACAACTTCAGAGCACAAGACGCGTGAAAAGGAAAAACCCACAATGAGGAATCGAGTTAAGATGCTATATTTGCATTTCTCTTGTCACAATGAAAGAACATGATGGTGAGCACAACACCTCTCACCTTTAAGCGCTGTAAGATAATATTGTAGAAGGAGCAAAGAGGCATGCCTGGAATGATTATTAAGATGTTATCACTATCCTCCCGGTATTCTATCTTAGGAAAACGATGACTCACTGTTCACTGGGAAACTTGATCCGGACACACTTCTGTGCGCCCGACACACGCTGACACACAAAAAACATCCAGGGCTTAAGGTGTGGCACCAAGCTGCCGAGAAGCTGACTGCTGCGAGAGCACATTACCAAGGGTCAAGGTGACTGAGCACAGCAGCCACAGCAGAGCAGATGGAGGCATGGTCGGACGGCTGGGGAGCAGCAACGAGGCTCTTAAATCACACTTCAGCCTCCTTCCCTTGGAAAACACACACACCGAAACAGCCCGAACAGCCCTTGTGAAATCACAAGACCGCTAACAATTCATAGATTCAATCTTTTGGATTAATGAGCAGCTGAACTTTGATCGGCAGCGCGTCCACCCGTCCATCATCCACCCGTTCAGCTCACCTCCTGTCAGCAACGCGCCTCGTCTGCCCGGGCGATACAATCCTGCACCATGGTGGGAGAGAAGGAAAGGGCAAGGAGGAAGGGAAATAATGCAGGGGGGGAGGTGGAGAGAAAGAGATGGAGAAGGTGAATAAAAGGAAAAAGAGGCAGAGAGAGAGAGAGCGAGAGAGAGAGAGTGATAGAGAGAGAGCAAGAGAGAGAGCAGAAGAATGGCCCAGACTGGCAGAGAGCCCTCCACAATATGAGCGGCGAGGGAGGGCGAGCGGCAGGTGTCAGCACACGTACACTCGCTGCACACGCAAATGCACACAGGCAACTCTCTCTCCCTCTCTCTCTCCCTCCTCCACCTCCTCTTTCACTCCCTGACAGTAATAATTCTCTCTCATCCGTCTCCCTCTCTCTCTCCTCTTTCAGCTGGGGCAGAAGTCCTTAACTCTTTCAAAGCCAGTCAAAACCACTGATGTCGGAGGCTTCACACGCGCGCTGCTTTACCTCCGCTGCTGCTGCAGGGAGGCTGTTACCCACTTAAACAGAGACAAAAATTGGAATTTCAGGGATTTGCAAAAGGGAGTATTTCAAATAAACACAAAGCAAATTATCTGATTGCCTCCGGGGGAGAGCAGGTAAACACACATTTGACACAACTGCTTTAATTGTGTCACACTTGCTTCTGATATATTAAGCAGATAAGAGCAACATCCGTTTGGATCCGCCTGTCAGCCGCCTGGGAAGTGGAAGATGTCCAAGGTTTGTTTGCTTTTATTTGTTTCCCAGGACCACCTGTGAATCTGTCTGTCTCCTACGCTGCACGGAGCTGCACCAGCCTGTCAGTCACAGCCTTCGTCTGGGGCTGACGCCGTGCCGTCACTTTTTTCCTGTAGGAGGCGACGCTTTTGAAATTAACAAAAGCCTCTTTTCACACGGGGACTTGGAG
Source organism: Lagocephalus sceleratus (assembly GCA_911728415.1). NCBI lineage: Eukaryota > Metazoa > Chordata > Actinopteri > Tetraodontiformes > Tetraodontidae > Lagocephalus > Lagocephalus sceleratus. The sequence continues at coordinate 1,885,233 of CAJVRN010000231.1, read as the reverse complement.
ACATCCCGGTTATTTTACGCTTCCGCGTCAACGGCGTGGAGGTGTGATGTCCAGGTTGTTCCACCTCTGAGGTGGCGTCGGGGTTAATGGAAACATGTCTGCTTGGATCCAGCCTCACGGAAGGAGGCGACAACGCTGAGATGTTTGGTGAAAGCGTCACTGGGATGGTGCTCTCACAACAGCTCGTGGCCCAAAGGTCCGTCCATGCGTCCATCTTCTCCCACTTAGTCCTCCTCAGAGGGTCACGGGGGGGCTGGAGCCCATCCCAGCTGACATTCGGCGAGGGCGGTGGTGCACCCTGGACTGGACGCCAGTCAATCACGGGACTGACACACAGACCCACAACCACTCGCTCTCACTCAGATGGAGAATTTAGAAGGATCACTCAACCTGATCCCCCGTTGTTCACGTCTCTGGACTGTGGGAGGAAGCCGGAGAGAACCCACGCAGGCTCAGGGAGAACATGGAGACTCAGGAAGACCTCGGCCTTCTTGGTGTGAGGCGACAGTGCTAACCACGACACCGCCGTGCTGCCCACCCAAAGGTCCATGCTTAATAACAATTCCATCACGACAGCCACAACTGAAGGCTGTAGCTGTGCCTCTGGTCTCTCCATCTAGTCCGGTCGGCCGGCCAGCAACATTGGTGGCTGCCAATAATAAACAACAATAGTCTATTAATAAAAAGTCAGAGTTGAAAGACTCCCAAATAACTTTAAAGTAAATTAGAATGTGTAGAGTTTCTGAAATTAAGGCATAAACCTGTGAATGAGTAAAGCTGATTTCATCAGCTACCTTTTTTTACTTTTAGCAAAGGTGACTTAGTACAACCTTCATTTACAGATTATTAAAGACAATCCAATGATCATCAATCACAATACCACCAATGATTTTATAATAGTGAATAATATTACAAACATACAGGGAAGCAGATGCTTGAGCATCATGGTCCTCGTGATGGGTAGAGATGCCAATAAACATCAAAATCTTTAGATATCACAGACAAATTAAGGCATTCTCAAGAGGAATCTGCAGTGCAACAGCAACTCATGAGCATCTGCGATCATCTCTAAAATGCCAATTACCCATCAGAATCAGTAAAGGGAAACAGTGAAGGGCATCCGCGGGTGATACTTTAATGAAAACTGACCTTTCCCAATTGTAATATACTAATGTCCTCAAACACCACCAACATATTCACAAAAGAGCCCAAGATCCATTCCCTCACACAATTTTGTTAAAACAGGCATTTTTAAAATTAACTTCCTTCCATGTTACTCGATTAGGATCACCTTCACAAAAGCTCCTTAATCTGAGCTGTAAAAAACATAATGGAACATGTGGCCATGTGCCATCCTGGTACATTTTATAATCAAAAAGCACATTTGGAAGTCCTTGGAGGAAAGAAAATTCACTAAAGTTATTTGTTTGAAAGTCGTTTTTTTTCCCCTCATATAGGAACTTCCCTCCATGGAATATGGTGGGGTCTGATAATGTGTTTTAATAAGTATAGACAGCAACATTATCACATTATTCAACTGGCCTTCTTTCACTAAATCTGACCAAACAAATACTATTTAAATGTGTGCAGCTGAAAAACATTTAAATATGCAATTATTCACATATATCACATCAATGCATCAACGCTGCTGATGTCGATCTAGGTCAGAGTCATCATAACAACAGGATAGCGAGACTTCTCACTAGTGAAACTGTGGTATCAGCAGAGATTAGAACAAGGCTTCGTTCACGGAGCATTGTGCTGCTCCCTCCCGACCAATGCTCAAAATTCAGGTCTCAGTTTTATAAAACGCTTAATGGCTGGAGACGGAGCCACGCAACGCGGTGCAGGTTTCCATTTAAGTGTCGCTACTTATGCGCAGCGAGTGAAATTGGAACATTGTGAGAACAGCCGTCAAAGCCCACGACAATGTCAGTGTCGGCAGGATATTCGAGACCCCGCTGTGGGCAGTCTCGCAGCTGATGGGAGATGCTAACATGTGTCGTGCTGATTTTAGACACGCTGCAGATTTATGACGGCAGTCGGGCCAGAAGTGGTGAAGCGAGACTGGACTTGCACCGTCTCTGGACATTGGAGCATCACTTCAATAAGAGGAAAAGGCTCCAGGGGATTATCGAGGAATTTTATTTGTCACTTTATATTGTGACATGGAAGGATTTTTCTTTAGTTTGAACTGCAGCCAACAAAAAATTCTACCTCTGTGTCTCTACAGCAACTATTTCGGGACGTGTAATGTATTTCAGTAAAAGCAGCTGGTGTCCTGGTGTAGGTGTAGCAGCACTATGGAAGTCAGCCATCAGTAAATACACAAGTTACAGTTGTGTGTCTACATTAACGACATTAAATGAAGACGGGTGACGTGTTGCTATTCCCACTTTCTCCGTCATCGCAAAGTCAAACCAGTGACGCAAGCCACGGTTCTCAGGTCACCCCTTTCTGTTGAAGAGGGAGAGAAGATTTGGGCTGAATCCTGAAGGACGAAAAGGAGGCATTCGAGTGACGAGAGCATGGGCGGATGTGACAGGATTGGTGCGTGAAGTGGTGCTACTGAACCAGAATGATGGAGCCATAAGTGCCTCCCACGCTTCCTGAGATAGAAGAGCACCTCAGATGACTCTTGGGCCATCGTCTATCAGCACTCTTGACACCGTATCCGAATGGTCTTTGACCCTTGACACAGTTTGTGCAACCCCTCGGTTGCTCGGAGAGGAGGCCACAGTGCCTGCTGATGAGGTTGCTGGCATCTGGCTCCACCTGATCAACAGTTAGATGATCTCTGACCTCATGCACGACAGGAAAAGAGGATTCTATACTCTGTCGATATGCTCGCAAGCCGACCAAAGAAGTGCTGGAGCCTTCCAAGCAGCAGCTGTTTATAACTTTGAGGACCATCTGCATGCCATGTTGTCCAGAAGACTTTATAAATGATAATGAGCTTTCCAGAGGGGGCCCACAAAATGCGCAAGACAACCCACAGGGGAGCGAGACCAGCTGAAGAGATGAAAAATCCTGCAGCACCTGATCACTCAAGCTGATGGGGAAAGCAGATCATGCTCGCGCATTTATTTACATGACAAGACAGAAACTTCGGCGCAGCAACTATCTGAGTTCCTCACTACCGGGAAATAAATGTCTCCGGCTGAAAGGAAATGATGCATTACGCCGAAACGCAACAAGGTTGTAGACATCAAACTGTTGACCACGTTAAACAAAGGTCGGCAGCTGTCTGCAATATTGATTCAGTCATTTACTATGTGGTTTCCTGGCAATTTGCATCGGTCCAGAACCACAAGTACACACTGTGATGCTGAGAACTGGGCTAGAAACGCTTGAAAAATTGTAAACAATCCCCCGTCCCTCTTCATTTTAGCTTCTAAATTATTATAGATGCAATTACCTTTGTTTTATAGGCTGTTTGACATACACACACTAATTGAAAAAGATGTTCGACTGTATGGAAGGTACCCAAAGGAATAACAAATTATCCAAGAATTAATTGAAAATTAATCTGCGTCGTGACGAACAGCTATCTGCTGTATCACAAATCATTTTCAGCAGCATCATAATGAATAGAAATGATCTTTATCTGAGACACAGATCTAAAACAAATTCAATTTATTGTAAGGAGCAAATAAGGAGCTCATTGGTATATTCTTCTACAGGAGAGCAGTGCTGTTGCGTAATCAAAACCTGGTCAGCTGAAACCGCGTTCATTCAGTTTTTCCTCCTTCTGGGTTCATTAATACAGGGAGGAAGGGAACATTCTGTGGAGCAGTAGGTGCCAATCTGTCACTTTGTGGAGATCAGCCAGACTCCACTCATGTAAAAGCTTCTGCTCTTCCTGTGCTCTTCACCGTCCTCATCCTTCTTACATCGCTCGTGCTGGTGAAACGATGAATTTCTACACAGGATACAAGTGTGGCGACCATAACTGGCAATATATATGTAAATCTGCAGACGCTGTGCATATTTTTCAATTATATGTATCAAATTGGGAACTGTGCCAACCACTGAAGTGACACAAACGGTGCATAAATACCAAGGGAAGACACCCGACAAATAAGTAAGAGCAACCACTAAAGTCAACATGGATGTAACCACTGATTTTCACAGAAGGATTGCTTGTAGGAGCCCTAATGAGTTATCTAGCATAAAGGCAGCACGAGTGGTTTCAAATGATGATGCATGACGACACTGAGCGGGACTCAAACGTGCATCGTCAACGTGCACAAGTGCGGCAAAATAACGAGCTGCTTAAAGCTCCAGTCGTGGTCCGTGCACAGAAATATTGAAGCCATGTCGTATTTTTCCATTTTCTTCATATAAAGCAATGTGTGGGTGGTGGAATCTAATCTTAGGAGTGAGAGAAGGGCTGTGAGGAAAGAGAAAAAAGTCCCACCTACAAATGATGCGGTCTTGGAAAATCAGAGAAAAGAGTCATTTTAGCAAATCAGTTATACAGACAGAAGTTGGATCAAAACTCTCCGTCGGAAGTCAATAAAGATATATGAACATCAAAATATAAAAACATGCTATGTTGCTAAAATTCAGTTAAATTGAGTTATGCGAGTTGACTCTGCGCTGGGCTCTTAGGCTGTTTGTGTCACTCTGGTGTCAGTCTTCCCAACTGAGAGCTTGAAGCCTGTGGTGATCTGATGATCTCTAATTAGATTTCTCACCACTGTGGAAAATGAGCCATCAATTATTGTGTTGTGATTAGGGGGTTCAATCTGATTTCTGTCAAACACCTTCTGTCTTAAGACTCCCCAAATTACTGGAATGTTGCTGCAGTCTGAAGGCTGGAACATCCCTGCTGATGGATGGGATTTACATGGTGTTGAGACCACTGGTTTGAGAGCAAAAGAGCCTGAGGAGTGCCTTATCTCATCTAAAAGCTTCAAATCAAAGTCAAGAGTCATGTCAAGAGTGCTGATCAATTAAAAAACCAATCATGTGCAACTGCATCAAAAGGACGAAAAAGTCCATGTATACCATATTAACTTTGTCTATTTACACCAGAACTAAAGAAAAGACGAATACAAACTTGCAACCACATGGACTCACAAATGTATTCTGATCCAGAATACATTTGGAAATGTATTCTGTCCAAAAACTAAATCTGTTTGTTCTTTCCCCCCATCAGCTCCTACAATTTGGATATTCCTGAGCGAGTCCATGCATTTTTCAAGCAAGTCGACCCAAATCTCCGACTGCATTTCGGTTGCTCGTGTGTGTACAGTCTGTGGGAGTGTGTGTATGCTGCATCTGCTCTGCTGCCCATCTTTCACAATGCTTATTAGTCATGCAACAGCTCGCTGTCCAGATACCCACAAACCCTTTCAACCCCATTTCTCATTTTCCAATCAGCCACTGCCACAAAGTGTAATTGCAGTGTCAGCCTGCCCACGTTGTTTGAAGTCAAGAAGCAGTGACTGTAGCAAAAAGGAGATGGCAGCCTGAGTTTTACCGGGAAAAACAAATGCCTTTACACACACCTAAATTTGTCAACCTGGAAGGTTCAGAGATGGGACACTCTCTATCTCTGCTCCCCAGACGGGGGGGGGGGCTTGTGGAATCACCACGAGCAACAGTAGCAGTGGGGCTAAACAAAAGCTAAAAATATGAGCTGAAGTTACATCTGCGGCTCGGCCTGTATCACATATCTCAACAATGCTGCTGCCGTAGCAGCGAGAAACCTGACCCTCTTGTTTTGGCTGCCTCGGTCTCGGGGGGTGAGATTACACGTGTTCCTCCAGTCAACTTTCACAAAGTGGTTTAGACATTGAGGTTGATTCAACCATTATTAATGAGACCAATACAAGGCGTAGCTTCCACAAGATAATAACAAAAGTATTAGGATCAGTTTAAGGTACAGTTTGCAGTCTGATTTCCAAAAACCTGCTCAAAAAGCAAGTCATTAACACCAATGGCCATATTAATACATGAACATGTCTTTTGTATCAAAGCAGGAAATGTATTTGGATGTAAAAATATAGGAAATTCTAGAATAAAGCTTTAGAAGAGCACCACCTGGTACCACATCCTGAGGACAAAAGACCCGCACAATGCACATTCCTCAGATAAAACCACCCCGTTCCCCCACAGTCCCGATAAAAACACTCAGCCCTGTCACGATCGCAGCAGCTAATCTGTTACCTCATTTAAAAATTGTCACATGCTAGCTAAGTAACCTGGGGCTCATGAAAATGTCCCTAGTGCACATCAAGGGAAAGCCCAGCTCATCTGTTGTCTCCAGATTAGCGGGAATATTCCCAGTCAAAGCGCCCGGATGCCTGAAGCACCACTGCATGAAATGCCAATGAGGATGGGCTTATCGCACCATCTCACATTTGAACTGCAGACAAATTACAGCAGTGCCAGCATCTGCACGCAGAGGGAGCCTTTGAGACGACGCAGCCCTCGCGCCTCTCCTGTTCCCACCCTGTCTGGGGCAGATAAATCCGACTTTCCCGGCCTGGAATTTCAGATGTCTCTGACAGGGTGTGAAAGCAGCAAAGAAGAAACACTCACGTGTTTAGCCTGAGTCTCTGTGTGGCTGCCATCAATTCACACACACACACACACACACACACACACACACACACACACACACACACACACACACACACACACACACACACACACACACACACACACACACACACACACACACACACACACACACACACACACACACACTAAATAAGGCTCAAAAAATAGAAACCTATACACGCAATTGAGGAAAACAAATAATCCTTGTCTACATATCCCTGGAAACTTTTTTTGGTGAAATAAGCAATTTGACCGAACTTTAACAAAAAATTATCCCAGAAAATAAAAACTGAAAAACAATAACCCGATTGAACAAATAAATAAAGGTGACACTTTCCTACAATGTCCCCGGTATTGTTCTCACGAAGGCATAAATGTGGTGTTTATTGATCACCGTAATTGTTTGCAGATGCTGAAAGTTTTAACAGTCAATACTCGTGGAAAATTAGTGCGCAACTGGGTAATTGTTTTCATCTTTTCTTATTCTAAAATTGTTTGTATTGATTTACACTTTATTCTACAGGCATAAGAACCCCCCCTCCCAAAGTGCCTTATAAGAGTAGTTTCACAAAACCATTTTATTTAGAATAAAAGAATTCGGAGCAAACTGATGATGCTTAAAGTCCACTGAGGAACGACGAGTCACTGGAGATCAACTGGACTTTGTGAGGAGGAAAAAGGGATTTTTATAGAAGTGATTAATAAAATAATTATTTTGCCCTCAAAGATGCAACACTAAAAATCTATGTACTGAGCAGCATGCGGCCATCTTTAAACTGCCAGAGAAGTTATAAATGATAACACATGAAAAATCCACAACTATAAAACTAATTATAAACAAACCTTTCCTTGGGTTTTCCATTAAATAAATAAACCCTAAAAGGTGTCTCAGACTGTGGCCACTCATAGAGGAATTCAAGGGATGTTGGTAATATGAGACATTCAGATATTTCAAGCTTTAAGAAGTTCATTCGTCATTACAAATCAGGTTTTTGCTGGATGAAAGCACTCAGAAGCCGCATTGTCAGAGTATAATAAAGTTCCAGGACCCTTGGGACAGAGTTAGGAGTGCAGAGGTTGTCATATTGGCCTGACAATAACCTGAAAGTTATTATATTCAAATAAATGAGCGCTGTGCTGTTACGAAATGAACACTCCAACCTCTCCCCAGTGTCACTTTAGGTAGGGGGTTATCTCATGCATCAATCGGCCCCGTTCCTCTGAGCCTGTGCTTTATGAGGACCGAATGACAGTAATGCGAAAGAACGAAGGGTTTCGTGTGGCTCAGGAAAAAACGGTAACAGGATTTTAACAGCTATTTCACCTGAACGACACTGTGGCCTTTGAAGCGTAATGGCTTTAATTTAGCGGCGGAGTGCGACGGCGAACGCGGAGAAGGCTGCATGCAATATTCATAAACTCACCAGGATACGACCTTGTTTAAATATTATGCAAAATTAATTTTTAAATAATAAGTGACAATTAGGCAATTAGTTATAAATGTGTGCAGCACCAGCATTTACGTAACGACAGCATTTTTACGTAAATGTCTGGAAATGGAGAACAGTCAACCACCTTGAACTATCTGAAATGCTGCTTGAAGGCTGTTGATTGAGCTTCTGTTCATCTATTTTCTGCATCAAAATGGTTTTTTTTTTCAGAGAATGCACTTGCTCTTGAGCTGCGAGTTTCCAGAAATAAACACAGGGGATGAATGAACGCCTCCCGTGCGTCAACAGTCGGGTGCGTCACTGTTTGCGGGCGGCATTGGGCAACGGACTCACCGCTGCTGCGACTCTTGCGGTTGGCCTTGCCCCCCGTCAGCAACATCTTCAAGCTGTTCCTAAACATGACTGCAGCAGATGCCCTGGAAGGTGACTATAGAAAAATCTGTAGAAGAGAAGAGAGAATTGCAGCGTCATGTTTGAGGGTATTGTTAAAAAAACAGAAAAAGAACATTTCTATTAATAGACTTGAGGAGTTAAAAGCATTGTCAAACCAAAAGAGCCCTGGAAAAACATCCTTAATTACCTAGTAAATGGTATTTAATGTATTATTGTACATCAGCACACGTACAGCAAATTCATGAATCTGAACTTGTGTGTGCAATATTGCAACTCAGGCTAGAATTGGATTTTAATTGCTATGTGTTTTTGTGGAAACAAAGGTTACAGTTGTCATTGGCCAGCATTTGTGCTCATAACGAGCTTTAAATAACTCGGGCCTAACAGGCTGTTCCTGGTTCTGACACTGCCTCGTTCGTACTCGTCAGTCAAACGCCGCCAAGCCGGAGAACGTCTGCGGGGACCAGGAAGCCGCCTCTGCCAGTAGCGAAGAGCCCGTTGATATAGTAACACCTGTTGCCACGATACTAAACCATACTGTCAGGTTTACAATAGCTTTGATTAAGATAAATTGGCAGGCAGGTCAAAGACTCACACACAAGATATTCCTGGCTCCAGCACAGACAAAAGGCGAAGTCGGCTCTTGCTGCACAAATGCAGCAGGACCTGCGACGCAGGCGGCGGGTGTTCAAACCGCCAGGGAAGGACGACTTTATAATCCGACTTAAAACCAGATTTCAGATCAGCGCGATACTCAAGACCACCTTATAGCTGAATATTCGCAGGCTGATGACTTTTCCATGTTGGTGCAGCCGACGCAGCCTGAGGGAAAACTGGATGGTGCGTTCGAGCAGTCGTTGAAAAGACTCACAAAACCGGCATTAAGTACTAATATTGATCGTTCAACTTCGAAATTCAGAATGAATAACCTGATGATGTGCAGAGACGTAGGTGAAGTTGGGCATTGACTAGTGCACTCTATTGATCCAAACCAACCAAACAAGCGCACTTTGCCAGCGGCTCCAGATATGTTTCATTATCGTACAGAAATAAGAGGGGATGTTTGGAATTCTGTTGAAAAAAGACTCAAGCTAGCTACCTGAAAGACTCTAGCTGTCTACAGACTAAATGTGACTGGGAAACCTGTAATAAAATAAGCACATTGTGTCAGTTTGAGAAGTCCAAGGTCACATCAGAGCAGTTTTTTTGGTATGGATGATATACAAGTTGTTCTATAGAGCGCCATTAAGTGGAGGATTTAGTACAAAAACGGATTTACAGCCAGCAGATAAGGACTTAAACCAAAAGACTGTCTTAATTATATTGAGCAGCTTGCTTTATTCCGCTAATTCTCCCCTCAATCTCCCTACCCTCCGACCCCCCATTGTCCACATATCTCTGCTGCCTGCTGTACTAAAAAGCACAGCAGCAGATGTTCTCCATTAAATGATTCAGCAAAAAAACCAACAGACGAGCTCCAGCTGAGGACCAAACAATAAAACGGGGAGACATGGAAAAGACCGCCTCCCCCGCTCCCCACGCTTTAAACAATGTTTTGCACAATCCCTCCTGACCTTGAATAAGATCCAGAACAGCACATGGAAAACAGCGTTGAAGGAATCATGTGACACCAGACACTCAGGTGGGACCACAAAACAGACCCGTTGATACGTCTTGTTTTTCTTTCACCTTCTCTATTACTTAAGTCCAAAGTCAACAGGGGCGGGTCTGTAAAGCTTCATTGTAGTTCATTCAATAAAAATGTCCCCATCAAGGCTATTACAAATGGGGCGTCACGTCATTCTTACCATTTTGTAATTTGACATAAGCTCAGCGTGTATCTCATAATTCTACTGCTCCTAACAAGACATCCCAGCTGGTCTGCCTTAAACGGATCAGCACTAGTAATTATTTCTGTCCTTGTCTGCGGAGTCATGCAGCCATTTTTGGGTTGACTAAATCAAGGATTACAAAAAGGGGTCCTGATCTGAGTCCTTGAGGAACGGCTGACATTTGTCCATGCAAAGTGTGGCCCAGATCCTGAAATAATTGTTCTCTGGTGAACTAAATTGGGCCCTCCGACTGCATGAAGAGCCTCCAATCAGTCGAAATCAAACACGTTACCAACTTCTGATGTCATCGTCCTGGCAACCGAGCTGAGCCCGTGTGTTAAGTGACATTACTGGCAAATACACTTGACAAAGTCCTCGCACTGCTTTAATTCTAGAAAATTCATTAACAATCCACCAATTTTATGAAAGGGCAAAAAAAGGCAATGTAGTGCTTTATAATCCAAGAGCCAAGCAGCTCAATGGATGCTGGTTTTCTCTAAATAAATGACGAAATCCTGCCGATGTGCAACCGATTCTGTTCTGATTCCCAGTTTGAGATGAGCACTGACACAACCCCAACTTCTGCTTGGTCTGATGGAGGTTTTTGCAAACTAAGGCGTTCGTTAAGTTGCATTGCTGAGGATTAGCGGAGATTCTTCACATAGGTGCTGCTTAATGGCTGGAAGCTGAAGATTCATTCCTTTGAAGAGCTAGAAGAAGTCCAATTAGGAATGCTTTTAATGGTCTATTTACCTCCAGATCCTGAGGCCATTTATGTGATTCATCCATTTGTATTTAATACAAATGACATATTACGTATGTAATACGACCAATAGAACATAATTTACCTACAAGCAAAAATCTATAACTGTTTAAGCAAAAAATATGTAACTTGTTATCAATCTCAAATTTTCCCTTGCCTCCGAGACACAGGGAAAAGAACTGACATTAAAAGGTTTGCCATTCTGTAGAGTGAAGCTATAACTGTAAATCATGGTGCTTTATGCTCTGAAAGTTAAAATAAATACCGATGAGGTATCAAAAATTTGTCCATAAATAAAATACTTGTGTTCGCGAACAATTGCCCTCCTTCACTGCACATATGATGGACCACTCCAGTGAACTTCTGATGGATTGACTGGAAACTCTCAGATGTGGGACATCACGAGTTAGTAGCCAGATTAATCACAGCGATCGCTCCAGCTGCTTCGCACTATGATGACACAACTGATCTCTCCACCGAGTGGAGGGAGAGATGAAACGCATTAGTCACCGCAGAAGCGGCGGCGCCGGTTCACAGTAGTTGAGCGATGACACATGCCAGGTGTGATTTGCTCGCAATAGATTTTTACAATGCTAGCCCACTGATTCTGGACACCCGCTGTTCGTTATCACCACCAAAGAAAAAGTCGTGTGATTGAAGCAAACCGAATGTGTGTATTCAGGACCATTGTGTGATTAAAGCACACCAATGCCACACAACAAATAGAGACATTCAGTTATTACACTTAACAAAAGATCTTTAAAAGGTCTGGTGGTTGAGACAATAGCTGCATCTGGGTGGTGTTTGTGGCTACGAAAAAGAAAGCCAGAAGCTCAAATGTCCCTTAGACAGACTTATTGATTACCTAATCAACAGCCAATCACAGCGCAATCCGGCAGTGACTCACTGACAAGCCATCAATTAAGAGCAGGATTTATTTACTGAAGACCCATCAGCAAACCGGTGAACCTCCACATGGACATGGAGGTGCTGGAGGAATACAAATTCCTGGGTGTTTACCTCAATAATAAACCGGCCTGCTCTGACCACGTGGATGACCCGTACACGAATGCCCCAACAGTGTGTTGGACTGCACCTTTAAATATATTCTACACAGCAATTCTGCATGCTTGCACCTATATATATATATATATATTTCTTATTTTTTTGGTGTTTAGTGTTAGCAATTACAGCATCTCCAACAAGCAGAAAAGACTGAGTGAAGCAAAGAAAATGTTGTTAGGATTTAGAGGGAAAGCCAGTCAAAGCAGTCTCAGCAGGGCTGTGAAAGTGGTGTGTTTAGAGTCCGACTCAATCCTCAATCCTTCGATTTTTTTTTCAAGCACGTACTAACGTTTTGTTTAGACATCAGGGGACCGTGTTAACTTGCAGAAAAAGCACTATATATGTCTGCTTTCAGTTAATTCCCAAACACCTTTTTGTTATATGAATTGTCATTGAACAGTAATGAGGAGTGGGGTTTCTCATGTAGAACATTTTCTTCTCCCTTCATTGATATTAATCATCCAGTCTGTTGGTAGCGGGATGTAGACAGACGTAAGAGAGTGTTAGACGGCAGCAGGTCACTTCTATTTGCATGCACAGACATCTCCAGCGATTCAGTCAAGGCCGCGCAAGAACATCTCCGCACAACTCGCCACAAGATCACCTCGGTATAAATTATGAGCCGGGAGCAGCTTATTATGTCTGTTCAGGTTTGCCCGGAGGCCAGGAGGCATTCTGTGGGTACAATACTAAATCATATTCATAAAGAGTCATGGTTCTCTAAGTAGATACTGCAGCTGAGGGTGAAATACGAAGGACTTGGTAGTCTAGACCGATAAATCTTTTCCTATATACACAGCAGTGAACTAACCAGGCAAGACTGGAGCGGTTTACTAACTGCTAGAGTGGAAAATGGGGGAAGGATGTTACCATCTACTTGTAGGAGGCAATCAATGTATGCAATCTTAGAAAACAGGATACTGAGTAGGCAAGTAAGCGCACATGGACTGACAGGGTCGCCATAGCAAGATAACTAAGCACTCAGAAATCTACCATACACACAGCGCTAAGGCAGCGCTTCATCTGAGGGTGTACGCACACACATCTCTCATTCCCACTCTCTCTGACCCTGTGTACCGGCCTTTGTGAAGGGAAGCCAAGAAGCAGCATGCTCTCACAGATAATGTGCGTAAGCGGATGCAGGCCTTCTCGGGCTTTTCCACAGCTTGGCCATAATGCTCCTCCACCATGTTATGAAGCACTTAAAGGCACATTCAGCAGCCCGGCATGATGAGCTTCTTTTATCTAGGCAACCAAAAAAAGGCAGCACCCTTGTTTGCTCTGATGAATGACTGAAACATGCTGGTAATTTCTAAAAGGGGCACACAAAGGCTGTGCACAGGTCTGGAAAACAGGGCAGAGAACCTGTGTCAAATATTTATTAAGACTGCTTCAAAAGCGCCTCAGTCATTAAACATTATGATGAGAAGATAAAGGATTATCTTGCTTTTTCATGTTTTATACCTTCCAATAACATAAATTAAATGTTGAAATCACGAAGCTCCCTCCAGCTTTTCTTTGTTAAAAATACAATCAATCTAGCCGGGGGCAGGCGCTCTGAGCTTTGACTGAGGACCGCCATTAATTAGAGCTTTCTTTCCAATCAATAAAGTATCTTTTAATGGGCTAGTGATGGCAAAGGCCAGTTTTGCAGGGCATCCAATAGAATTTGTCTCATGTTACAACTGGCCTTCAAATTAGGACTCATGTGGGAGAAAACCACGCAGACATACTCATGGAATTAGCAAGAATGCATGTTTCCCATGGGAGCGTTGTTACTGTGATTACCTGTAACACAGGCTTGCAGCAGCTGGGGAGCTGACGGGGAGGGGGGTTTAAACTGGGGTATTATTGTGTTTTAGACGGTTGTAAGTGCCATCATCTCTCATGAGATTAAACAGAAGGGCTTTAAAACTAATTATTTAAAAATGAAGAATAACAAGACGCCACTGGAGGAAGAAGTCATCAGAGTAATTGCAGAATTTATGAGAGCAGCATGTTACATTTGCAGTTTACGGAAGGAGTGTTGCTTTAAAATAAATTAGATTTAAAAAAAGTACAAACAAATAGGCAGCTAAGGAGTCAGCTCAATATTAAAAGTATAACTCTCTTAACAACCCAAGCACAATGAGGAGCATAAAAGCAACACCCAGAAAATGACAGATGAAATTTACCACAGGGACAAATTTCTTGGAGCAATTACAGAGGAACTGGACGACCTGATTGGAGACCATGAATGTCAGACTGTTATCAAAGCAGAGCAGTGCCAGAGACAGCTTGGCTTCCGAATACTTACTCGTGCAGTCCACCGATTTCCTCAACTTGCTTTTAGAGTTCTGGGGGGAAAAAAAAAAAACGTTCCCAGAGTCACAGGCAGCACAGCTCCCTTAAATTAAATCCTACATGGGAGCAGAAGGTGTTCCTTCTTTTTGTCCCACTACTCAGCGCTAGACAGGAATAAATCAAAAAAAAACCCTCTCCAGTTTGGGAATATTCATGAGAGCGAGCTTCCATAAATCACCCAGATATCAATAACGGGAAGTGTCAGGTCACAGTTCACCAGGTGAGAGTTGCACCAGAGGATCTACAAAACATTTCAGGTTGCCAGTTTTACTCCTGCCAAGCAGAAGATTATTTATTAATCTAGATTAATGTCCCTGGGCCTGCTCCCATCAGCAGACGGCAGTAATAGCTGTATACTGATAGAGAATCAACAGTATCACCATACAATTAATTAGAATAGTGTCACAAACAATAGTTTGTGTTGTATAAATAACTCATTTTATTATTGATTTAATGCAAATCAATATACAGCGGTTTATTTCCATCTAACAACACACAGTACTATACAGAATAGAATAGAATAGAATAGAACAGAACAGAATAGATACAATAGAATAGAATATCCACTTTCTTGATTTCCAGTGTGTCAGTTATTCAACAGTATGGGACATAAAGGCCAACTTTGTTCGACTCCAGCCAGAAACACCAGATGGTCATTCTTCAGTTTGGTGTGTTCTGCCTCAGGAGATGCTCGGCGATCAGAATGTCTTGCAACGCCCCAGTTAGACAATAAAACCAAAATCTGCTGACAATAAGTGATTGAGTCAATATAGCCGTTTGCCAAAACTGCACCGCTGCCTCAGCCTGTGTAGGCAAAGCTTCTATTCATCCAAACCTTCAGCCACCAGCTGTCCATTAGAACAAGAATATGGCTTCTGGAATCCTCCTTTAAATAACTCCTCCAGTTCTGCAGTCTGCTGTTGTCACACGCTGAAATCCAGTAATTCACCCACTCCTCATTGACACTCGAGCTGTCGTCTAGACCTAAAGTCATCGCGCCATCTGTGACCCCCGAGCCCCGGTAGTTCAATGCTAAAGAGCAAAGAAGACATTTGCTTCAGGTGTCAGGTTGGCAGAGTCACACACCAACATTCACACAAAACACTCCATTTCCTCGTGCTTGACCATATCTAAAGTTTCAAAGTACCATTATGCAAGTAAGGGCCATCCGGCTGTGGGTCTGAGTTCATGCGCTCCCTTTGTACTGCAGCAAAGTTGGAGTTAATTCTCTTCTTCACGCCAACCTTGCCCACGTATATCTGAGTAAATGATGTGATACAGTTATGTCATCTCCCTGTGGGGGACAGGCGTCCTCCCACGCAGGCCAACTGGCACACACCTTCATTAGTAAACCTGTGACCAGTTTAAAGCAGCTCCGGCCGCTCTCACATCCGCTCAGACCTATTCAAAGAAAAATGACTGCAGCAATATGTCAGCCTTGATCAGAGCCTGCGAGAGCCAAACCAAGGTGGATGTAATTCATTGTTCCTTCATTTCCACTGTGTTTGTTTCAGTGGATGTCTGGCCAAACCCAAATAGCGGGATAAAACACCGTGAGTTGCGTCGTCAGGTGAGGAAATTTCCCCTCGCCGGCCCACGGAGGAAATTAATCAACAACAGCCACAAACACAATTTAGTCCCAACGAGATGGATGAACCTTTAAAAAAAAAAAAAAAGTTCAGTTGAGTCTACTTTTGTAACCTTTCCAGAAAAACACATTTGTCAGTGATTAATAAAGAAGTATTTTCCCCTGCAGACACAAAAACAACAACAGGAGCTGAGCACTGATGGTAATATGTTGTGAATGTGCTACTTTGACGCTCCCTGGCTCTTATTTTGGCCACCGCTGTGAACAACAACGCACATCGCCAAGCTTGTCGTGTCGGAGGTATTTGGAGTTCTCTCGTGTCATGAATTCAAACACAAGCGAAGAACGTCAGATTCCACCCCCCGACACACACACACACACACACACACACACACACACACACACACACACACACACACACACACACACACACACACACACACACACACACACACACACACACACACACACACACACACACACACACACACACACACACACACACCGAGAGGAACAGGTCAAGTCAGGTGTCAACAAAGACAAGAAGCCTGAGAGATAGCAGGAGCTGGGAGAAGACCTCAGGGATCCCTGCAGTCATGGGAGCACTCGGGGCTGTGACCCCCCCCGCCCCACTAGGCTAGATGCCCCGGCAGATCCCTGGAACAACATCTGAGATCCCTGGGCAGAGCGCTGCAGTGCTGGGAACAGCTCGCGGGCATCTGGGAGAGGACCTGGAGCTTCAGGGATGCAGGATGCGGATAAATCACAGGATAATTGCAGCCAGGCAGAAAGAGTGGAGAAGAAATACCTGCTCAGCTTTTGCGTTTGTGGGGGAAATCAGATGATATAACATTGACTCAATTATTCTTCCCCAGCTGCCAAGGAAGGGACCATTCTTATTAGTCTGCCAGTGTAAGTGCGTATGAAGCTAAATGATGCTGTGAAAGGTCAGACAGTAAATATTGTGCACAGAGAGAGAGAGAGAGAGAGAGAGAGAGAGAGAGAGAAGAGAGAGAGAGGGAGAGAGAGAGAGAGAGAGAGGAAGAGAGAGGAAGAGAGAGGCGGCTGAATGCGACAGTTCGATTCACTTCACCAACTCTCTGTTCCGGTGCTCGCTCGCGCGCTTGCGCGCTCATCCCCGTCTTCATCCACAGACCTAACTGCTACACCTGCTGGCCATTTGGAAGTGCTGCTGCACAGGCCCGGCAGAGACATCAGCAATTGTAGAAAAGATAAGATCGATCTGAAGCCAGTCCGACTGCCAGGCCTCCATCCCCGCGGCTGACATACGACACTGACATGCCTATCTTGTAGCGCTTCGAATACACAGGGAAAAATAATTTCGGCTGAAAATCCTCGCAGAGCTTTTGCTTTGCCTCTGGCAGCCTGATCCTTCTCATACAAACAGACTGGAGCTTCAGGAAGAAGGGCCGAGGTTTTGACAGGCTGCTTAAAGGGCCAAGGAGAGCGGTGACATAAGGAGGGAAGGTCATACCGCACATGTAAGATAATTAAGGACGACACATGTGCACTTTTGCTTTTGAACAGTCATTTTAAAATCAGGCAGCGTCCCCAGTCTAGACAGAGGATGAAATTAAATTCTTAGATGTAAAAGGGCTTGTGCAGGATCTCCTCATTTCCTTCACTCCTCTTGCTCAGTGGACATTGGGAGGCTCAGATTGTGTTCTCTGGGATCACCAGTCCAGACAAAAGTTCACAGCTCCAGTTGGCATCTAGAAGAGAATTACTGCACCAATAAAAAGTATTTAACCCTTCTGCCTTTTATATTGTTTTAGGACATTAAATCACAGTGTGGTGTAAATTTAATCACAATGATTAAAAGTTCGGTTTGACCTAGGAAGCGCATCGGGCGTGCCGTGTTAAAATTCTCATGCGCCATGGCAGAGATCTGACTTGTGAATCCTTCATTGTGAAGTCTATGTTGTTTATGGGAGAACATTAAAAACTAGACGATATATATCAGTGAGGCACATCTAATAATCCAAAGACAGATTCCAATTCCACAGTTTAATAATATTGCAACTCACAAACTTTAAAACTTTGCTTTATATTGTCTATGCTTTTATTGCTAATTAAACTAAAAATCAGAACTTGTTATTAACTGAGGAGGGCCTACGTTATTATTTTAAGTGTAGCTTTGGCCATGGTCGCGCCTGACCTTTGTGAGTTTCCTCACTCTTTATTCATCAAAATGAAAACCCTTCCACAACAGATCGTAACTGAAATCCTGACCACATACGCCGCATATTGTGCTGAACAACGGGCAGGCCGTCACCGACATTGTCATGTTTAAAGCACAGAGACGCAGCCCAAGAAGAGGAGGAGCTGGGCAATGTCAACGTTGCTGTCGGGGTCGCTGCAGAAACGAGACAGAAACCCTCGGCCACATGAGCGGGCAGAAAATTACACAGCATAATGGACGTGTTACAATGTCTAAAACCCCATTTTGTAATCGAAGAGAGAGTTCGGTCATGAGAACTCCACTTGAGAAAGATCAAAGACGTTCATTGTTCCCAGTAAACAGAACGTGAAAGACGGAAGGGCCCCCGTCTTTACAGCTGTCTATGCCTGTGACGCATTTTCACACCAGCGGTCCCGGCCCAGATGCTAGATGGATCTGAAAGCACGTTTCCCACAGAAATGTGACTACGGCTGCTCCGCCTGGTGTAATATCAGTCAGTTGATCCCCAAATTGGTGAAAGCTCCCACATCAACGTCCACATTACAGCTGCAGTACACGCAACACAAAGTTAACGCTCTTGAATTACGTTGATCGTGATATGGAAAGCAATGATTAAATTATCACAGTATACAATTTATGTAAAAGCTGCAATTTATTATCTTGAACAAATGCAACAGTCAGGACATGGGGGGGGGGGGTGCTTCTTCTCAGCACTAGAATATTTGCTTTGCCAAAAACTGGCTTTTTAATTTCCAACCCTTCATATAGTTTTTATGTGGTTGTGTGTAGGCTGATAAGAGATTAGTCATATTCCCTTGAGAGCTGGGGAAGAACAGTTGAGCTGTAGCGAACAATACCTGCATGAGAATATCACCAAGAACAAGATGCTTTTGTTTTAACTACAAATGCATGTGTATGCACATGAAAACATGGTCTTGAACACAATTAAAGGCATCATTTGTGATAAGTACAGCGTATCTGTTTGGTGTATCCACCTTGCTCTTGTTAATTTGAGAGTTAAGGCATTCTGTTCATTTCATTTTCTCATAATGCTTGACCACGCTGAGCTCACAGCATATTCACATCTATGTGCAGCGGGGCCAATGCTATATTTCCTTGCCCCTGGCTATTGTAAATCAAGACCAGACGAGTGAACAATAGGCGTAGCGTGGCTGCTAAGTGAAGTGAAACCATAAGGGTATTCTTGTGTTGCTGTCTTTCATAAACTCTGAGTTATAAAAGTTCTCATCTGAAATGAACTTCAGAAGGGCGCTCGAGTGGAGACACTGGAGCTGTGAGATAAGATCAAACCACACATTTGGAGCAGAAACACAGCGCATGAACTCAGAATTCCACCAATATAGATCTTATATTCTCTTCAGCTTTTTTAGTATAATGCAACAATTTGCTGACTGCAATGTCCATTGTGACAGATTTACAATCAGGTGGTTTGTGTTTTTATTTTTATACTTATTATATTAAGAGTACACTTATGCGCCTGGGAAAGCTATAGTTGGGTAAAGTGAAGGATTGCTAATAGCAGTTGATGTAATGGATCATGCCAGGAAATGAGATAAAGTAGCAAACTAGAACTGGTGAAAATTACACTGGTATACTTGTTAATAACCGTTATTTTCTTCCACTCTTGTGTAGCAAATATGAATACTTACTAAACACTGCTTGAATGCTTGCAAGCCCAAATTGAACAAACCACTGAGAAATAAAACTTAAAACTAAAAGAAAGAATGAATAAATAAAGTTCACAATCCTCTCAGAGGTTCATGTGACAATGTTTTTAGTGTCTGTGACGTCAAGAAAAACCACAAGACCTCCAGCAGGTGGATATGGTTTCAAAACCACAGGGCAGGAATAGAACCGATCAATAAGGTATTGTCATCCATTCACACCAAGGTGGGGAGAGTAGATGGAGTACGGGTAGCTTGGCTACGTCAAAATGGTAACAAAGACACTCGGTGGTGACCGAATGAGATTTTTGTCTCATTCTCACATCCACGTGAGAAAAGTAACCGCTGAGGACCTCCTTGGTTCTGTTCATGTGACCAGAAATTAAAGAGGTATGAAAATGGACTTGAACCAGACTTGCATTGACTGCGTCAGATTAATCTTTCTTTCTGTATGATGTATTGTCATTGGCGTGTATTGCCATGTAAATGGCCAGATTCGCTCTGAAGAACATTATTGTTCCCTCCAGATTAACATCACCTCTCCAATTTCCTTTCAGCTCATCCAAAGACAGTTTCCTCGGGAGACGGAGTGCCTCTCGGCTACAAAGAACTGGATTTACGGCTGAAAAAAGAGCACCTGAGAGGTTTCAAGAACAGGTATCACTTATGAACACGGTCTTGCTTTGGGGGCCCAGAAGAACCTTAAATCCATCCACACCTCGTGTCATTAGCAGTTGATTGCCTGCCTTAAATGTCAGTCATGTGTATCAAGTTCTAAATAAAACTCTTTTTTTTTTTTTACCCAGACTCACTATTTATTCCAGAGACAGCACTACAATAACACAAGATGAGAAGATAGCAGTGTGACTTACAAGGGCAATGATACCTTCAGGGTAGCTATTTGTGGCTCTGAACCTGGCTCTGAGGAGATGGAAGCTGCGTGGGCGGGAGAGAGAAACATCTCATCCAGCTCCACCACCAGATTTGCTGTCAGTTTGGACGTGCGTTTGATTGAAAGCACAGAGGGGACAGTGGGAAATGGAGACCCAATTAGCTTCTTAGCTGGCCAATGACCTCTGCCACCAATTGATGGCCACCAATAAAGCGCCTGACAGTCCAGCCATTGTCCCCACATGAGTCAATCTCGTGGTCCGGGCGTAGATGTAAGGGCTAAGCGACGGGAACCTCTCACTTAGAGCTTCCTTTCAAGCCTCACAACAATGCATCATAGTGGCTTTTAATTGAAAGATGCTTATCATAAGTCATTTAATTAAAAGCCTTTTCACTGTTTTCATGGCACATCGCTATAATTTGCCCTTTGTTATGATGAGTAATCCCACCACTCGGTTGATGAGGCTGTAAATACTTTACTGTATAGACAAAAGAAATAAATTCTTTTATCTTACAGTCTCACAGTGCTAATTAAATTCACTTTAAGAAGATGTCTGCCCTTAAATAATGTCACATTTGTATGAATTAGAAACTAAACATTGTCATTTATTTCAGGTGGTTGCTTTAAAGCTCTTTACAACAGTGATGTACCATAACTGGGAGTTTAATGTGATTAAAAAAAAAAAAAACAATGCTATTATTATCGTGTCCATATGCGGCAGTGATGTGATTCAACTGATGTACGCGCTGTGCGTGTTTGTTTTCACACATTCAAAGAAGACATATGATGCTGATCTCCAACATGGATTAAGATGATCAGGTAGCAACGTATCGTTTTCCTGCCCCGTCAGTCAGCTGCAGGTCAAGAGAACTGTGAGGCTTCCTGAGTGTAAATAATACACAAACATGGAGGCTTGAATGAAAAATGGAATGTAATAGGAAAAAAGGAAACAAAGCGAATGCAAGGGCTCTAAAGATGCCAGTTTAGGTCAGTTACCTACAAAATTATCATCATTATGTGTTTTTACTAGACTGATTTGCAGTAACTTCAGTGTGTAACCATGAAGAAATGTCAGTTCAGAACTCACTGGTATTCATTTATCTTTCCTTTCACTCACATCTCCATAAAGGTGAGAAAGCAGATAGACCAACTAAAACACTGGAGGAGTACAGTGTGATTTAAATGGCTTTTTCATGTCAACAAAAGTATGAGCGTTGAGCCAAAATCGTCCCGTTTTGTCTAATTCAACGTGCCACATTAATTCAAGTCACTCGTTGTTTATTGAAGTGTTGTTTTTGTAAAGGCTTAAATGGTATTAAAGGGATTTCTATCAAGTCGTTAGACCAGAAGAATGACCTGTTGAGGAGCCAAACAAAAGCTTAAGGTTGAATTTAGACCATCAATCAATAAGTAAACAGATAGATTTAGCAGTTTAATCACTGTGCATTATGTTATCCACTTCATTTTTTGAGTGTCAATTTTTGGTGGAGAATCTTAATTTAAATAAAAAAATCACCAATATCACCAAATATTTGCTGTGGTTTTACAAACACGTCCTTCTCCTACAAACCATACGCTTTCAACTCGTTATGTTTATTAATGCATTAAGTTTTGGGGGAGGGCGACAGATGTTAGCTGGCCCAGCTGTCAATAACAGCTGGCAGAGATGAAAGTGAAGGAGATGATTTTGAGCAAATCTGTGCTTTACCGATCCCTAAAGGAATCCTGAAAAAAGCCCAGATGATTGCCGGATGTGTGTGTTTACCTCTGCATCTGTAGCATATTTGTAATTCCATTTATTAAGATAAATACCCTGATGCAGGTGAAATGGCAAAAATACTCATTGACAGTTATAATATACATGTTCCTGACATACATCTTATCAAATCCATTTACAGCCAGACACTCCCTGGTTTTCTATTAAAACACAATACCGCCCACTGTACCATAAACTGAGGTGTGGCTGGGGCCGACATGGAACAAATTATGACTGACAAGCAGACCATGCACTCTGAACTTGACTTGAGAGAAGTGGGGAAATAAAGATAGGTATGATTTGACAGAATAAAAATGGATTCAGACCCTTTTGAACCCCCACAATTATCATCAGGACAGAACATTTCAGCCTGGTATGGTTTACAGAGCAGGTCTGTTTTTCAAGCTGCTCAGGCTGTTAAGTTTATAGTGAACCACCTCATCTATCAGCAGGGACTTTACTGATTATAAATGTATGTTATTGAGCGGGAGCCCAGTCCATACACTGTGGACAAGACTATCTTCATAATACTCTTTTAAACTGGACGTCTTCAGGAATACCTACTAACGCAGATTCTAACCTCGATTTTGTCAGTTGGCAGTGAACCATATATGGATTCCTAAAAAGAAATAAAGACCTTCTTGTTGCCTCTATATGAGATTTGGTTCCCCGCATAATGATTCTGGGGGGA
This sequence comes from Lagocephalus sceleratus, assembly GCA_911728415.1. Lineage (NCBI taxonomy): Eukaryota > Metazoa > Chordata > Actinopteri > Tetraodontiformes > Tetraodontidae > Lagocephalus > Lagocephalus sceleratus. The sequence continues at coordinate 1,861,998 of CAJVRN010000231.1, read as the reverse complement.
CACTTTAATTTGTCTTTGGTTGTCTGAGACTGTGATCGGTCTGTATGTAAATAAAACTGAAGAACCAAAGTTGTGATGTGTGTTGTCGTACTGAGAAGACATTTTCAGTCTCGCTAAAAATACATCTAGAACCTATATTTGTCCTGTCGTTTAGGTTATGCATCTACAACCTAAATGACAGGACAAATATAGAACTCCTCAGAGGTTAAGAGTTAAAACCTCTTGGCAATGTTTTTATGTATAATTTTCTATATTTGGCAGCTTGAGTCTCTGTTTAAAGCCAACGCTTCTCCCACAAACCACTGATTCCAGCACTAATCAATAGATCCAGCTTCAAAACCTTGAGCTGGAAAAATCTGACCATCAAAAGGTTATTAAGCACAAGCCAGAAGACTGCCAATAGTTTCTGCCTAAATCCGTGAAGGTGCATTAACACAGCAAGTCAAAAGTTGTTGGTTTCCATTTTACAGTTCTGCTGCAGCTATTCATCCTGGATCCCACTGTGCTCAGTGCAGTGACCAGAACATAATCCCTCGGTGGCTTCCCACTTGAAATCCCAACAGTGTTCAATGGAATGCATGACTAAGCCTGAGGTAGCCCTGCTAGGAATTGAGGCCACATCACTCTGGGTGAGACTTCTAACTGTGTTTGAAATGCATGCACAAGGCAGAGGTTCCACATGCATGGCATTCCTCGGTCTTCATCCAACCATCTTTAAAGTGTTAAGAGACCGAAGGGCGTGGCTTCTATTTTAGTCATAATATGCCCCTACCAACCTGACGGTACAAGTTTTTGTGTCCATTCCAGAAACTCGGGGGGGAAAAACAAACCTTTCAATCTCAACATTTCTGACTGCATGTCAAAACACGGCCCAAAAAGAAATCCAGCCCAACATACAAGGATCCCTAAAACACCACAAACACTGAAGCAGCAAGATCAGACCAGAAAGGACAACACACCCACAACTCAAACAGAATTCATCATCTTGCCTGTGAACTGGGTTTAGTCACAATTGGCTGTCAGTGTTGGCATCTGTGGGTTTAAGCATGTCAGATTTGACACAGCTCCCCTTCAGCGGAGGGCTGCTGCTAACCACCCACACATCTCGCTGGGGAGCAACCATTTCCCTCTGATCCCCTTCAACGGCTTGACAACGCTGATCACTCTCATTAACGTCGCCCTCGGCGCCAGGAGCCTGCAGCGTCCGACTGGCGCAGGCGTGAAGGGCCGACCGGCAGACGAACGTGTCTGAAACCTGATGCGCGCACACGTTGTCCCGGCGACACGAGCGAGTGGTTCAGCGAAGGACAGACCTCGCAGATGCACTCAGGACCGAGGTGTCGCTCGGGCATTTGGACCGCATTCGGATGTGCGCTGGCCCTCGTGCACTCTGATGACGTGGGCTAAACATCTGTGATTCTCCCTGCTTCAGTAATGGCAGCTAATGAAACCAGCAACAGGGAAGAGCGAATATGGAACTAGAAAGCACTCGCAGACCTCCGCCAAGTTTATATAAATATCAATAAAATCGGTCTTCTTGATCAGATCCGGATCAGCCTTTGGAATATGATAGAGGATCCTGTTGTCCATCCTTGAGTCAGATCTCATGGGGTTTGGTCAATAATTAACAGATATTGAGAAACAACATTTTTGGCCCCATTTACCATAATGCTAATGAAAATTTAAAGTGATCCAGAATCCAGGATTTCTTCTGGATCACCCCCAAAATGAAATCAGTTCTTCCTTTTCACATTTCCAACAAATCCTGAAAATCTCATCAAAATCGGTCCATAACTTTTTGAATTATGTTGCTAAATGACAGACAAACAGACAAACACCAGCAAAACCAGAACCTCCTTGGTGGAGGCAATAATGGGCCTTCATGGTCAAAAAGGTTAAGCATTTACACCGAGTGCAAAGTTCCTCTGACACCAGAAGGCATCAGAGCGTCACAATTCGTCACATGTACACTTTGATACCTTAACACAAGAACATTATGCGCCCGGAGACGCTGTCATGTTTCTGCATCTTCACACCAGTGACCCAACACGGGGGCCCTGCCATGTCAGATGCATACCGCGGCACGCCAGAGGGGACACGGCCACCTTCTGCCACTCCAGGAAATGATTAGTGAAGCATCTCCGAAATGATGTCCAAGAAAACACCACGTGCGTTTTTGTCAAAGAGGGGGAAAAAAGGGGGAAGGAAAATTAAAGATTTATGGATATAAATCCAATTCATCGCTCAAACAAAACAAATTCCTCCTTCGCTCTCTGAAATGTCAGTGCCGCAGACCTTTGAACCAGTTTATGCTCTAATTATAATTTATGCCACCTCTGAAGTGAAGGTCACAAACTGTGTCTCTATTGTGCAGCAGCAAATTTGCGCTAGTGGAATCTCAGAGGAAGAAAGGAGCCAGTGTCATGTGTTTGGAAGGCATTTTAGTCAGACGAAAAAAAAATAAAAATGACAGTCCACACTTCGGGAGCATCAGCTTGCAGGCTGTTGGCCTCCTTTTAGGAGAGAGGGAGTTAAATGGGACCAATCCTTCGCTCTTTTTTTAATTCACACATGCAGATGTGATGTGAAAACCAGCGGCCGCTGTCCCCAGGAGCCCTAAACTTACAGATCGGATGTGCTCAGATGGAGGGATATGTTTGGAGCACTAAATGTTTAGGAGCAATGTAATGTTAATGTAACGTGTAGGTATAAGGTACGTGGATAACGCAAGGCTAAATGCTACTTCTGGGGCCGAGGGCACCCTCTGGCCCATCAGCCTACCACATCTTCCTGCTTTCATTCAGATTACAGCGGTGTACAGAAGACCCCCACTCTCAAGAAAAGTTCTTATGAAATAACTCTGGATCTATTTCAGAGCTAAACAACAATTTCATGGCTGGTTGGTCTCAGAGTAATTACAGATGGCCCCAAGCCAGCACATCGATCAGAACTCGGGACATTTCTTAGAAATAAGACTTTTTTTTTCTGACAGACAGCTTCTTCTCGAACAGAAGACAGCACCTTTGAAGAAGAAAGTTCCAAAGAAAGAAAGCTTGTCTCCTGATAACAATTTCACTTTGACTGCACTCCGCTTTCCACAGCCTGAATTTTATTTGATTATATAAGCTTAAACTTTTTATTCTCCAGGGTGAACCTTGAGTTTGTGGTTTGTTAGAACATTTGCTGAGCGGTCACGGTTATATTTAGCTAATTTTTTTTAAATAATAAACAATCGGCAGATTATTTTCAGAGAGAGCAGAAGCTTTATTCTTAGTTTCACGTGCAGTAATTCTTCCCGCATAATATTTTTATGGTGTCACTTTAGGAATATTCATCGATTAATCATTGTAGAGTGTGGATGCGTGTACACTTCCTCTAAGACAAATGAATAAAAGATAAACATGATTCAGGTTTGAAAGCCTTGTGTTGAGATAACGATCATTCAGCTGATGAGCTTCAGGTGATAAAACACTCAAAGACTTTTCCCGTGGCGACGCAAGCAGTCCAGAGTTTGAAAGATGACTCACCATGAGTAGACGGAGCTCAGGTGTGCACATCCACCTCTGACGGCAGCAAGGTGCTACATGTCCTGGCTAACGTTCCCGCTCCGGAGGGGGAAGCCGACAGTTCTGTACAAAGACAAGCACAGTGGAAATAAAAGAGGTTAGCTCCAGACGAGCAGCCGGGGGAGCCCTACAGTGACTCACAACAGATGAGGTTTAGTGTCTGGCTCAGTGGCGTAGCAAACTCAAGACACTGTTGATCTTTATTTTCCGACAGAGAACAACAAACGGGAACCCACGATGCCCACCAGAGCCTGGAGTATGGACAAGGGCTGGTTGTCAAAGGGCAGACAGTAGACGGTTGTCACCCTCCTCGGGGGCAGACCGGACACAAAGTGCTGCTTTCAGAGACGCGAGTCCCTAATCACTCTGGCTAAATGTGTGATTAGGTGGCCGGTTAGGCATCGCAGCAGAGGCGGGGCTGAATTTTCGCTGTGTGGGAGACGCTGAGTGACCGTCATGTGGTAAACACTGTGACAACGGGGCGGGCGGGCGGCGTGCACATGTTTAGCCTGAGCAATGTAGACTGCCATTTTAAAGGCCTCCACAAACAACGCCACGACTTCTATGACGCCTCCGAAACAACCTTTCTGAGGATTAATGGTTCGAAGCCTCAGAAACGTGCGTTCAACTTATCTGGGAAACACAACAGTTAAGTCACCCACACACGGGGAAACAGGAGTTTGTTTAAGTAAAGAGTCAAGTCCTTTAAGTGTCAGCACTGAGAATAAAGTCTCCCAATTGAATTTGCCAAATTCATTTAGGTTTTTTCGCTGCACGCGCCCCAACCCTCAATTCTCCCAGATGATCCGGTGTCGAGCAGCTTATTTCTACATATTCATGAAGGACAGCCAGGGCCAATTTTCAATACAAAAAAAAAGGTAGCACAGTGTTATTTCTTTAGACAAAACTGAGCCACAACAATCAAGCTCCCTCAAGGGCATCACAAGCCTCATAATTTCTTTTCCATTTTCTAATTATAGTTTGCACAATGCTCTCTGCAGGGAATACTTTAAAGGACTTTATCTGAGTTTTACACTGAGTTGCCAACACATTAATTAAGCTGCACAAACCAACGGGACTGAAAATAAGTTGCAGGAACAATACTGAGAAGCTGTTAGAGAGTAACAGTAGCGCATCTCATTTTGATAACATTATACACAGATGATATAGGCAACTATTACTCACAGCTCTGAAGGCTTGAGAGGAAATTTAAATTATCATGTGAAGCCATGTTCATGATAACATTCAGTTAGGTTGTTTTTTATTTGAAATTAAAAAAAAAAAAAAAAACCCACAGGCACACAGAACTTATAAACAGTTGTTTCTGGAACCATTTTATAATGGTTGTATCCGAGAGAAGATTGTGTTGTAGTTTTCCAAATGATAATTCGATAATGTTGATTAATGTGATGACTGTTCGAGATGAGAACTATTGTTCTTTGCTCTCTCTTGCCTTTTCAGACGTGGTGAAGACCGGGACCTCTTGGCTCCGCGAGCCAAAAAAGGTCACCAAGCCACCGCCGCTGCCCCGCCCCCACCGCCAATTTCCCAAAACAGATGACGACTCAAAAGGAGACAAAAAAAAAAAAAAAAAAAAAAAGCCTCCCTCTGCTGTGGGCCTGCTTAACAGCGATACGGACAGCTGAAGCAAACAAAAAGCACTGAATTAGGAAAAAACACACAGACACATCCATTTAAATGTCTGAAAGCTCTCTCAAAACCCAGTAATGTGTCATAAAGCACAATTGTCACTGGGCATCTGAATTATAAACTCAAAAAGGCCACAGAAATGATGAAAACAAATTACACCAGCAACGCGCCATGTCCCAATTCCCCCGATAAATGTGACATTTAAGCTTTCCCTCTCATCTCCTTCTCAGAGGCCACGCGCGTTTAAGCTTTGGCGCAATACAAATGCCTCTGTGTGAAGACTGGGGCTGGCCCGGCTGCGTGCTGCTTTGCAGCGTAAAGAAACGACTGCAGTGTCTCGGGCTGTTTGAGAAATGGCTGCTCAGACAAATTGGCCTGCTCAGACCACATGCCACAGTTCCAGAAAGGTGCCCCAGACCTCCTGTGGCCACAGATCCTTTCTTCTGAAGGTCTGGGAAATAAATCTGCACAACGGCCAATAACATAAATAAAGAAGACTTCTCATATTTAATAGTTCTCACAGTTATTCTGGGCCACGGTGGGTGAAATAAAATTATTAAAACCAGGGAAAAGAAATATTTGTCTCGAACATAAAAGCCAAAAAAAGCTTCAAACAGTCATTCAAGGTTTTTGGGGAGTTCGTGCCGTGTCCCAAATGCTCATGAACGCTGCGAAATTAATCCCACAACTCTCCCAGCACCGCCTCTCATTTATCGGCAAGTCAGTCATCATTAGGAGATGTAATCCATTAGAAACTTACCAATTAAAAAGGCATCGAAGGAAGAAAAGCTTAACAGCTCATTAATCAAGCCATCGCTACGTAGCCAATAGCCAATGTTTTAATAAATTGGCTATGATGGCATTGCTACTGTTTCAGAAAGGCCAGTGTGACGGTACAGAAGACCTGGAAGAGGCTTCAGCCTGCAGCAGCCCTCGCCCCGTCTTCACCGGTGCCTTGGGTCAAACGTGCGCGCTCTTCTTTTATTCATGCCGCTGACCAGCCCCCCGGCATCTTCAGGGGCCAGCTGTTGTGCTGGGCCACTTTCGGGAGCTCCTCCATTGCCTTGCGCGCGGCGTGCCCCGGTCACGGAGCGCTTCATCACCTGTTCACGTCCAGCACGTCGGAAATAAATCCAGCAGCGGTGGCACGTCCAGCGCTGCGCGCATTTATTCCCGTGGAGGCCGAAAGAATTCCCCCTAAAATGGATGTTTAGGCGCTGCCGAGTCATTTGTTCCTTCTGACTCCAACCCAATTTCTGTGCTGTGGTCTCCTTTCCCCCCCAAGCAGCCTCATTCCCACCTGCTCCTGCGTCTTTTAAGCACATTTATGGTCCCCACCCCTCAAAGGCCTGTGGTACTTGCACCTTGACTGGTTAAAACACACATGCTGAGAACCAGCGTGTACAAGTCAAACAGAGCAACTCTGAACTCCCTCGGAAAGGGTTTCACTGTAAGCTGTGGAATAACGCCGCCATCTCCAACACCTACTTGGGAACCTGAAATAATGATGAAATGGAGCGGCTCATCAAAAGGCACAGAAATAAACAGCGGAGCAGCAGCCTGGCAGGTTTCTTTGCTCTAAGTGGCAGCTTCTGGTCTGAACAAAATAAAAAATGTTTTAAAAAAAATACATCGCTGAGCCTTTATCTGAGAACCCTCAATTAGGAGGGATTACATGAAACAATATCTTTTTAAGCAGGCGCGCACACAGACACTAACTCCCAGTCTATTCGCAACAAAGCAGAAAGGTCTGTTACTGTTACAGCAACAGCTATTTTGGGCACTAGTCTGGTCTTTGCATATCAAGATGGATGGAACATTTTAGCAAATACAGTATGAAAGCTGCCCTGGCAGAGCAGCTAGAGGCTTGAAAACAGCGTAGAGAATGGGATATGGTGAGGAAGCTGGTTTAAGGCATTGCCAAAGATTAGCCCCTCTCTTCAGATCCATCTAATTCCAGCTGATACATTTAATAATGAAAATGCCGGATGATGGAAATTTCAACCTTTCAACTGACACTGAGGAAATAAATGAAAAGAGTTTCTTGCTTCATATTGAGGCCCCAGAGTTCAGCTGAATTAAACAAAATTAAGGGGGCTTTCAGGACTCCAATGTTTGAACTGGACCAACGGACAAAGACCCAATGTCAACTGGAGATTGGGTAATAATAACGACGCTTTCACTGTGAAAAGGCCCAGCTGAAAGAGCAGCAGAGCGTTTATGAGGATATATTACATGGCGTGAAATGGAATGCCTCATAAAAGTAAAGAAGGGATGACTATAGTGCATCCAGGAGCGCAACAATATCCAGAAGTGGAGCAGGAAGCAGTGAGCAGGATCCTTTTTCTTCTTTCCCCGACAAGCGCTCCTGTTACAATAGTCTTGCTTGTGGTTGCTTCAAGCCGTCATCATGTCCCTCACACAGTCTCTCACACATACATACAGAGGTGACGGGAACCTAGATCATAGGTCATGTTGGTAAAAGCGTGTTTTAACATCTCCTCCTAAAGGAGGGTCGCCATTTAAAAATAACGTGAGGCTTGTGTTACCCCCCTCTCACAATGAAAACACTGTCATTATCACTCATTACCTCCGTGACTACATGTTAAAAATTCATGCTTCGGGGCCTCCCATGTTTTCGTGGTTAAATGAAAAGAGAGCACAGTTTCCGAGGAACCGGCATTAACGCAGCGGGGTTTTCAGCTGGATATCAATTAGTGGCTCATTAGGCGTTTACGGATGACAGTCCCTCCGGCTTCCTGTCACCCACTGAGATTCGCGCTGACCCCGACCTTGACGGAAGCCTGGCGCTCCAGCAGCACCTCTATCCCGGGGTGACCCGTCTGTCAGCCAGCCCGATTGGCCGCGCTTCCTTCAAACGTCCCCCAGCGACGGCGCTAAACTCAAGGCGCGCAGGAGCCAACGCCAACCCACACGGACACGCAACGCGGGACGAAAACGGCGAAATAAAGCGTCGCCCGACAATTGAAGCGCAGACGGGGTAGAACTCAGCACAAACCGAACAAACTCAAGGTCAAGCGCGAATTGTCGCATTCCACCGCGGAATGTTCCGGTAGCGTTCAACAGCAAAGAAAGCCGACCAACATTCCACGACAATAACATCTGAGCTGCAGTCTGTGCGAACGCACCCGAGTTTAGCCTTTATTTTACGTTTATTTTACGAGCTACAGTTTGACGGGCAGAGCGCGCTGCACCATCGATAAAAACACGTCGTTTTTAATCAGCACGAGCAGAGATAAATGGTCCGGATAAAATAGTGTTTGTTATGCTACAGAGGTTTCCTTTCTTCATGTCGATGTGTAACAGCAGCTTGATTCGCTCATTCTAAAATTCTTTTTCAAACATTGAAGTGGTACATTTAGTCATCCAGCTCCGTGCAGATCCTATTACCTCCTGCCCTTCAGTGTGTTTGGGGCAGAGGTGGTGTGGAGTATCTTTAGCCAGACTCCACCGGGACTCCTGACCACCAACATAATGGGTTTCAATTCAATTAGAACTTGTTTTATTTTAATACACAAAGGCTGGTTGGCAGTTCTGCTACCTCAACAAACAGCATGGAGCTTTGTGGACAACAGGGTAATGTTTATTCCTGTTTGGGAAAACATGGAAAAGCTTTTGAGTTAAAGTCATTATGCATTTTCAAGCCTTATTTACACACACACGCGCACATACACACACACACACGTTGGCTCTCTGGGGCTAAACTGCTTGGGTTCCACAGTGGAGCTATAATGGAGAACTTGGACTTGCAACCCTTGCCACTGCAAACACTGTGGTCGGCGTTCCACATTTGGTCGAACCAAGAAAACAACATACATCCTTAATGTGCATATTTTCCCGTTTTTCCCCTTGTTGAAGTTTACGAGGGAGCGGGCCCTGGGTGAAGCACAACAGTTTGGCTGAAAGGGGTTACGGAAATAACCGCCATGTGCCACGTAGCGTTACAGGGCTCCAGACTGACAGCGTGCAGACCAAACCCCAGCCCACTTAACTTTGATTCATTTCATCAAAACACGTTGCCTGTGGGCTTTGTATTCAGTCAGTGTATTCAGCCAAGCGCCCCCTCGGTCCTGGTGCTGCTCTGCTGTCGTTTTGTAGCTTCCCAGCGTTATCTGACTTCATGTGCCTGGAAACAACAACTCTGGAAGCACCGCTTTGTGGCCCGACTACCCCAAGACTGTAAGCTCATTGTCAGGTTAAACAAAGCTTAAGCATGGAAAAAATATGAACATGTTTAAGTGCAATGCTGCACAGCAACAATGCCAATTTTGACGTTTTAAATCTTTTGTTTGATAGCTTTCGTTTAGAAGCCTCCAAACGTCTCGGTATTCTCTCAAGATTGTGAGTGTTTCAAACAATCCTCAGACTTTTGCGTCCCACTGCTCAAGTGCAAACGTGTGAAAAAGCGACTTGATTTGAAACGGCCATGATTCCATTCGCAACTGAACCGGGTCAAATAACTTCCAACTCTTTATTTTCTCAAAACCCATCAAACATACTAAAAGTCCTTTTCCTGAAAACGCCAGACCAACATCAATTCGCCGAAGAAACAGTCCCCCCACGGCTCTGACTGACCTCGCTCACCTTTATTGTACTTGGCCATTAGACGAAGACGTGCGGTTCGATAAAACAATTTATTGACTAGTGACAAAGGAGCCGAGTTAATGGGAGGTTCTGGATCCACCTCGGTAGTTAGGATGGAACTTCTCTCCTCAAGATTTATAGCCGCAACGTCGTTGTTGATGAAAACAGGTCTAGACACAAACCAACGTTACTTTCCATTAAACTGCCGACGCTCCCGCGCTCGCCGCCACGCCCGGTTTCAGCGCACGAAGCCGAGAAGGGTTCTTTGGGGAGCGAATGAGCGACACGTACCCGCGTTACCCTGTTGAAGGCGCGCCGAGGCCCATCGGGAACAAAGGAACAGTGGCTCTTTAGATATGACAGAGCGCCAGTGTTCGGCTGACATCCTCACGCCAGCCTACAGATCGCATCGCCCCCCCCCCGGGTCACGAAGGTGGCGTGGCAGCGACCCCCCCATTTGTGTTGAGCCGAGCCCGTTACGGCGAGCAGTAAAAAAAAAAAAACGTGCCGCTTTGTCCCCTTTGTCCCCCCAGATGTTGCGAGGACCGCTGGGCGGACGGAAACCCAGCCAAGGAAACGTCTGGAGGGCGGAAAAGCGCGGCGCTTTCGCCGTGAAAATACGAGCAGGGGGGGGTAGGGGGGTGTGTGGGGGGTGACAGGTCGCTCCTAAAGCGAGAGCTGCTGCTTCCAAAGCTGCAGTTCCGACCATGAGACGCAGCTTTCAGGCCTGATGAACGCCCCTCCACCCATCTGCGTGGCGCCGGCGGGATTGGCTCAGGCAGCTGCCTAATAGGCTAAAAGGGATCCCTGGATCCCCCGAGGAAAGTTTGAGTGGCAGCCTGACCCGATGGAGCGGCCTCGCTAATCTTTATTATCTCAAATCCGAGCTATTCCTGTCAGAATCGGGGAGCGTCGCGCTATTTAAGAGCCTGCGCAAAAGAATGCACGTAACTCCTCCTCTTGTCCGGAGAGCGCTGATTAACGTGATTTCATTTAAGCTGCAATGCAGCAATAAGCTCAGAGGCTCCAGTCGCAGCAGTAACTGCCAATATGAAATACATCAGCGCAGACTACAGGGGATGTGTGTGTGTGTGTGTGTGTGTGTGTGTGTGTGTGTGTGTGTGTGTGTGTGTGTGTGTGTGTGTGTGTGTGGAAACGAGCTCCTGTACTTCCCTCAGCAGAAACGACATTCTGATTTCAGGCCTCATTCGCCCAACTACGTGACTGATGACTTTAACAGCTCCTTTCAGATCTTAGCAGCTTATTATAGGTGATTTTTTTTTTTTTACATCCGCAGTAATACGCCAAACAAAACACCACTTAGGACCGCGTTCCGAGGGAGATTTACAGACTGCTCACGTTCCAAAAGTCTCTTTCTATTGTTGTCTTTTGATTAGTGGTAATGGATGTAGTCAATATGAGATAGCAGCCTCAAGATTAGCTGTGACGGGGCCCTGCGCGCGGGTGCGAAGCCATATATGGACACATTTGTGCGTGTACTACCAACAGACCAGTGTGTTACTGGCAACAAATACATGTGGATTGGTTACTTTAGTGGCTTGGTTTGATTGGTATGTAGATATTTATCGATGTAACAACTTGTGAACACCCAAACATCAGTCACACTTACACCACGCGTGCCTCCGTAACACAACAGTGGTGCCACCAGGACCACAAACGTGCATCACAACTGACCGCATGCTTCCAAAGCCATTGCTGAAGATCAGAAGGGAGACTATAAATAGGCTTACATATCATTAGAGCCTCTTCGCAGGAGTGCAAAAGCACTTTAAATTCTCTGCTCCAGTTTTACTGAAGTCGCTGTTCCAAGGTGTGCGCCTCCTTTGTCAGGAGAGTCGGGCACACCGGCGCGTCTCAAGCAGCTTTCTCTCGATGTCTTTCAGCGGGCTTCTAATCACAGGCCTCACAATGGAACCGTGGCGTTGATGAAAGCATTTACCTGCGATGCCGATGCTAGAGAAAGGTGTCGCGCCATATTTTCCCGGGATGAATGGCGGCGGCGGCGGCGGAGAGTCGATACTGAACGCCCGCCATAAAAACCTCCATCCATTCAGAAGCAGCATGGCGCAAAAAAGGGTGATAAACGGTGCCCAGAAATACACCTGCCATACAAAACAAATGTCCCCGATGGTGCAATCTATCGCACCGCCGTTTAAATTCCCTAACAAGGCGGCATGGCGAGCAAAGATGGCCCTCTCTTTCACACCATTATGACATAATCAAAGTCCTGCACCAAAATGAGGGACCTATCGGGGGAGAATCTGGCTCTCATTAGAGGTCTTTGGTGCACCATTATGCCCTGTAAATGAGGCAATTTCATAGAGTTTTACAGGCTATCAGGAATATATTTTCCCCAATACTACAGCTGCGGATGATGATGTGGCAGCTTATTTTCTGATGGCGGGGGGGAATTTGCCAGTATGGCTGCTCTCCCTTCTGCTTTTCAGTTGAATTACTGGAGATAAGTTATGACCTAAATGTCAATTTCAATTCCATTTACACTGCATGTTTTTTTTTTTTCAAAAAGTGATGATTAAGCTGGTACATATACAAACACACCGAAGTAGAAAGCCAAGCAGGTTTTTCCCTGCTCCTCTTTTCCCTGACTGCTTTTTTCCTGATTAAAAACAGCGTAAACGGGTGCCATTTCCTTTCACGGCTTGATGAAATGAATCAAAAACATCCCGGAGGATAACACCTTTACTCCCCGCACAGGAAATAATCACATATTTCCCAGAGCCGATACGATTGACGGGAGTGACACGCAAGGACGCGCGGCTCAGCCACGGGCGCGCGCTGGAAAAGCGCCGTCGGCTTCATTAAGCAACAGACGTTTTCGTATCTGAAGAAGTGATTAAAAACACTTACGCCATTTTAATTAATGCTAACCACTTCAAAGAACACACAGCCGTGAATAAATCACATAAAAGCGCCCAAAAAAAAAAAAAAAAAAAAAAAGCAGCTGGGGAAAGTTTTAACTCGAAACCAACTTATACCTCAAGAAGGGCTGCGTTTTGATCATTTGCAGGGTTACAGACTGAAAATGGAGATCTGAGGCATAAATAACATCATGTTTGGGTACAACTAAGTCAACTTTTGGGAAACACTGACATTTTAACATGAAGAACGAGGCCTCATTTGATGATTAATTAAAACAAAAGAAGAGCGGGGCATCTATTCTTAAACAAGCACCTGCGCACATGTACTCACGTACACCCTGGTGAACAATAAGCGCACCAAAAATACACAAACAAATCTATGAATTAACAACTCTAACAGTCATACTCCATACTCCTTTGTAATCGGTCATCAGCGAAGTGATTATTTGATTACTTGTTTTTCTGGCTTCCCTCTGGTGCCCTCCCGGAAGCCTGAGTGCCTCCTTTTAAGATTTAAAGATTTGGAACATGACTTATTTATGCTGCAAACCGAAGGCTATTTTCTCTCAATGTCAGTTTCAGCGTAATCCCATTAGCAACAACAGATTTTTTTTTCCTTTTGTGATGACCTCTGACCTCCCCACCGAGTGTGACGAGGAGAGGCTCAGATTGCAGAAAACAAGGCCCCCCATCAACCCCCCCTCCACCCCCCACCCATCTGCCACAGCAGATAAGCACAGAAAAGACAAAAAGAAATAAAAACACATGTAAAAATAAAAACTTTGGAGACGGTCATTTAAAACGCGCAGGCAAAAAAAGAAAAATAAAAAAATATAAAAGTCAGATCTATGAAAGATGGGATAGTAAGAGAGGAGCGAAAAAGTGGCGCGCGTCACTGGCGCGATGAGAGAACACTTTGAGGATGAACGTCTTTTATCTGCGCCGAGCCGAGCTGACAACCGAGAACTTGAATATGAAAGTGCGGCGAGACGGCGAGGCGTCCTCCAGTCTCATGCAAAAACCATGAGGGCTGGAGCCCACGTTTCACCAGTCTGCAGCCCCCCCCACCCCCCACCCCCCGTGTCTTCTGATAGACGCCTCACGCTCTGCCCTAAAACGACACCTTTCACGCAGCGTATATTTGTAACCACGAGGAGGGGAAACAGGACGTTGTGTGGTTAGAAGACATCTCCAACAACTGAGGCCGCCCATTCAAAGACCCTGCAGGTCCCACCATGTGGAGCCCTGGATGGGACCACAGAAGGAACCAGCCCCCCCCCCCCCCTTAGCACGGGTTAGGGGCCTTTGTTGAGACGTACCATGGCGCACGGGGCTTCCCGTGGAGGACCTGCGGACGTCAGGTGACGGCTGGTGCTGGCCCCGGAGTGAGAACAGCCTCCTTTCCGTGTAAAACCGAGAACCTCCTCCTACCTGCTGGGCTGGATGGGGGTTAACCGGGCTGCACCGCAAAGGTGGGAGAGGGGAAAACACACACACACACACGTTGCAATGACCACAAAACGCTGTTTGCACCGAAGAAAACCACGAGGACAATGTCCAATAAAGCGTCTGATGGAGCCGCAGCTCTCGCACGCCGTGAACCAGCGCGTCCGGGCTGTTCCAGGGAATCGCCCCTCAAACGCGTGCGAGAGGAGCCGAGCGGGTCTCACTAAACGCAACTGCGGGTGTTCGCTGGCTTACATTGTTGCTCCTGTGTTCTGTTTCAGCTGCAACTTCGGGGTGTGGGGGGGTGGTGGGGGGTTAAACGCCGCTTCTGCAACTTTCTGACGAACACCCCCCCCCCGACGTGCAAAAACGCGTCCGCGGCGCAAAGTGTTGGCGCAGGGAGAGGGACAGGTTACCTTTCCTCCACTTGGACCTTTGTTATTTCTCGCTGGCATCACAGTCGGCGCCTCCGCTGCGGCTCCGGGCGGCTGCGGCTGCTGCAGCGCTCCGTGCGCCCCCCCCCCCCCCCGATCCACGCACAAAAAATAAAAAGAAAAAACCCACCCGGAGGGTCAGCGCGTTTCCGTCGCAGCTCGCAGGAGGGAGAACCCCGGCCGGCACCCGCAAGGGCTGCGGGAGGCGTCCGCGTCTCCGCGTCTTCCGTGCGCGGCGGGCTGCAGCAGGTTGCGCCGTCCGCGCTCACCGACGCTTCCCGGCCGCCCGATGCGCCAAGTTCGGGGGGTCGGCCGCGACTGAAGTCATGAGTGCGGAGCCGTCAGAGCCGTGGGGGGGTGGAGGGGGGTTGCCCAGTGCCACGCAGCGCCGCAACATGGAGAGCTGACCTGCCTGCCTCTGCGTAAAGGTGGCGGGAAATACCGCGCACCTGGCATCCGGCGCCGCCTTTCAAAATAAAAGAAACCCCCCCCCCTTCCTGGGGATGCACAGTTCAAAGTGAAACTGTTCAAAGTTACACGTGAACAGAAATAAGTTTTGTGTCGTTGATTATTCGGTCTATTTTGTTTTTGTTTTTTTTTAATCGGATTTGTCACTGCTGGGAACAACCCATAAAAATGCAGAGTGGGCTGTTGGAGATGGGCGGGGGGGTTGGATTTAGTAAATTATTTAGGATCTGGTTGAAAGCACCTAATTCCTACATCATTCATAATTATTAAAGAGAAACGAGGTCAATGCTAATCGAGGTTCAATTCATCTCCCATGCGGGTCGCCTCATCTGACGTTTGTGGATGACCGATGGAGAAGAGGGTTCCCAGTGTGGGGCATTATCCTGACCCCTCCCTCACAGTCAATAACATTAGGGGCACCTCGGCCAGAGTTACGACCAAGGGTGCTGCATAAGGTAAAATTAAATATCCAGGGCTTTGCAGAGGCATACAGCTAAATGGCCCTCAGTGAAATGGATGTTCTGTGTGGCATCGATGTAATGTATCATAAAGAAATCAATACCCGTTTGCTGAAAGGGTCATTTAAAAGCAGATTGCAACATTTAAATAACATTTTATAACAATTAAACACAGGTTTTAATACTGTCGGGTGTCTCTTCTTGCAAGGGCGTTGAGACAATGTGTTTCATCAATGCATTTATTGTGTGCATCGCTGCAGCGTGAACTCACTGGCACCTCTGGGGACGTTTGGGTATCAATTACAATTATGCTAGTAAGAGAAGATGGTATTGATTCCACCAAATGAATGCACTGTGTAATGATAATATAAAAAAATAACTGGTTTAACGGCATTTAAAAGGAGATTATTCTTTCACGCGACGCCAGCTTGAACGTAATGAAAGCTAATTCGTCTCTCGGTTGTCATGCCGGACAAACACACAACAGGAGATATTTGAACAAGGAAAAGGTTACCTCTTTGGCAAATGGTGAGGACAAATACCTGAAGGACGTCCTGGAAACTGGGAGCTCGCGCGGACCCGCGTGGCTGGGGCCTCCAAACCTGGAGGAACTTCTACCCGCTGTGTGAGTTTAGAGGACAGAGAGCGTGAGCACTCACCCTCCTCGGCCCAGCGTGGACCGAATAGAGAGGCCTTCCACGAGAGAGAGAGAGAGACAGAGAGAGAGAGAGAGAGACAGAGAGAGAGAGAGAGAGACAGAGAGAGGGGCCTCAGCATCCGTGAGGGGCCAGAGGAGCGTGACTCAGCCAGGCCTGGGCCCGGCTCTTCTGCCTATCTGTTGGTGATCTGACTGGTGCGACACAGGCTGAAGCAGCGGTTCTTAACCTGGGTTCGATCGAACCCTGGGGGTTCGGTGAGTCAGTCTCAGGGGTTCAGCGGAGGTCAAGACACACACCCAACTCACATGATTCATGATGTCACGCCCTGCTTGGCCATCACTGGCAAGTCACACTGATGTGTAGTAAGTATTCATTATTGTAGGCTGATGGAAATGAGGTGATGGGTGTGTGTTGAATTGTTAAAAATAATAAATAGCATGAATACATTAAGCTAATTATTGGAATACACAAGGTTAATTAAAACCATTTCAGTGTGGTAGTATTAAAAAGGTCATGTCTTTGTGGAAAGGTATGTAACTTGTTGTGAGTTCATTGTATTGGTTTTGTTCTTTGAACACAGTGATGTCGATGCACGGTTCCTTTTGTGCACCAGTAAAACATACACCTATGTCTGAATTTGAAAAAAATCATATTTTATTTTTCAATAAAGAAGGGTTCAGTGAATGTGCATATGAAACTGGTGGGGTTCAGTATCTCCAACAAGGTTAAGAACCACTGGGCAGGAGGGTCTGGGTCCATCCGTGAACGTGGGAAGCAGACATCCAGACTCAGGTTTAGTTTAGCCGTGAACAAAGCAGTGAAGGCTTCCTCAGCAAGGTTGGACAGAAGGTAAGATTATATTCAGGTCAACAAGGTTGTGCAATGACCTAAATGACGTGAAACTTCCAAGAAACACGCGCACGGTTGTTTTAAGCTCAGGTTAGACCAGCTCTTATTTAAAGTACACTTCAACTACAAGATCAGATCAAAGCAAAGAGCTCAAACACCTCCAGAAATAAAACAGTAAAACAGTTTGGGGCTGATAAATAAAAGCGTCTAACTGGAGAAACAGAGTTAGTAGTCCTAGCACAGTTCCTATCCTTTCTTTTTTCTTTCCCTGGTATCCAGCAGGTGCTTTGTTGGGGGGGTGCACGCTCACCTAACATCTTCAGTGCTGAAGCACTACCCTGGCCCACAGTACACCCAACAGCACATCCAGGAGCTCCACTTGGCTGCAGCTCCGGATTATTTCACACCTGCAGCGATGATTCGGACAAACGCTCCGCCGTGCAGGAGCCCCGCCGTCCGCTGCGCTAAACGTCCCAGACACTGGGACTGACCTTCCAGTTCATTTTGTTCTTCAAACCTCGGCGAGACAACAGGAAAAAGCCTCCCAATGGACTGTCCAAGAGCCTGATTAACCGAGAGATTAACTGCGAGTGCGCGGACGGCGATGGCGGGAAAGTAAATATATATGACATCAGAGTAACAAATGTAGCATTAGTACATCCATAAATTAGACCAGGACACACTCACAGACTTGTTACTTCAGATCCATCAAAGCGGCACCACGCGCTCAGTCATACATCTTCTAAGAGAGCCACTCTTCACCTACGGTCGCTCACTTGCGGTAATGGATGAGTAGAGTTGATGAGGACCACCAAGGCCCAGGAGGTCCAGAAGATGCTGAGGACCTGGACCGACTTTCTAACACACGATTTGTCTCATTAACCTCCTCAGACCTGGCGTCCACATGTGGACATTAGATGTTGGGTCACCTATCATATAAAAGCTAATTCTTCTTAGTGTGGGGCCAAATGTCCACATACATGGACCCATAAACATTATATTATTACACATTTAGACTGATTGTCCCTGCATGTGGACATCATTGTCCCTGCATGTGGACATCATTGTCCCTGCATGTGGACATCATTGTCCCTGTATGTGGACATCATTGTCCCTGCATGTGGACATCATTGTCCCTGCATGTGGACATCATTGTCCCTGCATGTGGACATCATTGTCCCCAAAAACCACTTGTTTCACAATATTGTTAAAACATGATTCTCAGTCTTTACACTTATCAGGTCAATAATCCTAAATAGCAAAGTAAATTAAGAATGTGTATCAGAAAAGAGCTCTTAGGAGGGTAAACCCGACTCTTCCTCAGTATCTTTGGCTTTTGTTTTAACTAAATCTGGGCTGTTATTGGGTACCTGCTGTGTTTTTTATTAGTTAGATGATATCTGGCTCCTTGAGCCACGCAGCCTTGGTGCATCTCATCTTCTCCTCTGATAACGTGGAGCCTGCAGCAGCAGCAGGTCTGAGCATGTGGAGGACGCAGGGAGGAAGGGATCCACCCGTGGGAGGACGGAACCATGAGAACACTTCCTGAGGAGGATGATGGCTCAGCTCCGGACGAACGCTGAGGGAGAGCCTCCAGGGAGGCGCCGCCCCGCCCGCCCAGCCAACACGCAGCCCGCCCCCTCCTGCAGGGCAGGGCTTCGCAGCCCCCCCCTTCTCCTGAGGAACCACGGAGAGACAAGGCTGCATCAAGCATCAAGAACCAGGGAGTCCAACAGAGTCGCAACGAGCAGCGGGGTGGTCATGTGACACTTAGCTTGATTCCATCACTTTGTGTGAGTTAAGGTGATGACCTTTAACTAATCATCAATTCACTTGAAAAAGGAGAAAAGTTGCAGAACTGCCTTCACTTAACTGTTATTATTTATCTATCTAGGTTACTAACTGAGTTACATTAAGATTGAAGCATTCAAAAGACAAAAACTCATCTTCCAGCAGTTCCTCAGAATGGTGAATGTCCTTTTTTTCCCATTTTTTTTACTTTCTTTGGACTGAAAACGAACAACTGAGCGTCTCAGTTTGATCTAAAGAAATAACTCTGGCCCTTCACATATTTCTAAATCTCGGAGCAAAAGAAATTATGTTCATCTAGAATCTATCACTAATATACTTCTGTCAGTAACAGACAGGTAAAAATAGATATAATGTACACACACACACACACACACACACACACTGACACATAAACATTCATATATGTATATTTATCAATATGAATGCTGCAAGTCATTTTCTTCTTTCCTCTCTCTAAATGAGGTATTTCCATAAACACATTTCGTCTGCTACTAATCCTATTTTCACGTTCTGCGTCAGCATCTGTTGGGAGTAACGACATCAAACACACACTGGGAGGACGGGGGGGGGTCCAGGGAGCGGCCAGGCGCGGGAGAAGGGGCCGGAGCGATGAGCGCCAGCGTCACGCGAGCGAAGTCGCCGATGCTTCCGCTCGAGATTCCCGTGATGTGACTCAGCTCTCCTACGACCTGCAACGCATCGAGACAGAGCTGACGCCAACGCACCGCCACGGAGGCCCATGAAGAGCGGGGTCGGGTTCTTCCGCGTTCACAGTCGCCCGGGGCGAGCTGCGCCACGTTTGGAACGCTGGTTTCGATGGGAACGCTGGTTTCGATGGGTGCTTTTTACCTCTTCCCATCGGCTGAAGCAGTGAACGAACGAAGCCACGGCGATGACGCCGACGCCGAGCAGCATGTAGTCCTCGGTCACGGCCAGGAACTTCTCCCTGTCGGAAACGCAGACGGAGCAACGTGAACCCCGGCGCCTGTCGATTCGTTGTCTCGAACGCACGGTCGTTTTCCCCGTCACGAGCCTCGGCCCGACCTCGGGAGTTTGCAGAAACGGCGGGAGAGCTGAAGGGGGATTTATAAATACGAGTGTGCTGAGGCGCGTTTGGGTTCTACTCCCAGTTGGGATGGAGGGTGGGGACCTTCTGTGAGTGTCCATGTTCTCCCTGAGCCTGCAGGGTTCTCTGGGTCCTCCAGCCTCCCCCCTCAGTCCAAAGACATGAAGCACTGGGGGTGAGGTCAAGTGATGATTCTGAACTACCCGTAGGAGTGAGAGTGGGAGTGAATGCTTGTAGGTCTGTGTGTTGGCCCCGCCTTCGCCCAATGAGCTGGGATGGGCCCCCCCCCACGACCCTCAGTGGAGGAACAAGCGCTTAGAAAGCGAGCGAGCATGCTGATGCTGCTCGAAGGTGACTTCAACGGCCGACCGGGTCGTGACCAGGCCTGTTCTCTACCGCCCCCCAGCGGTGACAGGGGGACCCGAGCCTCCCCTCCGGCGTCCTGTCGGTTCTCAGACGGGAACAGACGCGCCAGACGATAACGAACGGCCTTTTGTTGAGGCGTGAAGAGACACAACGCGCGCCACAACGGTAGAGGCAGCTCGCAGCTGTCTGCATGTGCCAATCCAGCTGCTCCTCGCTGGGCCGTGACGCGGCCACCTGTCCCCCGTCCCCCCGTCCCCCCCCCGTCCTCGGCGCCGTACCTCTGCTCTCCGGATGGGCTGGCGCACCGAGTGACGAGCGCTAACAAGGAGTCAAACACGGCGCGCCTCTCCAAGCTGACGAACTGGAGGACGGGGCGGCACAGCTCGTACAGGCGCTCCACGGGGAGGGACGGCTGGTTGTGTCCTGCCAGAAGTGTAGTCCCAGGAACACACACACACACACACACACACACACACACACACACACACACACACACACACACACACAAAATGAAGACGTATTACTGATGATAAGTCACGCTGATGCCTCAATTCCAGCATTAAAAACCCATCAAAATCAACTCAGAAGTCTCACCGAGCACCTCCAGGAGGACCTCCACGTACGTCATGGGGTGGGGGTCGCTCATCCTGAACTGGAGCCCTTTCAAGACCATCAGCTCCGACTCCAACAGTGCCCGCTTGGACACATCGTGGCCCACCGAGCGCAGGAAGCTCACCGCCGTGTCAAGGTCGATGATCTAAAAAAAGAGGCGTTTAAGTTGGGAGTGTGAGGCAAAGGGCCCTTCAGGTGCGTCGGGGCTGGAGCGTGGCCCCGCAGGAGGAACCTACGTGGCCCAGGAAAGACAGTTTGCTTGATAGCTGCACGCAGGAGAAGACGAGGACGGGGAATTTCTCCTTCAGCAGGTCCAACATCCCGTCCTCGGAGGCGTGGACTGAATCCGCAGCCCCTCCCGGAGCCGAGGGCCCGTCGAACAGACCCGAAAGGTGCCTGGCGATGAACCTGCGATGGTTTGGGGGAGAGCCTCGGCTGAGCGAGCAGCAGGTCGGGCGAGGCGCGGAAAAGGCAAACGGGCGGCACTTTCTTACTTCTGGAGTATTTCAACGGCGTGGTATCCAACCGCTGGGTCGAGCTTCAGCGCTCTGGTCATCAGGAAGACGAGTTCTGAGTCAAAATAAAAGACGTATGTTTTGAACAGATATGTAGAATAATGCGTTCCAGCCGACTTTCACTTTAGTGTATCGAATAACTTTCAACAGATATAAATTTGCGTTTAAACTGTTTGCTATAAAGATGACTTTAATAGATTTCTATAAAGATTACTTTAATAAAGATCACTTTAATAATAGTTTACTTTAATAAGTCTGTATTTGAGAATCAGTCTTCAACATCACATTGTATTTATAACATGAACCACTGTGCATCAGTGTAGCTGTAATATTTAAAGTCCAATGTCATAAAAAAATAACAAAACACTGGTTTATTTACCGTTTTCTGTTTCAAAGAAGATCGATTTCACAGTTAGCTTATTATTACAACTTATTAAAAATCCCAAAGCAAAAAGGTAAAATATGTAAAACATAGTAAATAGGTTAAAACATAAAAAAGGTGAAACACTTGAATTGATAAATGAATTTGTTTTATGAAGACAGCAAACTAGCCTACTTCAATAAAGTTGCCATTCCGACTCAAATCTGTTCCAATTGATCACAAAGAGACTATGGATGATTAAAAACACCATTTCTGGTCTGAGAAACATTTATTCTATTTGTGAAAACTCAGCAAAGCGCAATTTCATGTTTTTTTCCCTCGGCTGTAGACCATATTAACCCTGGTCCACAAAACCCACAATACTGAGAGCGCTCAAATCTGCTGTAATTTATCCCAGAAAGGCTCAGGGTGATTAAAAACTATATTTCAGATTTGTGAAACCTTTATTGTATTTGTGAAAACTCCATAAATGTTCGTTTCAGTGGTTTTTCCCCCTGATTGTAGATCACATTAACCCAGGTCCAGAACAAAAACCACAATACTTAGACTGCTCAAATGTGCTGTAATGTATCCTACACGGACTGAAGATGTTTAAAAATCACATTTGAGATTTGTGAAACCTTTATTGCATTTGTAAAAGCTCAGTAAATGACCGTTTAAAGCCCTGCAAGTTCCATTTTTAATGACCTGCAGGAGCTGAAACGACACCAACTTCAGCAACTTGGAGTTAAGGGAAAACTTGTCCCGGGTTGGGCCTGGAGCCAGGTGACCTACCTGTGAGCCTTTCATCTCGGAAGGTTGGCCCACCTGTCGACACGTTTCTGAGTTTACACTTGTTGGTTTTGTTCAGATTAGTCAGGAGGTCGCACAGCAGGTCGTACGAGGCTTCCCCGAACTTCATATTCACCGCCCGGTCTGGCACGCAAAACGTATGTTTGATCATCCTTACCAGCCTGGAAGCAATATATGTGTGAATTTCAGTCGTTACAGAGCGAGCGTGGTCGTATTTTTAATGGGGTTAAAGGAGGAAAATGTACTTTTTTTCGAAAGAGGGCGCTATGGAAACGGATTTCACTCGCTCACCAGTAGGAACCTTTCTTCGACGCTTTAATTTCCCCGTGGGGCTCATTTGTCAGTCGCGCGGCGCAGATCTCCAAGCGTAACGACGCGCTTCCGGCCGCCGCTTCCGGCCGCGCGGATGTTTTGTAGCTCGGCGCCGCCGCGGTTGCGCAAGCAGGCATGGCCGACAGGACGCCGCGGGACGGCAGCGCTCCCTTCGCCACCAGGATCGACCCGGCCAAGGAGCCCCTGACCCAGGAACAGCTCCACTACATCCGTCAGGCCGAGCTGGAGCACTGGAAGAAGAAGACGCAGAAGCTGCGGGCGAGGAACGTGGCGACGGGGCTCGCCGTCGGCGCGCTCGTCCTGGGTATCTGTATCCTTGCGCGCTAACGTCAACACAAGGTGATCTCTGCCCTGGACGCCTCACAGACGACTTATCAAACGGGTCTTAAACCCGCGATTTACTCTCTTGACGTGCGGGGAATCGCCTCGACAGACGTCACGTTTTCCAGATAAAGTTCGCTCATTCATTGAGGCCAAAGGAACATGTTAGCTGATGCACTGACGTGTGCGTCAAAGGGGGCATTTCCAGTCGTCTTAGACCATATTGTAATAAACTGGCATGGCTTTGACTATAAAAGAGGCCAAAAGGGCTTCTAGGAGTGTCTTAAAAAGGCGGTTGTCCATGTGGGCTCCTCCATGTCCTCCTCTGACCTTTGACCTTGACCTTCTCACCTGCCAGATGGCTACACGTTCTATTCCGTGTCCCAGGAGCGAGTCATGGAAGAGCTGGACGAGGAGGCCAAGCGGGCCCGGGCGCCGGGCCCCAAGCCGGGCGCCGACTGAGGCCGGCGGGCGCCGGACCCTCTGGTGGTCCCCTGCCGGGCCGACGGGGCGCTCGGGCGGATCGCGTTGGTTTTTCTCTCAACAGGGGTTCGAGATCCCCGCGTCGGGACCCCACTGGACTTCTTCCTGGCTTTTAATGTAATGCACGTCCATCCGCCTGAACCCAGGCCCGGGTGTTCGCCCGTCGCCGGAGGGACGAAGCGCTGAGCTGCGAATGATCGTTTGTGCTGCCTGAAGCTTTCCACCCTGTCCTGGTGCGAGGTCCTCAAATGTCACCTGATAATGTTAAATACGCAGTGGCCTTTAACAACAGAGAGGACGCGTAAAATCACCCCGTTGTAACATATTTATGATGGTTAAAATAAGGGTTTGTAAATTGAATTTATTGTGTTTTGTGATTAAAAAACAATAACACAGGAAATGACTGATGTAACAAAGTGATTCTTGATGAAACAGTGAAGATAAGAAAGCTGGTATTTAATATAGTATTTATTTAGTCAAAATTTGATACACTGAGTCAGATCTTGCTATCAAATCTTGAGAATAAAAAATAAGACATTATAAGGGAAAGGCACAGATTCAGCATGGCAGGACAGCAGCAGCTTCAGAAAGCAATAAAATGACTTATTTACATTCAAAAGTTTGAAAATGTGAATATATTATGACCTTTGGGGAAAAAAAAAAAAAAAGGTCTTCTCGGGGCTCCACTGCCAGGGTAATTCAGTGTGTTGTGAATATTTCATAAGGCATCGTCTACGCTTCACATTCACAGTTTGGGCTGCTTTTTTTTTTCCATATATCACAAAGTATTGGCTTTACGAGCGGGGGGGGGCAGAACAGGTTTGAGGTGAAATACTGCAACCAAAGGTGAACTTGGACAATGTTCTCAACACCCCCCCCCCACCATGACGGACAAACAACAGGAAACATTTTATTCACCAACGTGTTAAAGTAGATTTGACTAAAGTGCACGATGCGTTTGCCCAAAGGAACAAGCGCCGGAGAAAGCGAGATTTAAGGTTTAGTTTACTCCCCACGTGTAAACCTGATCTATAGACGCACTCTAATATGTACACATGTACAGTCAACAGGAAAACCAGTAGTCTAAAGCCTAGGTGGAGTTTTCCATGGATAGCTAATGCAAAGAAATCATTTCTTAACGTTGTCAGATGTGTTACATGAAAATCTGAACAGAAACATTTTCCCTCTTATTTGATGGAACATGCCACGACTCTGCCATCATGTGAAATGGTGTATATCATTTTACTCCGGTATCGTGTGGAGAAAAAAAAACAAAAAACGAACAAAACTCACGACTAAATCTAACAATGGAAATGTCGAGTCGAGCAGACGTGGCCCTTCCCAACACGCCCCGCGACTAAAGTAACCAAAGACGTACTCGAACAAAAACCTCGTCATCGTACGCGTCTGAACGAATCAAACAACACGATGAATCTCGATTGTTCTCGTCGGCCCGCAGGAAGGCAGAAATCAAAGCGAAGCAACCTGCGCGGTCGTTCCGACACCCGCGAACGACGGCGGGAGCTCCCAGACCGGTCCCCCGCGACGGAGAGGACCCCAGGCCGGACTCCCGTCGCCGACCTTAAACGCGGAGTCGGCACCTCCGCTGGGACGCCTCCATCCGCGCGTCTCTTCTCGAAAGCGCGAACCAGGTTGTTTGATACGTACGAGCTTATTTACATGAAATGTTAACGCTCCCGTGTTATTTCTGGGGGGGGGGGTTGAGGTAATCGACCGCCGGTGGGAAGGGGAAGCGGATCTGCTGATGGGGCGCGTGTGGACGTGATCCGTGATCCTCTCGCCCGAAGGGGGTGGGGGGGGGGGACCACAGCAGCCTTCAGATGAGGTAGTCCTGATTCAGCCTGCTCGGCTGAAGGTTGTCTCACTAGGAAAGAGGGGGACAGGTGTCACTTTCTTGCGCTCAACGGCGAGGCCCCCCCCCCGTCCCGCGGTCTCACCATCCTGCCGATGTCGCTGGAGAAGGTGACCCCCTTGCTGGGTTTGTCCTGCGAGCCGCTGCTGCTGCCGCCCAGGGAGTTCCTCCTGATGATACCTGGACAAGCACACGTCAGCGTCTTACTCCCTCCCGGAGTCGAAGCGAGGCGGGACGCCGCTCGCTGGGACGCCGGCGTCTCACCCTGGAGGGGCAGGATGTCCAGCCGCTGCAGGCTGTTCCGGCGGGACGAGGGGAAGGCGCCGCTCTTGGACAGGCGGCGCTGGCGGCTGGACAGCACGGCGGCGGGGGAGAAGATGCCCACCGGGGGGACCTTGCCCATCTTCTCGTACAGCTCCTCGATCTCCCTCTTCTGGGCGGCCTGCAGGGCCTGGACCTCGGTCAGGTGTCTGCACACAGAGAACATTGACCCCTTGAGACCCGAGCTCTTCTTTGATGCGCACTCTTAAATGATCTTGACTAGTTTGGGATCAGTGGACCTGATGGGTATAGAGAGGGTATCATATTTACCTCCACCAAGGAGGTTATGCTTTGCCGGTGTCTGTCTGTCTGTCTGTTAGTGATGGGCCGGTTTTGATGACATTTTCAGGATTTGTTGTAAATGTGAAAAAGTAAGCACTGATTTCATTTTGGGGGTGATCCGGAAGAAATCCTGGATTCTGGATCACTTTGAGGTTTTCGTTAACATTGTGGTAAACGGGGCCAAAAGGAATTGTGGCGCTTGGCGGAGGTGTGCGCTCTCTGAGTGCTTTCTAGTTTAACAATATTGTGAAATATTATATTGAGTATATTGTGACAATATTGTGGTTTTTGGGGACAATGATGTCCACATACAGGGACAATGATGTCCACATACAGGGACAATGATGTCCACATGCAGGGACAATGATGTCCACATACAGGGACAATGATGTCCACATACAGGGACAATGATGTCCACAAACAGGGACAATGATGTCCACATACAGGGACAATGATGTCCACACGCAGGGACAGTGATGTCCACACACAGGGACAATGATGTCCACACGCAGGGACAATGATGTCCACACGCAGGGACAATGATGTCCACATACAGGGACAATGATGTCCACATACAGGGACAATGATGTCCACATGCAGGGACAATGATGTCCACATACAGGGACAATCATGTCCACATGCAGGGACAATGATGTCCACATGCAGGGACAATGATGTCCACATGCAGGGACAATGATGTCCACATACAGGGACAATCATGTCCACATACAGGGACAATGATGTCCACATACAGGGACAATGATGTCCACACACAGGGACAATGATGTCCACATACAGGGACAATCATGTCCACATACAGGGACAATGATGTCCACATACAGGGACAATGATGTCCACATGCAGGGACAATGATGTCCACATACAGGGACAATGATGTCCACACACAGGGACAATGATGTCCACATACAGGGACAATGATGTCCACATGCAGGGACAATGATGTCCACATACAGGGACAATGATGTCCACACACAGGGACAATGATGTCCACATACAGGGACAATGATGTCCACATGCAGGGACAATCATGTCCACATACAGGGACAATCAGTCTAAATGTGTAATAATATAATGTTTATGGGTCCATGTATGTGGACATTTGGCCCCACACTAAGAAGAATTAGCTTTTATATGATAGGTGACCCAACATCTAATGTCCACATGTGGACACCAGGTCTGAGGAGGTTGAGCTGCTGTTCCCAAGGCAACGGGCCGTGGGGGGGGGGTCCGGGGCTGCAGGTGCCAGACTCACTTCTCTCTGAGCTCCTGGAGCTCTTCCTGGATCTCCTCGGCGTCGCTGTCGGACTCGTCGCTGCTCAGGTACGGCGCCCCGCCGCGGCTGTAGGTCATCATCCACAGGTGGTGCAGTGCGTTGCTGTGCTGCGGGCTGCCCGCCGCCCCGTCCCACAGCCGGCCCTCCAGCTCGGCGGCCGTCACGGAGAGCCCGCTGTCCGCCGACGTCCCCAGCAGGCTCAGGCTGTACGCCCTCCTCCGATGCCGCTTCCTCGGCCTCTGGTGGTCCTCCTCCTCCTCCTCCTCCTCCTCCTCCTCTTCCTCCTCCTCCTCCTCCTCTTCCACCCGGGCCTGTTTCTGCCCGTCGACCTCCTGGAGGTGTGCGGCGGGCCCCCGGTGGGGGTGGGGGTGAGGGGGGGACATGGTGAGGGAGGTAGCCAGGCTGGTCTCGGACTCGGCCTGCTCCTCCGTGCTGCTCTCCGACGGCGTGCTGCCGCTGTCCGCGGCGGCGGACGGCGCTGGGGCGGGGGGCACCAGGATGCCCATGCTGGGCGTCACCTGGAACCTCCCGACGGTGACTGGGCCAGACTGGACTCCTGTCAAGTCAGAGAGGAAAGATTTGTGCATTAAAGATGTTTGGACCCTTTCTGAAATCCGTCTGTATCCCAACACGAGGTCTCGTGGTACTCCCCCCATCCCAGGTGAGATCTGATCAGATTATCAACCATCAGAACAAAGGTTTCCCCTTCCTGACTGCCACACTTTATTTCTTTTTTTCCATTTATTTTTGGGGCGATGCAGTCAAACACACTTCCATGCATGTTGAGTCTAGAGCTACTTTTCAACTCCACTCCCCGGCTGGGCCCCTCCACACCATCGCAGTAGATTAAATTGATTAAAATCTAATCGGCGTATCACTTTAGACTGGTGTCAGAGGCGTGCTGGGACTACAAAGGGTCTTAACACCCCACGTTAATTCTCTCAATAAAGCGCAGGCGGATCTCAACACAATATCTTCGCCCAAAACCTTCTGCAGAGATTCATCTTGTGTCCTGTGTAATGTCCATAACGACATTATGGGCCTGAGATAATACATTTCATTATGTTGTTACCCAATTTTTATATCACATTTTTACTATTTGCTTTCAATTGAGCTTCTTCAGATAAGCCAGTTCCTCGCCTTTTGATGTGTCTATTTTATATATACGCATATACACGTGTATATATAAAATACAGTCCCCTTATGGAGGACATACATACATAAAAATACACAGTTATATAATGAAATGTATGTAAAATGTTGACAGTTTATCTGAAGGACATTTGGAAGTGTCCAACTGCTGCAGCGCCTCAGTTTGGCCACTGAGAGGCCTTCTTCCATCAAACACCTCAAAAGATGGCGCCTGGGCTGAGACAGAGGGTCTCTGTTGCATGTGGGCATCCAGGAGCGCGTAAACACTGACAGGTGTGTGTGTGTGTGTGTGTGTGTGTGTGTTGGGGTCCTAACGAGAGCAGCTCCCCGCCGATTGGCCGTCAGCGGTGGGCAGGACCAGCATCACTCCTGCGTTTGTGTTTGTGGGCGAACGGAACATTATATCCAGACCTGTGGTTACGCAATGGCTCCCAGGGTAGTTCATGATGGTGTGACTGAGGATATGGAGGATGGGGGGGGGTGAAAACAACCCCAAACGCCTGTGAAGCAAACATTGGTTTCTGACTTCACAAAACATGAGAGAAGACGTTCGTAATGTTTGGCTGTAGGCGCACGTACGTGTAGGTAGGACCGTGTTTGGGCTGCAAACATAAACCTCATAAAATATCTCACTTTCCAGACGTACAACTAATTTGGTGTTTACGACCCATGGACGGAGTTGGAGGAAGGACTGCTTCAGAGACGGCAAAAAAAAACAAAAAACAAAACACACACACACACACACACTGTATTTCTTACCAGATTCCACACAAGATGTTTTTGGTTTGGGGGAACTGGTAATCATCTCAGGTCCACTGGGGAGGATCTGACTGCCAAAGGTTGATAACTAAACAGGAAGTAGACAATTGGACAACGTCGGTTACAGAACAGACGACACAAAGGTCAAACAAATGCAGCCTGGTCATTCGTGCTCTTATAATATCCAGACTTCCTGTTTTTTTATGAGAAACGCTGGACCGTGCTCTGCCAACATTTACTCCAGTGATTTCATATCATCACAGACTTGATTCAAATAATTGTTTTGATGGATGGATGTGGCTGAAGGTGACTCACAGTGCTTTCTGTGTTCTCCGGAGAAAGATCTGATAGAGGGCTGGAAACATCCGATCTGAGTTCAGTCTGGGTTTGGACCTGTGCCGTGTGCGGGGGCACGTATCCGCCGAGATGGTCCTCCTGGGTGAGTCTGGGGGAGCGGGAGAATCCCGCCTGCTGCTCCTGGGGAACCAGAGGAGGGGTGGAAGCCATTGAGGGGGGTGAGACAGGCTGCTGCCAGTTGAGGTTACTGGACTGAGGCAAGTTTTCCATCGGAGGCTCGGGCCTGTGGTAGACATTGTTCTGTGCCGCGATGCCTACGGCGGGGTAAGAGAACTCTCCTGGGGGGCTCTGATAATGAGGCGGGTAGACGGAGGGGTAACCAGTCTGGGGCGGAATGGGACCGGGCATCTGCGGGTGAAAGCCCGGGTATGAGATCATCCCCTGGGCGGGCAGGCCGGTGGGGGGTATGAAGGACTGGGCCATGCTCATGGCCATGGAGATCACGTTCGCCAAAGAAAAAAGGGGCTGCGTGTGGGGGGGCCACATGCTGGGATGCTGAGTCACGGGCGGCGTCGGGGCGACGCTGTCGCTGCTGCCTGGACGCTGGGCCTCGTTGAGAGGGCCGGGGGAGCCGGGGGCGGGCGAATGGAGAGAAGGGAGGGTGGGGTTACTGGCTCCGCGCGTGAGCGGTGGGTGGTGGGCTGGTGTGGGCGAGTCTGGAGACCCTGGGTACGGGAATGGGAAGTTACTGTAAGGCACGTGGTAATGCTGGTGGTGGTGCGGCAGGGCAGATGCGGGATGGTAGTGGTGGTGATGATGGAGCGGAGAGCCTAAAGGATGACATCACAAAACATGGGTTAAACGCTTAGAGGTTTAAACTCTCCGTAAAATGAAAACAGCTTCAACGGAAAACAGCTTAGTTTCTTCTTTCACCCTCACTCGTCAAGATATCTGACTCAGCTAAATCATCTTTCCTGACTCGTATCCAACCTTCCCGAGATTTATGGATGAACCTGAGGAGTACGCAAAGTGCTGTGACACAACGGCAATAGATTATGTGGGTCACCATCCATTAAAATGCCATATGGACATGTCAACCAGGTTAAAGACATGATTATAGGATTAGCCGAGGCTAAAACAGTCAATAACTTTGGATGCGTCATCGTTCCTCTGACTTTTACGTGCGTCTTCCTTCCGGCCCCCTGCTGAGACCGACAACGCACGAAGCTGAAACCTTTCCTCCGCGAACAAGGGGCCTTTTTTTTTTTTTTTTGCATCCAGCGCTGATTGTAATTGCATCTGCAGGTTGGACGTTTGCACCCCAGGTCGACTGGAGCCCTCGCGTGCGGCGTTCGGGATTAGTTTAGCTCCCGATGGGAACGGTTCAGGCTGCCAGGTATTGCCATCCATTGATTACGCGTGCATCTGAACAATGGCGCCACAGTTAAAAAGCGCACGTCCCGCTGCTGCTGATGCGGACCAGCCTCTGCTCCTTTTCCGCATGTGGAAACACGGGATAAGCAACCTTCTGCGATGGTGGCGAGTCGCCAAGAAATCGTTGCGTAAGCAACCATGCGGAGGGCATCCAGCAGAGAGGGAGAGGATGTTCAGATGGCTGCGGAGGCTAAAACGGAGCGCTTATGCGGGATGCGTGTGCTTTAAGTAACTTCAAATGCCCCCGTGGAGAGGGAAGGCTTGGTGGTGGCGGGGGCGGGTCTGGGAGGGCTTTCTTGGAAATTCTGCAGTTTTTGCTGGCAAACAGATGTTGCCGACTATCACAGCAGTCAAGAGAAAAAGCTCGTGCTCGACAGTGACAGTATTCACAGCTCACCAAAACCCAAACTCCCTTCAAGTGAGGTAATTACCCAGGAGGCCCTGCTGCAAGGCAGACACAGACGAGGGCTTTGAGGTGTGGGGATGGCGATGGCGCCATGTGAGCGTCTGAACAATACTGAGAGCCGGGCCTGAGTGCACGTAGAGACGTTAATGAGGTAGTGAAACTTCACTTGCGTGTATTCTTTGCCAGATGACTGAAAGTATTTCCCAGTGTGCTGAAACAGTAAACAATGTGAGGCCTCTTTGCCGTGCGACCACGGCGAGAGGCCGACGGGGCCGGTTACCTGGGCTGTTGTGGAAAGACTGCGAGCGTATGAAAGGTCGCTCAGGTGAAGTAATGTCTGCACTGAAGAGGTCGCCAATGGGGCCACCGAGACCGGCGCTCGGGTTAGCCACACTAAAGTCTAGGACAAGACACACACACAGAAAGACAGACACACACACGCATGCATGCAGGTCAGTGGCATATTGCTCATGCAGGGTAAACATGCAGGTTAATTACACATGCGGTGAGAGCAGACGGCACGGCCGCGAGACCTTCGCTCGCTCTGCTCATGTCAGATTTGAGCGTGCAGCATCTTGTTTCATCCTGTCTTACCAGGTAGGGACGAGGAGGAGCTGGTGCGGGGAAGGTTGTGACTGTGCAGGTTAGGCTGTAAGAGAGCACAACCATCAATGTGCAGGCACACAACAGCTCTTCATAATAGATCTTCAACGGAACACGTAACAGAAGACAAGCAGCCTTGAACCTCATACCAGTACTGCTGCAGTATTAGTACTTCAGTCTGGATCAACACCCCTCTCAGTTATGATAATAGCTTCGCCATTGCATTTAATTCGCAATAATCTCTTTATACAGGGATCGACCAGTCCTAAAACCAGGTGAGGTTGAAGCGTGATCACTGCCTGTCTGTCGAGCACAGCGCGTTTAAGCCGAATAATAAAGTTAAACCAACACAGCTGTACAGAATTTATTATTAATTTGAAGCAGTCTGTTTCCATAGTAAATCCTTTCTTATGTGCCAGTTAATATCACTGTTGTTGCATCTTTGTGGATTTCATGAAGTCATTTAACTCCGTAATCTGCATAATTTCCTGCTGCCCTCTGATTCCTTCAGAGATGCATGTGTCTTATTGTTATTATTGGTGTTGTTAGCCGTAGTACTTTTGTAATCGTTGTAGTATTATTGACTCGTCCATTCTGTCTTAACTTGCACGGTTTGGATTTCTGCTTGAACAATGCTTGGCGGTGGTTGAGGGCAGGGGTCGTGTTACACGAGGAGTCAGGAATGATTTGTTTACAGTGTTTTGGGGTAATTACGTAGCCAGGGGTTAAAACTGTGGGGACACTCTGTCTTGCATCCCCCATCATTTATGATTTTTTCTTTTTGAAGAAGGAACAAAAACAGATGTTCAGTTTGTCGAGGTGGAACATTCTAGTGGTACAGACACGTACTTTTCTGGAAGCAGGGAACGTGTGCATTACATCATATCCAGTACAGGATGGCATTAGTTCTATTAACAGACTATATTTTCCCAGAAGGTTTAATTTCACTCTCACAATGGTTTAATAGATCATGGTCACGTGGTAGATATACTGGAAATGTCATCATTATTTGACAAATAAATGTTAAAAACAAGTACACGTGCTCTGTGTTTCCATATATCACATCCATTTAGGGCATTACGTGCTTTTAGTTTCATGATACGAAGCTATAAATGAGAGTGCTGTCTCAAGTGGCTTGAGAGCAAATTAACCTTCGGTTCAAGTCTCAGGAGGTCCGGTGGACAATGGAGAACGTACGATTTCACAGCTTTCCCTTTACAGCAGAATTTATGAGTCCTGATAAACGTAGCTTGCCTCTAAATCCAGCCTAATTTATGATGTTGGGACAGAACAGTAAAACACTCCTGCTCGTTTTACTGTTACTTCCTTAATCCTCGGCTATCACCGCTGGGGTGGTGGATTACCGACCTGTGAGGAGGACAGCGAATTAGCCCCACTGTGGAAAGCAGGCTGCGTGAGGCGGTGCACGCTGGGCTGCCCTTTGGCCATCAAAGACTCCGCACGCTTGATGATGTCCCCCATGCGGTGGATGAAGCCCTCCTTCTCTGACGGCAGGATGAACTCACTGCGCACCTTCGGAGGAGAGCAACAGGTCAAAAACCGTCTCGAACAGGGACACTTTGAATGTTGCATCTGATAAGTGGTGATGGATAAGCGCAGAGAGCTCAGCAGTGTTCCAGAACAGAATATTTCTAAGAGGTAACCAAATGAGTTCCAATTACAACTACCAACCCACTTAAATTATGAGCCACATATAATTCAAAAATGCAGGACTGTGTAACAGGAAAGTTCTGCATAGTGATGCAGTTTGGAGTGTTGCGCTTAATTACAGTTGTGGGGTGTGGTGTGGTGACTGCTTTCCTGTTAAGTCCATTTAAAAATGCTGGGCTGCAGACCGCGTTGGCTGTTGTGAGGCCAGGCACCCCGGCGGTGCCAAGGCTGGGTAAACAAAAGGACCTCTGTGTTTTAGGGCTGAGGCTTAAGTTACAGCCCAGCAAACATGAAGTGCCGCTGCTCCATCGTGTACGGCTCTTCCCCACTAAACAGCAATAACACAGCGGGTCGGGGAGGATTCCCTGCGTCACAGTGACTTCGATAATCTATCAGACAAAGACTGATAAAGGACTCTAAATCATCTAGAGAGATAGAGGAATATGTCACACTTTATCAGCTGACAGTGAAATCATGAAATCTTCCGTGACCTGTAAATTTCAAATGTCCAGAGTTAACCCTTTGCATCGTGTAGCTGTCCAGTCAAAATAGCAACAATGACAATCCAACACGACTATTTCACCTCAAATGTGTTAATAAGGTCAAACATTATGATTGTGACTTTAAGGGATCTAGCCACTAACGTTTCTATATTAAAATAATCGGGTTAATATGATAGTGTGTAAGAGTTAGTCTACTATGTCTGAAACATTAGTCAATTTAAATCTAAGGGGCTGCATCATGGTAAGAGGGAGTGGGATGAGAAAGGGACAGGTAATTACGTGATTTCATCCGCCCACCCCTGATTGACCACTGGCGTCTCACCATGACAGCTGCGATGTCGTCGGGATTGTCCCCGTCCAGGTCAAACTTGAACGTCACCATCTTGTCATTGTGAGTCTGCAGCTGACACTCCACCACCCGGTCCACTTTATCGGAGAGCTGCCGAGACAAACAGGATCAACAGACCTGGCAGGCTTCTGTTTGCTCTCCAAACCCCCCCCAGCAAAGCCCAACGCAAACGGAACATTATGTTTCTGTGTGTCAGCAAACACGAGAACACGTCTTCAGGTCCACCGTAGAGCACATGGTGTGTACCTTGTGTGTGTTATATACACTCACCGCACCATTGTTTTCCTGGGATTCATCTATTATGTCTGCAAACTTAACGCGCTAGTTAAAAGGGAGCCGAGTGTCCTGAAGAGGAATCGGGGCCAGCTAAAGAGGAACAATGCTCCCCACAGTGCTGATCAGATGTTCACGACTCATCAAACTAAATTTCAGAGACACCGTACCCCTGTGATGCGCAGCCTCGCTCGCGCCCTCCGTCTGAACATCTTCCCAGCAGTCCGCCGGGCGGCCGTTTTCTCGCTCTTCTCGGATAGACCCTCGTAGCCATCGCTCAAACCTGAGGTCACGTCGGAGGCGTAACTGCAAGGACACACGGGTGTTTTTAGAAAATACGACCCTGACAACCATCTCCCCTTTTCATCACCTCCAGCTGAGGCATAAAAGTAAATCAAACATCCAGCAGGGCCCAAGACACAGCCTGCTAACGTGGCTAATAAAGCACTAATGTGTTCTCTGACCTATAAATAAAGTTAAACACAATGTGCTTAAAGTCAACAAGAAGCTGCTGTTCCTCCTGAGCTGTTGTGTTTATTCAATAAGGGGATTTTGGATATCAGAAGGACGTGTTTTTAAAGAAGCCCTGTGTGAGCTAATTGCATCTCATGGGTCTTTTTGGATTACTGTGGTCACAGCCTGCTTCCATCTACATTCTGCACACATTAACAGGCCCGTTTGGCACCATCTGCCTGTCTATTTCAAATAAAACTCCCAACTAATGAGTTACTGTAGTTCAAAGAAAGCCAAGAACAAAGACACATGCAAGACGGAGTAGAATGAGACATGTGTCCTCAAAAAGGACCCTGGGTTTGATTAGTAAGGAGAAAGAATTAAGCTTGTGACACTAACCCACCAACAGTGTGCATTAAATCAGGTGAGCAGATATTTATTTACTTTATATGTATTAGAAGGTGCCAACATGTAAAATATGCTTCTGTTGGTCTAAAACAGCAAAACATTTATTGGACTCCGAGTGAAATGACCACATTGTTTTAGGTGGTGCTTAGGTAACTGTTTTATGTGCTGCTCCCTCCCCAACATCCCACCAACATGGAAAACAGGGCCCCAGTAAGATCTGAGAGTGAAACCTGTGAGGGTCCACCGCAATAAAAACACAGACCACCGAATGCCCCGAGCTTATTGTCACAGCCCTGCAGATGTGGGGGGGAGGGGGGTGTCAAGGAGGGAGCGAAAGGCTACATTTCTGCAAGCTCCACGTCGGTTTTCTGGGCTCTGATTTCAACACAGCAGACGGAAGAAGCTGCAGGATGTTACCTGTCCACAGGTGAGTTGAGGCCACTCTGGGGCCTGGAGTTCCCGTTCTCTATGCTGTTGGATACAGCAATGCTCTGTGGATAAAACGACGCATTAGGGTGAGGTAAATCCAGTTCCATTGGAAATACGGCCTGTGACATATTCCATATTTTAGTCCAGACTAAATAATGTTCTAAACTTTTGATGACTTCTTTTATCATCTGCTATCTTTGCAGGAGCTGCCAAATGTCCCACGCCACGTCTCCCTCCACCCACCTTATTTTCCAGTCCGATGCCATAATTAGGTACTAATTTATGATACATAATTTGGTTTTGGCTCAGATTCAATTAAAACTAATGACATTTCCACTCCCTTCAGCTGCGTCCAAAGTGTGCACGCTCAGCTGCGAGCATAGCTGCAGATCAAAGAGGTTACAGCTGTACGAGCAGCTCTAACTGCAGACCGCAAACAAGTGCTTCTCACTAAATGTTTGTTCAAGCTTGCTTTTGCGCTGGATTCAAGCTGCAGCTTCGGCTACTTGGGGTTCTTTTAAAACGATCAGAGACACGTAAAGCCTGACTGTTTTGTACTAAATGAGAAAAACCTTCCATTGAGATCTCTTTAACGTCGGCCGTACGCCCATTGTGCTGTCAAGGTCACTCACTGAGGGGAAGCGGAGAGCCGGGATGGGGAAACCGTTTGCAGTTGGTGCGCCGTCGTGGCATGTGGCGGGGGGCGTGGCCTGCGTGTTAAAGCCGCCGGCCTCCAGCGGATCCTGAAGACCGGAGGAGCTCAGATAGCCGTCTGTCTCGCAGTCAGCTGTTTCAACAAAGCACAAAAGCCGTTGGCATGTGACCAGCTGAAGCCTGACCGACGCGGACTGCGCCGCGCTGATGTGCGCAGCACAATAAAAGTCGCAGTGTGGAGTCGTCCTGTCCTGGAGACACGTGAAGTTACCAAAAGGATATCCGGAGTGTGTTTGGTGGTATTCCTACTGAATATCACAAAACCTGAGTGACTAATTTAGTTATCACAGTTTCACATGTCGCTGCGAATAACTTATAGAAACTGTACAAAATTGCTTTTGATGCACTTTTACCATTTAATCGGCGATAATTCAGTCTTCCAGGCTATAAACTATTCCAAATCTCTGGAACTATATTTTATATTCCTTGTATTGCTGTAAAATACCTCATAAAAAATATCTGTGGCACTGGAGGCATGAAATCACCGCAGCGCGGAGAACTATCGGTGCCATATAGTTGCTCTTTTCAGGAAGTTCAGGATTAGATCTTTAGTGCTGGTGATATTCCCATAGCTGACACCCATGAGTGTTTAATATCATCTTTATATTTTGTTTAGGGTCTGGGTTTTGGGAATAAAGCGTGAGAAGTGTGACGTTAACAGGAGGCAGCTCACAGTTAGCAGAGGACAGGCTGTTGTGGCGCATGTGGAAGTGCTGGTCGGCCTCGGGCTCCTCCGGCTCGGCGGGGTAGCTGGAGCTGACGCCGGAGTCCGCGGAGCTGGTGACCGGCGACAGGATGGGAGCCAGCGGGGTCAGGGCCGGGGGCGGGGCCTCCAAAGGGACGCCGTCGGAGACCCTGGGTAGGGCAGGCGGAGGCTCCGGTTCTTCGTCTATGGCTTCCTCCTCCTGCTTCTTCTTGTGCTCCTTGGCCTGCTTCCTCAGTTTCTCTCTTTGCCGCTTGATGGCCGTCACCCTGTCCCGTATGGCCTTGGCCACGATCTTGAAGTCGGCTTCGCACACAAACCCGAGCACCACCTGCATATAACATCACACAGACGGGATCAGGGCACACGCGTGCGTCCGTTATGCTGCGAGTGTCCCCGATGTATCCAAACATCCGACCGCTCTTTCATTATCTGATCGAAGAAGAAAATCTAAATCTTGAGGACGCTGCCCTTCAAACTTTGAATGAAACGCGCTGCTTTAAATTCCAGCGCCGCGTTCTCTTCCACTGGTACAGCACATCCAGTATGAGCTGACCTCTCAGCACGCTCAGATTACACCAGATTATATCGGGGGGAATTGATTCCGACTGATATCAAATTTGATTTTGATGAAAACGTTGACAAACCCTGAACACGTAAAGCCTCGTGTTTTCATTAAAAGTGACCTCCACCGAGGGGGCCACGGAGGACGCGGCGAGCTCTTTCGTAACAAGCGAGAGCACCATTATATTATTAAAGGCGTGACCTCGGCGGCTTCCTGAGACGCGCTCTCACATTTCGAGCGGCTGATGATTAAATGTCGGACCGTGACCTTGACACACTCAGCCCGGCCTATCTCAGAACAGAACTGTTAAAGAGGCCTAAAGAGAGCAGGGCGCACCAGTGAGGCTGCTTCTCACTGTAAAAACCATAAAATCAAGTCAGTCAAATGTAATCACACACATAATTAGATATTTCTTCAATGTGATGTCATTTAAACCACAGCAATCTCGCCTAAAATCTAAATCGTAATATTAAAGAGGCGATTATTCTCAGGGTAAGAACTTCTCCAATTCCACTGACATGGGAAAAAACTAACTAAATCTGTCATTGCTAATGACCAGAATCCGACATCACCTCATCTCCTAATCTGGGATCAATGACTCAGCTTTCTGTTTCAGACGGCGAGGAAAGGCGGCACTTCCGCGTTGCCGTACCATCTCCTGGGCCACCTCCTCGGGCACGTCTTTGTAGAGCTCAAAGAGGAACTCGATGGCGTTGTTGTCCTTGTACTTCCCGTGGAGCTTCTTGGTGTCGTCCATGCGCAGCCACAGCTTCAGGCCCGACTTCACCATGTCGTCCTCCTCGGCCAGCTCCACGTGCACGCCGTTGTTCTCCTGGAAGAACGGGTGATCCAAGAGGTCCTGAATGGTGTACCTGCGGAGACCATCAGACAGACGTGTAGGGCCAAACGTATACGGGCCAGTTTGCAGACATACACAAAGCAACATGTTTAATCTTGCTTTTTTTATTCCAGTTTCATAATAGGAAGGCTGATATCTTTCTGAATATTCATGTCTGCTAAAAAATGTAGAAGAAATAACGAAAACCAGAATTTAGTTTTGTTATCGTCACATATTTCCATGTAAAAGATTATTCTATGAATAAAATTGAAATTGCATTAACTTAAATCCTTTTGAATTGGATTTTCAGCTAAGAAATAAAAGCTCAGCTGTTGGTTTTAATTAGAAAACATGCAGAGACGGGTGATGACAGCCTGTTTGTTCTTGTACCTTTCATCATTGTTCATACGGATGCAGCCTCCAATGATCTCCTTGAGTTCTGGGACTTTGACTTTGTAGAAGCTGTCTGGTTTAATTCCCTGTGAAGATAAAAAAAAGAGAGAGGTTTTACTTCACTTCAAACAGAGGGCCACACCATAAATGAAGTCCACATTTCTCCCATCAGAGGATCTATTTCAAGCCCCGTGGCCACTCGTGAAAGAACTGCGCTCTAACTCAGTCCGCATGTTTGTTGTGTTTACCACGAGCCTGCATGACATTCAGCTCTGCGAACATGTCAACATCAGAGAATACGCCAGCTCCAGCTTTACGAAAACGAAAAAAAAACAACAAAAGAACATGACGCTCTCTTGTCTCAATTGTCCCTGCAGAGTTTACCTCAAAACAGAATCCTGCAGGGT
The DNA here is from genome assembly GCA_911728415.1 of Lagocephalus sceleratus. Lineage (NCBI taxonomy): Eukaryota > Metazoa > Chordata > Actinopteri > Tetraodontiformes > Tetraodontidae > Lagocephalus > Lagocephalus sceleratus. The sequence continues at coordinate 1,822,154 of CAJVRN010000231.1, read as the reverse complement.
GGCAGAATTTACATAAAATGAGGGAATTTTCCTCTTCCGCTATCACGAGAATACACACAGATTACAGCGGAGCTTTCCGCCCTGTAAAAACACTGATATCAAACACTGAGAGTCGAGGTCAAAACGATGTTTGGCCCGCAGATACCAGAGCAACCAGCTTCTGTTGGGTCAAAACACTTAAATAAGCAGAAATAAAAGCAGAGCGATATGCGTTTATCATCTTCACAGGCCGTCATGTAACACAGTTAACTGATGTCGTGTTGTGAGTGGTGATATTTTTGTCAAGATTGTTCTGCTTTCGGAGGGACAAAGCTCTGCTTTTTTGTTTTATGCAAACCATGCGGTTACTTTGACGCTGTTACTTTTTAAAGTGTGACCGTGAATCAGAGGCTGCTGAGGTTTTGTTGTGTCCTCATGACACCTCCTGAGTAAATTAGGTTATTTTCTTCTCAATCCAAATCTAATTTGGGATGCTGTCCCTCCTGAAGTGGAGGATCGCAGATGGGATCTGCAGGAATAATGGACGTCATATTGACTCTGTTCACTGTGTTCCGTTTTAAAGGGATTTTTATTCCATTAAATGCTAACACAGAAGCCGCCTTAATGAAACTTAATGAAACAACCCATTTAGTGTGTGCGGTGTATACATCATTTGTGCAGTGCGACTTTAAAAAGTCAACTCAGATAAGAAAAGAACGTCTTTTCCCAGTGAGAGTAACTCCCCACGCTCTCATTTATCAGATTTGTTTACATACCGACAGTTATTTTCTGTATTTGCGTAACCACTCGAAGCGAAGCTGCAAATTTGTCCCATAAGCAAAACATTTCTGCTGATTTCGGGGGAAAACAGCGCAAGACTTTTCTGTCTTTCTCATGACTTTGACATTAAAATCTTCGCGACTGGGGCCTTTCTGCACGACGACGCACAAAACCAGAAGTCAATTTATCCCTATCAGATTGTTATGTGCGATATTATTATCAAACTGAGAGATAGTAAACAGTAGCAGTGACCACCCACAGCAAAAATAGTTCTGTGCCGCCTAAATATATTTACCTAAATATATTATACAGCCCAAATATATTTCAGAATTCCTTCTGCTTTGATGCATCAAGCTGTATGTTTTTCATTTTGGGTGATTTAAGAGTGAACGACGTCACACAGGAGTCAGTCACACGAGTGAGAAGTGACAGTAGGTCAAGTTTATAGGTTACTATTCAACGTCGTAAAAGTTTTTAAAACCGTGCTCATAAACTGACGGACGCCGTCTGCGCATAAACGCGACACATAAATGAACGGTGTAAGCGGCGCGGGGCGAGTTCGGAGGGCCGCGCATGGAAAACGAATGCGTGCGCCGGCTTGTTGGCATTGTCGCTTTCTCACTTTCCAGCCCCCGTCAGGCGCCGTTTGCCTCGCATAGGTGACATGTGGGGAGAGAAAGGGCGCCCTTTGTGCAGTCGGAGCTGAGGCACATTTTCCAAAACATATAATTCGACAATCGCCCGCTTTTGACCGATCCTGGCAGCGTTCCCGGTGTTTTGACACCGGGAGAGGCTTAAAATGCAACTTTATGAAGCCGCGACTGTAAAAACCGAATCAACTACGAGGCTTTTTTTTACAGGAACGTCGATCATTCTCTTCATTCCTTGATCTGATTCACTGATTCAACACTTTCTGACCTAAACGTGCAGCTCAGAGCTACACGGAGTAGCAATAGAGCCTCCGTGGAGAGGGTTCTATTGATGATGGCGGACAGGACGAATCAAAATGGCTGTTTGAACTCAGCGGCAATCAGTGAGTCGCCCACAACGCTGGGCTGAAGCGCGGCCTGTTTATAGGTGTGTTTCCCCGGGTTGGCCTTGTAAATGGCAAAAATTAGCCTTTAACGAACAGAATGCGTCTTTCATTACATATGGGCCCCAGTCTTTTCCAAGAATTCCGGATATCCAGACGTATGCACACATCCTGGATCCTCTCAGCCTAATTCCAGCACGAGCCTGTGGATAATTACATTTAAGGTCCCCTTTCCTTTACTTACGCTGGTGACTTTGCGGTAGATTTGGGCGGCGTTTTGGCACTCGGAGTACGGGTACTCGGAGGTGGCCATCTCCAGGATGCACATTCCGAAGGCGTAGACATCCACCGCTTCGTCATACTTCTCCTCATACATCTCCGGGGCCATGAACTCTGGTGTTCCTGAAAGAGACCAGAGCTGAGTCCAGCTTCCATTCACAGTTGTGTTTGCGTGCATGTTTTTTTTGGGGTTTTTTTTTTGTTTTTTTTCAGGTTTTAGCAAAACTGGGGAAGAAAACATCTGATGTTTGAGGAGGCCCGATGCTCAGGATGACTCCATACAGCACCAACCGTAAGGCTCCAACGTTAACGGCGAACGCTCAGTCGAGCAGCAGCAAACCCTTAAATTGTGGGAAAGTTATCGATGCACTTCACATCGATTTCACGACAACCCTGGAAGCTGCTCAAACATTTGAGGGACTTGAAGGAAGACGATCTGCTGTAAAAACGGATTCGTCGCGCTGCATATTTGATCCACTCCTCCTCCAAGAGTGGTCGCCACAGGTTGAAGGGACATCAGGTCAGATGCTACGGCTACACGTGAGGCTTTGACACAATTGTTTGATTCATACTGATGACTTGAACATTGATTATTAATTGTTTTGTTGTCATGGCGAAACGACAAAAACGAAAAGGTGAAACCTCCAAATAACGCCCTTCACATTCCGTGGCAGCCTGAAGAAAGAAAGCATTTGGGAGTTTTGGGCGTTTGTTTACACTTACCGATGACGCTTTTAGCAAAAGAGGCACTTTTAAGAGTGGCGAGTCCCAGATCTCCAATCTTTACGGAGCCAGTGGGGCCCGTGATGAAGATGTTGTCACACTTCAGGTCCCTGTGGATGATGGGGGGCGTGCGCGTGTGCAGGAAGTGAAGCCCCTTGAGGATCTGTCGACTCCAACGCTGGAGCAGCTTCAGCTTCATCTCCTTGAACCTCTTCAAGTACCTTTAAATAAACAAAAGGGGACGAGGATAAATTATAGATAAAACCCAACGCAGAGCAGCACACGTGAGGACGTATGAAAGCGAGTTAGCTTCCTGAATCGTTGCTCAGAGAGCTGGTTTAATGTTTAGAATTTCTCTTTTTTCCAACCGTTGAGTCAGAACGTTAAAGGCAGGACGGGCTGCCAGACATAACACGATTATCCTCCTTCTACGACTTACTTATTCCTGCCATGGGAGAAGTAAAACAACCCCAAAACTGGGCTAAATTTCGTTATATACGGTGTTATAAGTGACAGGGTTTTTCTTTAAACGAATGTCAGATGCTCACGTTTTGAGCGTGCCCGACGTCATGAGTTCCGTCACCAGGATGATGCACTTGTGGCCCTTCACCGTCGATTTCCAGGAGTCGTGGAAGCGGACAATGTTGGGGTGCTGCAGGCACTTCAGCATTTCCACCTCCTCGCTGAAGCGCTGCCGCTCCGCCTTGGTCAGCTTGCGGGTCTGCGGGGGAAAAGTCGGAGACAACCTCGGTCACCCAGAGTCCTCAAAGTCCATCACGAATGCAGGATAAAACGTTTGTTTAGATAAATTTAACCCCGCCAGAGTCCATGTTATTTGGCTGCTTTGGTCCTCACAGATATCGATCTTTCACAAACATATTCATACATGTGACGATTGTTGCTTTCTGTGCATATGTTGTCAGCATGTGTTATATATCTGGCTGTGGAACAGAATGTCCATCCACGTCTGTTATTTTATCTGTAAAGCTCTGAATAGCTGCCTTGTTTTGTGAAATAGGAAAGCCGTCAGTAACCTCAGCCCCTGACTGATCTGAGAGATCTGTGTGTTGTGTAGAAATTCACCACAAATGCTGCATTTGTTGAGACTCTGACTTTTTTTTTTTAAGTCGATACTTCATTCTCACAACCAGCACAAAATAACTCCAGGAAAAGTCATCTCAACCTTTGACGAGGAAGAATCTTTCTATTATTGCTTTTGAAAGATGGGCTGCACGCATATACTGCATGTCTTATAAAGCAGAACATTTTAATAATTGGACCTCAACGGTCCTCTGGCATTAAAACGTGATTCAAAACAGATCAGATTACATTAAAGCTTAAAATCAGAACGATTGAAGCTTACTGTGGAGGCGGGGCTGCTACCACTAAGAGGTTGGACAAGGGTTGGATGGAATTGCGTAATTTAGCCAAGGTGTTGCTGAGCTGCAACAGTCAACGGGTTAGTATCGGTTAGTATCCCTCGCCCGATAGCACAACGGTCAGCTTGTGCGGGAAGGACAGAAGAGTTACTACTCTGCGCCGCAGAGCGCATCAGACACGGCCCAACCTGGCGGCGAGGCAGAAAAATCTGATTTACAGCGTGTTGCAGAGCAAGAGGACCCCGTGTTCCATCCCGACCGCGCGCCGCTTAAACCCACCGAAACATCGGAAAAGTGCCAACTCCCGTCTTTTTCACGCTCGCTTGCGTAACGCCGCGCCGGGGGAAAAAAAAAAAAAAAGAACTGGGCCCACAGCGCGGCTTATTGACAGTGACACTCCCGAGTGTCGTTGCCACCTTGACATTTAGTTTCTTCTGCATCAGGTAGACAGTTAGAGCGCCGGCGACAGAGCGGTTGGCTGACGCTGGGCGGAAGAGACGGACGCAAACGGACCTGTTTTGTCAACCCGAAGAACGTGGTCGTGTCGACAGCCGAGCCTCAGAGCTCCGGCGCGATTACGCAAGCCGGCAACGATAAACACGGCGCATAAATCTACTGGAACCGCTTCGATAAATCACCGCGACTCGCGCGTTAATGAGGCTGCTGCGGGTCTGGAAACCGCAGGTTCGTCCATCTGGGCGACCCCTTCGATTACATAATCACATTTTCCTTTAAGGGGAGCCCTGACATTACAGACTAAAAGAGGCTTCCAAAAACCCACCGCGCTGAACACCGCAATCACGGAACAAAGACATTTTTGTGCTTCCTCTAGGATGAATAGCCCAATTTAGCTCCCGTTGGTCGAGCTCCGCCAGTGGCCGCTGGTGAGTGGAAAACTCCTTGGAGACGCCAAGACGATGAATTCTGTATTGAGGCGGACTTCTGGGAGAAAAAAAAAAAAAAAAAAAAAGGCAGTGCATGTGTTTATGCCTACAAACAAGCTGACCGCCATGTTCTCCCCCTCTGCTCGATCCATGTTAACACCAAGCCGCAGCTGCTAACGCTAGCGGTAGGCAGCCACATCAGGACAGACGGCGGGCTGTTTCCACGCCCGCGGGGGCCCCTTTTTTAGCCGCGTCAGTCACCTGTCACCTTACGCCGGCGACTCAAACGCAAGACGGCGAGGGCGGCTCGCCCCCTCGGGTCGACAGCGATCGGTTTGTGCCGGAGGCCGACACAGGTTGAGGCTTATCCGCCGCGAGCCGCTTTCAAAAAGGAAAACACCTTAATGAAGAGGAAAAGCAAGAGATGTGATCTGTTCAGGTAAACCGTACCACCTCCCCTGAATAAGCCGGTTCAGGTTTAATTTCATTTTGGCTTCCTCCGCTCAATCCAGTCCAAGTTCTCCCGCTATACAGTAGATCACTGTAGCCGCGGGTCGAGGCTGAGCACGAGCGCGCGTACGCACGTATGGCGCGTCTCAGGGTTAATGAGTCAGTGGGTTTAAGGGTCCGCGTGCGCATCTGGACATTTATGTGTTTAAGGGCGATAACATCGGACCCCCGTGTGGCGTGCGTCATCTCATGTGGATAGCGGCCTGTTTTCAGGGTAAATCACATTCCCCGCGGCGTCCAGCCGAGCCACGCGTTGACCTGGATGCTGCAAGAGCCACAGGACCTGCTGGAGCGTCGGTATGCTGGACGGCAAATATTACATTTTTTTTTTTTTTTTTTTAAAAAGTGCCCGGGCTGCCCATATTTCCGTTTCCAACCATCAGGAGTGGAATTTTAGAATCCTGCTGCAGCAGAGGCAGACCAACTCATCAAAGCATCAACTTAACTTCATTTGACAAATACAAAATCAAAGGAAATGCAGGGGAACATTGAGTACATGCAGAAAGAACAAAGCCTAATCTGTGCAGTGCTGTCATTCGCCTGTATTATTATATTAGTGCTGGCTGATTTCAGCCAGCGTAACCGAACACCTCCTCCCAGTAAACACATGCACTTAATCTGTGACAGATGGCACTTTGACGGAAACCAGACCAACCGTGATGCCTCAAAACGACTCCTTAAACATCAAGACAGCCAGATCTTCATAAAAGGAAAGCACAATTGGCGTGATTACCGACAATTAGAGCGTCTGAATTGCGCTTCATCGCGTCTGAATTGCGCTTCATCGCGTCTGAATTGCGCTTCATCGCGTCTATCTGCAGTCAGAATCTGTCCGGAATGTCACCCAGAAAAAAAAAACATCTCGATTTTTCTGTGGTTTGGATGTACCGCAGCACAGCTTTTCCTCCTACTGTCTGTCTGTCCTTTCCCCCTCTTTTGTAAAATGAGGCCATGAAATGTTGCGTAACACTGAAAAACTCTACGCAGGGGGGGAGCCACAAAAAAAACAAACTGTGCCTGTTTGGAAAAGACGGGTGTGCATTCATCAAACCAGTCAAAAACCAGAAGGAGCCTCTGGCCAGAGGTGCGTGCTCGCCTCAGCGCACGTTCACGTTGGGGGTCTGCAACACACGAGGGCTGGAAATACTCGGTGTCATATAAGTGGAGTTACATAATCGCTGTTGATGGTAGAGGAGCCCCTGGCATTAAGGAGCCCCTGTCAACGCCCCTATTATGACAACCGGGACATGGACACCACGTATCAGCCAGCGCTCGCGCAAGAGCAGGGGGGTGTACACCGGTTTAAGACGGGACTGTACATTCACCTCGCATGCAGATACAGTCAGAACAGACAGAGAGAATCAACTCTGATATCTGTATATTGGTCAGATAAAACGAAAATACAAGATAGAATGAAAAAGTGGGTCAAGAAGAATAAAAAAAATCAGCACCAGTCATACTGTGTTCAGCGTGTGTGTGTGTATACACATGCACATTAAGGTGCACAAGCAGAGCTTTCAGTACATAACCTGCAACGTTTTAATCGACGTTGCAAATTCACCATAATTCCTTGGGCACGAACTAAAAGAAGGTGTAAGTCTGACTTGCTCCTTCGCCTCTTTGCCACCCCACCTCGAAGCAACTTTGCTCATGTAAGCGCCTAAATGCAGGAACCAGACCACAAATATGTAGATTCATACATTTAAAGAGGTGCCAAATTCCTGCTAAAGTGGATGATTACTGTAGTTTCTCACAAACAAAGGGAAAACAGGACCTTGATTGAGGCAATTTTGACACTCAGAGTCAGAAATGCAGTTTTATACTCGCGTTTTCTCACAGTTTTGCTTTTATGACGACTTATCTATGAGCGAAACAACAAAAACAAGGTTCCCAAAAAGCGAGCCGGATATGAACCTTCATTTCTTGATGTCAAAAAGCGATTTGTGACTCTGCTAATAACAGAGTAAGTGAACAAGACCAGTCCCGGAGAGTGAAGGACACTTTTAGTGGAATACAGTGTTTCAGCGAGTTTGCTTTTTCGTTCTTCTTCACCTCTGCCTGAACCCTTTTAGGGGCTAAAGTGGAGGCCTTCGCTCCTCTTCCTCCCATCAACCTGTTATTACAGTGGCTTTTAACAGGACATAACCCTGAACTCTGCAGATGATGACAGTAGGAAGCCCACCCGAGCAGGAGTGACAACCGGCCTGCCGACAACTGGGATTGAGGTCAAAGGCAAAGAGAAAGTTATTTAAAAAAAAAAAAAAAGAGCCTGACCTCACCTCTCTACAACATACCTGCCTTGACTGACGTGCACTCGGTGTAAACATGCACGTAGGCCCCGACACTGGCTCAGTGTTGCACTCAGATGTTTGCAGGTGAGAACTGAGGTGGCTGTGTGCTCTTTCCAAGGAAAGCCTGACATGCTCTGTAAATGGAGCGGGCAGCGGGAGGTTAGCCATTAATCCCATCAGGATTGAGGACTCAGACCTGCCTCTCACTGCTGCTATCACCCGATCCGACCTGTGGCGCCTGGCTAATTACCTGTCCAAGTAAAAGAGGCCTAGATACGGGATTACACTATCTCTCATGTATCTGAATAGTGAAAAGCGACCTGTCGGGAGGGCTCATTTGGGCTTTTACAGCCTGGACAATCCCAGATTGTTGGAGATGACACTAATAAACGGAAGGGTAAAAATGCGCAGCAATAAATCCTGAATAAAGATTTACTCTTTAGCCGAAAAAAAAACGTGGTCTAAATGGTAAAACTAACAGTAAACAATCTGAACGGTCGTTCAGATGCTGTGGATTAAGGCATCGCATCAATCACACAAGCTTCACCTCCAGAAGTAAAACATCACTTTTGTTAGACAGCCAAAAAAACATCTAAACCGGTCAGTCTGGTAATTATTGTTCGGTTACCGAGCAGCTAATATTAGTCACCGTGCGGGCACGGTCAGCGTATCGGGGGCCGGGGCGTGTTTGCACAGGCGGGAGCTGCCCTCCGCTCGGTGCCAGCGCCTCCATCTGCGTTGCATCACGCTGCCGGAGCGGCCGGGGGGGGCTGGTTTGATCTCGTATCTTTAGTCTGTTTACTCCGGTATTCTTAACATCTCTTAACCCGCCCGGTGTTTGCCTTTCGTGACTCACTGAAACCTCGGTTAGCCCCTCCATAAACCTACAGGACATTCCTTTAAGACCACTCTCCAAATAATCCCCCCGGTCTTTCAAGCTGAGAGTTGTGTTGTGCAATTACAGCACCTGCTACGTTCCTTCCTTTGCACGCCGTCCCTTTATCTGCGGCTTTCCTTCCTAAATCCCAGCTTGCGTTTATGGAAAAGATTCCATCTCCCGCTGCATGTACCCTCCATTTGAGTGATAAGTGACTGAGCGCCTGTGTGGTAAATGTGAATGCTTCAGATGTTTGGGGGGCGTTAGCGGGACCTCTCGGCCCTTCACAGACGATCCTCGCACCTTCGCCCGTGACCTCTGGCCCCCCCCGCGCTCTGATACGAGGACGTTCTCCCAGCTCTGCCGGAGCCCAGTGACCCCTGGGAGAGCTCTGCTACTCCGAAGGCATTTAAAATGAAGAATGTGAGCGAAACAAGCGTTTTATCCCTTCAAAGGACGAATCACAGAGAAATCACAAGATGCCCGCAGTGTCAGGCCTGCACGAGTTTCCTACGCTTAAAAACAGCAAGGCGGTCAAATCCACATGATCAGAAAAAATAGAAAAAGGGGTGGGGACCGCTCAGCAACGCGCCCAAACTGAATTGGAAACGCGATCGGGCACCAGCACGGTGACATTACGCATGAAGATCAAAGTTTAACCGAGATGTCAGAAGCGCTTTTAAGCGTCGGGGGAAGACGGCGACACGGAAGGCGTTTCGCCGGCTGGAGTTCACCGCCGCTCCTGGATCTCGCGGCCAGGCCGACGCGACCTCTGCACTTATTGGATGAATCTCCATGAAAATTCAATAAACCGGGAATGGGTCACATGAGGCTCCTTTGGAGACAAACATACGTGGAGCCGGCTCACTGAAGCACATTATGGAACAAGTGCCGGTCACAACGGCTCCCACCGCTATAAACAGCTCGGCTCGCAGCTCCGCGGCCTGCTACGACCCATCTGATCTATAAACTTCGCAGCTAAACATGAACGTTGACCGCGTATTCTTTCACATCTTCAAGCTTGAAAAGCTTTTCGCCCCCCCCCCGACGTGACACACAGGCGTAAAACTTTAAAGGAAACCTATGACGACTTCGAAAGGTTCTTGTCGCAATTACCGCTGACATTTTAGACTGCGGTCCAAGCGTTCCCCCCCAGCCTTGATTATTTAAAAATGTTATTCACCTCTTGAAGCCAAACTGTGCAGCAAGTTTCAGCAAATCTGTAAATGTCGTATTGGATGACTCATGAAACGGTCTGCCCCCCCCACGAGGGCGGGCTTCCTCAGATCGTCCAGCTGCTTTTTTCTTTTTAACAGGAAGGACCTGCGCTTAAAGTATTTGCACATTCCTTTTTTTTTTTTTTTTAAACGGTGTAACGCACACGCGCGCTGGCGAAAGCGTTGAGAAAACCCTCCAGTAAGATGATCACACATGGCTGACACGTGAGCGGTAACATAACCCTCCGCAGGGCCGCATGAGGCAGCCCTCCTGGAAAATATAGATTTTTTTTAAAGAGATAATCAGGTTACATTTAAATATGTTTTCACAGTGATCCATTAAGCTGTCCGTGACTCTGACCAAGACGAAAGCAGGAAAACATAAAAATACGGATCTGGATGTGATCTCTGACCCGACAGCACGAGGCAGGTTTTTGCCTGGTTGAGAGGAAACCCTCACGCACACGGGCACTCTGAGGCGGACGGCGTGGGAAGCTTCCGGGGGAAATGGCGCCGGAGTGAGATCCGACCCTCCGCGGCGCTTGAAGGCCCGTTTGAAGCCGAGCCGACGCCCGGGCCCAGCGGAGGGGCCGAGAGGGCGCCCCCGTCTCTGCGCAGCATCGCTCCAGCTCTTCATATCGCTGAAAGAAATCCCCCGAATATCGCTTGGAATTTCAAGCATCTTTTGAATGGGTAGCTTTTATTCACTTCACAATCACAAGAGGATTTGGCCTGGTCCCGTACGGGCGTGCGCCACCGCAAAGAGCTCCTTCAATCAAAGCAATAACTAGAGAGCACTCAGAGCGCAGCCAGGCGCAACAAGTCCTGGCATATTGTGATTTCCACCATAAATATTAGTCCCACATATACTTTGACTACATATTTAGATTCCTCCACCATAAAAACACACCGTTAGCCACTGGAATCACAACAATAAATGTCTTAGTTCAGAAGTTATTCACCAAAATCCTATTTTCTGTAATGGCGGGTTTCTTCTGGATATAGCTCCTAAAGTATTAAAGCTAGAACAAATCTGTTGACGTACTGCAGATGTGAAATTGACTCAGCTACATGATGATTGTTAGACATCTCTACCTCTAATATAAAAGGCACAGTACGCCAAATATAAGGACACCCCCATTTTTGATATAAATTGCAATAAAATCCGTCTTCTGGATCAGATCCAGATCAACCTTTGGAATATGATAGAGGATCCCATTGTCCATCCTTGAGTCAGATCTCATGGGGTTTGGTCAAGAATTAACAGATATTAAGAAACAACATTTTTGGCCCCGTTTACCACAATGTTAACGAACATTTCAAGTGATCCAGAATCCAGGATTTCTTCTGGATCACCCCCAAAATGAAATCAGTTCTTCCTTTTCACATTTACAACAAATCCTGAAAATCTCATCAAAATCGGTCCATAACTTTTTGAGTTATGTTGTTGACAGACAGACAGACACCAGCAAAAACAGAACCTCCTTGGCGGAGGTAAAAAGAGAAAGACGGGATTGTTCTCTTCGCCGCTAAAGAAAAAAACAACCGGGTGAGGGGAAATGAGGGCGAGCGGTTCCTGTTGGGAAACCGAGGTCACATCGAGTTGAGCGGAGTTAAATCGAACGTTTTCTTTCGGTGTGGGACGCCGCGCACGATGCCCTCACCTGAAATGGAACGTGAAACAGTTCATCACATGTTCTAGATTACACGCGCGCCACTTTAGCCGCCCTCACAGCGGGGGGGGGGTAGTGTTACACTCACAAACAGGACCGGACGGCGTTTACGAAAACACACGGAGCGGCGGTGGAGTCACGGGCAGCAGCGCGAACGATTTAGAAGCCCCCGGGCCGACGGCCCGACCCCGTCCGTCCTGTAAATAGTGAGAACTCGGAACATTTCTGGCGCTAATGCGAGCTTAGTTTAGAAACCCGCAAAGTTGGAAGGCGCACTTCAGCTTGGGCACCGGGGGTCAGATCTGGGAGGAACGACTTATTACCTCGTGTTGACTGAGAAAACACAAACAGTGTTTTGGTCGACGTCTATCGCGAGGTGCCGGGCGCCAAAGCGGGGGGGGCCACAGGAGCGGCCGTGTGGTCGTGGGGGGGGGTTCACCTCGCGCGTTTTGCGCTGCCCGGCGCCTTCGTCCCCTCAGCGGCGGCGTGGAGCTTCACCCTCCGGCGAGCTTCAGCAGGTATCAAAACACTGCGTTTGTTTAGGAAGCAGGAGTCAGGCAGGCAGAGAATGTAGGCCGAACATGCGCCTCCCTCAAAGTCCTGATTGAAAACGACCTCAAACCGATGATACTTTATGACGAATCATATCATATTTCTCCTCCAGTTGATGTTTCAAAGCTGAAAACAGGCAGAGCTCAGAGCTTAGATGTTAATAGTATTCTCGCCTTCCCATCAGAAGCTTTTCTCTGCTCTCGGATCTCCTGACTGATATTCAATTAACCTACAAGATTGCTCTAGTTGCCGTGTATTGATATACCTCGGGAGTGGATTAGGCGCTAATCTGAGGTCTTAAAGGCAGGCCTTGGGCGCAGGTACGCTGCAGCTATATTTATAACACTCCGAATGCCGACTGAGGCGGGGCGACTGATACAGAAGGTACAGGGAGTCTTAAAAACGAATAATAAACCGGGATATAACTGGAAACTGGAAAAGTCGGGCGCGTTTTTTTGAGAGCCGTCGTGGGAAAAGAATCGATCAACAGAAGGATTCTGTGTCGGGGCCGTGACTCAGACGGACGGGTCCCCGCCAGCCGCGGGGCTCTTTTCGGCATAAAGAGGCTCAGTCATGATATCTGGCAGGTGGCGCGGGCTTGTGCGACGAGTTTTCCACCTGGAGGACAGTTTAGAATGTTTAAAAACCCTCATTCATCATAGGTCAGGACATTAGGCCCTGTGGTTCTACGGTTGTCAAGGACTGATCATTTGGGGCGACTCAGTCGCTTCCTGTTCGTCCAAATGTTTCCTGTTCGTCCAAATTCTATCACAGTTTCCCGAAAGCACATCTAAAACGAAGTTTCGGAAAGTCTTTCATGTTTTTGATAGTGATAGATAGTAAAAAGGCCTCAAATGTGGAGCCAAACCACTCAAAACCAGAGTAAGCCCCGCCCCCAACCAGAGTAAGCCCCGCCCCCAACTGTTATTTTTGAGCGGTATTAAAAACTCAATTGAACCACTGATGGTCGATTTAAAGCCTCCAATTGAATCCAACGTGCTTGCTTTGGGGGTTGGAAAGTGGAGTCACCAGAACACGCAACAGCAGGGCGAACATTCAGTACGGTACAAGTTTAATTGGCGACACGGTGCGCCTTTCCGCCCAGGACCGAGCCGACGAAAACAAACACGCCGTCACGTCAGAGCGTCACGTGTGAACGCGGGCTATCGGCGCGGGCCTCCTCCGCGTTCTCCTCGGAGAACATTGGCAGGACCAGATAAGAGGGCCCTTCGAGTAAACGCGCCGGTATCGACTTCGGGGGAATTGATAGGGCTGGCGTTATGTCACTGCACATAAGCCGCCCTCAGATAAAGGCCGCCCCGCGAGGCTCCGGCGAACCCGCGAAATCGGGGGGGGGGCTGAAGTGGATTTGCACTTTGTTGCATCACGAGTCAGAACTGAAACCCTGCAGAGGAGATGTTAATGAGGTTTTAGAGTTTAATCCAGAACAATTACAGGAGCTTTAGTGTGCTTAGATAAAACACAAACAACGCCCCCCCCCCACTCAGCAATGAGCCCACTTTCACCACGGTGCTGGTTCCCAGTTGCCACTACAGCAGGGGTGATTCGTCTCCCAGTAAGTCCCCCCGTGCTCTGTCCTTACACGTTCCCTCAAGGTAAGTGGATTTCACAGCTGAGACGGACGCGAGGCGCTCTCCTGGCTGTACGTTTGATTTGCTGAATTTCTCCATCACAAGAGGACGCAGTCAAGAATGTCACATGCAACAGAGTTTCCAGAAACCCAACGTCACAAAGCTTAAACGCAGTCAACGTAAATATAAATAACCTCAGAAATGTAGCTTTATGTTTCTGAAATTAGCAACGAATTTAATATGATCTAATCCTTTGACGCAATTGAGATCAAGATAGTTCAAATTTCCTGTTGACCTTACTTCACCAGACCAATGTAAATCACATTTGCTATTACATAAGGAGGAAATATCTGCATTCTTGAGTATAAAGAAATAGACTTCAACCACAGAAATGATGAATCAATGGTCAAAGTCTCACCAAACGATGAATACTTGTACTAATTCAACACCACTGACATCATTTAAGGTTAGATTAGTAATTCAAACTGTGGTTTGGAAGCTTGTTTAACATTTATCTTGATTACAGTAGACTCATGAGCATGACGCATAGACTTGTTTTGACATATTTTGGAAATAAAGCAACTGATTAAGGCGTGATAAAGGCTCATTCTCCACTTATTTAAAAAAAATCTATATATATCTATATACAGGTTTAAAATGTGATGTGCTGTAATACGCTGCCGAGGAATCAGCTAACACATATTCGTGTTTGGTTGATTAGATAAGAAGAGGGCTGCAGCATTAATCTTCTCAAGTAACTCCCTGGAAAAAGGACATTAATAGCCAGAGTTTGGGCTAAAGGGTCAGTTTCAGCCTGTGTTTGTGCACGCAGGGCGCGGCCTGATCGACCGCGCGCGCACGCGCCCCGACCCAGTACGACGCGCGGCCCTCGCAAACGCCAGCAAACGCAGGTGAGCGCGGCGAGGCAGAGGCGGGGGAGCAGGTAAGCGCCAGGTCAGGTTTTAAGAACGAAACACGAGCGCACGACTGTCTGCTGTCAGCCGCGCCCCCACCCCCACCCCGAATAAGATCGCTTATTGCGCAATCCATTCCCAGAAGAGGAGCTCGATTGAGAGAGGGTTTGTGAGCAGCGTGCTCCTGGCGCAGCACCAGATGCGATCGTTCACCGTTTCCTGCGAACCGTACCAAACCGTTCGCTCTGAGAGGGCAGAGGGGGGGAGGGCAAGGCCGTGGCTAATGAATGTTTTATGGGCTCTGACTTCCCTCAGAGCCCCGTTTACGTGGTCTATATGCCACCCAAATCACCCATGAGCCCGAGGGAGGAGGGTTGCTAAGTAACTACCACCTGGGGAGGGTTTTTTTTGTCTTGCTTACTCTTAAAACACGTGTTGTGCGTCTCACACACTCACAAAGGAAGAGTAATAATAAGAATAAGTGCTCATTCCTATGTATTCTACATCCTCTTCCATTCACCATCAAACCCTCTTGAGTAAGGGAGCGAGGGCGTGCGCTTGACTTCACGTGTTTCAGATCAATTTGGGACATCCGGGTGGGGGGGGTGCAGGTGAGGAGTAGGGGGCTGTTTATAACGCTGCTATGAGCGCGGTGACGTGAGCCCCCGTCTTACCATCCCCGTCCCGGCCGCGGCCTCTCTGCGTGTCACGGGGAAGGGTTCGACACGCGCCGTTACCTCTGTCGCAAGCACACACGAGAAGCTCCCGAGGCGCCGACGAGCGCAACGGCGCGGGCGATACGCCCTCGACGGGCGAGGACCTGCCGACTTCCCGGGAAGGAGCAGACCTCGCCCCTGCACGGACGCCGTTTGACCCCTCTTCCCGGGGATTACGGCTCAGGCTCGGGGACGCGCCGTCGGAGGGGATTAAGGGACCGTTTCCCGTATGCCTGACTTACGATGACGCACCTCCGACTGCTGCTCCGTCAACACGGCGGGCCGCGGCCTTGTTTACCCACCAACACGCCGATCCCGCGCCCGCGCGTGCGACCGAGGGTAGGCCGAGCGGGCGGAACCCCGCCTCCCCGAGGTTGACCGACCGCAGCGGTAAGCACATCAACGACGGTCACCTTTAAGCTCGTTAGGGGCGATTAAGCCTCGCGCGTCGGGCGAGGGGATCGAACGGCACGCCGGTTCCTGAGGCGGCCTCGGGCCGGCGGGCTGCACGCTCGCTGTGTACACTGCTCACACGGCAAACCCGTAACAACACGGGCGTTGCCAGGGGCAACCACAGACCCCCTGCTGATGTTTGGAGAGGGGAGGCGTCCACAGCATGATGACCGGGGGGGGGGCTCTGGACAGGTCAGGACGATTGGGTTCGGTTCAGCGGGTTAGGGCGGTAACCAGGGGAAACGGCACCCTACCCAGACGCCGACCTCCGTCACGCACACGGGTGGAGGTCGGGCGAGGGACTTAGAGCTTAATTCTTTAAACCCCTCCGCCGGGTTGTCGAGAGGCGAGGCAGCTGCCGCCCGGGCTGTTCGCCGTCGACCGGCAGCGTCCAGAGAAAACGTTTTTTTTTATCGTTTGGTCATCGGTGGGCGAACCCGCAGGTGATGCTGAGGAGGGGGGGGGGGCTCTTCGGGCCCCAGGGGGAAGCCCCGGCCCCGGAGTCAGGGGACCATCTCCCCTGATCGCTCTCGTCCCCCCCGAGGTCCGAGGGCGAGCCTCGCTCATGAAAACGGAGATTCGAGGGGTCCGAGCGCGCCCCCCGCCCGGGGGCCTCCGCGGGCGGCCCCAAGGTCAAAGGGGAATAACGCGCACCAGATTAGCCGCTCCGCATCAACCCCCGGTTACACGGGGGGTGGGGAGCGTCGGCCCCTGGGGGGGGCAGAGGATGACCTCTCCTCCAGGAGGAGGAGGGGCACAAGGAGGAGCGGGTTAGGAGCGATTACACGCACAGGAAATTGGGTTAAACAGAACTTTAGAGTTATTTGTTCCTAATTATCAAATGGAGCGTCACAACATGGTGACCATCAAAGGGGGTGTGGGGGGAAACCCCCGGAGGCGTCTTCCTACCTGGAGCTCACACCACGCCACTTCCACCGTCGTCTCGGTGTCCAGTCCCTTATAGACCGTCTTGAAAGACCCCCTCCCGATCTCGATGTTGAACTTGAGATACCTCCCGTCGGGGGACGTCGCCACGGCCTTGGTCTCCACGTCCTCCTTCTCCTCCTGCTCCCACTGAGCGTCGAACTTGATGCGCGTCGGGGCCTTCTGCTGCTTGCCCTGCAGCTCGCTTTCGGACTCCGAGCTGGCGTCCTGCGCGCCGGACCCCTGCGCGGCGCCCCAGGTGCCTCCGGGGGCGCCGGCGTCCGGCTCTTGGCTGCGGGGGGGCGTGATGGAGCTGGCGGCCGGGCTGGAGACCGGGGACGGCGACGGCGGGGAGGAGTCGCTCTTGTCCTCCTCGGCTCGGGACTCGGGCAGCGCCAGGATGTTCTCGGCGGACCAGGAGAGGGCTTTGGAGAGCGTGCCGCTGTACAGGGGGGAGTCGATGTCCATGCTTATCTTATGGAGACCGTACGAGTTCCTCCGCGCGCCCAAGCCGTGCGCCCTCAGCACGGACGGGACGGGGGACAGGCAGTCGTCGGTCATGTCCACGGAGAGGCCCGGGAACCCGCGTCCTGCTATCTCAAGCTGTGCGTGCGACATGGCAGCAGGTCCTTGGTTCAGAGCCTAAACGTGGGAGCGGCGCGACAAGAGCACAATTACTGCGAGTTCCGGGCGACTTTTCCATGATGTCAGTGACGGCTCACAACAGGACGCAGAGCTGCTGCCCGACTACCGAAGCGTGTCCGGACACGACTGTCTGAAATGTAAACGTCGCCTTTACCGGCACGTCCATCTAAATAAAACCACATACATCAAAACGAAGACTTACTCATGACAGCCGCTGCGTAAAGCAATCACCGGGTGGAGCACAGAGCGCAGGATGGGGCATGACTACTAGTTGTTAAAAGGAGTCCCCGTACCTTCCCTTCGCCGAGTCTTCTGCCATGACCTCCTCGGGGAGCGCGTCTATATCAACAGAGCCCTGAGGGCTGTGCGCACCGGGCCCCGTGTGCGCGCTCCAAACCCCGCCCCCCTCCGGCGGCGCTGACGCACCGACCCGGCGCTGCTGCGGGCCGTCGGCGATCCGCGGAGGGCAACGACGGCGCGACTGGAAGAGTGTTTGCGGACTCCTCCGAACACCCGCGTTTAATAAAGTTTCTCTGATGGTGGCTCGTGACAGATACGCATAAAAAACATGACAGAGACGGACAGACGGACGTGTCCCTTTTGTCTAAAACACTGTCCTTAAAACGCCTTATTTCACATTATTAGCTTTGATACATAAAAATAAAGTAGGTGCACGTTTGCTTTTGTTTCGTGCCTTCACAGGTGCAGCAGCGCGATTGCGTAACCGCGTTTTTCCCGTAAAATTCACCCGAAACTCGTGTGAGACGCGACTTCCACGGAAGCGCCGCGGCGCGTTTATCACGTCCTCGCCGCTTGCCAGGGCTCGGCTTGGTCCACCCCGAGGTGCTGTGAGGGGGGCCGGCCGACAGGGGGGGGCCCACCCACCCTAACACCCCCCCCCCCACGCCGCCGCAGACGCGTCTGAAACGGGACACCTTTTATCATCAAGGCCACATTGGGGGGCCCACCTGTCGCGCACGGGCACGCTGGGGGTTATCAGAAGCGCGCAGAACTCTCTGGAGACGCATCTCTCTCACACACACACTCACACACACACACAGGAACACACACACACACACAGGAACACACACGCCAGCTGCAGGGACAAAAGCGAGCGCGACGCCCCCAGGCGCCTCTGCGCTCCTGCTCAAATACGACAGATCAGAAGCGAGCGTAACAAAGTGGACATTTATTTTCTTTTCTTCCTCGTCACGTGAAAAGGGAGAACGGATACACATCTTTGAAAGACAGCGAGGGAAGAGAGCAGCGTCACACGAGAGTTGGATAACGGCAACGCGTCCTTCAAGTCCAGTACGACTACACACTCAGCTGCTTTGAGTCTCTGGCCAAGTCGAAATAAAACGTCCCCCCACCAGGTTGGTTTGTCCCAGGGTCTCTTTGGGATGACCCCCGGAACCACGGCCCGGGGCGAACTGCGGTGAGGACCTTTGTCGAGATAAAACCAGTCATATTTACAAAGAGAAAGGAGGAAAGAGCAGGAAGAGAGCTCCCTGAGGGACGACACCTCTAAATGGCAACAGCTTCACCCTGAGAAAGGGCGACGAGCGAATCACTTCACATGTTTTCCTCCCGCTGCTGACAGACCACGACGGTTCCAGCGGAACAAACCGCCAGCTGCCCGGCCAGCGTCCCCCCGGACCCCCCAGGCTGGCGCCTCTTCGTGGTGCTCATCCTGCGATTCTGGCGCCACTCAGAAGAATTTGACGCCCTTCCCGTCGTCCATGGTGATGATTTCCGCCTTGCCTTCCGTCTGCAGCGCCTGCAATGAACGCAGCAGCATCCAGTCTTCTAAACCGTGGAACTCTGGAAACAGGGTGAGGAAAGAAACGGAAATGACATCCCAGTTACTCAACGTGTGTATTAAAAAAAAAAGGAAATTGACTGATTACTAATACAGCGGGACCTCTACTTACGAACGTCTCTACATGCGGAATTTTCAGGTTACGACACGTCTCAACGGGAAAATATTTCCTCTTGTTACGAAAGAAATTTCAGGATACGAAAGGTAAAAACACGCTACCGCTGCTGCTCGCAGCTCGCGGAGTTTAGCGAACGTAAACGTGCTTGTAGCTGCTCTGAAAAGCACGAAAAAGGGATGCGTTTGGTTGATCTCTCCAAAGAATACGGCCGTAATACATCGACGATCGACACGGTATTAAAAACGTTTGTTGCTAGTAATGACGCTATTATAAGATTAGCCTGTAATAAAGTTCATGTTGTTCCTGGAGAAGCCTTGCACTGAATTCCTACATTTATTATGCGCTAATCTAATTGTAACACGTATTTGTTACATGTTTTGATGCATTTTTTGATTTATAAAAAAATTATGTCCGAATTTTTGGGGGCTTAGTAACGGATTAGGACATTTACGTGGAAAACGCGTCTCTACTTACGTGATTTTCAGGTTACGAAACAACTTCCGGAACCACTTAATTTCGTAAATAGAGGTCCCGCTGTATGTGGAATCTAAATATAAAGGATGTAGCGCACCTTCACCCTCCGTATCGTCGCCACTCGACAATTCAAATAGCGTAAACACAGAGTTGACCATCCCATTTCTGGAAACCTAGAAACAACAGGAGGGCATCAGTCGACCTCAATGCCACACGGCGGCGAAGGCCCCGCTCGTCGCCGCTCCCACGGACAAGCGGTGACAAGCGGCCCCGTGTGTGTGTGTGTGTTGTGTGACTCACCCACTGGTATATCAACTTGCCCCATTCCTCCGGTCGTCTCCACATGACCAAACAGCGGGACTTGTTCTTGTCCAACCATTCCAGGTTCCCTGTCAGGAAACACACGTCTGGACGACTGACGCTCGCGCCCCGGCGACGCACAAACGGAGAAAACGTACCTTTTTTCCTCAGTTCCTCAAACACGACTTGAATCGCCTCCACTGAGAGTTTTCCTGAAGTTCAGTTAAGATCACAAACACAGTCGTGCTGCGATATCCGCCGTGTCTGTGAGCATGCGCAGGGCTTGGCTGTTAGGATACGTTCTATCTTCTTGTTGTTGAACACGGGGCTCTCCTGAGCCTCCAGGACGTCGAGGGTGTAAAGTTTGTGATGCCGGCAGTAAGACAGAGCCAGGGAACACCATGCTGCAAGCTGCTTCTGTCTTGTATCAACATTGGGCTGTAAACTGAAGAGACAAGCAGTCCTCAAGCGGGTTCCTCATATTTTTATGCAACACTCACACATTTTATAAAGATGGGTGACACGAATAAACTCATCTAATGCTTCCATTTTTATTTTTTAAAACACACTTCCAGTGATTTACACAAATGCCTTTGGCCTTTAGTTCCCTTTAGGGCCAAATGTGTAACCAAAATAAGCGTTTTGTTCCGTCATTAATCTGCAACTTTGACAATAAATGTGACCAATTCTGTCTGAAACAGATCAAAACATTGTTCATCAAAACGATTAATAATCACCCAGCACGACGGGCAACAGGCCAGAGGGGAGCAGACGGCTATTGTCGGCTGTAATAGTACAGAAAAACACATTTATATTGGTTTATGGAGGCGGGGGGTGAATTTTAGTTGGTTTGTTTCAGATTAATTCGGATTTTGTTTTTAAAAAAATCAGGACAAAGGACAAAGCTAACAGCCCAACAGATGAAGCCACGCAACATTAAACCCATCTGAGACCACGTTTATTAACCCCTGTGCGTGGTTTTAATGTGTAAAAGAGCTATTGAAGCGCGCGTTTAGAGAAACTTGTGGATGTAAAGTCACTTCCGTAGCATTCCGAGTTAGCCACCGGCCGGATACCGTCAAGACAGCTCCTAAAATAAGAAAAAGATCGGCGACTGGCGGTGCGGGGGGAGAGAGGCGACTCTCTTTCGAGGTTCTGTGCAGCCCGAGTGCGCAAAAGTGGAGGTTTCTTACGTGAAGAAGGGAGGGAAGTTGTACTGCCAGGGCCACTCGAAGCTCATGATGCAGCCTCCACAGCTGACGGGCGCCGGAAGTGGGGCCGCCTCTCAAATGGCTCCGGCCGGCCACAGCGAGCGGACGGACACACAAACAAACAAACAAACGAACGAACGAACACACAAACACCGAAATGTCGTTTTCTGATTAATGTTAATTATGAAACTTTTTTATTGTGCTATATGTTGCAGGTTCTTGACTGCAAGGATCCAGGCTGAAATGAATGTAATTTTCGCAGTGTTTAAACATCCGAGCAGGATTCATTATTATTGTGATTAATCAGCAACGTGGAAAACCTTGTGTTTTTTGCCATGAAAAAATTACAAATAAAGAGTATTTTTTATGCATTTTTGCACACACATACACACACTTTAAATAAACGACAATTTTGTTTTACAAAGTTATTTTATTATGAATAATCTGTGCATTTTGACAGTCGAAATGGCAACTATTTCTATGTACATGTCATAAACCTTTTCTGGAATCCATTTTTATGGTGCAATGTCTTTTGCCATTGACAAAAGTCGCAGGATGCTTGACTAGATTATATTTCTATGAAAAACTATACAGCCTTTTCAAGTACAGTGTGATTAAGAAAATGACATTTTACCCTTTAATGGAAAATAATCTATAGATTGCACAAATACTCTATATCAAACTACTTCACAGCAAGATTCAAAAGGCTTTTTATACATCACTATATTACAGTAAAGGTCACGAGTAAAACTGGAGCTCAATAATGAAAGTTCAATATTAGAATAACATTTCAGTTATTGCCATAAGTGACATATCGACAATTTTAAAATTAAAATAATATTGGAATTAATTAATATCGGATTTTCTAAAATAAAGACAGAAGCATTTTTACTTAAACACCGCATTAATGCATTGGTCCGAGGATTTACCGCTGTGTTCCGAAGAAACAATAGCACGAAGGTCAACTCTCCAAAACACGAAGTGTGAGGTTAAAACATCTAGGGGAGCAAGTCACCGAGGCTTCCTCCACTAAAGTGACGAGCTCAAGCTCCTGGACAGGTGGCCTCACCTCTTTACAGGTGCGTGACACCCTTTCCCGTCAAAAGAAAATACTGCCAGAGATCAACCTCAAGCTCCTTTGGAGTGAATCCGGGCACAGCGGTGGTCGCGCGCTTCAGATGTTCTCAGCTGGGACGGTTCGAGGGTCCTTTTGCTAAAGTTTTCTACATGGTTAAAATGTCAAAACACTTGGGGGGAGGAAAAAACCGGGCGAAACCTTTAACCTACTTGATGAGAGGAGGTTCGTTTTCGGCGACTGTTTATGTGCAAACAGGAGAACGCCTGAACCTTTGAGCGCGTAGACATTCGTACGGGTCTGGGGTGAGCCCCCCTTTAGGAGTGGAAGAGGCGGTCGTATTCGTTCAGGATGAACTCAACGATCTGGTTCTGGAAGACCATGTGCATGGCGATGTTCTGCAGCTCTATCTCGGGCCGGAGCAGAGTCGGACCGAACACGATGGCCACGTTCTGCACGGTCATGCGATTGTCGTCCCCGTACTGAATGACCCTGTCAGAGGGGGAAGAAGACGCAGTCATGGCGTGTCTTCATCCGTGTTTATAACACGGATGGATTATTATTACCTCCGCCAAGGAGGTGATGGTTTTGATGGTGTCTGTCTGTGTCTGTCTGTCTGTCTGTCTGTCTGTCTGTCTGTCTGTCTGTCTGTCTGTCTGTCTGTTAGCAACACAACTCAAAAAGTTTACGGACCGATTTTGATTAAATGTTCAGGATTTGTTGTAAATGTGAAAAGGAAGAACTGGTTTCATTTTGGGGGTGATCCAGAAGAAATCCTGGATTCTGGGTCACTTTGAAATGTTCGTTAACATTGTGGTAAACGGGGCCAAAAATGTTGTTTCTTAATATCTGTTAATTCTTGACCAAACCCCATGAGATCTGACTCAAGGATGGAAAACAGGATCCTCTATCATATTCCAAAGGCTGATCCGGATCTGATCCAGAAGACCGATTTTATTGATATTTATATCAAAAATGGGGTGTCCTTATATTTGGCGTACTGTGCCTTTTATATTAGAGGTAGAGATGTCTAACAATCATCATGTAGCTGAAGATTTTATTGCAATTTATATAAACTTGGCGGAGGCTTTCTAGTTCTAATTATAATTATAGACATTCTGGATTTGAAGCGCATCGGTCTGTTCGCTGGGAACGCTCCAGGACAATAAATCGTCTGATGGAAACGGTCGTACCTTCGTAAATGCCCAAACAGAAGCTTCATCGTGTCGTGGTTGGGAGGAGGGAGCGATTTGACCAGCTCATAGATGCACGACAGCTTTTTGTTGTAATCGGGGATTCCTGGAGGATCAGCCGTCGGTTACACAAACTGGGAGAGGAGGCGTGTCTGGAGGGATTTTTGGTACGCCGGCTTTAAAAACGCGCTTACTGATGGCTGCGACGAACTTGTTGAAGTGGCTGTACGGGAAAAGGGGCTCGGGGAGCTCTCGGAAAAACAGCTTTAGCGCTCCGGTGATGACGTGGACGTCCTCCCACTGTCCGTCCTCCAGGTCCAGCTCCTCTGCGGACACAGCACACGCACCTCTCGTTGGAGCGCAGCAGGGAGCAGCGTTGCCCCCAGCGAGGCCCCCGCACCCACTCCTCCACCTCTATCCTGAAATCTGTGTTTTCTTTTTACCGTGATCGGCCTTGTAGCGAAGCTTCTGGATGACGGCGAGGTTCCCGCTCACTCTGTAAAGTCCGTCGATGTCTAAACCTTTAAAAAGAGAGAAGTAACGTTGTACCCACATGGCCCGCACCTTCCTTTTATTCACGGGCCAAGCAGAAAGTACCTCTTTTTTCCACTGCTTTGATACATTTCTCCACAAAACGGGGGACTGTGGTCTTCTCCTGCGCGCACAGCGTGGCCAAGTGGCAGCCGAACACGTTGTCTGTGAGGGGACAAGCGCGTCACTGTGAGGAAGGACGCCGCTGTGGTCAGAGCGGGTGAGCGCTGCTGCTGTTTGGGGTGACTTTAACCTCCCAAGAGAGCTCTTTTGTGATATACATCCTTAAAATGTCTTTGCTATTTAAGATTATTGGGACCTGATAAGTGTTCAGGAACATGACCCCCGATAAACGAGGGTTCACTGTAATCCATAATCCAGAAATGTATGTAGTTGTAAACTTATTTAACCTCCTCAGACCCCAGCTCTCTCTCGATACACATCCTTAACACGTCTATTCAGGATTATTGGACCTGATAAGTGTAAAGACTGAGAATCATGTTTGAACAATATTGTGAAACAAGTGGTTTCTGGGGACAATGATGTCCACATGCAGGGACAATGATGTCCACATACAGGGACAATGATGTCCACGTGCAGGGACAATGATGTCCACATACAGGGACAATGATGTCCACACGCAGGGACAATGATGTCCACATACAGGGACAATGATGTCCACATACAGGGACAATGATGTCCACATACAGGGACAATGATGTCCACATGCAGGGACAATGATGTCCACATACAGGGACAATGATGTCCACATACAGGGACAATCAATCTAAATGTGTAATAATATAATGTTTATGGGTCCATGTATGTGGACATTTGGCCCCACACTAAGAAGAATTAGCTTTTATATGATAGGTGACCCAACATCTAATGTCCACATGTGGACACCAGGTCTGAGGAGGTTAAAGGTAAACACAGTCAAAGCGGTTCTGGGATTACCTCGGATGTACCCTTTCTCCTTGACTGACTGCAGCGTCGGGCGCTTCATGAGGAACTTCATCAGCTTAGTTCGGACCCTTTTTGGGTCGGTGTCCCCCGCAGAGCTGGACGAGTGCGCGACGCTCTGCCTATTGGCTGGGACAGTTT
Source organism: Lagocephalus sceleratus (assembly GCA_911728415.1). Taxonomy (NCBI): domain Eukaryota; kingdom Metazoa; phylum Chordata; class Actinopteri; order Tetraodontiformes; family Tetraodontidae; genus Lagocephalus; species Lagocephalus sceleratus. The sequence goes on along the minus strand of CAJVRN010000231.1, from coordinate 1,796,905 downwards.
CAGACATTTATAGACGCTCCGCCCGCCGCACCCAAACTGGGTCGAGACCGGTGACGTCGGGCCGCACGACCTACATCGGCGCTTGTCGGTGCCGCTTCCGAACCTGTCGTCCCGAGCCCCGTCGGTGCAGGCTATCTTGTCGTACATGTCCCCGTCCTCCTCATCGGAAGGGTGGTCCTGGTACTCCTGGAGGGCACGTAACTCAAAAAGTTATGGACCGATTTTGATGACATTTTCAGGATTTGTTGGAAATGTGAAAAGGAAGAACTGGTTTCATTTTGGGGGTGATCCAGAAGAAATCCTGGATTCTGGATCACTTTGAAGTTTTCGTTAACATTGTGGTGAATGGGGCCAAAAATGATTTTTCTCAATATCTGTTAATTATTGACCAAACCCCATGAGATCTGACTCAAGGATGGACAATGGGATCCTCTATCATATTCCAAAGGCTGATCTGGATCTGATCCAGAAGACTGATTTTATTGATATTTATATCAAAAATGGGGGTGTCCTTATATTTGGCGTACTGTGCCTTTTATATTAGAGGTAGAAATGTCTAACAATCGTCATGTAGCTGAGTCAATTTCACATCTGCAGTACGTCAACAGATTTGTTCTAGCTTTAATACTTTAGGAGCTATATCCAGAAGAAAACCGCCATTACAGAAAATAGGATTTTGGTGAATAACTACTGAACTAAGACATTTATTGTTGTGATTCCAGTGGCTAACGGTGTGTTTTTATGGTCGAGGGATCTAAATATGTAGTCAAAGTGGATGTGGGACTAATATTTATGGTGGAAATCACAATATGCCAGGACTTGTTGCGCCTGGCGGAGGTCTGTGCTCTCCGATCGCTCTCTAGTTTCATTTTAATTTGCACAGATTCGATCAATTGAAGGCCGATAACAAGGGGAAGCTGAGCTTCTTATCAGTTCAACGTGGATGACGTCTTTCTCAGCTGCGGCCGTGAAGGTCTCACCAGTTGTCGTATGGTGTCCGTCAGGACCCGGTGCCAGTCGATGATGATGCTCTCCGTGTCGTACTGGACCAGGAACTCCACACCGTTCTTGGTTTTTAACTGTCGAGGAGACAAACGAGACGGTGGTTCCTCGGGAGGCCCAGAGGAGGTCCTTGGATGCGGAGCGGGAGGCGCCAAACAAACCTCTAAAACGTTCTTTTTGCTGGACTTGTCTCTTGTGGCCCAGCAGATGGTGGCCCCCTTCAGGTCCACGGTGAACTCCGGCACGATCTGGTTGGTTTTGTTCTGCGCGGACGAATAGATTCGGATCGGTCCCTGATCTAAAGGCTCACCTGCCTGTCACAGACGCGTGCTCAAGGCTGCGAGGTGTTTAAATCATCTGTCTCCATAAAAGCTCTGTGTTTATTTACACTTAGAGAACAAGACGACATCTGAGTGACCCTTTGTGGGAGTACTTTTTTCCTTCATTATTGTGATTACGGCGGCGTACCGACGCTCCCGTGGCAGCAGACTTGGGGTCTTTGTGGAACGTGAGCACCCCTCCGTGGAGAACCGTCCACGTCTGGCTCCAGTTTTTCCTGAAAGGAGGAGAAGATGACCCACCCGGCTCCAACCCCCCCCGACGTGCGTCCCCTGCACAGATGAAGGGCTCACCTCACTTTCTTGCCGTTTTCAGATACTTTTGTTTTATTCAGAATCCCGGCCTTTTCCAGATTCTGCACCTGACAAAGAAGGTGATTTGAACCATTGAGAGGCGTTTTATGAGCAGAGAGGTGACGTGTGGGTGCGAGCAAGGCCATGCGCCATGAACGTGGAATGAGCTCGACTCGCCACGCGTGCACACGCAAACAGATTTCTGGACCTTTTTGACCAGGACATGGAGCCAATTCTGCATCTGATTAACCCCCTGAGACCCGAGCTCCCTCTTGATATGCATTCTTAATTTATCTTTGCTATTCAGGATTATTGGACCTGATAAGTGTAAAGACTGAGAATCATGTTTTAACAATATTGTGAAACAAGTGGTTTTTGGGGACAATGATGTCCACATACAGGGACAATGATGTCCACATACAGGGACAATGATGTCCACATACAGGGACAATGATGTCCACATGCAGGGACAATCATGTCCACATACAGGGACAATGATGTCCACATACAGGGACAATGATGTCCACATACAGGGACAATCAATCTAAATGTGTAATAATATAATGTTTATGGGTCCATGTATGTGGACATTTGGCCCCACACTAAGAAGAATTAGATTTTATATGATAGGTGACCCAACATTTAATGTCCACATGTTGACGCCAGGTCTGAGGAGGTTAAACACGAGGCTGACGTGTCCCTGGTATTTGCATTAAAGGCACAAAAACAGCTCCCTCTTGCCGAGCAACACTGATAAATGTGGCAAAGGTGAAGTCTTATTTTGAAAATTTCCTTGAGTATTACCCTGCTTTTGCCATGAGTCACGAGTTAAATAAAGGCCGGAGCATTTCTGCTGTTACTGTGAGGTCAGTAATGAGACTGACCGCCCGCACTTCCCCGTTAGACTGTGGGAAACCTGGCGAGAATCAATAAAAAAGGTTCTTCAGCCCGGCGTTAGCAACCGCTGTCACAACGCTGCGTGTGTGGCGACACGCTTTCCCTCGCTTGTCTCTCGCAGCTTTCGTTTCCCTTCCCCCTCCTCGCGCAGACATTTTCAGCTCCAGCATGAATGTCAGACATCACCACGTGATGGAAGCGGGATTTTTAAAAATAAATCATAGATAGACGAGGCTATCTATGACCCAAGCACGGGTGAGGATCTCGAACTAGCAACCCACGTTATAGCGCAGCCACCTGGAGGTCAGGTAATAGGGCTTTCTCCCGGACGTGAACCCGAAGGCCTTAAGAGAGACAGAGTGTGTTGAGACAGGCCTGGACCCCCCCCCGGTCCCCCCCGGCAGTGTGGACGACTCACGTTGTGCTGCGTCTCCGGAGAGTTCCCCGTGCTGGAGCTGTCGCTGCTGTAGTCCGACGTGTTCCTCCGGTGCCTCGGGAAGAACCTCTGCGGGGACGGGAAGAGCGGAGACGGTCAGGACGCTTTCGCTCTCTTAACGGCGGTCCCGTCAGGGCAGCGGGAGACGGGACGGAAGAGCCGCGTTTGAGCATTTCTATTCTCTTTTCAGCGCTTAAGATTCTATGCTGAGTAGAGTTAGAAAGAGAGAGGAGGCGTGAGACTCAGGAGTTTATAAAACCAGCCCACCGCGGTGAAGACCAAAGCTAAACGCAGCGTGGAGCCTGAGGACGGGTCCAAGACGCGCTTGTCCTCAGGAGTCGACACCTCTTAGTCAAACCCGTGTCACATACTTGTGGTCGCGCTTATTCAAGTGGAGAATTTGCGATTGCCACAAAACAAAAAAAACAAGCCCTGACGTATTTTTAGCCGCCGACTGCTCAGTGTTACAACAAGAGCGCTGTTCCTCGTGGCCGTGCTGGAGAACACGCCTGCGCCAGGCGTGACCTGCTGAGCAAGGCTCAGAGGCTGAGGGTGGACAGGAGACACACCCCGGAGAGAGACGCCACACGTACACGCAGGTCCGCCTGTGTGCGTCTGCGTGTGTGTGTGTGCGCGTCCGCCTGTGTGTGCCTGTGTGTGTGCATCCGCCTGTGTCTGTCTGTGTGCGTCCGCCTGTGTGCGTCTGTGTGTGTCTGTGTGTGTGTCTGCCTGTGTGTGTCTGTCTGTGTGCGTCTGCCTGTGTGTGTCTGTCTGTGTGCGTCTGCTTGTGTGTGTCTGTGTGTGTGTGCGTCTGCCTGTGTGTGTCTGTCTGTGTGCGTCTGCCTGTGTGTGTCTGCGTGTGTGCGTCTGCCTGTGTCTGTCTGCGTACGTGCGTCTGCCTGTGTGTGTCTGCGTACGTGCGTCTGCCTGTGTGTGTCTGTGTGCGTCTGCCTGTGTGAGTCTGCGTACGTGCGTCTGCCTGTGTCTGTCTGCGTGCGTCTGCCTGTGTGTGTCTGCGTGCGTCTGCCTGTGTGTGTCTGTGTGCGTCTGCCTGTGTGAGTCTGCGTGCGTCTGCCTGTGTGTGTCCGCGTGCATCTTCCTGTCTGTGTCTGCGTGTGTCTGTGTGTGTATCTGCGTGTGGGTGTCTGCCTGTGTGTTTCTGCCTGTGTGTGTGTGTGTGTGTACCTCTTCGTCCTGGGGCGACCCGAACTGTGCCGGTCCCACGGTGTGCCTCCAGTTTTTGATGACCGACGTGTTCTCAGCCTCGACGCCGTTCTCTGCCCTGGACTGACCTGGAGCTGCAGGAGCCTGGAGGTTTGGAAACATTCATCCCATCAAGCACGACCCAACAACACCTTTAATGGTAAGAACGGTGATGCCATCTTTTATGAGACCAGTTTACCTCAGGTAGGTTCCACAGAGACCTGGAGCCATCTCTCAGGTAATAGTAGGTGTGTCCTCTGTCATCCACAGACTTGATCCACTGTTAATTAACAAATATTGGAGTAAAAAGGACTCAGAATTTATAGTTTCGGCGGGGGGATGTCTCATTAACTTCCTAAGAGAGCCCTTCTTTGATATACATCCTTAACTTATCTTTGCTATTTAGGATTATTGGACCTGATAAGTGTAAAGACTGAGAATCATGTTTTAACAATATTGTGAAACAAGTGGTTTTTGGGGACAATGATGTCCACATACAGGGACAATGATGTCCACATGCAGGGACAATGATGTCTACATGCAGGGACAATGATGTCCACATACAGGGACAATGATGTCCACATGCAGGGACAATGATGTCCACATACAGGGACAATGATGTCCACATGCAGGGACAATGATGTCCACATGCAGGGACAATGATGTCCACACGCAGGGACAATGATGTCCACATACAGGGACAATGATGTCCACATACAGGGACAATGATGTCCACATACAGGGACAATCAGTCTAAATGTGTAATAATATAATGTTTATGGGTCCATGTATGTGGACATTTGGCCCCACACTAAGAAGAATTAGCTTTTATATGAAAGGTGACCCAACATCTAATGTCCACATGTGGACGCCAGGTCTGAGGAGGTTAAATAAGTTTATAACTACATACATTTCTGGATTATGGATTACAGTGAACCCTCGTTTATCGGGGTCACATTCCTGAAATAACCCACGATAAACGAAATCCACGAAGTAAACAGCTTTTTTTTTTACAATTATTTTACAGGTTTTAAGGCCATAAAACCCGTAAACACACACTTTTCTCACAGTTAAACACTCAAAGTTCAAACTACTTCCTTCGCCTTTCGTGCCTTTTCACCTGCAGTTCGCCAATCTGGATTCAGAGCAACACGCACTGGAAATAAAAAATCCACCAAGCCGCAAAAAGTGAACCGCGTTATATCGAGGGTTCACTGCACATTATTCCCGCCAACGAGGTTTGAACTTATGGAGGCCTCGGTGCTACCTGCTCTGGAGAGTGCTCGCTGGTGAACACCCAGGCCCCGTTGGGATCCACGGTGAGGGTCCAGCCTGCTGGGGTGGTGCGGTCCAGGGAGGCCCGGGGGATGACGGTCCGACTCATGTGGCTCAGCATGTACTCCTTGGGCAGCATGGGGGGGCCTGCGGCAAGGAGCTCCTCTGGTTCTTCACCATCCGGGTCCTCATCCAGAGGGTAGTCCTCCTCGGGTAAAGGAGGCTGAGGGCGCAAACACACCAGACTAAAGGTGAGGACACAGATAATCTCACAGATCAAGGGAAGAGGGAAGAGGGAAGAGAGAAGACATCATGTCTGTCAGAAAGCATTCTCAAGTGCTGGACTCTCAAAGGTTCTACAGATGTCTCGCCCTCGCTTCTAAAAAAAAACGAGGGACCAAGAAAAACCCACGAGATGCGCACGCCTCTGAACCAAAATAAAGCAGCAACTTGTGGTGTTGCCACTGGTTTCCTGTGCTCACACGCAACCGAGGTGCTTCCTCCAAAACGCCCCCCCCCCCACCGCCGACCACGCGCACAGCTCAGAGTCCAGAGTCCCGGTCCCAACGCCAACACCCGACGCTCCCGCCGCTGACCAGCGGCACTACTGCGTCGGGATGCAAGAAGAAGCAGAAGAGCTGGTTTCACTCTTAACACCCCCGCGCTGTCAGAGTCAGCAGTCGGGGACTCGCGGCCTGTGGCTGCCGGACCTCTCAGTTACCCCTCCCTCTTCAGTGATGTGTAAATGAGATGTAACGATATCGTCTTCACTCTGGATCCCTCACAAACGCACAAGGCGTGAATGAAACCATGTCCTTTGAAACTTTTTCTGTTGGGGGATATACTCTGCTGGCGCGCTGGGATTTCCTGGTGAAAATGAGTCTGGTCTGCTCTCCGGGTTTCATTAGACTAGACCGTATTTACAGCTTTTCCCCTGGGTGAGGCTAAAACAGGAGACGGCCTAAGTAGAGCAGCCGGGCCGTCCTTACCGGCGCGTCCTCGTGAAACCTGTGCACGCTCATGGGCTCCATCAGCGGAGGGTACGGGCTCAGCTGCTCGGGAGGCTCCCAGGTCGTCTCCCCGGACATCGGGTTGTAGAAGTAGGGGCGCCCGCTGTTCTCATCCACCAGCTGCTCCCAGTCTGAGGTCCAGGCAGGAGCGGCGGAGGTGGAGGGAGGAGAGAAGGTGGGAGAAAGGGGAGGCGAGGGGGAGAGCGGTTCCCCCGCTGTCAGAGATTCGGGGGAGGTGGGTGATTCTAAGAAAGGCTTGTCCCAGGTGGTCCGCCCCGTGCTGGGGTGGTAGTAATACTCCTGTCCGCTGTCCTGGTCAACATGCACCTCCCATCCGTTCAGGTCGAGGTAGGACGGCGAGCAGGAAGAAGTAGACTCGGAAAGGCTTTGGCGAAGCTGCTCTACGTTGACGTAAACAGCCGACTGGGGGCTTTCATCCTCCACCTGCGGCGAAGCAAAAGAGAGACAGCTCAGAAGGTGCATCAGGCATTCGCTGTCTCCAGCTCTACAAACTACAACACAATTCACATTCTGCCATTAGATACTTGTGCATCCTCTCTGTTACAGTAGATCACAAATATATGCACACATATAAATAATATACATTTTTTGACCATCATGCAGACAGATCTGCTGGTAGTGAGACAGATGAGACAAAAATACACCAGCGGTATGTTCCTGCAGCCTGTTTTGGTCTCCAGCGTTGATGCAAAACGCTCAAAATCTACACAGAATCTCATTTAAGCCGGAACCTGGGCCTGAGAGAGAAGTGTGAAAGTCTTATCCTGTCAAACGACTGGCAGATTCAATCAGAAATATTTAATTCAATGTCAGACCCCATCTTGTCCAAAAATGTTTCCATTTTTACAAAGGAGAAGTGGTTTTAGGACACCGTGATGGCGGTGTAGTAATGGTAAAGGCAAGCTCCAAGTCACAGAGGAGCTCCAGCCTAATGTCGACTCGTAGACAGAGTTAATGAGGGCGCATGACGTGATGGTGGATTGCCCCAGTGAAGGTTCCACTATAAAGAGCTGCTAAAGTAGCTCTGCTGCAGAGAGGGACTAAATCTAGAATAAGTGCATGTTAAATGAGGTGAAGCATAAAATTACGCTACGCATGGGGCGTTAGCGAGCACGTCCACGCGACTGTTTTCTTGATCGGTTGTGCGTCCGGAGTCCCGTGTTGGACAATATCAGCTTGTTGACTCCCGCTGCGTCCACATTAATGTCAATACAGCCGGGGGATGAATCAATGTGGGCAGCCAGACGACCGACCCCGAATCAGATCTCACAGCCCACAAAGCCCGAGGACAGGAACTGAAAGAATTGCATCATCGATCTCTGACAGAATGACAGTGGAACGCCCTAATCTTTAAGGCAAAGGCAGCAAAAGTGGAGAGTAAACACTGCTGAACAGCAACATTTCAGCGAACAAAAGAGTTCCCCGCGACTTGTCAATTTGTTTTTAGCCATCTGATCTTGTGACTGCTCCACTGAAATGCAGCCACTAAAATGGGTAACATCACAAAGTAAACCTGGCTCTGCCTCGGTTACGGTAAACCAGTCAGAGAAGTTGCCTGCACGCAGGACAGTCGTACACAAAGGTGTGATGTGTGGGAGTACCACGCATTGGCTACTGCGTTTTACTTTTTTTTTAGCATTTCTGCACTAATTTAGTGTTTTAACTCAGCGAAAGTGAAGCCAAGTTTGTTTTAATTGTTGACAAAAGCAGAAGAAAGAAAGCATTTTGTTTCCTTCTGAGGTGTTTTCCATGTTTTGACTCTGCTACATGAGGCAGATCAAAAACATGACACTCGTTTTCTGATCTCCATCGCGCTTTTGTTTGTTACAGACTAAACATCATGTGATACAAGCCCTCCACACCAAAAGCATCAATTTAACTCTCTTCATAAGACAGTTATTATTGGACTGACGTCTGTCACTGGCACTCTTCTAAGTACAGCAAAAACATGTGTGGACGTTAGTACAAAAAACAGGAAGTTTAAAAATAGGTGGAAGCACAATGGCAACACACACACACACACACACACACACCACAACATCACCGCGTTATCATAAAGAAGGCTCCTCTGACGGTCACCTACCCGAGGGACCACCGGCAGGGTCAAGCCCCGCCGGGCCCGGTGACTGGACCAAGCGCTGGAGTACGTGTCCACCATGTTTATATCATGGTTGTTTCAGACGCCGACGGACGCCGCGAGCCGAAAAAAAATAATCAAACACGGAAACGTGTCGGAAGAACCTGCGATGCGATGTGATGAGAGAGGGCTTGTAGGGCCGCCTCTCAGCTGCGACTGTTGCAGCGCGGACAGAAAGCAGAACTGTGGGCTGTTACAGAAGCAGCAGGAAGGGACTGTGTGTGTGTGTGTGTGTGCGCGCGTGTGTGTGTGTGTGTGTGTAAATGTGAATTAATCCACACAGGATGGAGTGTAGAGGGTAACCGTCTGCCAAAACAGAGTCAAAGGCAAAAAGAAAAAAAAAAAAAGACAAAGCAGACTGCAAACTACTTCCTGCTTCTGTGCACCATCGGTAAAAAGGAAACGCCAGCTTAACTTTAATTTAAGGTCATACTCGAAAGAAGAACGAGAACAGGTTCAAGAGTCCCAAAAATAAATATGGTTAAAAAAAAAACAAGTCTGGAAGTGCTGCATCTGTACCAGACCATGATTTCCCACAGAGCCTTGACATCTGCTTCTGGCTCGGAAGACCAAAATCAAAACTTAAAAATGGGAACTTTCGTGAGGCAAATAGTCGATCGGAGCTTCAGGACTTCCTTCTAGATCTGGCGGCATCCTCAAGACAACTGGCAGACAAGTTTTATGGCCGCTTTTGTTTGAGGGTTGTGGGGCAATGTTTAATCTCAAGTGTGTTTGTGGTGTCAGCTTGGAAATCTGCCTGACTTTATTAGCTAATATTAGCAATCGGGTGATAATTACAGCACCCAGCCCCTTAGCGATCTGCAAAGCTGAACTTCCTGAGTTCAGCGGCCTTTATGACACAGACTGATCGTATGGGATCATTGTGAGTTTGCGTGTATGTTGACCTTGTGAACCTGTGGCCAAGAGTCAAGGATTTCCTGGAAAAACGAAAGCTACCCAGCAGGACACGTTAATAGCAGATGAAGTAATCGGTGCGCTTCAAATATCGCCCCCTGGTGGCTAATTCTGATGTCTGAAAATGCAAATAATCCAAGAAGGCCTAGATTATACTGCAAAAGTAATAACTCGGAGTCTATCTATCTATCTATCTATCTATCTATCTATCTATCTATCTATATATCTTTTATTGCTGGTGAAAAGGTTTGTTTTCAAACAATGACTGCGTAATACAGAGGTGTGGTCATACTGTCGGAGCGTGGAGCGGTCAGCAGGCCACGATTCTCCACCCTGTTGCATAATTGTGACCATTTTCCCCTTCCATGACGCTGACAAATGTGTCATGTACACATGCATATAATGAGGAACCCCGACATTCCCCACAGAGATGATGAAACAACGCTTCCTTTCAGACCAGTTACAGTTTTAATGCTCACATACATGAAGGTCAGTCATGCTTGAATAAAGGCCACACACCCTTCATGTCTTTACAGTCGTGATTTAACACTTAAAACCTTTACCACTGACTTTAAGCAAGATTTTGGCTGAAAGCCTCGCAGCAGAAAACCCGCTGCCCTCTGAAAAGCCGTGAAGCAGCAATATGCCTGATTACTTAACCACATTAGCACTGATCCAATCAAACAACGGAGAACCAAATTGAGCCCCAAATCACGCCACAAAGAAGACAGTTGGGCCATTGAATCCAGCGGGCTCCACCCCCCCATCTCTTACATCACATGGCCCAAATACAGACGTGTTCAATGCGGATTCCATCGCCCTCATCGAGCTGCTATCGTTGCATTAAAGTCCGGGTCCGCGTGCCCACATGCAGAATCTGCTGATATTGCCACTTCCTGACAGAATTCCAACACTCGGGGAGTTGGGAGGGACTTCATTCATGGCAGTTTCAGGAGCGCGTGTGGATCTCCGCCGTATCCACAGAGAGTGTAACATCATGTCAAAAGATCCAGGCTGTGATGTGGGCTCCTAATCCTCAGCGCTTGAGGGCAGAAACTCACCACAAACTGACAGGAGCATTCTGCAAAGGGGAGTGACACAAAGCCGTAATACGGTATGTGACTCATGCAGCCCTGAACAAAGGGACGGCGGAGGCCTCCTTTACGACGTCTTTACGCGACCTTGTAGTTGAGCATGACGACTCCGGCAGCCCGGGGAAGAAAGTCAAAGTAAAAGTCCGGAGAAATGCAGCTTGACTCGCAGCTTTCCCTCCCCTCGTCCACGCCAGGTGAACGGACCGCTTCAGCACCCTGGAGCCCTCCCTGAGATGAGCTGTAAAAGTAAACCCGGCTGAGGCCGCGGCGCCTCTCCTCGTCGGGCTGGACAAACACTCCATCTATCTCACACATAAAGGAACTCCAGCTCAAACTCTATTTCCAAATCCAAACAGAGGCGGCGACTGAAAGGGAGGTTTATCTAGCCAAATTTATGCTGTTAGCTTGGTTGCTTTACTTTAGATAGTTCCACTTTGTGGGCTCATTTGTGAGTCCTGTCTTAACACACATCTGTCTCATCTGTATTTGGAAGCCTCTCAGAGGTAATAACACTGACTGGAAGAGCCTACAGTGGCTTTCAGAATGGATTGCATCCATAAACATTCTCAGTTTGGAGCGGTTGCTCCTGTAGCTATGTTTAAAAAATTAGCAGTGGCATTTGAATCCAATGTTTAATAATGTAAAAGTTAAATCATCACTAACAAAACTGACAAATACTGAAGTTCCTATTTGAGTTGGTTTCCAGGCTTGACAAATACAGCAGAACAACAACATTCTCGTGGTTGTAGAGGCGGACCCACATCTGCATTTGTATAATATTTCATATGCAGAAGCACACAGATAATACACTCAGGTGCTTCTGCGCTCCAAATGGTTCCATTTAAACTGGTTAAATCACCGTATTCTGCCCTCCAAGCAGCAGCACCTACAACATTCAGGGAACAAGACTAAAGAGGGCTGGAGGTAGGACACCTGTGGCACCACCATCCCACCTTATCTCCAAAGGAGCTCTGTATAATAAAGTTGTTGTTGTACAGTCTTTGAAGACACCGGTTGACTGCACATGTGCTCAGGTAATGTGTGTGTGTGTGTGTGTGTGTGCAGACCTGCGCGGCGTGCACGCTCGCCGCGTTCGACGGGAACAGAAACAAACACCTCTTTCCCACCTGAAGGAAATTCAGGACTTGCCTGGTTACAGGCCGTAACTTTGCATGTTTATTGGGCCGATGCAAAGCTCATTCACCCACAAACTGCCCCTACCGGCCGCTCTATCGGCGAATAAAGTAGGTTTGATTTAGAGAGCACCCGTGTGTGTGTGTGTGTGTGTGTGTGTTGTGTGAGGCAGTGAGGATGTACACCGAGCCCTGATAACATTCTCACACTACCTGTTGGAGCGGTTTCTGTCTTGTTTTGCCATTTGATTTGTGCGGTAGAGCAGCTGGAATTCCCTGCAGGTGAGCAGCTACCCAGCCAGCTCGCCCGCCAAATATCATATTGACAAAACCATCATTTTCCTAAAGATAGCGAGGGTGCTGTCCTTTAGGCCGACCCCGGACGCCTGATAACAAGGCTGGCCTGTGTCGGGCGAACAGGCCGGGCACCAAAGGACAGTGGATGTGTTTTTATTTGAGGAGACTTTGGATACGGGGAAGTTGCGAACGCCGTGCAATTAAGCTATGAGGACAAGAGACCATTGAGAAAACATGAGTAATCTTTACAACAACCCACGATACAACCAGAAAAACCAGAGCACACTACAGCCATAAAACAATAAAGGTCCCCAGCAGTCCTGCTTTCGTTATCCAACAGAACTATCACATGGGACACGGTTATTTTTCAGATATTTTCAGACTCGTTAGGCCTTTGCAGACTACAAACAAACGTCAAATTCCACCCGAGAAAAAGGAGAGAGGTAAAGAAGAGGGGCAGGCCAGCATGTGAATCCAAACGGGGCTTGTGCGCCACGGTCGGCCCCAGCACAAACCTGCGCTGCCTCCAGATGAAGCGACCTACATTAGAACTAATTGCTTGGTCGATTATGCGCGCCCACGTTCGTGCACAGAGAGAGAGAGAGTGGGGCCAGACCCCCCCTCCTCACGTCACCATGGAGATAGCTCCTCTATTGTGGGGCGAGAATGGGGGGTTTGGAGGGGTCCCTGCACGTCCAGGGCCCCGCTCCATGCGTGCAGAAGCGCAGAGCACCGACCGCCTCGTGTTTCTGCCTTAAAGCGACTCAAACCTGCGCCGGTCGGGGGGTCGGGGGTCGGGGGGTCGCGATGCGCACCCAGACACTGGTTATACTGGGAGGGAGGGGGGCTGCAGCCATTACGCGACTTTCTCCTGTAAAACTCGCAACAGGTGGAGGTGTAGGACTCACCTGACAGCCAAGTTTGGGTGTCGTTCGACCTGACGGGTGACGTCCGTGAGCGCGGCCGTTTGGCACGGGCGCAAAAGCGTCGCGGGTTCCCACCACCCCCACCCCCCCGGTGGTCTTTCAATCAGAACTCCCAGGTTCCACCGGAGCCCGGGCGGCAGGTAGCAGCTGGAGGGTTGGGAGTGGCTGGACGCGCTCGGGTTTAACTCCTTCCTGCTCCCCGAAGACACCACCCAGCCGACGCGACCTGTTTTGCATCCCAGCCTGCGCGCTCGACAAATTCCTCAGTCCTCGGGTCGAATCCCCGCCGCGCAGGAAAAGTTCAACTCGATTTGGGCAGTTCAGTCGGAATCGAGCTCCGAGGCGCGCAAAGCTGCAGCCCGGGGCTGAATCAGCTGGTTTTAGTGGGGCGAACCTCGAGAGAAACACCTCTTTTCGCCCACCGAGATGGCACCGACGGACCGGTCATTCATATGCTGATGAGCTGGCACAGATGCTGTGAACTCAAGCGGTGTGCTGTTCCAAGTTAGGAGGGGTGAAAACCTTCGGTTTATTCTCTCTCTGTCAGCTCTAATTCAATCAAAAGGATTCCTAATCGATGGCACAAGGTCCATACTTAATGGTTTAGCCAATGCCGTGAGGAATTCCGCTTACTGGCTGTAATTCTTGAGCAGAATTCCAGCGTAAAAAAAACCAAATCACGATCCAAATCAGCAGTGATGAAGAGAAAAACATTTTCAAAACATCAAAAAAGTTAATAAATCTAAAGGAAAGTTTTAGTTCTGTGCACGGAGGGCTTGTGAGCAATAACGCGGTCGGCCACTAGAGGGCGGTCCACAAAACAAATATACAGTATACTTAATCAAAACCTTCTTGTTAGCTTGAATAAGCGGCGTTATTTGTCGTTATTCACGCGATCTCTTTATCTGACACGGACGAAAGTAAATGTTTGCACATTACGGACACGTTATGAAGGAAAAACCTATTTAAATGACCTTGGTCGGTGCATGTTTCTCAATGGTGAAACAGCGCCACCTGCTGGTTTGTTGTCGCTACTTTTATTTTAAACAGAGAGAATGGAACATCAAAGGAACTGCCGCAGCAGCTTTGATCTCTTTACCTGATCAGTGGACGGCCCCGTGGGGGAGCCCTCGTCCGCTGCCCCCCACATCGGCGGCCCCTCCGCATCGGGCTCCGAAGGGTCGTCAAACTCTGGCGGGAGGTCCATCGTTGGTAAAATCGGGGGCGGAGGGAACTCCAGGTCGTCGCCGTGGTCCTGCAGAGGACCCGCCAACTCTGGCTTCCCGTCCCCCGGCTCGGGTTTGCCGTTCTGCTCGGGGTCCGGGGCCCCCGAGCCGGGCCCCCCGTCCCCTAATCCAGCAGCTGGTCCTGGTCCTGGTGTCTCTTCCACCTCCCGGGCCTCCCCGGGGGTCGCCTGGGCCTCGGCCCTCTCCGGCGGGGCGGGCCCTTCGGGGACCTCCATCACGTACTGGGCTGGGGCGTAGAAGGGCCTCCCATCGCGGTCCCCGCGGACGCGCCACCAGTGCTCGTTGGTCTTGGACACCAGGACGTAGCGCTCGCCGGGCTCGATGGACACCAGGCGGCCGTCCTTGGCCGTGTAGCGGAAGCCGTGCTGCACCCGCACCAGCGCCATCGCCGCCAACGCCGTCCCCCCCTCCGCCGGGGGCTTCCGCGTCAGTGCGGACGCGAGGCCGACATCTCGGTACCTGAAAATAAAGGAAACGTGACTTTCGGCGGTTTCCAACGCCCAGCGGCCTGAAATGTCGGCAGCTACGATCCCTCATTTTGTTCTCTTTGAGGTCTTTCCTCGACCCCCTCTCCTCCCTCCCGGTGCCGTCGACGAACCCGATAACGTGAATTTTGTGACGTCATCACGTTTGTGATGTGACCTTTGGCGCCTGGCGGTTCAGACCGACACGTAAAGGCTCGTTTAGCACACGATAAAGGCCTCAAGATGGAACGAAGAAGAGTTATTTTGAGGCACTTCATATCAGAACAGATCCAGGATTAAGGTTAGGGTTGGGTTAGGGTTAGGGTTAGGGTTAAGGTTAGGGTTGGGGTTAAGGTTAAGGTTAGGGTCAGGGTTAAGGTTAGGGCTAAGGTTAGGGTTGGGTTAGGGTCAGGGTTAGGGTCAGGGTTAGAGTTAGGGTTAGAGTTAAAGTTAAGGTTAGGGTTAGGGTCAGGGTAAAGATTAAGGTGAGGGTTAGGGTTAGAGTTAAAGTTAAGGTTTGGGTTAAGGTTAGGGTCAGGGTTAATGTTAAGGTTAGGGCTAGGGTTAAGGTTAAGGTCAGGGTTAGAGTTAAAGTTAAGGTTAGGGTTAGAGTTAAAGTTAAGGTTAGGATTAAGGTTAGGGTCAGGGTTAAGGTTAAGACTAGGGTCAGGGTTAGGGTCAGGGTTAGGGTTAAGGTTAGGGTCGCGTAAAATGTTATTTTATTCATAAATCTGCCCGTCTTTGCCGTGCTCCAGCCTCCCACTTCACACACACATGCACACACACACATGCACACACACACACACACACACACACACACACACACACACTCGCACACACACACACACTCGCACACACACACACCGCAGCTCCTTTGGTGGCTGAGGGCTTGTGCGTTCAGGATGACGCAGGAAGCCGTTTCCACTTGCAGCAGGCCGGCCTGAACCCGAGCGTGCACAGACGAGCGCAGCGCGCTGGAAACCGGCTCCCCGCAAAACAGGAAGCCTGCACAGACTTGACTGCGCTCAGACGGGCGTGCGGCGCGCACCAGCCCTCCATTCCCATCAGAAACGACCCCCAAACAGCGCCTCCAACAAAGTAAATAACCAGGCTGTCAAATGTTGTTGAAAAATAAAACAATAAAGGTGTGTTCCTGGTAACAGACGCAGGATTTGAGTCTCATATTGTAGGTTAAAGGTGTTTGCTTTTCAGTTTAAACGCGCAAATAGTGAAGCAAGAGCCCGGCGTAGTTAAACAGAGGTTAAATTAATGGATAACCTGGAGCTTGGTCTCATCCTACCTGCAGCCGCCGGCGCTCCAGAACAATCAGGACCGATACCGGAGCCGGTGCGTCTCCGGGATCACCTCCACTCGCCTGGTTCGTTTTCCAGAGAAGTTCCTTTAACGGGATCTGTCAAACGAGCCTGGACCCAGACTGAGTCCCGGGGGTGGGGGGGGGCTGCAGGGCTCAAGCTGCTGGCTGCCTCTCTGGCATCTGCTCGATTCAAGCTCTTATTTCCTCCTCTGTGAGAACTTCATCTGAAGCAGCCCACCCCCACCTCCACCCCCCCTCCCACAAAACAGCGCACGCACAAAGGGGAAGTCTGAATTAAACCTCACTTCCCAGTCTGTCCTGTTTCGTGCACAGAAGTCTGGAAATAAACCCCGAGGTGAGCTTCCCAGCCTCGAGCCTCTTTTGGGGCTATCCTTGTGGACTCCTTTGGGTGCGCCTCTGGACTCCAGGGTGCTTAACACCCATTCACCTGACATGCAGAGTATCCACCACAGTCGTAAAGCCCAAATGAATTTCAGATTTGCTCATGTGTGCACACCATGTAGGGACATCTTGTGCATGCGTGCGTCAAACGTGGCGTCTGTAATTAAGACGTTACGGCAGCAGTCGCTGGCGGACGACCGCGGCGACGCGGAGCGCCCCTTTCAAGATAATCAACTTTCCTTGCACATGACAGGAAGCCCCGCCGGAGCAGGGCATCAAAAAATTAGATCGAACTCATGTTGTTCCTCTCCACGGAAATCTTTAGTAAAAGGCGAAAGATTTGTACGATCTGAAGAGAAACATGAGCGTACTGCAGGGTAATAAGGCTCTTGCCTATATAGGTCTCGGGCGAAGGCGCTACGGTGACGGTTTTAACACGCTGGAAGTACGCTGCCGGTAGAATACCGCAAAAGGTAATACTACACACACACACGATAATGTTTTGTAAAAAAAAGTTACAGAAGTTAATTTTATTGTCAGAAATAAATGCGTAACTTTGTTCTTTAGGCGGGTTCGCGATGCATGATGGGTAACTTTCGAACCGGTTGCGCATGCGCCCCGGGCGGCGAGATAAACGTTTCCCTTTCACGTCCATCCTCGCGTTTAAAGTTCTCCCAGTGTCGAACAGTTTCCGGGTATTTTGTTCACGAAATGGGCAGTAAACGTTTTAAACTCGCCACACCGTGTGTACAATTAGTCTATTTTCCTTGACTGGTACACGGTTCAGATCCGGTCGCTTATCCCTAATAATATGATCCAAATTAATGACGACAGCCACAAAGCAGCCGCGGGTTCATAAAAGTTCAAAGCGATCGCTCGGAAGGACGTTTAACTCCTAATATAAAGTACAAGTACACACTAATGTACCACAACCTCCAAATCAAACTCATCCAGGCAAGCGCACGACTCCCGGTCACGTGGGTTCACAATGTATTCATATACATTCATTTACATTCACAAAGACGTCAGGTTGAGTTTAGATTACGGATGAGGTTTATTTCTGAAAATGTTTCACACTGTAATATGAAAAACATAAATTACAAAAAACAAGCTGATAATTGATCTACCAGCGTAATTCTAATAACGAAAAAAAAAAAAAATAGTGCCACAATCAACATCTTAGATACAAAAGACAAATGGCAGTTTTGTGCAAAAACATCAAATGTATCTGAAAATACAGTTAACATTTTAATGGCATTTTGTGGTACAGTAAAACATCTTTTTTTTAAACTCCAAAGGGCAGGTTCCTAGCAGTATCACTTGCGCTTTGAAATGAATGCACTGGCCTTAATTTAACCCCAAATTGCGGCCCCTGTGCTCTTAAACCACCCTTAAACACCAGATTTCGTTCTTAAAATCGAATTAAAGATGGCAGCCCGTCTTTGTCGCTTTGGTCCGTCTCCAACCAAATACAGATCGATTCTTCTGTAGCTTCTTCTCAGGTGTTAAAATATAAATATAGATTAAGATTTTAATATAAAAATAAGGCAGATTTCTTGCGTTAAAATCAGCTGTGCTCTCGCCCTCGGGATTTATCGAGCTTCTTTGTCCGGGAATCCACGTTTTTTTTTTTTTTCCCTTTGTGACAAAATCATGGAAGTCCATTTCTGCCAGTATGATTAAGAAACAATAAATAACAACGAGAAATTTTCATCACCGGCTCTGCGTTCTACGTCTAAACGGTAGGACGTCTATGCTGTGTATTTTGGCTTAGCGTCTCATAATAAAGAGAAACATCTCAGTAATGCGAGGTAGTAACTAAGCAGTACATTTCCCGTTCTGCTGAATTAAAAGTTTTTACAATGGCAAAAATGGACTTCAAGATATACGGATGGCGAAGGGGGGACGATTTTCGAAAAGTGTCTGCGTGCAGCCGTTCCCGTTGGGTTCATATGGCCTTGACGTCGATGAGATGGCCCTGCTGGGAGCCCTGCCTCAGGGTCTTGATGCCCTGCAGCTTGCGGCCGTGCAGCGTGAACCGGGACCAGGCCGCCAGCTGGAGGAGGGCGCAGGCGATGGGCACGAACACCAGCATGTAGAAGCAGCCCAGGCGCAACGGCGGGGTCCCCGAACCAGCGGCGGTGTCGGGCACGGACACCAGGGAGTCCTTGACCGGCTGCCTCTCGAAAATGTCATAACCTGAAAAGAGACGAGAAGCAGCTCCTTCAGAGAAGACCCCAAACAAGAGCGCCCGAGTAAATCTGCTCCACTGGAAAAACTTTGAGTGGAACTTGACAACTGTTTTAAAACACTGATGGTAGCTGTTACATCGGGGGGGAAACTGTTTGACTGGGGGGCCACAATGGGTTCTAAAATGTGACAGAGGGACCGGGAGTGTTTGGGCCGGATCTACTAAAGCATTGATAAACCTCATATCACAGCAAGAACACGCAAATAAATGTACAACCCGATTTATTAACAGATTTGCACTGAGGACCGTCTTTCTGTAGTGGGACGCTGTATTGTGTTATTTACGGGTTGCCATGACAACGAGAACGACGATTACGACGTTGCCTTTATTTGTTTAATGATACCGTTGTTTGGAGCGACGGCAAAGTGTATTTTGAGATGTTTATTTTATGTGTAAAATTGATATGCAAAGTTTAAAAAGAAAATAATAAGTTATGTGATTAGGTGACCCAGAAGTGCATGTGACCGGTAGCGCCATCTATCGGGGAAACGTGGGCATTGCAGGAAATGGGAACATGAATGAGTTTGGCGGGCCGGATTGAAAAGCCTAACGGGCCGTACGTGGCCCGCGGGCCGCAGTTTGCCCACGTCTGTGCTACATAAAGGTCCGCGTTGAGCGCTTCCATTTCTACCTGTGTAAACACAGAGCAGCCAGGTGCCGATGAGAGGAGCAAAAGTCTGGCCCGGTTTGGTCAACAAGGCAACCATCCCGAACAGGAGCGCCGAGGCGGCCTGCTGACGCCGATTGATGACAAAATCCTCATCTACAAGGTCAGAAATAACCAGTTTCAGCAGCTTGCACGTCCCCTCTGTGAACACCCGGTTACTGGAAGAAAGAGAAGGAGTTACGTTTCCCTGTGGGGGGGGGGTCAAACACCTGAAAAAAGATCTCTGTGGTCACACAGGGCGAGGGGTGCACGCTCTTGTGACTCCGCCATCGCAGCATCTTTTCAAGCTGAGTGAGTTTTAACCCAAAAAGATGCTCTGGTGTGTTCCCGACACACCGGGCAGGTTACACACGTTGCGCCAGGGCTCGGCTGCCGATTGCGTTACAGCATGCGCCAAAGGTCCGCAAAGACAGAGCCCAAACCTCCGTTTTGCGGTCATGCGAACTCGGATTCGTCTACGCTGCGCGGGGATGCTCTGTTTGGGCTCTGTTATTAAAGCAGTGATGGATGACAGAGACCAGAACACACTGAAGCAAAGCTTGTACCGTATTTTCGCGACTATAAGGCGCCTAGAATTCTTTAACCCGGTTCACCTTTTGTATGGATTAATATTCGTTAATCGCGGCTACCGTAGTCACAAGGCGTGACCGAAGTAACAGTTTGAGAGTTATACTGTGCTATCAGACTAATTCTTCGATTTATTAAACACGTAAATGGAAGATTTGTTACACTCCACTGTCCACTACGTAATAAAAATGTTGCGCTACCTGTTATAACTTGCTGTTGTTAAAAGAACTGTGTTACGTTAAACACGACGTCACTCGGGGAAAATAATAAAACAGCCGTTTGTTCATTTTGGGAGTGAGAACGCCGGTTTGTGTTCTATTAATAAAGCTTGACTGACTTATCTGACTGTTTTATTGACGTTCCCTTTAGCGCAGCTCGGTCTAGTGAACGCATCAACCCCAGCCTCGACTGTAACTTCTATTCTACGTGCCTTATAATGCGGAGCACCCTGTATTTAAAAACAGTTCTAAAATAGGCCTTTAATTGAAGGTGCACCCTGAAATACGGTGCGCCTTATGGTCGTGAAAATACGGTATTTAAAAAAAAAGAAAGGGGGGGACGTTTGCTCGGTTAACCTTGAAAAACGTCCTTGCAGCGTGCTTCAGTGTGTTTGTGTGTTCAGCGGTTTATTAACAATAAACCTTGGAGGAAAAGGGCAAAATCAAAGTTCAAGCTGTCACACATCAGACCCCACGAAGCGTGCGCTAATGTGTGTGAGTGGGCGTACCTAGCAATGAAGATGCACAGCAGATAAATGTGGTCAGCCCCTGCCAGCAGCATAGCCACACTAAGTCCCAGTTTGAGCATAAATAACCAGCGGATAACCTGGTAGACTCCATATCGTTGGCACAGTGTCAGGAAGTACAAGTTATTCAGGTGAGGAGCAATGTAAGAGATGCCTGCATGGAAGCACAAGCAGATTTGTTAAAAACAAAAAGGACCTTCAATTATTAAAAATCTGAAAAGTAGCAAAGAACATTCAAGGCTGCTTGTTTATGTAATCCATTTATCTTTCATCTAGGACTCTTAATCTTGAAAATGAAGGTTTATCGAGTTAAAAAAAGGCAAAAACAACACCATGAATTGCTTTGGTTACTGAATTGAATTGCTGTTTGTGTCTTTTACCGAGTAGGACGGAGCCTGTTGAGGCAGAAATGTTGTCCGACAGGAGGTGCTCCAGGAAAAGAGGAAAGAAGTTGCTGTTGAAATGGCAGTGAAAAACCTGCAGGGGAAGACGAGAGCATCAACAAAAAACTGTGTCACCAGAGCCTACTGATAAAGGCAGACAGGGAAAGATTGAATTAATTTCCTATCAGTATGCTTAAGCTTATAACCAAGGGTAGAATACTCATGTGATCAGGCAGGGCTGTGGGGTCAAGCTTATCTAGGCTTCATTTTGGGACTTTTCCCCATTTAAATGTACTTTAAAACACATCTCAGGTGGTATGTTTTACCTGGACAAGATTCATTGAAGCAAACCACATGAAGTTTTTGTGTCTGGAGAGCTGCCTGAGATACTGCGCTATCGTGACAGGTTTGTCTGAATGGGCAGGCGAGCCATGATCGACAGTCAGCCTGGGGGACGACAAAGGACAGGGAGCAGTGAGATGAACGTGGTTAACAAAAACACCGCTGACCAAAGTGAACAGTTCTCTTACTCTTTAAGGGTCTGCACTTCATCCTGCCTCACGTGGACGTCTTTTTGGAAACGGTGACGTAACAGGTGAGACACAAATAAAAAGCCCACGACGGAAAAAGCTGCCAAAGTTACACAGAACAGCCGGAAGGAGTAAAAGTCCTCCTTGTTCCAGAAGGAGTAGGACAGAAAGACGGAAGCTGAGCCCAGAGCGCTGAACACAGAGCAGTGGAAGTTGAGGCGCGTGCGATCGGGGGCGGACACGGCGAGGTCGGCCAACAGCGCGCTGTGGTGGAGGTCCACCAGGGTGAGAAAGCCGTCGTACAGACACAGGCACAAGAGGAACTGGACTCCCGGTCTGGCCCAGGACACCCAGAATGCCAGGAAGGACAGCGCAAAGAGAGGCCCATTTGTTGAGAGGGCTTTGAGGCGCCTCAGCACCACCTCTGAATTTGTGATCGGAGAGCCTGACCTGAAAAACAAAATGACTTTTATGCAAATTCTCGGCTGCCGGGGCCCATCAACCAGACAGCTAATAAATACTTTGATCATTATCGCCGTCTTTATCGCTACGGTTCTCCTGTTTTGCATTTTCAATATTAAATGACACAACCTTCCAGATCAACAAAGGAACTTACTGAGGAGAGCTGAGGAAGGAGCGATCACTCAGCCAACCAAAGAGAGGGTCGTTGAAGCTGTTCCATATGAGGAACACCGTCTGTGGAGCAGCGCAGCAGGAAGAAAACTATTTATTTAAAAGAACAACACACACCTACTAAATGATTTAATCTGTCAAGCGTTTACCAGAATGATTTAGCATCGCTTTGATGTCGACAGTTTTTCAGATAAGAATTTCCCTGATAAATATCCCTCACCTTACAGGCCATGGCCAGCTAAGGTGAATACAACTACCCACCATACACTGTGTGCTCTTCGTTTAAGGGATACAAATGGCTACTTTTAAAGTCAAAAGACAGCTTCTCTAATTACATAACAGTAATTTTCTCCCTTTTAACTGGACCTTTAACATATATAAAATAAAAATTTTATGGAATTAAGGGACCTCAACAATAAAACATGATGGTCACCAACCTGGTCAAACACCTCTGATGATGTACTGTCTGTTAGTGTTGTCATTAGTGACTTCAGGTCAAACTTTAAACTAATCCACATACCTCTCCCACCCAGAACGACACTTTATCAATCTTGTAGATGGACACGAACGTCTCCACGTAGTACAGGAGGAAAACATTGTGGAGGATGGATGTAAACAAAGCCAGAGAGCCGTAGAGCACTGCGGTGGAGAAGGTGTGTAGCCAAAAGCCTGAAACACTCCTGCCCATTCTTCCTCCTCAGTCGCTCTGCTCCGTCTTTGCTCTGAGCCCAGTGGCGATCATCTCCTGGCCTGGCTGGCCCAACATCACCGCCTCATGGCCGCCTACAACAAACAAGGACACACGTCGATTCAGGCCTGACACAAGCTTCTTAAAGAAAAAGTATGTCTTTGTCTCATAACGTGGTGAAGATGGTGAGAGACGAGGTTCCCAGTGGAACAACAAACACACTATTTCAGTCATACAGACCACGTTTTTATGAGCTTTTTGTGATTTCACTGCACTAGTTTCACTCCAAACTGCCCCAGGGACATTGTTTAAGCACTGCCTTGATGAATAGATGCGTGAAAGTCACATCTTCTTGCGATTTCTAGCCTTTTGTGAAACAAAGTTCCACGATATAAAACACTTTAACACGGTTTAAGAGCAGTTTCACTTCCCGTCTAAAAACCCGTGAAACAACAGATCTTATCGGGGGGGGGGATCCTCTTAACACCTAACATTTAATTTAAAATAAAAGATGATGTGATGGTATCGAAACCAACATTTATCAAAAGCTTCAGACGCTTCCTCTTTTCACGAAATCACTTCTGCGCCGCCACTGCACTAAAATATCACCAGGTTATGTGGTTTAACACGTTTCGTTTTCTGTGAAGCGAAAGAGTGAGTTTAAAAGCGACTCGGTAGTTCAACAGGTTAAAAGCAGATGATCACTGTTAGAGGGTCTGGTTAGCTTTAGCGCGCTAATGAGACGAGGACCGAGACGGTCACCGCAGTGCGCCGCCGCCGTGAGGTTTGTTCAATAATCGTTGGCACGTACCGTAAATGACGCCGTTGAGTGTTAACACTGAACTTAAATGTATTTACAGGGGGGGGAAATGAGCTAAAGTTAGCCGCCTGTGTTAGCCGCGTCCCGTTCACTGGAAGTCGTCCGATGACGTCACGCTCCCACCCACGTCCGCCACAGCCGGATGTGGCGGGTGACGTCATCTTAGCATTTACGTTAGCCACATTAGCCGTCCCCTCCGAACATAAATCACCCATAAAAGTTATCTTTTTTGGGTGGCTTTTAGGGAATTATATGGACCAATTTAATAAATGTATTCAAATGTTTAACATAAAAGTCTTCTTAACAAGAGGATTTCACAAAAATAATATCAAGCAGAAAAAAAAATTACATTTCATAATTATTGTCTTAAATTGTTGCTTTAGGTGTTAATTAAATACTTTTTGGGAGAATGTTGAGATTTTAATCATAACTACCAATTTTCTATGTTCTAGGTAGATATTCTGACATAAAACCAGACCTTGGAGGAGGTTGGCCGAGTTGAAAGTGAATAGTTTAATATTACTATTTTATTTCTAAATCCCTTTTTATTTTTATTTCTCTCAACCACTAAAGGTTTGCATCCTCGACGAGTCCCCTTTCAGCATGTCGTTAATGTCGCTCAAGCTCAGAGGGAGATGAAGACCTTTTGACCTTCACTGATGTCGAGGCGTTCGAGAAGTGTCCGCACTGGAGGGCGTCGGATGACCTTGGATGACCTTCCTTTGAGGCTCATGGAAGGACTTCATCGTCATCAAACTCCTGTTTGCGAAGCCTGGCTCCTCTGCTCCAGGAGAACTTTTCTTTTGTTCGTTTTAAGCTTTAAATCTGGTCCAACAACCAAATTGTTTGGAAAATTATTTGTGTTTAAAGGCATTACCTGAAGAAATGTGATATAATAGGAAATATGGGCCTTTTGTTATCCTCCATTCAACAACTCTTCTGTGATGACACACACCGTTAACAACGTTAATGAATATCTTATTTTGACACAAGTGTAAGTTGTGTATTTGTGAGTGTGGGTGCATTTTGATTTGTCTTTCTCTCTCACACACTTGTTACCGCAACGCTGGCCACCTCTCCATCAACCCGGCTGAGGTCACCGATGACATCACGGTCCTCGGCCGCACCAAGGACAACGACAGAGTGGGTCCAGGCTGCAACACCGTGGTGGAGGACGCACCACTGTACTTACCATTCATATCACAACACACACACACACACACACACACGCGCGCGCACACACACACGAGGGATTTGAGGTTGGATATTAAAGTGCACTGGAAATATATTTAATTGCATCGTCAGCATCCCAGTGTTCCCTTAGATCCCAGCAGGGGGCAGACACGAGTCAGAGGAGCAGAATCAGAATAAAAAAACGCTCAGAAATAAAATATTCTCCAAAAAAAAACAGTGCATGACGTCACCCGAGTCAGCTACAATACCTAACAATTATCAGACAGGTTCCAGTCTGAGCTTTTCCCCACCAATAAACTAAAGGTACGGCGTTGCTGAGCCTACTCCAGTTCGCACTGGGGAGTGTTCTTTCCTAAAATAAATGTTTATTTAATCTAATGTGCAAATCTGCAGACAGTCAGTCTGCCGAGGAGGAACTCTTATTACCATACACACGCACAACAACTCCGAGGGTGGCGAAGGCATCCGGAATTGGGACGCTGTCATTCTATTAATAAAGTATCGCCCGAAAGGCTGCTGGGGGTGTGCGCGCGTCCGTGCGTGCGTCTCTCAGGGGGCGGGGGCTGGTGGGGGGGGTCTGGGGTGTGCAGCGAGCGGGAGGCGCTGCAGAGGAGTTCGGTGTTGCGCCGCGGAGAGGTCGCCACGGAGGGACTGTCGGGGGTTGCTCCTGCAGGAGACGACGAGCAGGTGAGCGCCTTCTTCCTCCTCCTCCTCCTCCTCCTCCTCCTTCTCCTCCTCCTCCTCCTCCTCCTCCTCCTCCTCTTCCTCCTCCTCCTCCTCCTCCTCCTCTTCCTCTTCCTCCTCCACCTCCACCTCCTCCTCCTCCTCCTCTTCCTCCTCTTCCCCGGGCCGCAGCAGCCTCCGCGCACGGCCGCCGCTCAGGTGCGCACGGGCTCAATGCCGCATCCCGGTCCCCCCCCATACACACACACACACACACACACACACACACACACACACACACACACACACACACACACATCGGTTTGGGTTCCCGGCGCCGGTTCTCGTCCTCAGAAGTTCGGCCGCAGTTGCGCGCCCGGTCCGGAACGGAGCAGCCCTCCCGCACGGGGGTCTTGCGCGTCCGCGTAAAAGCAGAGAAGGAGCGGGTCACCTCTCCAAAAGCGCGAGGGGACGAAAACACGCACAACTTATTGAACTGTCAGAGAGGGACGCTTCTTGCGTGTTCTGTGTTGAAACATCATTTAACACAGGACAAATAATCCAAACACCAGCCGTACTTCAAGTCGTGATATGTTTAGTAATACTTAATTATCCATCCACAAGTCAGCGAGTCCCCCCGGTGAAACTGTGACAAACAAACACTGCGTTATTTAAAATGCAAATAGGACTCTGGCGAGTGGCTCTGGTTAGGGCTTCATTTTCCGAATTAACCTCCGGGGAGACAAGGACAGGGCGCCTTCGTCAGAATATTATGTAGGGGATGAATTTATTAATAGTTTATGGTCAGGGCGCAATAAGGGCACGGTTACGAGGCCACGTTTTACCGTTTCACTTTGTATTTTAATCAAATACTCGCAGGTTGAAGACAACACGTGAGCAGTCGCAGGCCAGCGCTGATATTGAATTTTACAAAAATAAGATGTGTCAGTGTCGTCAAAATAAGCCTGAGTTAAGAGTAAATTAAAGGTGTTGGGCAATATTTATAGAAGCAGGTTGGTAGCTTCATGCAACAGTGTGCTGTCTGGTTGCTTGCGTAATCTCTTCATGCAAACGTGTAACAGTAAACGTTTTATCATAAGGATCCCATTATCATGTGACTCTTTATTCTGCTGCTGCTTTCCATATTAGGGTGTTTGATGAGTGCTTGTAGGCGGGGGTCAATCAGAGAAACGAGGCTAAAGCGTCCCTAAAGTGCTGTTGCTGAACCAGCTCCGTGGGTCAGTAAACACGAGGCTCTCCTTCCGTTCAGCGAAAGGTGCCTCGGAGGCCAGCTGCTGCCGTTCGCCCGCCCGTGCCCCCGGTTCACCCCCCCCAAGAGCTCCCAGGCTTCCAGCTCCTACACCAGGGGTCTCCACCCTCCCCCAGAGGTCCATGAGGCTGCAGGTTCTGGTCCAACCCAGCAGCACCAGACTGGACTCACTTCATCAACTCACCTGAGTCTTCAACAGCTGACTGGTCAAACTGGGTGAGCTGGACTGGTGGAACCAGAACCTGCAGCCACACGGCCCTTTGGGGGGGAGGGTGGAGACCCCTGCTCCACAGCAGATCCAGTCGTCCAGGGCCATGATCCAGCTGGGATTTCTGTCCTCCCAGTCCACCCGGGACCCCCACTTTCCTGGGTGGAATCTACCTGGTAGGACAGAAGACCCGGCTGGATTGCGGCCGCCGAGGACTGGATCCGCTACCCCTGCTCCACAGTTCATTGGATAACATTGGGTGAATCAGGGGTCCCCCCCAAAGGGCCGTGAGGCTGCAGGTTCTGGTTCCACCAGTCCATCTCACCCAGTTTGACCAGTCAGCTGTTGAAGACTCAGATGAGTTGATGAAGTGAGTTTGGTCCTTTGTGGAAGAGGTTGGAGACCTCTGTCCTACACAGTTCAGGCGGCTCAAATGCAGATGTGGTGAACCTCTGGGTGAACCTCTGTGGCGGATGAGGGCAGCAGCTCTGGTTAAAGCCCCCCCCATCCTGAGCTTTGCCTCAGCGTCGGCAGGAGCCCGGGTTGCTGTGTTGAAAAGTTGCGTCCCTTTGTCAAATTTCTGTTGAAGATTGCGCGATCAAAACGGGCGTGAGTCAGCGTGTCACGGGTCGAGTTACGTCACTGGAGCGATCTGAGTCACAGATCCGCAGGTTTGAAATAACGGGAGGGAGGTCACAGAAGCCGTGTTTTCCCACGAAAGAAAAAACACCTGAGTTGTTTAATACTTTCAACCTTTTTATCATTCCTGCTGCGGGCGTTCAGCTCAGATTTGTCTAAAAAAGAACCGTCGAGCTTTGAGTTGCGTCACAGCTCAAACACTCTTCTGAAATCGTCCCTCAGCAGCGCTCCGGCGCGCCTGCTTCTCCGTCCCTTACCCCTGGTCCTGGCCAGAGCTGGGTCACGTGGTGTCGACGTTGGAGGTCCAACGCGCTGGGCCTCGACCTTTGGAACGGTCCCTTTCACGGGTGCTGTGATAGCAGAGGTGATACACAAACCCCCCCTCAGCCTGGCGGTGGCAAGGTAGCGGAGCGGCGTTCGCTTTATTCAAGTTAGATCAGCTTTGATGTAACTCAACGTGAACGCCGGGCCTTCGCCGCCACCGGCTCCTCCCCGCCCTTTTATCTCCCCGTTTGGTTTCGTGGGTTGATTTCAGTTCTTGGCCCCCAAAAACCGCGAACAGAGAAGCAATTAGCTCCACGGCGCTCGGCGCTGCCGGTGATTAACTGTGCCAGCAGTGAAGATTAAGTGGGGGAAAATTTCTGTGGCGTCACTGTGTGGGTAGCGGGATCCTCGGCGTTGACCCTTTGATCAGCGGCGGAGCCGGAGAGCGGGCAGCCAGGCGGAGATTGCGCTGATGGCACGGGGCCTAATCTCCAGATTAGCCGTCATGCTGCTCCAGTCTGCAGACGGTTAATTAGGAGGCGGGGGGGCCGCGTTTCCAAATATCGCATCGCGGCCTGGCCTGCGTTATTAAAGTGACTTTTTTGGGTTGTCTCTCATCGAGCAGCGCCGTGGTTCTTTACATGGTCTAATTGGCTGTAATCCGAGGGTGATGATGTATATCTGCAGTTCATTTCCCGCCCTTCTGTCAGGTTGTAGAGAAGAGTCAAACACCTCTTTGGCGAGGCTCAATTATATTAGAGTCATTTTAGATGGACAACCAAATATTCTAGTTTTAATTTCTCCGATCTCTTTTGGAGGTTTGAATCACTTATACCCAGTTTTTGCGTTCCTCTGCACAGATTGAGCGATTTCTGGTCGGGCTCGGAGAGACTGTGTTTCAGCGTCCGCTCCCAGGCCTGGGTGACGAGCATGGGAGGTCAGAGGTCAACCCCATCCTTCCTGGACCTGCTGCTGGTTCTGCTGCTCGCCGCCGCGACGTCGCAGCTCTGGGCCTTCCCCTTCACCGCGTCCCTGGACCTGGACGTGACCCCGAGGACCACGGTCTTCTCCACGGGTGAGGCGGAGTAACAGGCGCTGATCGTCCGGTTCCCAGACGCGAAGTCCCGCGGCTTTTCATTCTGATCATGTGGAGGCTGATTCAGACCGTTATTCCAAAAGTGTCGCTATCAGTCACACCTACAGCACAGCTGCACACACAGGTACAGCGGTACCTCAGCTTTCGAACTTAATCCGTTCCAGGTTGGCGGTTGAGGTCTGAATTTATATTTCCCATAAGAAATAACGGTAAACTCATTAATGCGTTCTGGCCCAGATGAAAAGTCCACTTTTTTTCAATAAAACATATATCTAACCAGGAATTTAGTCCTAAACATGTAGATATTTATAATACTGATATATACATTTATTAAAAATAATAATAATACCTTAATATAAACCCTTTTTTGTACAATTTACAACAGTTCAATTCAATAGTAGTAAATACTGTCTTCCTTGTTGCCTTCCCTTTCTCAGCTGGTTTCTTGGGAGACATGACGGAGGGTTTGAAAACCAAAAAAAAGCACAAAGTCCACAAAGGAATAAAAATGTAGTAGAGCGCTGGTCGTAGGCCTGTTCGCGTTGGATGCTGAACGAGAAAGAACGCAGTTCCGAAGAGTCGAGACCCGCACGGTGCGCGCTTCGGCTGCCCGAACGCTCTCTCTCGGCTGAACGCGGGCCGTTCGAAAGCTGAAATTCGATCGATAGCGAAGGCGAATTTTTCTCGAAAATTTTGGGGGGGGCGGGGCGGAGGCGGAGGCGTTTGAAAGCTGAGGCACCCCCGTGCGTGTAAAACAGTGCGTCACTAGGTCAACATTAAAGGAAGGCCAAGTGCTCCTGATGACATGGCTCACAAGGTTGTAAACAGCGTCCCCGCAGGAACTCTTGACACGCTTACGAGGATTCCACTTTCCCCAAATCCCCCACAACATGCTTACCGACTCTGAGCCGTTTAAACCACGACGGGAACCGCGGCACAACACGAGTACCCCCCCCCGAGAGATTAGGGTTGGGGCACAATGTCCACAGTCCCATCACGGCCTATTTGATGCTCTTGGGACTCCTCCAGCCCACCCTTTCAAAGAAATGGAGCAGTGACTGTGGCGCCGGACCACAAGACAGCTCCGTCGCGCGTCGACTTATTAATGGCCTCTCGCTGCGCCTGTCCTAGATCGCCCGGCTCCGCCGACGCCTCCAAGTGCGGGAGAAGAGCGCAAGATCTGATTAGCGTCCGAGCCGGAAGTGCTGGCGAAATCGCAGAAGTCATCGGCGCCTCCACCCCCCCCCCCTCCGCCTTCACGTCATTGTTGCTCGGTGGAGATCGAGTGGGCCTTAAGTGAAGTACCAAGGACTGTCCTTACGCCGGGGGGCTGTTTACTGCAATCATTTAACCACAGAGCTCGGCTGATTCACACCAGTGCAGCTATCGCTCGGGCGAAAGAGAAGGACGGGCAATCAGGAGTTCGCCGAGAGTCGCAGCACATGAAACTCATTAAGCCGCGTTAAGACAGATTATAAGTGTATCGCGGGCAGAAGCGCTGATCTCCCCTGAAGATCAGCTTGTAATTGTCGTGTTTCTGCGCCCCTGCGTTTGTCGTGGACCCCCCGGTGCTGGTTGCTGTGGCCACTTTACTGCTCTGTCTGATTTAATGTTTTCTGACTTTGCCGTCAAAAAAGCTGCCCTTGACCTACTTCCGGAATCATCGGGGGGGGGGGCATGTGATTGTGGGGAGAGCACGTGTCAGCACGCGTTTCGTCAGACTTCCCGTGTGTTTACTTGGGCGCGTTCGTAGTCACACCATTTGACGATGTGTCTGTCTGGGCTTGACGGGGGGGGGCAGAAACACTTTGGGAAATATGAGGATGAGGATGCGGGGGCGTCAGGACCTGTGGGAGGAATCACATTTATTCTTCTCAGCTGAGAATTCATTAATTTACAGGGTGCAGATGGCCCGCATAGGTGGGAGTGGAGGAGCATGTTGTATCAGTGGGACGAGATTCAAAGGCAAGAAAGTGACTTGAGGTCACACTTGAGATCTGTGGAATAGCGAACGTTCACCCGGGAGACCGCGCCATTCTGAGGTGCTCCGAGAAAGTAAACACTAATTTGCTTTTGTCAGTTGGGAGCCTTATTTTCCCTCCTCTGCTATCTACTATTAGTTGAAAAGAGTGAAAGATCGTGCATGTTTGAGGCAGGTTTGCTGTAGTTCCTCCTCTCCGGAGGTGAAACCGAAGCTTCTTGACTGTGGACTGAACTCCGCACGTTGCCCACGGGGGTTTTCTTCCCCTTTTTGTGTCTCTGCCACCAGACCTGAAGTAATGGCCTTGTGCAATATTAATGCACTGTAAGTCATTTGTTGCTGTTGTGACAAGCTGAGGCAGCAGGTTCTGGGTCATAAGATTCTCTGGGGTTGGGATCATTATTAGGCCCTTTCAATTTGACGCTTCTTTTCTTTTTTTTGTAGATGAAGTAATTACTGTGTGGTGGAGACAGGCCCCCCGACGGTCACCAATTTACAGCACAGCTGAGTCTGTTTATCTTTGCAGAATGACTCGAGCGCCGCCTCCGCTGTTTACTGAACACGGAAGACCTGATGACTTACGCGCATTACCAGTCCGGCCCTCGCCGCTTTGGCTAAAGTTATTAAATCCGCATCGCGGTTTTGTGATAACGTTTTTATTGACATTCGTTTTTACCCTTCTCCTGCCTCCTTAAAGACGCAGCGATGTCCACAGCGCCTTGAACCCATGTCCACGCGGCAGTGGGGAAGTCGGACTGAAACGATCTTATTGGCGATTCATCGAAACGGACCTGAAGCGGGACAGAAAGTCGCGTCGTGCACGTTGCCCTGGGCGGTCGCCTCATTCTGAGGAGGGCCTGCAGTAACGAGGTCCAGCGAAAGCGTCTCCGGGACTCAGAACCCTCGTTGTTATCGGGAAGGCAGATGGCAGCGTCATCATAATTCTCTGATTTGGAAAGTGTCCTCATCAACGTAAACCTTTAATTGAGCACCTGAGGCGCCGCCCTTATTTCCATTGAGTATTTGACTATTGCTTAAGCATGAGGATTGAAGCGTGTCACGCTATGGCGTGACGCGTCGATGTTGCATCACTTCTTTCTTATTTTAAGGTTCCACTGACTTGTGTATTATTTCTTATATAATCTATAGTCATCTTCATTGACGTCAGGCTGCCAGAGGATGAGCAGGGATGCTTATGTAACCTGTGTGAAGCTGACAAGGAGTCACAGTCCCAACACTGTCCAAAGGCGTTAAGTCAGCCTTACCTTCCAGCAGTCCTTCCCAAATTTTCCTTTTCGGAGGCACGTGTGTGTGTTAGTGTCACACGGCCCCCGCGGTGAGTGGCCATCGGCGAGTCACGCGAGAAGTCGCAAAAGGAAATCCCGCGCTCGCTCCCATCCAGTGGATTTAGCTTCGCCTTGCACCCCCCCCCCACTTGCGGGATTCCAAAAGTGCGCGCACATTCTGGACGCACCACCTGCGAGGCTCCGCGCCGCAGCGCCGAACCACTCCAGCAAACACACAACACACACTTGTCAGAGCCTCTGAGCCGCTGACAGAAACGTCTTCATTCTTCCTCCGCAGGCGGATGGAAGCGGGAGACGTGCGAACAAGCGCGTATGTTTATATTTCCCCAGCGGGAAACCCTGACGGATCTCTCCCGGCGGCCGGCTCCACCTGTCTCCTCGTCAAATTACGCATTCTGAAACTCGCGCAAAAAAAGGCAGGATGGCACACCTGCGCACGCACACGTGTGGGAGGACAAGAGTAAATAGAGGCCAGTCTGAGGGCTGGAACGTCTCTGGCAAACCTCAGCCCTCTGTTGACATTCCTCATTGATTTTGCAGCACCGCTCAGGCCCGCGTGTGTGTGTGTGTGTGTGTGTGTGTGTGTGTGTGTGTGTGTGTGTGTGTGTGTGTGTGTGTGTGTGTGTGTGTGTGTGTGCTTAGGCTACTCCGATGGACACGTTTTAAACTCTGGGCCAGTTCATGGAAGATGTTTTGGGGTAATTGTGGGTGGAAGCTGTCCTCCCCGTTGTAAAACGGAGCAGACCAGTGGGTTTAACTTTAACTACGGCAAGAAATTAAATCTGATCGTCAAATTTAGTGCGAATGCTGCTTTCTTTGGTGTCTTCTTCTCACTTTTATTTGAGCTGCGCTGATCGATATTTTCCTTAACAATGGAAGCGTTGACTTTGTGTGTGTCACGGAGGCTGATGAGGCCTGTGGAGAATTGAAAAACCCAGACGCTGCAGTTCTCGGAGTTACTCTTCCACGTACAGCAGCAGGGAGGTGAAAACAGAGTAAAGGTCGCAGTAGAATTCTTATCTTCAGGACTGTTTGCTCACGTCAACTCAAAATGGACGGGCGCGGGTCAGTCGTATTATTTTCGGAGCGGCGGTGACGTCCGGTTCAGTGCAGCTGTGTTTTTCTGGGAGGCTCGAGCTCGTTCGACCGCAAGACCAAGGTCAGCCCCTTGGGCCTGGCACATTTTCACATCACTGTAGCCCTTCTCATTAACACGTCAGCGCTGTTATGTCACATCAACACTATTTTTATTAGGCAGAAACCAAGGCTTTGGCTCTCCCTGTGGTGATTCACATGGAGTGGGCCCATGACAAGGCCCCGGGCCGCCATTGTGTTTATGTAACTTCTTCTTTAAACCCAATCTCGTGATCTTGTTCATGATGCGAATAACGTCTCAGTGCATGAGACGCTGCCATGTTTGTGCTCGGGATATGTGTGTATCTGTGCACCCCGTTGTGTGGCTCCTGCCAGCAGAACCCCCCCACACACACACACACACGCCCCCACCCTTTAGATGAAGCTCAGCCCCCTGGCGTGTCCTGACCTTTGGCTGCGTCGGGGAGTTGCTCGTTGCTCACTCAAAAATCGGAGGCAGATTGCCTGTGAAAAATAATATCTGACAATCACGCCGCTTCCCCTGGACCGTCTTCGCTGTTACGTAAGGTTAACGAACATCTCTGCATGGGAGGAGGCGCTTCACAGTCGAGGCGACGACCCTCAAGTTGGTTCATTTTAAGGCTGAGCTGACTTTTGTCCCGTTGTTGTGCATTACTTTTCAATTGCTTATTTCCTTGTGTTGATATCTTAAACTGGCAAATCTGAAGTCAATCTCGAAGGACCACGGGCAATCAGAAATCACAAATTTAATCTAAAATTACATTTTCTCAACTGGCTCAAATTCATTATTTAGGTACACTTTTCAGCAAGCGGTGTTTTTCTCCGGACATTTCTTTGTACCTGATTGTGTTTTATACTCATAACTTCCTCGGTTGGTTTCCTTCGCCGGTATCGAATTTCGGGGCTGTCATGCGTAACATCAGTCTGATGGGCGTGACGGAGCGTGTAGGAAAATAACCTAATTATTGACCACTGAGAGGGTCCCCGCGGTCGTCTGGCTGTCAGTGATAAAAACCAGTAAGAAAAGGCCTAGCAAGTGGGAGAGCCTGGCCTTCGCGGGTGCTCTCGGAGCTTGTGTCATCCCACCGTGTGACGGCTCGACGGGCGGGCCTTCGCGTGAGGGCGACAACGTGACGCCGCTGCATTAGGCGAGGCTCAACGCGCGCTGTCATCCGCTTTGTGGTGGCGGGGGAGTTGCACCGTTGAAAGTGGTAGTAACGCAGTAGCTGCTGTCCTGGAGGGGACTGGAAGCCCCGGGGAAAGTTGGTGTTTGTCTTCTTTTGTTCCCTCGTTTGCATCAGTGAGGATTACAGGGCCTTCGACTGGTTTAACAGCTTTCACTGACTTAAACCAACTGCTCCTTTTCATTTTTCCACAATGCTGTCACGAACTGGAAACCACTGCCTTTAGTTGTAAACAAGGCCTAATGTATCGTGCACCAGCATCGATACTCGCATTTGAACTAAAGCACGTTTAGTTTTTTTGCACCATCCTTCACTCTTGAGGGCATTCCAAATGTTCCAATTATTTCTGTGTGTTTGTGGAAAAGCTATAAATGAGAAAACCATTCCCCAGGTAATAGATGAGTCTCAGTTGTGATGGATGCTGCTGAACTAAAACAACAAAGGAAAACTGATGGTACGGGGTAATATCTGAATGCAGGAAAGTAGAGCACAAGAGACTTTTCGTGACAACCTCTACAAACAAAGTCTTTAACAACGAGTTATTCAAAGCTACGCAGCAGCACTTTTCTGAAATTATATAACAAGAACATCAACACGACTCCTGCTCTTTCTGCTACGGTTGATTAACATCTCCTAAACAAATAACCACAAAACTACTTTCCGCTGAAAAATGCAATGAATTTTCTTATAGTTTCAAGAAAATGAATCCATCCTGTAAGATTAATATTCAAGCAGTTTAGGGAGACAGTAGAATTACGTGAAAAAGCCCTGAACAAACTCGGCTACTACGTCTGATCTCCGCACAGTCAAGGCAACTTAAACCATCAACGTGCTCGCTTGACATAATGCCATCAGACTTTTTCAAAACTATTGTGAAGTCAGCCGAGGCCGATTTGCAGCTTATTATAAATAGCTCGCTCTAATCAGGCTTCTTTCCAAGTCCCCTGAAGTGGCTGCTGTCAAGCCACTTTTAAAAAATAGAGCACCAGATGTTTCGATGTTAACCAACTTTCGACCTATCAGAAACCCTCCTCTCATACCTGAGAGCTGCAGAGTCGATCTCACTATCGGTCAACAAACCTCTAAATGGACTAGTCCCATAAATGTATGAAGCATATGCCAATACAGTATGATTCAGGATTTGGGAAGCCGGGAATGTTTGGAGTCGTCACCTCACTGGGAGCTGGGACGCGTTGGCATCTGGTTTACAATTTAAAATGAGATCAGCGGATGTGCAGAGACGAGCGCGCCCACCGTCTCTCTGCCCCCTGTGTTCACGCCCTAGTTTGCCTCCTGACAACTGCCGCTTTCGCATGAACGTGTGCCTCACATTTAATCGGACAGGCGACTCTACTCGCACCCAGCTCACACACTGGAGCTCCGCAAACCTACTTAAGAGATCTTCCACCGCCGCAGGAAAAAAATAAAACAATGTCCTCATTTTTTTTTTTTTTTATTGCCTCACAGCATCAGAGCAACCTGCCCCCGTTTCTGATCTGCCACACTGGAGCCCTCTCAAATACTCAGCTCCGTGCACCAGGGCAGGCACGTGGAGCTGTGACCGACAAAACGCTGCGTCTCCGCCACCAAAACACAAAAAAACGAAACAAATGCGGGATCACCCAACGGTTCCTCCCTCGTTCACCTAAGACTCACGCGCTGGAGCGATCTCTCCGCTGATGTGATTTGGCATTACTGGGGCACGGCTCCTGCTGAATGCCCCAATATCGCTGCCTCCCAGTGCTCCCCATTCCCCCCCCCCCCCCCTCTCAGCCTTCACTCCAGCAACCACCCCCCTCCCCCTGTTCTGTTACTCAGACTCAAAGTCATGCACTCCCAGCAGGTTTAGGCTGATTTATTCCCCAGCGAGTGTGATAGCATCCAGTGACAAAGCTTTCGCCCCTTTGAATTTACGAGTTCGCCGATGGCGTGTGCCCGCAGGTTTGTTGGGCAGCTCCCGCTTTGTCGGCTCGTCCCTGAACTACAGCACCCTGCTGCTGGAAGAGGAGTCCGGGCTGCTGTACGTGGGCGGGAGAGGAGTTCTGTACGCGCTCAACACCTCCAACATCTCCACAGCCGTAGGCCTCAGAGTGAGTCCGGCGCTCGCCGAATTGTTGCATTAGACCAAGAAACCGAACAAAATATCTGCACCTTCGCCACCCCGGCTCTCTTCACGGAGAGAAAGCCCAAAGCTGACTGGGTAAATCCATTGTGCTCCTCCAGTTTTATGGATTAAATACACCAGAAGTTTATTCATTTGTCACAAAAGAAAGATGGTGACGCAGTCTAGAAATATAATTATGCTGTCTTTCTATTTTTCACCTTATTGTTTGTTTCACATGCAATTATATTTTCCTCTTTATATTCCCTTTCTTCCATTGATCACAGAATCTATTTCTGCTTTTCCTTTGGCTTTGTATTGAACTAATCAACTCTTGCTTACTCCCCCAATTGTTTGTAGATCGATTGGGACGCGTCCCCCGAGCAAAGGAAACTTTGTCTAAATAAAGGCAGAGACAATCAGGTACAAAGCTGCATCTTTACATCGGTTATTATTACTATTAGTATTATTATTGATAGGTGAAACTGTTTCTGATGTGCATTGGCACTTCCTCTTCTTTCCTGCTCATCCTTATGCCGTCGTGTGTTTTCTCTGCTCCCCACCCTCTCTCTGCAGACGGAGTGTTACAACCACATCCGCTTCCTGCAGAGATACAACGAGTCCCACTTGTACACCTGCGGGACGAACGCCTTCAGACCGCTGTGTGCCTACATCGTAAGGACCTCGA
The DNA here is from genome assembly GCA_911728415.1 of Lagocephalus sceleratus. NCBI lineage: Eukaryota > Metazoa > Chordata > Actinopteri > Tetraodontiformes > Tetraodontidae > Lagocephalus > Lagocephalus sceleratus. The sequence goes on along the minus strand of CAJVRN010000231.1, from coordinate 1,759,504 downwards.
GACACACTTCAGCCGCCCGTGGCCGCTGTACCTCGATTAAAAAAAGAATAATTAACTCAGTCCGAACCGCTGTGACAGGAGGCAGAGCGCTTCAGCTTCCTATCGGGCATCGAGGAAGGCAGAGACAGATGCCCGTATGATCCCGCGAAGGGCTACACGGGCCTCCTCGTCGGTACGTGTCCCGCATTAGCGTCTCCTTTCCTTTATGTTGGTTTAGTCGAGATTCCAGATTGCAGGACTTCAACAGGTGTGTGAGCCAAACCACACACGCCCGGCGCCGAGCGCCCCGCCCTCACGGACCACATGTTTGAGGTTTCAGCGCTAATTCTCTTCTTCTCCGCCGTCAGACGGAGAGATGTTCACCGCCACGCAGTACGAGTTTCGCAGCTCCCCGGACGTGCGCAGAAACTTCCCCTTCCCCACGCTCCGGACAGAGGAGGCTCCCACCCGATGGCTTCTGGGTAAACACGCCTGCTACACGAACGTGGAAACGGTGCCAAAGCACGCTAAGCCTTCTCTGAGATTCTTCTCCACGCAGACCTCTTCTCAGTCAGTGCTACACGTTTCAAGGAAACACTGTTAGTAAGCGTGTGTCTGGGCCCGTGTGCTTCACCGGTGCGCAGAGGCAGATTTTGTGGGCTCGGTGCTGCTGAAGGAGAGCGTCAACAGCTCCACGGGCGACGACGACAAGATTTACTTCTTCTTCACGGAGAGGAGCCAGGAGCAGATCGCCTACCCGAGCCAGACGAAGGTGTCCAGGATCGCCCGCGTCTGCAAGGTCAGAGACATCAGCCGGCCTCATTACCACCGGACATAATTGTTTTAATGGTTTCGCTGGATTTGGAGAATTAGCAGAGTTCGTGCGGCTGCAAGGTCACAAGAAGAAAGGGTTGAGTTGGGAAGGAGAAAAGTTGAGAAACGGTGGGATTATCGAGGGCGCCACATCCGCCCTCGCTGCGGTTTTCGTCGGATAATTTCTGCTCGCAGCCTCGCTTCTCGATGTCTTCTCCCCGTGCCACTGTTGCCAGGCAAACTGCAACTTCGCCAGGCTCCACCTCCAACGGCGGACCATCTCTCCCTATGCACTGCCATCTCACCCTGCTCCAGTCCTCCTCCCCCCTCTTCCTCCCTCTCACCTCATTTCACTCGCGATCAGTATTCCCAGGCTAGACAGACTCGCAGCGCCTCTTCCTGGAGGTCCTGCTGATTTCCTTCTGGTTGTGCGTCTCACGGCGCTCTAATTGCCGCTGCTGCGTCGAGCTGCACTCCAGTTGAGTTGCAGTGATTTCAAAGAGATCCTCTTCTTTAAGAAGGCAGCTGTACTGGAGTTGCTCGAGTAATTGAGTCGTAAATGTGGAAGAGAAATGTCACGGGAGAAAGGTAACTGTTTCCTAACTGTTCCATAAAGTCTTACGCTCTGATCCAATTTCAGGCCCTAATTGATGACCAGGCTCGGCGAGGACACTGGATCAGATTCTCAACCCCCCCCCCCCTTTAGTGCTGCCTGATCCTGCACGGGGCGTTTCTCCGAGACAAAATGGGCACATCTTTAATTTCCACAGGGCTGGTTGTTAAACGTGTCCACGGCGGCGCTCGCGGGGGTTTCGATTTCTTTTAAATGCGCGTGTTTGTCGCCTCCCGACGGGCGGCCTTTACCTCGGGCGCTCAGCTGCTCCGCCTCCCTGAGGTAGCCGTCGTGGCGTTTCGGGTACTCTTGGCTCTCCAGACACGACACGACCCGTGTTACACGGCGAGCTGCACGCCTCGAAAAGTTACTTAAGCCCACCCCTCCCCCCCCGCCGACAGCTCTCTCCTCATCCGACGACATTCTGGAAATAAACTTTGGCCTCCTTCCCCCCGTAGCGCTGAGGGGCGGCGCCGCGCAATAAGCAGAAGCTGTCATGACTGGAATCAAAGTAGGCCACAGCGGCACGTGCGAGTGACGCGCTGCCCCCCCCCCCCCCCCCCGCGAGGCTCTGGCAGGAGACGCGCGCCTCGAAGCACAGAAGACCGGTCGTTCTGTTGACTGCTCACTGTCCTCGTGTTTGTCACTTCACAGGCAAACCTCGGCGCTACGCGTATTTTACACGGGAACGAGGTCCTGTCCTTTTGGTTATTCACCACCAGATTCCCTCCACGGCGTCTTTAGAGCCCTCCGCCCGGCTCAGGATTGAACAGGACTCCCATTCTACTCAAGGTTTATCGCCCCCTGGGGCGTACAGCCATGGTGCCGTGCGCTCACATCCTGTTACGCTCATAGATTTACGTCACGGCGGCCTGCTGACCTGCGCGGCCCTTTGACTGACATAAATTGTAATCTGTCAGAGCATCTCTTTAGCTCTGCTAATATCACGGCGGTAAATGTTTGTTTTTGCTGCGTCCCGGCTCTATTAATCTCCCAAACGAGCCCAGGGTCGAACGTCCTTTCCCCCTATCCATAAAAGCGACTCGCGGTTTCTAATGCGCGCGCCATTACTTTCCTTGCATAAGCGTTTTGTCAATTTCATGTTTTTTTTTTCAGCGTAGGAGTCCGCAGAGAGACAAACAGCGGCACATAAACAAAGAAATATGAAGCGCTTTATTTCCAGCAGAAGGAAAAGAATCCTTCATATTTTTCGTTCTCTCCTCTAAATGAGCTGTGCTCAATCATCCCTCTATGCGGAGCCTTCTTGCAGCATCACCACCCACAGCTACCATAATTCAGTTTGAGCCAACATGCTAAATGCAGCCACACTTCCTTCACCCCCCCCCCCACAACTCTTTAAACTTGTTAAAGGATCCTCCCTCTGCTGTGTGCAGAATGACTGGGGGGGTCAGAGGACCCTGCAGAGGAAGTGGACCTCCTTCCTCAAGGCCAGGATGGTGTGCTCAGTCCCAGAATACGAGCTGCACCTCAACATCCTGCGCAGCGTGTTCGTCCTCCAGGGTCCAGACGCGCGGAACAGCGTTTTTTATGGCATCTTCGGTCTGGAATGGTAAGAGACAGAATGTTGCTTTCTAGAGATGTTTACTTCATGGACCTTGTTGTGCTCCAGTATTGAGTCGATGTGATGTAGAAACCGAATATCCTGGCTTAGAAATGTTCAGCCAATTATTATCTAATTCGTATCTAGTCAAGCCTGTTCGAGACAGTCGCAGTTTAAGTTTAAGCCACTTGAGGTCGCGTAAATTTGGGTTTATTGAGACGGTCGTTACATTTGTTTTTTTTGTTTTTTTTATTAGTTTTAAAGTGTTTGTTTTCGAGAGGAAATACATTTTGACTACAAATTTAGTGTTAAAAATCAGGCATTCATGTTTTTGGTGCTACTCTCCCGAAATTATTAAGTACCTCTTGTCTTTCCTTCTCCCCCCCTTGTCTTTTTGGTTGATTTATTATCTATTATCTTTGGTTAAAATGCACTTTCAACATGATGGTAATATTTTATGAGAAACCAGTTGAAATTGCAGTGAGGAAATTCTCACCTTGGAACATATTTAGGTGCACGCAGATCTGTTTTATTTAGAAAAAAACATTACTGCAGTCCTTTACAAGGTAAAAAATAACTCATTCACAGCTTGTGTGAACTAACGCAGAGTCGCGCTTCATCAAGATGCGCAGATTGTGACACGGTAGATCGCGTTGTGAGCGGATCTCTTTTGTTCCGTTGCTTAAAGAGGGAGCCCTCACCTGTGTGTAGCGCGCTAGTCATCCTCAATTAGACTCAAGCACGCATGAATGACTGAGGCCCTGAGCGCTACTAGTCATCACTACCCCAGAACAGATTCTGGTTTCACTTCTGTCTGATCTCTCCCACCTGAGTGCGTCTGAGGGCTTAGGTGGCCACACAAGAATGTGACACCCCCCCCCCCCCCCTGACTAATCTCACCTTTAGGGCGTACTTTTTGAGGTGCTTCCCCAACTCACGCTGTTGTTATGCCGTTGGAGGAGCCTTTTCTTTCGCAGGTGCTCTGACAAAACCACAAATTAGGCTGACTCACCGGGGAAGGTGCTGAAAAAACAAAAATCCTCAGAACAAATAATTCCTCCTGGAGCACATCCCAGGAGCAGCCACTGGAGATGAAGAGGGAAAATCACATACCTGCCAGTGACGGCCCTCCCACGCGTCCATTCAAGAAGCGCTGATAAGATCTAAGAGGGCCCAAACACCCACGCTCTTCGCCACAAAGCTGCATTATTTTCCCGATACTGGAAGTTTATGATCCGCGATGTGTTTGAAATTCAATCTGGGTGACAGAGACTAAGCTCCCGGTGAATCATTAACCCCGGGTCTGACCTCTGGATGTGCCTCTGCGGTGGCCGCTTGTTTTTTTTTTTGTTTTTTTTCCAGGAAGAACATCAAAGCGACCGCTATCTGCCAGTACGCTTTCTCGGATGTGCGGAGGGTTTTCGAGGGGCCGTACATGGAGGTGCAAGACTCAAAGTGGAGGGAGTACACGGGGAAGGTCCCAGAGCCGAGACCTGGATCGGTACGCTCCCAACTCTCTCTCTCTTCCAGTCTTCCAGCGTCCCCGCTCTACAGTCGCTCCTCTGTCTTCTCAGTGTATTACCGATGTGCACCGGGCCCAGAGCATCAACACCTCCCGAGACCTCCCCGACGGCGTCCTCACCTTCGCCAGGAGGCACCCGCTGATGGCCGGCCAGGTGCGCCCCGTCGGGCTGCGCCCGCTCATGTTCAAGCGGAGCGTCAACTACGTGAAGATGGCCGTGCACAGGGAGCCGGGGCTGGACGGGAACCTCTACACGGTTCTGTTCCTGGGAACCGGTGAGGTCCATTCAGAACCAGCTGCAATTAATGTGTCTGTCTGTCAACAACATAACTCAAAAAGTTATGGACCGAGTTTGATGAGATTTTCAGGATTTGTTGGAAATGTGAAAAGGAAGAACTGGTTTCATTTTGGGGGTGATCCAGAAGAAATCCTGGATTCTGGATCACTTTAAATGTTCGTTAACATTGTGGTAAACGGGGCCAAAAATGTTGTTTCTCAATATCTGTTAATTCTTGACCAAACCCCATGAGATCTGACTCAAGGATGGACAATGGGATCCTCTATCATATTCCAAAGGCTGATCCGGATCTGATCCAGAAGACCGATTTTATTGATATTTATATCAAAAATGGGGGTGTCCTTATATTTGGCGTACTGTGCCTTTTATATTAGAGGTAGAGATGTCTAACAATCATCATGTAGCTGAGTCAATTTCACATCTGCAGTACGTCAACGGATTTGTTCTAGCTTTAATACTTTAGGAGCTATATCCAGAAGAAACCAGAAAATAGGATTTTGGTGAATAACTACTGAACTAAGACATTTATTGTTGTGATTCCAGTGGCTAACGGTGTGTTTTTATGGTCGAGGGATCTAAATATGTAGTCAAAGTATATGTGGGACTAATATTTATGGTGGAAATCACAATATGCCAGGACTTGTTGCGCTCCCCGAGTGCTTTCTAGTTGATGTCTGTGTAGGTTTTCACTTCGTCGCAGCTTTTTGAGTTTCCATTGCTTCTCGCCCTTCAGACGACGGCTGGCTGCATCGCGCCGTGGACATCCGAGGTGAAGTGCACATCGTGGAGGAGCTGCAGCTGTTCGATAATCGCCAGCCCGTGGAGGGCCTGGTCGTTTCCCCCGCGCTGGTACGTGCCCGACCAGGGGGGGGTTCTCCCGACCGCCGCCCCGAATGACCGAACGTGTCCGTTGTCCAGAGGAGCGTCTACGTGAGCTCCGCCTCCGGGCTGGTGCAGCTACCGATGTCGGCGTGCCGGAGGTACGCCTCGTGTTACGACTGCGTGTTCGCCAGAGACCCGTTCTGCGGCTGGGACGGGAAGGCGTGCGTGGAAGTGGCTTCACGTGCGCAGAGGTGAGGGAACACTCGAGCCCCTAGGAAGTGCAAGCACGCAGCACTTTGACAAATATTTGGACAGAAGTCCCAGAGTCTCCTCCGCCTCTGTGGGTGATTCTCGCTCTCACTTCCTCCTGAAACTCCTCGTTTCGTCTCTTTATGCTGACAGCCTCCGGAGATTTATTCTTATGACGCGTTCAGTTTTGAATTAGCTGACCTTTTTTTTTTATTGTGAGCCCGACGGAAATACCAGTCTAATTAATTATAAATACAGTTGTTTTTTTCCTTTGTTTTTTTATGAAATGGGTCTGAGTCAATGCTATCAAGGCCAAGTGTTGCTTTCAGCTCTTTTTATTCTGGAAATGACGATTAACATAAAAAAATTTAAGAAATAGACTAATTGTATTTTTACAGATTATGTGAATCTATCACTTACAACATTTAGGAAATGTCATTAATGTAGCAGGAAATTTTCGGTGCATATTTTTCTGTTTAATTATGCATTCCTATATTTTACTGTTATTCTTTGTTAGCTTTAGTGATTTTAAATGTTAATATGCCATTTTCTTTTGTTTGCTATTCTACGATGCATCCCATCCAAGTTTATGTTCAAAGAAAAATCTATCTGTTTATACGAGAGGGAGGAGGTTTGGCTTATAAAATTTCTAAAAGTAAAATGTCATCTTCATCTCCATAATGGCTACAGAAGCACCGGCCTCTTCCTGTTGGTTTTGTCTTAAGTGGCGTCGTGTTTAGTCAAAGTAAGTAGTAAGTTGATGGACGCATTTTGATGGATCATGCTGCGAAATATCCACTTAAATACTTTATATACACTTAAATACTTTCTTAATTCTTGCTTCCAATTCTTTAAAAATGAAGCTGCGTTCTGTTGAAATGTGAGTGATTCTGTCCTTTAAAATGTTAATGTAGTGGTGTTTCTGCACTCCTTGTGTTTTCTTAAAGGAGACTCCTGTAGGTATTTTAGTATTCTGTAGTCTGGGGAGGATAGTGATGTATAGAGATATCCTCTCAGATAGGAATTTGTATGTTTGAGAGTGCTTAGTACGTACCATGGATCTCTTATTGTTGTATTCTGTGGTGTATCTTGGCCTTAATCTCTGTTATGCTTCAGGTCCAACCTAACCCAGGATGTCTTAAGAGGGATCAGGGGCTGCAGAGAAAATTCAGGAAATGGTACGTGTTTCACAGACCGACATTTTTAGTCCGTCAAATAAACCTTTGAAGTTTGAATGTGCTTCCCATCGTCCCTTCTCGCATTTTCACACGAGGTCAGAAGAGACTAACGCAAACTCACTTTTCATCCGGCAGAAAACTTGAGCGTTTAGCAGCTATTAAGGGATTTCACAGGTGTGGGCTCCTCGCCCATCCCCCCGGTCCCAGCGCACACATTTTAATCAGTTTCTGTCCTGCTGAAGGTCAGCTGCTCGCTCGCGCTATATTGCAGGAGTCAGCATGCTTAAAGAGGCTTATGAGATGTGATGAAAATGATTCCAAAGGCTGGAGCCGCACAGGTGGCTCACCTTCACTCTGGAAAGGTGACGCGGCTCCGACCCGCTGCGGCCTTTTGATGCCTCTTGCTCTCTGTGTTTCTGACCAGTGACGCACCGGAAGCGTTCCGTGATGGCGGGAGACGACGTGCTCCTCCAGTGCGAGCTGCGCTCCAACCTGGCGTCCCCCCGCTGGACCCTCAACGGCAGGGAGCTGGCGGGGTACGGCCTCAGCTCGGGCTACCGCGTGGGGACCGACGGCCTCCTCATCATCGGGGCGCGTGCGCAGCAGAGCGGGTCCTACCGCTGCTTCGCCGTGGAGAACGCCGTGTCCGTGCTGGTCTACCTGTACTCCGTCCGGGTCCACGCGGACCCCTACTTCCCCGCGGAGCCGACGGCGTCCACCGAACCCACCGTAGTCTCCAGCAGCGCGCCGGCGCCCACCAGCGGCCCCTCGGAGCAGCCCCTCCCCTCGCCTCCGGCCCCCCTCCCCCCGGAGTTCCGGACCTACAGGCACATGGAGGCGGTGTACATCTCCCTGGTGGCGGTCCTGGGGGGGCTCTGCCTGGTGCTGACCGTGGTGCTGCTCTACGTCAGCTTCTGCACCAGGCGGGCGGCGCGGGACAGGAAGTTCTCCCAGGGGGGGCTGCAGGTCCTGGGGGCCTCCGAGCGGAAGCGGAGCTCCCACTTCGAGCTCAAAACCATCGCCGGCCACTGCAACGGCCGCCAGGACCGCCGCTCCGTCTCGGTGCCGTCCTTCGGCGACCTGGGCGACGGCTTCCTGCAGATCGTGCCCGGCGAGGGCCGGCTGTCTCCCGCCAAGACGCCCCCGCCGGCCCCGCCCCTCCCCATGCCGCCCCCGCTGCCCAGCATGGACTACGCCAACGGCCTGTCGGCCACGCTGCCCAGCGTGCTGCGCAAGATGAACGGCAACAGCTACGTGCTGCTGCGGCAGGCCGACTCGGAGGGCATGTCGCCCCTTTACCACTCCTTCACAGAGGAGCTCAACAGGATCCTGGAGAAGAGGAAACACACGCAGCTGAGCCTGCAGCCCGACGAGAGCTCCATCTAGGCGCCCCTGCGTCGGCCGCCACTAATTTATTCTCACCCAATCCGGAAGCGAGGGAAGAGGCGAGCGCGGTGTGGAACGCTGCTGCGGATCCACACCGCCTCAGACAAGTCTGCAGGTCGCGTCTTCACAAGGAAAAAAAAAAAAAGAAAAAAGAAGAAGGCCCAGAGTTCCACCTGAAGGGACCCTGGACCCAACAGGGACTGCGTGAAGCCGTGACGCGTGCACGAGGTACCAGGTGGCGCCGCCTCAGAGTATGCAAGAGCGCGCAGTATTGACTCTAGCGCGAGGTCCCCCTCCACCTCCACCGCGCTTGCGCACATTTCTGGTGGCCGCAGGAAAGTTCAAAACAAACAAACAAATCCTGCCACTTAATGTGCCCCAATCCTCTCAAGATTTCCATCGAGGCTCTTTAATGGGCCGCGAGGATGAAATAAAAGCGAATTCATCCTTTTAAATGACATCACGACTGCCGCTTTGAGGCTCCAGATGTTTTGGATTCGCCCCCCTCGTGCCCCCCATAAAAGTTTAACATAAAAAACACATTCCTTTTTTTTTGTTTTTTTTGCATTTTAAGAAGCTTAAGAAACAACATCCAGTCACAAGACAGATCAGAAACCGTAATAGTTTGAGCTTTTTCTTTCCGGAAAGTTGACGATCATCCGCCTGGAGTCAGTTTTCCCTCCAGGATGGGGGGCAGCACACGGCCCCCCCCCGCTCAAAGCACACCGTGTGTTTGTGAATGTCGTTAGTGCTTCTGTTATAGCTGCATGAGAGCTCGTGATAACACAGCTCGTACGTTCCCCCCTCTCTGTGGTGAAAACGCTCTGTTTTGGGCGTCCGACCACCCAGACGGCCGTGTGGCGGAAATAAACGGCGGACGCCAAATTGGTTTGTGGAAGGAACGAAGAGGTGACGCGAAGTCGATAAATGCTCTGAGCTAATAACAGGTCCGGTCCAACATCTCTTGTGTTTGGTGCAAAAGAGTTCGTCACAGATTACAGATGGGCCAAAGTGTTTCGTCCACGTTAAATAAATGTTTTTTTTCCACACAAGTCAAAAGGTGACCTCACTGAGGACGCTCACGAAGGCGTCTGAGCTTTCGCTCGGCAGAACTCTGGCAAACGCGAGACTGCGGCGCCCACGGAGCGCGTTTGCTGGGCAAGGTTAATAAGGCTATGATGGAGCAGCGCAGGGCTAATTTAAAGGGAAGTGACCACAATGAATCTGAACGGTGTAAAAATATGTCACCGACAGCTGTAAATAAAAGATCCATCCTCGGCCCCCAAAGTGATGAATCAGCTCTTGCAGCAGTCTGCGGCGTCCCCCCCACGTGCATTTGTCATGGCTGACAGCAACAGCAGCGCTTGGCTCGCCTCCACGAGGGTGTGTGTGTGTGTGTGTGTGGGGGGGGGGTCTGGTCTGTTTGCACAGAACCTTGTCGTCTCTGCGGGTGGAGACAGGACGCGTTTGACCCGGGCAGCCACGCAGGAAGTCAGGCGATGGCACAGGAAGACAGGGACTCGCGCGTCTCCTTTCACCCCCGCTAGAATACGAGAACGTGCACTTTATGAAGGTTCAGAATCTTCCCGGGCCGGGTTGGGAGAGGTTTGCGCTTGGAAATTGTTTATACTGCTACAGTTTTTGCACATCAGGCTTCTGAGGCTGTGTGTGTGTGTGTGTGTGTGTGTGTGTGTGTGTGCAACACCAGCAACAATGCTCCACAGCAGGGGTCTCCACCCCCCCCCAGAGGTCCATGAGGCTGCAGGTTCTGGTCCAACCCAGCAGCACCAGACTGGACTCACTTCATCAACTCACCTGAGTCTTCAACAGCTGACTGGTCAAACTGGGTGAGCTGGACTGGTGGGAACCAGAACCTGCAGCCTCACGGACCTTTGGGGGGGAGGGTGGAGACCCCTGACCTACCGAAACAGGGAAAAATAATCTAATTTAAGCCAACTTCTAATGATGATATCAGACAGACAGACAGACAGTTATCTGTCTGTGATCTCTGACCAACTTGGGAATTGATAAGAAATAAGTTGATACGATCTTTTCCTCCCAAAATTCACTGAAATGTATGCTACAAAATCATTTTAGATTAGATTGGATGCCTAACAGCAATATATTTGCTTGGAATACATTTGCCAAATCCTAAAGAGATGTATAAATGTTTTATAGCTTGGCTACCTTCCCAAGTGTCTGCTTGTGTTCGCAGCGTCTTGGCCCACAAGCGTTGGTCCCGGAGGGCCGGCACAGAGTGAGACGCCGTTATGCCCAGACGACCTGATTCTGTACTTTTCAGATCCGGCCGAGCGGCGAGCGCGCGTCCCGTCGCATTTGGGGAATATCTGGTAATAAGCAGCATCTGAGCGCGCTGCTTTTTCAACTTCCTCGCGTGGAGGTTTGTGTTTCTATGGCAGCAAGGACGATCCTGCGATTTGGGTTTGTTGTTTTTGGGACCATTAATTTCAATCTAAGGGGGGGCGTCAGGCTTCGGCGGAGGCGTGCGCGCCTCAGGAGACCTTCATATCCGCTGCTCCAACGCTCCAGCGTGAGCGGCTCGCCTTCCGCGTGCGCACACGTGAGCTGAAGGTGTTGCGCCTCTCCCCCTGGCCTTCTCCTCCCTGACCCCGTGCTTCCTTGTTTACCCCCCCGTCTCAGCCCCTCCCGCCCCTGCAGCGCTCTGGTTCCACCCTCGCTCTCCCCGATCCCATCCGCCTCATCTCCAGCGGCCTGCTGAGTTTACAGACGGCTCCCCGAACAATTAGTTAGCAGACTTGAAAGAGTCCCGCAGTTTCCGTTTGCTATCGCGGCTCGGTCCTCCGTCTTGGTTGTCGCATTAGAGGCGCCGTAGCAACAGACATTACGCTTTGTGGCAGTTCAAATGTGAAAATGTGTCCCGATGTTAAGAAGATCTTCACTGTATTTTAACGCGGCGGCGCTGAACTCTGGCTCATACGTTAGACACGGACACACGAGCAGCTTCTGTGCCTTTGTGGGGTCGTGGGTGACCTGCAGAACACGAAGGGATCTGAACCTGTGAACACCACTGCTCCCGCTTCCCGCTCACCAGGACCTCCGTTTCACCGGCTCCGCTAACGAAACCGTGCCGTGCTTTTAGGCAAAAATAGCTCTCTTAGTTTGACATCCACAGTCGTGCACACGTGGCCACAGTGAATTATTCTCCTTGTTTTTGTGGGTTCATTTCATCCCGTTGTGCCAGCTTGCGAGGTATTTTATGTAAAGTTAGACATTTTTGATCGGTTTCTGTGCTGTTGACAGTATGTACGTGTACATTTGTAAAACTGTGATGCTTTTCATCAAGTTAGGTTTTTTTAATTTTGATGTTTTTCTCATCTTAAGTGACCGTCCGTGCTCCTGAAGCAACCGCGAGCTGTTCACAGAAAAGTCTTTTTTTTTTTTGATATATTGTCTCTGATGTCTAATTTATTTGACTGAATAATTTCTGCTGATAATAAAACACACTGCAACGTCCAACCCGGCAACGTCTGGACACCTCCGAGGGGGGACGTCTGCACGTCCCAGGCACCGCTTTCATTTTAAATTCTGTTTCCAATCTGAGTTCTTTCACATGCACATCCGACAAAACTAAAGGTACTGGCGCGCGGGTGATGAATAAATCTAATTTTTAGGGCAGCAGCCGAGGTCGTAACTTAGCAACAGCATCTTTATATAGAACCTTTAATGTCCTGGCTTCGGGTCTGGCCAGACCCTGTTGGGAATAACGGGTCTGATGAAAAACACGGCAGCTCGCGCACCTGCCGCAGATTAAAACGCCGAGGAGCGAGCGACGGGCAAAAGCCATTCTCGCACCTCCGTCGGCTTCCTTCGACTCCGGATTGATCGAAGCAAACTCCAGCTGTTTTGAACTCGTCGTCCCTCTTTGTTCTCTATCAGAACGCTGCGACTCCGTGGTGGTTTAAAGTGAGGCAACACCCACGGTCTTATCTGAAACACATCCCCGGTGTCGATGGGGCGAAGGAATCAGCAGCGGGGGCGTTCCATCAATCTTTTATTTCAAAACAGGGAGCGACTGAGTCAGTTGGGGGTTTTTTTTTCCCCCCTACAGCCAACCCTGACCCCGAAGCTCTCCAGCGGCCATCTGCCACATCGACTCGAGTCATCATGCAGCCGAGAAGTCGGGGAAATCTAAAAAAACCCCGACCGCAAATGGCGAGGATGTTCCTCCACGAGTGTGCGCACCGGGGCTGAAACGCGCGAGGGGGGGGGGGCTGAGTCCCTCGAACCAAACGGGCGGGTGGAATCGCTGGTTCTGTTTTGGACGGGGTTCTCCTGAAGCTGCTCAGACCCGAGAGAAGAAAACCCAAATCCACGCACCGACTGCTCGTTCCTTCACGGTTTTATTCAGCAGGAAAAAGGAAGAAAAAAAAGAAAGAAAGCGCAGCGCGCCCGTGCGTGCATCTTCAAATGGCCTTGAGATGATAAATGTTCCTTAATTGGTCAGATGGGGAGCCTCTGGTGGGTTCATGGAGAGTTGATCCAAATGATTCTGCTGCAGAGCTGCAGGAGCGCTGCTTCAGAAGGCCCCGGTCTAGCCCCCCCCCGCTCCAGTTTAGTCCGTTTTCTGTGGCCGGATGGGGCCGACGGACGGGGGCCGGTTGGTGAAGGGGTGCCACTGACCCTGGATGCTGGGGTTGTGTGTGTGGAAAGGCTTGCGGATGCGGATGATGTCCAGCCCCGACTGGTCGGCCAGCTGGGTCATGATCTGAGAAATCTGCGCAGACGTTTTGTTTGTGATGATTTCTTCTCTCACGTTGCCGTTGACTGTGGGGGAGGGGGCAGGGAAAGGTGTCAAAACATCTTTTAATTTTTTTAATAACTAATATCGGTAAAATGTAAAAGTATCTGCAAGAATCTCCAAAAACCAGCCGACTTCACATGAAATTACGCCTCTAAAAACCTTGAACTGGAGTGCCCCCTATTGAAACTAACGCGATATCGTCCACGTCTCAGGTTTAGTTTTTAAACTGCACAAAACTTTAGAAAAAAAAAACCTTCTTTACCTCCTCAGACCTGGCGTCCATATGTGGACATTAGATGTTGGGTCACCTTTCATATAAAAGCTAATTCTTCTTAGTGTGGGGCCAAATGTCCACATACATGGACCCATAAATATTATATTATTACACATTTAGACTGATTGTCCCTGCATGTGGACATCATTGTCCCTGTATGTGGACATCATTGTCCCTGTATGTGGACATCATCCCCTGTATGTGGACATCATTGTCCCTGCATGTGGACATCATTGTCCCCAGAAACCACTTGTTTCACAATATTGTTAAAACATGATTCTCAGTCTTTACACTTTACACTCAGGTCCAATAATCCTGAATAGACGTGTTAAGAATGTGTATTAGAAAAGAGCTCGGGTCTGAGGAGGTTAAGGATAAAACGTGTTTTGTTACTTCAAGTCCGCTTAAACCACTAATGCCAGCAAAAAGTAATAAAACAGTGTAACAAATAATAATAATAACTTGATATTTTGATCGTTTTCAGCCGAATGTAGGCCAATCCCTCTTAATACATTCACACCTGGGGGGTCTGGTCTAAAGATACAAATAAATAAACCAAAAACACAACCTGACAAGAGTAAACTACATGTACAAGAGCACAAAACACACAGGAAACACAAAGATACAGCAACATAAAGTGTGAATATGCAGAGAGACGCTGGAGGAGACGGTAATGAGACCAGAAAATGAAGTTACTGACGGTATTCTGCGACGATTTTGGGGATTCTGCAGGGCCGAGGGGCCACGTAGACGACGGTGGAGGGCGTCCTGCGGGCGAAATCCAGCACCCCGGCTTCGATAAACTCCCTGGGGAAGAAACAAGACACTCACTTTACAGCACAGAAGCGGGAGAAGGGGGACTTTTCCCGGAACAACTCAGAAATAAAGCGCCGCGTGTCCCGGTCCGTAGCAACTTTAGCGCTTTTTTTGCGCCTCTGGAGGTGAGATGCGGCCGCGTGGGCATCAGAATCGCTGCAGGAGGTCTTTTTTTGGCGGTTTTGAGGTGTTTTAGCGCACCTGGCTCCCAGGGAACTCTGCGCCTTCCTGCAGAAGACGACGGAGACGCGCTTCAGCTGGCACACGTAGCGGCCCACGCCGTTGTGCAGCACGCTCTGCAGGAACCGGCTCGGCGCCGCCCGGGACCCCATCGCGCCCCCGAACCGGGTTGTGGACCGGGTTGTGGGCCGGGTTGTCTTTAAATCGGACACAGTCGCCGCGGCGGAGCCTTTTAATCACCTCGACGGCGACAGAGGACAAGTTAGCGGACGCGTCCGTCCCAAACGGCTTCCGGCGTGAAACAAACGATGCGAACGAAACATATAGAAGTGTCACGTCGTAAAATTGTTTTTTATTGCTTTAAGATCCTGATGTAATTATTATCTAAATAATCTGGAATTATTATCTAAATAATTCCAGCGTTCTTATTCGTAATTAAAGTAGAAGATTAGGATTCCCGCGTTGGTAGGTTGCTCTGTGTTCCACACGGACTTGTTTTGGGTGCGGACACCAGAAGCCCGGGCTGGAGCATGAGGGGAGAGGACAAACTACAAAATTTGGAATTTATACCTGAAATTTGGTAATAAATGCGCTCTTATTTCAACTAAAGACCTTCGTACGACTGCTGCGTATACTAGTTCATTCGTTTTCCATTTAAATGACAAGCATAGTCTGTTTTTATGGACATTCTTTCCTGCATGATGCATCCGTTTTATGTCTAATTTCCTAATCTGTCCTAATCCGTCTTAATCTGTAGGGTCCTAAAAGAAGCCTGATGTGGAGGAGCTTGCTTCTGAAGGGCACCGCCTGTGTGCGGCAGGTGGCAGCCCACAGGTGTCCCCATCAAGGCCAGTTCCCAGTCTTCTGGATGAGGCTCCCCAGTCTGGGATTACTTCCCCTCCAGCGGGCCCCACGTGTTTTCCCGAAGCAGGTAGGTCACCTGACACACGCACGGACCTACAAGAAGGACGCCAAGTCCAGCCTGGAACTCCCCGCCAACCCCGTCACAGTCACGGACATCAAGCAGTACCTGCGCTCCAAAGAGAGGTCCTTCCACGACGGCTACAGCTGCCTCCACATCCAGAGCATCTTCGTCGAGCCGGCGGCCAGGAGGGACGACTTCTCCCTGTTCGTCGACAAGACGACCGGGCGGTTCCTCTGCAAGGACACTTTGGTGGAAGGGAGCTGGGAGGACCTCCAGGACTGCCTGGAGGTGATGGAGGCGGGCGGGCAGGACTTCCTCAGGCCCCACCTGCTGCTGGGCTCCTCGGAGAGCTTGGAGGAGGAGGAGGAGAGGGAGCGCGAGCTCGGGGAGTTGCGGCGGATCTGGGCCAGCTCCCAGCCCTTCAACGCCCTCCCCGACGAAGAGGCCCAGCTGGTCAAAACCATGTTCCAGGTAGTCTTCCGGGTTGTCGCACGAGGGCTGGCGGATGAAGGAACACCAGTGACGATGATACTTTAAACCTCAGGGTCATTTCTGTTTCTCACATTCACAATCATTTTAAATTAATTGGTGTTAAAGCAGGCAGAACACATGATAATGGGATAACTGGTCAATAAATGTGACTTCTAAATACATGAAAACAGTTGTTACACTGTAGAAATGAATAGCTTAAAGAGGAAAAAAAGGAAATTCACGCTGAATTAAATGTATAATCGTCTGTTATTATCAAGCAAATTGTCAAATCTGCCGTCATCCATTGGATGTTTGTCTTTTTTTGCCCTCCAGATCTCAAAGATCTCCAACGCAACCTTGAAGAAATTTGGTGTGAGGCTCTTCAAGCCCACCAAAAGCCTGGTTTTCCCCTGGTTCGGTGGTCCCGACGCCTCGCTGAAGGGGGTGAAGCTCCTCTCCGCCCAAAGCACGGACTCAGGGAGCGTGGCGTACAACGAGGCCACGCTCCCCCGGAGCAACTCGTACCACAACCTGTTCGGCCTCCACCTGGTGGGACGCAAGGACGCCGAAGTGGTTCTGACTGGACACGAGCTGGACACGATGGCCGTGAGCCAGGCCACGGGGCTCCCCAGCGTTGCTCTCCCACGCGGGGTCAGCTGCCTTCCCCCCGCCCTGCTGCCCTACTTGGAGCAGTTCAAGCGCGTGACGCTGTGGCTGGGCGGCGACATTCGCTCCTGGGAGGCGTCGAAGATCTTCTCGCGCAAGTTGGGGCTGAGGCGCTGTTCGCTGGTGCGGCCCGGAGAGTTCCGGCCGTGCCCCCTGGCGGCGCTGGCCCTGGGGAAGAACTTTGGACCCATCATCAAGTCGTCCATCCCCGCCGCTCACAAGTCCATCGTGTCCTTCAAGCAGCTGAGAGACGACGTGTACGGGGAGCTGATGAACACGGACCAGGTGGCCGGGGTGAAGTGGGTGAGGTTCCCGGAGCTCTCCAGGATCCTCAAGGGTCACCGCAAAGGAGAGCTAACTGTCTTCACAGGTACAGCGAACCCTCGTTTATCGGGGTCACGTTCCTGAAATAACCCGCCATAGAAGGAAATCCGTGTACTCACTTTATATTTTACAATTGTTTTAAGGCTGTAAAACCCCTAAACACACACTTTTATACACTCTTCTCACAGTTCTCTCTGATTTAAACACTCTCAAAGTTTGAATTCTTTCTCCGCCTTTTGAGTACGACCGCAGGTGCCTTTCCCCCTTTTCACTGACATTATTTTTTTTTTCAAGCCAGAAAAAACCTGGTTTAAACTCAAAACTTAAAAGCTTAATACTTGGTTTAGGGTAGAAAACATACAGCCCTTCACAGTCACACTACCTGAATGCGTTCATACCATACGTTGTAAAAAAAAAAAAAAAAATTACACTAAAAAAAAATCTGCGAAAAGTGAACCACGTTATAGTGAGTTTACTGTAACCTGCGATAGAGAAATCCGCAAAGTAAAGAGCTTTATTTTTTACAATTATTTTACCTGTTTTAAAAAAAAAAAAAACCCCTAAACACACACTTTTATACACTTTTCTCACAGGCTTTAACATTTTCTCACAGTTAAACACTCTCAAAGTTCAAACTTCTTCCTCCTCCTCTCGGGTGTGACCGCAGGTGTCTTTTCACCTGCAGTTCGCCGATCAGGGATTCAGAGCGCAACGACCTGGAAAAAAAAATCTGCGAAGCCGCGAAAAGTGAACTGTGTTAGATCAAGAATGGTTCACTGTACAGTGAACCCTCGCTATAATTGTCTAAAAAGAAAAGGTGACATTTTCAGGAGTACAGACAAGCCTCGGTGCTCGACCATAATTCGTTCGAGAAGCCTGATTTGGTCGAGTACCGAGTTAATTTTCCCCATTTGAAATACAGACAACAAAAAACACACACACGCGTGCACACACACACACACAAGCCAACGTCAGAACATTACGGAGACCGCTCGCTCGCTCGGGTATCGTTGGGGGGCCGAGGAGAGCCGAGTTCGAGCTCCGGGTGTTTGTTGGGCCACTGGGTCGGGAAGAATGTGAACTTTATGGTTCAAGTATCGGTTTGTTTGAACTGTTCGGATACCGAGGTTTGTCTGTATGTTTATGTTTAAAGGAATGTTGCACTGGACAGAAGGAATGAGTGGACATGAAACACCCACTTTACCCACAGCTTTATTCATGTTGACATTCATAATCAGTTTTGGATTAATACCCAGTTTTAATTATTTTTATATATAATTTCCTGACTTGGAATTATACTGAACAGCCACAATATTATTTTTTTAACTGTTGGGTGAAAGAAGACGAGAGAGAAGCGATAACCATTTCATCGACGTGTGCTCCTCCACTTGTTGAACAGGCCCCACGGGCAGCGGGAAGACGACGTTCATCAGCGAGGTGGCCTTGGACCTGTGCATGCAGGGCGTCAACACGCTGTGGGGCAGCTTTGAGATCAACAACGTGCGCCTGGCCAAGATCATGCTGACACAGTTTGCCATGCAGAGGCTGGAGGAAAATCTAGAGCAGTACGACTTCTGGGCCGACAAGTTCGAGGAGCTGCCCCTCTACTTCATGACGTTCCACGGGCAGCAGAACATCAAGTACGTTCGTTAAGTGTCTGGGAAGCCTCGTTTGAAGGACATTCATCTTGATTTAATATATAATAAATATACTAACCAGATGACTGATTTACATGTTTGCTGTTGTATGAAAATGAAGCCTGCAGTACTTAAACAGATTTAAGTCAAGAATTGTATTTTTAAGGCTTGGTCCTTGTTGACAGGGCGGTTCTAGACACCATGCAGCACGCCGTCTACATGTACGATATCAACCACGTCATCATCGATAACCTGCAGTTCATGATGGGCCAGGAGAACCTCTCGGTCGACAAGTGAGCGCCTTTAACGCCGCGAGCCTGTTTGCGTGAGAAACATCTGAAAGCGTGACGCCTCCCGCGGTCCAGGTTTGCGGTCCAGGACCACATTATCGGAGCGTTCAGGAAGTTTGCCACCAGCAGCAGCTGCCACGTCACCCTGATCATCCACCCCCGAAAAGAGGAGGACGACCGGGAGCTGCAGATGGCGTCCATCTTCGGCTCAGCGAAGGTACAGCAATGCCTCACCTCAGAACGCGCCTCCTTTCTGCTTTTTCTGCTGGCTTTTAAGACCGCTAAAGACCGGGCTCGGCTGTTTAACCCTTTCAAGGCCAGCCAGGAAGCCGACAACGTCCTCATCCTCCAGGAGAAGAAGCTGGTGACGTGTCCGGGCCGCAGGTCGCTGCAGGTGACCAAGAACCGCTTCGACGGGGACGTGGGCATCTTCCCGCTGGATTTCATCAAGTCGTCGCTCACCTTCTCGTCGCCCGTCAAGGGCAAGCACAAGCTGAGGAAGGTCAACCCCAAACAAGAAAACGAGGAGGCCGAGGAGGCCACGGCGAAGAAGGAAGAGGTGAAGAAGGAAGAGGTGAAGAAGGAAGAGGTGAAGAAGGAGAAAGCCACCAAGACAAAGACGCCGCGAAGTGCCAAAAATAATGTGACAGAGAAGGGAAATGGACAGAAATAAGAATTATGGCGTGGTTGAGAGCGTAGATCATTTCCTGAGATACCATCAGTGGTCCGATTGAATTTCGGAGGAGATCATGATCAGTGTTGAGCACCTCAGTTGCTGCTGAAGGTCAAGCTAAAAAGAATACTGTATGAATAAGTGCCACTGTGACGGCTGGATCCATCCATCCATCCATCCATCCATCCATCCATCCTCTACCGCTTGTTCCTCCACTGAGGGTCGCGGGGGGACTGGAGGCTATATTTTGTAAAACACTATTGTGTTGACTGATTCCGTTATACACTTTACACTGTTTCCCACTACTGAGTTTCTAATAATGTCTTTTTTTAACAAAATAAAATTGCCCGTGTGCAGCTGTCTAGTCCTCTTTTACGCGTGGTCGACAGGGGGCAGTATTAGCTCTGCAGAACCCTCCACAAATGTTCTTTATTACGTTTCTGGTGCTCTTTATTCACCTTTTATTTCACTGTAAATGGTAGAAGATGAACATAACGTGACTTATTTTTGTGTAAGATGTGATGCACAGAAATTCAGAAAGATGGACCGATGAAAGCTGCCCAACTTCAGGAATGTAGGAAAGTATTCTCCTATTTTCTTCAAAGCATTCTTCAGTTATTCTTGGACCTTCTTCTAATGACCGTTCCCTCCATTTAGGCTGATAATTGGTCAGGTGTCAAATGTAGTTAATTAGCTGATTATGAGCCTTAATGGGTGTTCTTTGAGCTGTCAGAGAAAACCATCTCAAGTGACACCCCCCCCACTAAATCCATGGTGATGTTCAATGGCTGCAGATGCTTTCAAAACATCCCAGGATCAATATTTCATGAGTTGAGTCAGCTGCCGTGCGTGGTATGGATTACATTTAGCCGGTACAGGATGTCCAAACTGTGGTTACAGTTGCAGATCACCGGTTAATGTGGCCGAGGCGGGAGGACCCCCTGAGCACTGATAAAAAGCAGACCTGCCCTCCCATAAGGCTCGAGTTGACTTCCCACACCTACGTATGAGGACGTTTTATGAAGGTTCTGGAAGCAATGCCCCCCCCGAGGCCCACGCATGCACTTAAATGTATGAGATTCGTTTTCTTTCTTTAATGTTTCTCTGAAACCTTCGCTGTCTCTCAGATACTGCTGCCCCGGGAAGCTTCAGCCACCGGAATCACTTTACACGTGGTATGTGGACCCCCGCGCTCCTCAGAGGTAGCCGAGACTGTAAAATATTGTCATAAGCTGTGGGAGTCGCTCCCATGTACGTCTGATGAACACAAATCACCACGGATGAGCAGCAGGAGAGAGACAGATGCGCCTTGCCCCAGGTTTCCCTTCCATTCTCCGAGCTCTCGCTCCTTCTTCAAACTGTCTTTTAATGCTCAGAGTTTCCCTGTGAACGTTTTACTGCTGTGCGAGGACGCACTGCTCTACATAATGACTCCAGGCTGCTGGATGGCTAACAGTGTCCTTTTGGTTGCGTGGGTGTGTAGCTTCTGAGGCCTTTGAATGGGTTCTTTGTATTTCGAGGTATTAGTGCACCCAGATGACGGCTGTGTCATCCATCAGCACAACAAAAAGGGGAACAAACACACAGAACTGCAACAAGCGAGCAGCAAAAATACATTCAGGAGTACAGCGTTTTCCAAAATTTCACTGCCAGGCATACTTTTTCAAACATTATTCAGCTCCCTAAGTAAACCTTAGAAGATAATAATTCGAGTTTTATTTCTTTTCATCCCTAGCTGTAGGGTTAAAGAGTGCGTATATCACAAGGAAGGGCTGCTCTCCTGGTTGAAATACCCTCTGCCTTTCAAATAGCTGCCATCTGGAGGACGGAGGAAACTACCCAGCCCTTTATCATGATGGGAACTAGTTACACACACAGACTACAAAGAAATTCCACAGCATTAAAACACTTCTAAATATTAGAGGACATCAAAAGGGTATGAATAAAACGAGGCCAAGAATGGAGCTGCAGATAAACTGCTACTTGACCCAACATCCACCTCAAAGAGAATGTTCTAATGAAGGGGAGGAAATAAGGGAGACTCTGAGTATCACGCCAGAATAATGGACCTGAAGCAGCCCCCGCTGATGATGATGGGACGCATAGATACGTGACAGCCGCGCGTAGCTCTGCGCCATCATCATTAGGCCACGTGTGTGACGAGTCGGCCTCTGCAACTGTGAAGGTCCAGAGGGGGACCTTGTAACTTTTGTGGACCTCGTTAGGGTTTTGTGTCTTGGCCTTGTTCTTCTAGTGTTCTTTTTCAATACTGCAGCATGAATATCATCACATTTTCCCTTTTAAGTGTCACAAAAAGCATCTCTGAGCCTCTTCCAAGTTCAGCCTACATAATGCTGTTTCATTTAGATAAAACGTTAAAGTGTAATAATGTTTATTTTGGCGAGTGCTCAAGTCATTTTGAGTCGTAGCCATTTCCCCCGCTCACATGTTTGTCAGTTTTATAAATAAAGATAGGCATCACGTCTCCATTACTCTCATTATAAATCTAAATTACTGCACTTCCGACACTGGTGCAAACACACCCTGAGCAGCAGCCCCCCAACAGCACCGGGGTGTAAATAATTACCGGACGGACAAACTTATTAGATGGTAAATTTAGAGTTCGGAAAATCCCGCCTGGATGTCAAGGGGGGGTGTGTTTATGGACCAGTCTAAGGCCAACCACACGGGGCCGCGGGCTCACTTTCATGCAGATTCCCAGATAACGCAGAAGACACATGCAGCTTTTCAGGGGCAGCAGAGGCGGTTTCAGATGGAGGATGGCCCGCCCTGCCCTTGATGTCAGGACAGCGGGGGGATTTGGTCTGCTCCGCTAACTCACGTGCACTCCACACGGTTGACCCACATAGTCCGACAATATGCCGACCGCTGCGCGCTCATTATTATCAAGCTCCTGCACGTCTTTTCTCTTTTCCTCTCTGGGCTCCCGGACCAGGGGCAAGCCTTTGTTTTGGGTCAGGGTGAAGTGCAAACGCACCGTTCCCCTGGAAAAGGTGAGGCTGGTCTTTGGTATCTTCTTCTGGGAACAAAAACCCCCGGCTGTTAAACACAAACGGACACATGTTTTACTCATACAAAACCAGAAGAAGCCTTAAAAACATCCTTGAAACAACAGTTCAGCTGTCTTCAGTGCGAACCCTTTAGACAAGTATCTGATGACCATATGGAGTGGGGGGGGGGTCGGTGGTGGGGCCCAAAAATAGCACAAGAAGACATTGATCCGACTGATTAAATTAATGGTAATCTTGGTCTGCAAACATTGTAAAGTGTATAAGTAACCTTGTCATTTTCACCTGAGCTCACCACCCTCCCGATCGGCCTCCCCACCGCCGCCCTCACTCCAGGTTTTTATTTACGGGACACCTTTTTTGCCAATAAAAATAGACATAAAGAAGATCGACCTCGCTGCTTGAATTAGGTCTAATGCTGCTGTTGATGCGCACAAATAAATCTGTTTTATGAGAGTAGAATTCTGTCTGAACCTCTGAGACCCCCCCCCCCCCGATGGTGCTTGGTGAAGACCCTAAAGTTCCATCAGGGTGTTTTCTTTTCCGCCCGCGTGTTCCTGTCCGGTCCTGATCCTCCTCCCGTCCTCTATCCCCTTCGAGGATACGGGGCGCCTGTGTCTTAAACGCTCAACTGTCATGTGGCATTAGCGGTGGGCTTTCAGTCGACCATCTGGTCCAAGTGGAGCTGCGCTGTGAACACCAGCTCTCCTCTCCAGCCCCGTTGTGCTCACTGAACACGACGGGTAAAGCTCATGGGAGACAGCAGCATGCCTGAGACTTATGTAATAGTGAGATCTGGCCAAACAGAGCCTTGAGGGGCTTAGCGTGCTCTGGCACCGCGGGTGTGGACGTTGTTCGGGGGGTCTGTGGAAACAGAAGAGCGTCCGCCGTCGCCAACTCCGCCGCTGATGGAAATTCCAGCCCCTTTAGCCGGAGCTTCTGGCTCAGCTGGGCAATAAAAACCGGGCTTCTGAAACCAGTTCTGGCGGCTATATTTAACTTAATGCATGTGTCCAACCCATAACTGGTAGAACCCATAACTGGTGTGTCTACTGGGAACAGGACGGCGTTCTCCAACAACCACCTGCTAATTGTACGCTGGCCAACTCTTTGGTGCGTTCTCCTGAACAAAGGGAACTGGACTGGTTGAGCTTCACCAGGACGTTCCTCCTCTCATCCGAGAGGCTTCGTCAGTTCTAACCGGCTGTCGGGAGTCCCGGATCCTTGTGTCCAGGAATTACCGTCCCCTGGATGACCGAGCGCCCTCACAAGCATGTCTGGTGCATCCACTCTGGCCCCTTGTCGGCCCCGCCTCGTGTTTTAAGCATTTGAGGCCAAAGATCGCCCCCACGACCTCCTGTTTTTGGTTTGAATGGAGGCGGTTAGGCCCTGTTAGAGGGCTCAGGCAGCTCACACACACACACACACACACACACACCAGCGAGGCATGGCAGAGGCCCGCCTTCATGCTTGTGTGTGCGGAACAATAGAAAAATGTTGACTCTGAATCGGGGCTAATTTCTGCGTCTGGCTGCTAATAAACGCCGAGCTTACGAGGCGTTGCAGGAGGGGCGACAATGTGAGCGCGATTAGGTTTAGTGGTCAGGGGAGGGATGCCTGACTTAGAGGGGCTTGTCCTCAGGCCTGGGGGGGGGGCAGACCCCCCCTGCTTTAATGAGCCGAGCCCCCCAACCCCCCCCTCCCCGTTCCTCGCCACCAGAATTAGTGTCCTGGCAGGGCCTCAGCGCCACACCAGCTTTGATTCACCCTGAGCCAGAAAGGGAGACGGGGGCATGCTCGGACCAGTCGAGCGGGCCCGCTCCACACCCGGGCCAAAGAAAATGCCCATTCAGCCTCAAATTAGCCGTCTGCGCGGCCGCCTTCAAAGGCGGGCCCGGGTCTGGCTAATCTCCTCGGTGTGTGTGTGTGTGCGCACACACACACACCGCTCGTCCGCCGCACGAAAGCCCGGGCGCGGAGGGGCAGCGGTTAATTGATGCGCTATCAGCACAAGCGTGGTCGGATAAGAAGATTATCCGACAGTGTAACTCGGTTTTGGTGTCGGGAAGCCTCAAACCGATGGGTAGTTAATTGATTGTGCGCCCCCCCCCCCCACGATGGACGATGAGGGTGGACGTGAGGGCGCAGGCGAAACAGAGAGGACGGGTGAGGTGCAGGACAATCGAATAAAAACACAACTCCTCCAATAACCACAAACTCCCGGGTGCAGAGCGAGCACGCAAAGAAGAAAACGGTCGTTATCCACGGCCGCAAAGCCGAAGCCATCCCAATGAAACTCCCACAGATTAGTCGGAAGAGAGGACGCGTGCGGGCTGGGACGTGAATCATAATCGACTTGTCCTTGATGAGGCAGCAAACAGAATCCATATGGTAGATCTGAGATAAACCCTTAAAAGGGAGCAAATTAGAAACAACCCGGGGGGACGGCTCTTACACGCAGGCATCTGTCAACGCGTTCAATCCTCAAAAAACGAGATGACGGCGCTTTATCACATCCCCTTTTTTATTTTTTTGTCCTTGTTGTAACCAGACAATGGTTCATTGTTCGGGCAGAAGTCCCTTTTAGTCCCTCTAAAGTCGTGTTCACATGAAAGGCCTTTGTTTTTACTCTTTTACCCACAATATGTGACATCCACTGTTTATTGGCTCTTTATTTTTAATAGATGTGTTTTATTGCGCAAGTGCAATAAAACAGTTGCGAATAAAATACAAGCAAATAAAGAGAGGTTCTGTCCATCCTCTAAATCAAATGCTTAAGTGCATGCCTGGGAATATCAATATATCCCATAATAGGGCAGCGCAGGGAAAGCTTAAAACTGTATTTTCCAACTTTCCGGTGCACATACCTATAATGCATCATAATGGAAAGTACTGCAGTTTCACATGCAGGAAATGGATTCTCAGAGGAGGGCCGGGGGCTGCTTCAGAGCCAAATGAGCTGCAGCATCATCAACTTACTTTTCAGCAATTATCTCCAGAAGGGCGGGCGTTATCAGCGGCGTAATTGCAGGAGAGAGGCGAGCGATAGGCATCTTGTGCATGCAAGCACCAGGCACGGCCCGGAGGAGAGGCCGCTGGAGCGCTCACGTGCACACTCCGGGCTCTGCTTTTGGCAATTCATTATGGAGGGGCACTCTGCGGGCCTCTCACGTGCTGCTATCAGCCCACAACTCCCCTGGAAGCGTGAGGGGATTTATGCCTTTCCTGTCACACTGTGTTTTTGGGGCGCTGCTGTACGTGTGTGTGTGTTGTACGTGTGTGTGTGCTGTACTGTACGTGTGTGTGCTGTACGTGTGTGTGTGTGTGTGTGCTGTACGTGTGTGTGTGTGCTGTACGTGTGTGTGTTGTACGTGTGTGTGTGTGTGCTGTACGTGTGTGTGTGTGTGCTGTACGTGTGTGTGTTGTACGTGTGTGTGTGTGTGTGCTGTACGTGTGTGTGTGTGTGCTGTACGTGTGTGTGTTGTACGTGTGTGTGTTGTACGTGTGTGTGTGTGCTGTACGTGTGTGTGTTGTACGTGTGTGTGCTGTACGTGTGTGTGTGCTGTACGTGTGTGTGCTGTACGTGTGTGTGTTGTACGTGTGTGTGTTGTACGTGTGTGCTGTACGTGTGTGCTGTACGTGTGTGTGTGTGCTGTACGTGTGTGTGTTGTACGTGTGTGTGTTGTACGTGTGTGTGTTGTACGTGTGTGCTGTACGTGTGTGTTGTACGTGTGTGCTGTACGTGTGTGTGTGTTGTACGTGTGTGTGTGTTGTACGTGTGTGTGCTGTACATGTGTGTGCTGTACGTGTGTGTGTTGTACGTGTGTGTGTTGTACCTGTGTGCTGTACGTGTGTGTGCTGTACATGTGTGTGCTTACATGTGTGTGCTTACGTGTGTGTGCTGTACGTGTGTGTGTTGTACGTGTGTGTGTTGTACGTGTGTGTGCTGTACGTGTGTGTGTGTTGTACGTGTGTGTGCTGTACATGTGTGTGCTGTACGTGTGTGTGCTGTACATGTGTGTGCTGTACGTGTGTGTGTTGTACGTGTGTGTGTTGTACCTGTGTGCTGTACGTGTGTGTGCTGTACATGTGTGTGCTGTACATGTGTGTGCTGTACGTGTGTGCTGTACGTGTGTGTGTGTTGTACATGTGTGTGTGTTGTACGTGTGTGTGCTGTACATGTGTGTGCTGTACGTGTGTGTGTTGTACGTGTGTGTGTTGTACCTGTGTGCTGTACGTGTGTGTGCTGTACATGTGTGTGCTGTACATGTGTGTGCTGTACGTGTGTGTGCTGTACGTGTGGGTCCCATGCTTGAATCTGTTCCTGGGCGTCGTTGGTGGGGCGCGCTGCTCTTTATCTGGGTTGGCCCCCTGTGAACTCTGTCAGCACCACAAGTTTCCCCTGAACTCATCCACCACGTCCTCCAGTGGCTTCGTGCAGGACAGGCCAATCATGGCTCGATGGATCGCTGTATACGCGCTATAGTAAATACACAAGAAGGTATGAGTAGGTTGTGTTGTCTAACAAGGTTTGTTACCTTTTTTCCTGCCTAGAGATGTCCAAATGACCTCTCTGGACTTCACTGCCTTCCCTGTAAAACGAGTAACCCCATATGTGAGAAAGATTAGAGTCATGATTCAACAGAATTTTAGATTACTCAAATCCTTTCTTCCCAATTAGCATAGTCACACACACACTTTCTGATATAGATTAAAAATGCGGTGTCGTGCTTTCTAGGTATAGCATTTTCATACAGCCCCGTGGAGCACAAAGACTTGTCTAATCAGGTATGACCTTGCACATAAATAGAATGCAAAACGCAGAACTGGTCCTGCAAGTAAAGGCTCCAGGAAACAATGGCACTTTGTCTCCTCTCAAACGCTCAATTTGACTCAGATGTTTTAGCGCAATAGTTTCTATCGAGTTTTTTTCACGTCAATATTACGACGTTTCTCGTATGGCTTTATTTCTCACAATTAATGCGTGTGCGTGTGCGTGTGAGAGAGAAAGCGCAGTACGAGGTGCGTCAAGCGAGACGTAAACCACCAGCGCATTACACACTTGCCTTCAAAATAACGTCACGTAACCAGTAAACTCCTCCTAATTTCAATAGAGATCATCTAAATCTTACGAAAAACGATAAAAATGTCATTTACTCTTTAAATTCTAAATCATATAATTCTAATTTTAACTCCAGTGTAACCTATCAAAAGCGACTAAGTGCTTGAGGAAGCGGCACTTTATTTTGAAATGTCACCGGATGTGGTGCTACGCGCTTCTTGCGGCCAGCTTGTTATCCCCGGTCCCCAAACATGCGCCTCCTGCGCGACCGACCAGTTTTCCAGAACGTGAAGGGGAACCGTGAGAGAAACAGCAGACTTTGCGTGCGTCCGGGTCCACAGGCGCCCCGCGGAGCCTCGGGTTTGCAGGATTAGCTCCCGAAAGGGCGCAAAGAACGCACGCGTAAATCGGGTTTCCCACAGTTCAGGGTCCAGGGCTGCAAGACCAGGGCGCAGGGTAAGTTTTACTGTACCCACACTGTAAAGCAGGAGACAATGTCGTCAGGAATTAAATGCACGGCGCCCCTCTTTGGGCGCACACGCGTGTCTGAGCCGGTTTATGGACACTAAACTTTGACTTCGTGCTGTTTAATTGCTCCGCATTGGCCCGGTTGCCTTGAACGCCTTAAGCGCACCTAGTATGTAAATCATGGGGACCCGAGGGTGGCGCTTGTCTGATTTTAGCTGCTCTTCAATGCACAATTTAGCACAATAGAGTTTGCCTGGAATCTTTATGGCGTTTTGTAGATCAAAGGGCGGCCTGCCCTTTTATTTCTTTATCAGCATGTGCATCAGCAGGACAGGTCTGCTGAGTTTAGACACAACAAAGAACTTCCTAAAGTCCCCAGCCCGGACTGATTTCCTCCTCTGCTCCCATCTGCATCGCAGCAAACACCCCCGTGCACCAGCACCCTGACGTACGAGGGGTTTGTTTGTGTGTGTCCGCAGTGTCTCCTGGTTTGAGTCTTCATTAAAAGCGTTAATCATCCTTTATAACCTTTACCCTGCAGGTCTTCACACCACCCCGAGTAGTCGCCGTTGGGTGTCATTCCCCCGATAGCTCTGCTCTGTGTCGATCCAGAGTCAGACTGTTGTTGTCTGTCCTCCACATTCCAGCGATGGACAACACCCGGCCTGTGTCCACTTCCCAAGTGTCCGTTTTCCTGCTTGGACGGACCCGCATGCGTGAAACGTGGATGGCGTTTTCCTCCCACCCCCCCCACGCGGACGCTGTTTTCACGGTGTTTTGCAACGCCAAGCCCGTCGTTGGACGAAACCTCCGGCCTTCGGCGTCTCTCTCTCAGCGAGACGCAGTTGGTCCTTGTGCGTCTGGGGCGCGCGTGTTTACGTTTTCCCCCTCGCGCTCCTTTCTCTGATGAAGGTTAAGAGTGTGTGTGGACCCGGGCCAAGCACGTGGAGGAAGATAACGACGGGAGGAGGAAGAGCAAACAGCGCTTAGACGCCGCAGGATATTATATTTAGATTTGTTTAGTGTAAACACAGGGGGAGGCAGAGTGCTTACCTCAGCCTGCTTTCCAAAGGGGGGGGTTATTTACATTGATAATTTCTCCAGAGGTTTTGCTCACGAAGGTTCTCTCAGAGGAACTGCTCCATCAGCTTTATCGGAGTCGGCCCAGGTAGTCGGCGGAGGTCTCCCCCTCGATCAAGTCTGGGGCCCTTTCAAGAGTTCTCTTTCTAAAAGAGCTTTCGCCGCGCTTCAGAGAACGTAGACGACATCGCCGGAGAGTACAAAGAACAAAGACGCCGATTTAAAAAAACAAGGTGAAGAAAAGATTGATCTGGAAGTTTATCGACTGTGCGAGGGGGGCCGGATTCCTCGCGGCTCTTTGAAGGTGGCGTGCGGCTTTGGTTTGTTCCTCCTCTGCGCTGTCTCTGCGTACGCGGGAAACGTGACGTCCGCGGGCCGACGGGCGCGCGCGAGAGAGTCTGTTTACGCCCTCCGACGTTGACGCTGCACAGGCGGGCCGTGAGGCCGGGACAGAAAAACATCCCCTCAAAGCCCTCGAGGACGAGCTCGGGGGTCGAGGACGGGGACCGTCCAGTCACCTTGAGGTGTGTGACGTCACCGCCACCTCTGAATCTGGTCATCCTCACGTTCGATTTATTTCATGGTGTCCAAATCAATCCTCTCAAAACTTCTAGAACTGTCTTCCCAAGCGCTCCTCTTTACGTTTCGGGTCCTACGGCGTTTTATTACATTTCTAACGGAGCGCCCGTCCCCCCCCCCCGTGGTGTGCTGACGCGCTCGACGCTCGGCCAGCTGCAACGGCGACCCCCGACGACGGCGTTGGGTTTTGGGAGGGACGGCACACCTGAGCACACACACACACACACACACACACACACGCACGGCGCATTCACGCAGGATTAACTGTCTGTTGGTACGAACACGCTTTGTGGCGTGGCCTAATTTTGTGGAATTGCAGCGATGGGGGGGGGGGTTAGATCAAAGGGCTTTCTGTAAGCGAAACCTCGCTGCTTTGATCGCCCTTGAGGTCAAGAGCTCCGCCGTGTTTGCGTTTCAAACCGTCTCCTTGCCGAGCAGGAACTCACAGCGCGGGTGGGGGGTGGGGGGGGGCGAGGACGACCCAGAGGTGCTGCGCAAATGGTGGTGAAATGCTGATTTCGTGGTTTTTTTTTCTCCGTTTCTGTTGCGTCTGCAGCGTTCTGGCTGCTGGTCTCGCCGTCACGCGTCCTTGCGCATGCTGTAATTATGGATGTTTCCTCACATCAGGGCTCTTAGCTTGTTTATTCTGGTTTTCAGCAATGAGACGTGATGAAAACACACCCCAGGCCTGAGTGTTTGGTCTGCCCCCCCCCCACAGCAGGTTCATTTCAATGGATCTTAAATATAGTGACTTTAAATTGGACTTAAAGGAGCCTCGTTTGACACGCGGGCGGTCAGGCAGCCGCAGCGGCTTCTCGTCCACGCGGAAGCTCGGGCGACTGCAGGGTTCGCCGTGACGCGGCGTCTCGGCATCAGATCCGGCGAAGTCGTCCCAGAAGTCGGTTTGTGACGATCACGTGACCCCGGCCTCATTCTTCGACCCTTCTGTCGGTGACGCCGAGCAATTCAGGAGAACTCTGGTCAGCGCAACTCGCTGACTCGGCCGGGTCGAACCTCAATTTGCACGTAATTCAAAACAGTCTTCTGTCTTCCGTCAGCGCGCAGTCTGGTGAACCCTCAGCTGGAGCTCCTCTGAGCGCAGACTGCTTTGTTTACATATCTGTTCACGCCGATGTCTGCTCTCAGCTCTTTTCTTGCAACATTTCTTCCCAACAAACTGTTTTTTTAGTCTCCTGTAACGGTACGGTAGACCTGGTTTGTTTTGGGTTGTGTTTTTTTTTGTTTTTGCTTCATGCACAGACGGACCACAAGATCTCATAAAGCGATGATCTTGACTGGAAGCCGGAGAATTAAATGTTCAGTTGTGG
This sequence comes from Lagocephalus sceleratus, assembly GCA_911728415.1. Lineage (NCBI taxonomy): Eukaryota > Metazoa > Chordata > Actinopteri > Tetraodontiformes > Tetraodontidae > Lagocephalus > Lagocephalus sceleratus. The sequence continues at coordinate 1,728,498 of CAJVRN010000231.1, read as the reverse complement.
ACACTTAAACGAATATGAGGACACGTTCAGATCTAGGTGTGTGCGCGCACATGTTTCTTTGTCCTTAGCCCCCTCCTGCGCACGCACACACACAAACACACACACATACTTTGTCCCAGTTTCCTGGTGTACCTGTTAATCTATAATCTTTGCAGGTTAATCTCATGAATTGCTTTTAAAAAACAGGAACAATACTTAAAAATGCACCTTGTGAATTTGTGTTTTCCAGAACATTCTGTCTCCACCGGTTGTGTCAACATTACTTTGAGAGACACTTTTTTAATGTAGATTGTGCAACATTTATACGTACGCTATGTATTGTTATTACAAGAGTAGTTTAAGCCCTTGTGTTTTCTGTAGGATTGTTTATAACAACAAGAATCACAATGGCTGGTTTTCATCCAGGTTCTTGAACCATTACCTCCGGTACTCGACGGCGATTGTCGACCTTGACCTTCAGCGTTTCACACAACGGGTGTTGAATAAAGGGCGCCGGGTTCTCCGGGCCCCGGTGTTGCGTAACACGCTGGCATGTTTATGTAGGTGGAAACATTTCTGCGCTCTTCCTGTGTAGCCGTTCCCTGCTGTCAGAACCGGGGTGTCCTTCTGGTTTTCTGCAAATGGGCTGTCGCGTCGCCACGGGTCAGCTCACGGGGGTTTAGGTGGAGAACGTGGGCGCGGTTTTATCGTCTGGCCTCGATCCCGAGTCTGAGCCGTTACCGACAATGACATTTTTCACGTCCGCGTGCATCGCCCGCTTGGAAAAAAACACGCTCTTCCACGTGCCTGAAGCGCCGCGTGCGACGGTATTGCGATCGTGACGCTCGCCCCTATGGTGTACAGCACAGGTGTCGGAGTTCGGTCCTCGAGGGCTGGGATCGGGCGGGTTTTCCAACCTACCAGGTGGATCTACCAGGTGGAAATCTGCTTCTGCTTCTGGTGAAGCACCAGATCCACCTGAGGCAGATTTCCACCTGGTAGATCCACCTGAGGCAGATTTCCACCTGGTAGATCCACCTGAGGCAGATTTCCACCTGGTAGATCCACCTGAGGCAGATTTCCACCTGGAGCAGATTTCCTCCTGGTAGATCCACCTGAGGCAGATTTCCACCTGGAGCAGATTTCCACCTGGTAGATCCACCTGAGGCAGATTTCCACCGGGTAGATCCACCTGAAGCAGATTTCCACCTGGTAGATCCACCTGAAGCTGGATCGGTAGATCCACCAGAGGTTTCCACCTGGTAGATCCACCTGAGGCAGATTTCCACCTGGTAGATCCACCTGAGCAGATTTCCACCTGGTGTCCAGAAGAATCTGCACCTGGTAGATCCACCTGAGGCAGATTTCCACCTGGTAGATCCACCTGAGGCAGATTTCCACCTGGTAGATCCACCTGGAGCAGATTTCCACCTGGTAGATCCACCTGGTAGATCAGTCAGAAACACCCGAGGCGATTTCCACCTGGTAGACCCGCCTAGAGCAATTCGGAGATCACCGGAGCAGATTCCACGTAGATCAGAGGAAAACCCGGACCGAACCCGGCCGTTGAGGACCAAACTCCGCCACCCCTGGTACAGTAACGGCCTTGACGCTCTCCCGCTCTCATGATCACTCTCTCGTCCCCGCCCACTATCCCTGTTTTTCCCACTCACATGCTCCTCGGCCTTTCCAGCTCCCCGCTGAGGTCCAGCTCACATCTCGCGCCGGTGGGGGCAAACTCGCAGACACGAGCGCGCCTCTGCGGGGCCAGCTTGCGTGCTGATGCGATCACTTTGAAGCGCTCAGACGCTCCCACACCTGCAGCCAACGGGGGGATCGCGCAGCCTCGCCGCCGCGTGTTTTCAGCTGTCCGACGTTGAGGGTTGGCAGACGCCGGTGCAAAGCTGCCTCCGACCGACTCCGATTGGGTTTGTTGAAAGCGGGGCGGGCGTGTTCTGGCGGGCGTGTAAACGGGCTAGTGTGTAATCGGGTCGGATCCTCCCGGAGGTTTGTTGTTTTTTTTTTTGATATTTTTAATCACATTTCACCTCGATCTCAGCGTGGTCTCCGGCCTGGATATCTGCTGCTGAGAGGCCCCGCCACGGACAGCACAGAAACCCGTCCCCCGTTACGTAACGCGGAAAAACCAGATACTTTCCACTCGTCTGTTTTGTCCGCCCGACTGTCCGTAACGCGGTCGCGAGAGTGGACGAGCAGCAGCAGCGGCGAGGGTGATAAAAACAGGAGTCAGAGCGGCGACACTGAGGAGGTGGTGGCCATGAGGGCCAGGGATGAGGTGGCGATCAGAAGCTTGGTGGGTGGTGGGACGCACGGGAGCTGCGTCACGCTGTTGCATAAGGGCTTACGCATGCACGCGGGGGGGGGCAACGCAATTATCGTGTAGCGCTGCTGTCCCTGGTGATGTGAGAGACTGGTCAGCAGCGCTTCGTCATCCATCCATTCATCCATCCATCATCCATCTCTCCAGTTATCTACCATCCATTCATTCATAAATAAAACCAAAAAATCTATCTTCCATCTATCATCATCCAATCATCCATCCCTCATCAATCCATCTCTCTATTTATGGGATCATCCATTCATGTATCATCCAACTATCCATCCATATATCATCCAACTATCCATCCATCATCCATCCATTCATCCATACACCCATCCATCTATCATCATCCATCCCTCATCAATCCATCTCTCTATTTATCCATCCATCATCGTCCATATATCATCCATCCATGTATCATCCAACTATCCATCCATCATCCATCCATGTATCATCCAACTATCCATCCATCATACATCCATGACTAGACCAATCAACATGGACTGATGATGTCATTTTTGTCATGTATTAATAGTTGTTGGTTTATTTGTGTTATTAACCTCTTGTGTAAAGATTGCAATTTATTTATTTTTTGGCCATAAATGAGTCTAAGTTTAAGTCTTTGACTGCTGATTTGGTATTTTCACTGACCACAAGATGAATCTGAGTGATTCTAAAGTTGATTTCGCGATCACTCCACAGTGATGACCGAGGGTGCTGCCTTCAGGTGACACCCAAACGTGTCACCTGAAACCACAGGTGAACGTCCTCACCGCCTCCTGCTCAGGTGTGTTGTGGGAGCAAATGTAAATACAGGTAGAAGATCCTGTATTTCAGAATGTACCAGCGTGCTGCTCCACTCCCGCGGTTGCCACCCCGACTTGTTGAGAGGCAGATACTTTGTTCCACGTATATTTTCATGACAGCAGGACTTCTGGTCCTCATTTTCTCTCCTCGTCCTTCCTCTCAGAATGGATGGCGCTTGCCTGCCAGTTTATGCAATGTGGGAGGATGTTTGAGGTTTGGCCTGGTTACCCTAAAGGCCTGAGAAAATACAGATTTTTATGCTGTTTACAATAGAACGTGATGATTTCCATGTGGAGGATCTTCTTAATGTCCAAGCAAAGGCAGACATGCCGGTTTTCCCTGGAGAACGACTTCCAGGCCTCCGTTTTTTTTTTTTTTTTAATCCTTTAAAACAAACATATAGTTTAAAGCCGCCTGAACCCAAACGTCTCCTCGTGTGTTGCGTTCACTGACGTTCACGCCGCAGCAGGTTGTTGCACGTGCGTACACGGGCCGCCGCGTCCTCACCTCCGTGCGCTTCAAGATCGACGTTGCGTGTTTTTCCGCGGCCATCGGGGCGTGTCTCCGCCGTCCTCTCCCGTGTGGTTTGTTAGTTTGTCCGAGACTGAGTGAAAGGTTAAACATTAGAAAAACAAACCCAAGAGCTGGAGGCTGGCAGTGTTTATAAAGGGAAGAAGCCGGCCGCCACCTCTTTTTCTAATAGTTTCTTTGTGTGTTCACCTGCTTTTGTGAACGTCTCAACCCTGTACTCCATTTATCTTCATTTCCTCCTCATTGCGCCGCCCTTCCCGATACTGCAGGTCTACAAACGTGTTTCCTGCATGCCGGCCTTCTTTGTTTTGTATGTCCTGCAGCCAGCCAGAAGGTGTGGGAAAAAACACCCAAACACATCGTGGGGGGGGGTACAGCAACACTCGCAGACCAACTTGAGGTCTGCAGAGAGGCATGGCGGGACTGGTGTGAGAGGATCCGAGTGATTTCTTGGTGGACCGACGACATTTATTTGAGCGTGAAAGTGAAACACGAGCTGTCTCTGTGCTAGCGTCCTCTAAATCCCACATGTGTGTACTATTAATGAGTCACAAACACACTCCTTCTGCCAGGTTCTCTGTTCAGTTTCTCTCATTCTGAGCTCATGGCAGATCTGCTGCGTGGCTGCTGTCTTTCCGGTTCCTTACCTGTTTCTCAGGGTCTCTTTAGGAGCCGTTCACAGTCTGAGCCTCAAAATGACATCAGAGTTAATCACATGATCTTTACATCAAGAAGCATTGAATTAAGGCTGGAGGAGTTATTTGCTTTTGATTTGTTATTTCTCCTGGGCGAGGTTACTGCTCCTAACTAAACGTGGAGGAGCCGTGTCTCTTAATCATGTTAAAGTCGGGCTTGGTGAGGTCTGTGTGTCGTCGAGCGGTTAGATGCTGATAATTTTCTGCACACCTTCGTTCACCTCGTGATCTGGTTGTTTAATTACGTTGGAGGAACGGGTGAAGAAAGTCAACCGTCTGTCGGATATTCTAATCCAGGATGTTTAACATGAAAGGAAAGGCTGAAGGAGTGTTTAGCTCTAAGTAAAGAGAGCACAGTTGCAGTTACACCGCAGGCCTTTGGTAACGATTGTTTGAGCAAACATTCGTGATCCTGCAGATAAAATGAGGTTGGACCAGCAGGCAGCTGTTCCACATTCCACTGCGTTCCCCCTGACCTCCTCATCGCCATCCCTGTCCTCTTCATCATCTTCTTAGCTGCAGAAGGTGACACTGGAATAAACAGTTTTCCTGAATATCTGCAGAACATCTTGGCCCGCACTCAACATTCTTTCATCATTTTATTTTCCAAAGTGTTCTGTAACCCTGTCCGTGGTTTTCTGCTCCACTGATGTTGCACAAATAAAAAAAACATCTTACCTGGTGTCCCAGGGAGTGTAAACATTTCTGTACCCTCCTACTTTTTGTTATTTGTTCTTTTAATCCAGAATGGACCTGTACTGTCTCAGAGAGCAGCCTGTTGCTCGCCCACCGTCATTTGGGAGCTTTATCGACGTTCACGTAGATAAACTGAGATGTGAGCACATGTGGGTCAGTGTAGAATCCAGGTCATTGCACACGCAGCCTATTGTGAACGCTGCGCCCCTGTGTCAACCTCTGAACACTCTGAATTATTCATGAACGCTATTACTCGGACACACGATCTCAGGAGACAGGACCGGCAATTAGTCCGGCGCTCTGGTTTTTCAGAAATGTGTGAAATCCAGTTAAACGTGGACACCAGAGAAAAGCGGAGACATGGGACAGGGCCGTCCTGTTGTCGTTTCTCAGTGTTCTCTTGGACATTTAAAATACCCAGTGGCTTAATACAGCCAACTTTTTCAAACGTAAAGGCCTATTTTGATCTGAGTAATGTTGTTTAATTTAATTTAGAACCTGCAGCACAGGTTAGGTCACTTACAATAGATTCCACTGAAGGTTCACAAGAATTTACTGTGAAACCACAAACATTTATGGTGCAGCACAGCCTTCTTTAAACTGGGGATGGATGTCACTGAACTGGGGGTTTGGGCTCGGACTTCACTCTTGCCGCTGTGGAAAATCCCCCAGTCCCAACCTTCCTTCATGTGAGGGTTCTTTGCCATCGTGACTCAGATTTTCCTGTTTTTCTCCAACTTCTATAAACACCCTTGTCGCATTTCAGGTTTTCCTCTTCCACGCAGGGATGTCGGTCTCATTGCCTCTCTTCTTTTGTGTGTTGCATCTCTTCGGTCTGGGGATCAGAGGTGAGCAGATAGGATGAAGATCTTCGCACCAGCGTGACTTCGTGAGATGCTCGACGGACCTGGATCTATGTTCTTCTAAAGCCTCCAGAAACTACCAACGGTGTCGTTGAGAGGTGCGTGGAACCTTTTTTTTTTTTTTTTGCTGTTTCTGATATAAAAAAGTGCCTTTAAGTGCAGCCCGTACCTGAGACGATGTTGCTGCTTCAACTCTAACACTTTGTTTTGTTTTGGGCCGTTGTGTTGATCCCTAAAGAACTGAGGTCGGGTTTATGCGCATGTGCTTACTATCGTGTGAACGCAAACGTGCTCACGCAGATCTTAATCTTGGATAGAGTTTTAATCCATCAGCAGGGCTGGAGGCGTAACCCTAATCTAGTAAAGTAAATCAGAGCACAGCTCTGTTTCAGTAGTCTAATACTGTTCTTTGGCTTAATTACTGGGTTGATTAGAGATGTTATATTATATTGGGTGTCTTCATAACCGCCCCCCCCCCTCTTTCATCTCATCCTTTCTCTCTAAAATAAACACTCTGCACCCTGCTGACTGTTAATCCTCTATTTCGGAGGCGTTCGTGGATTGCTTTGTGTCATGCCAGATTATTTTGGACATAAGCGGTCCAAAGGGTCGACTGATTGAGGCTGGTTTTAGCTGCAGTGTCCAGGGGGACCGATGTCCCCCGCGTGGAGAGGACATTTGACGGATGGCCTAGCTTTCTTGTCATTTTCTATCCTCGCACGTGGGCCGTTGTTATGAAAATCCAGACAGGAAGCAGGGCGACGCAGGGACGTCGGCGGCCAGTGATGGATGACCGTGCGCTGAAGACCGTTACGGGCGTAGATAAGCCAGAACCTCTCCACCAGAAATGCTCCAGATAGACCACTAAACCCCAAACGCACACAAAAGCCTCCCTGGAATTATGTGTTTCAACAACAATTTGTAGCTTCCCTCTTGGGTTTTTTTTGCCATCTGTCCTCCAGACACAGTAGAACGCCACACAACGTGATTTTTATTTTGATGATCTGGTTGGTGAATCGCCTCCGGACAAAACGGGCTGAGTCACGCTGGCCCCCACACGAGCCTGTAAAGAAGCAGTGTTAATGGAGGCGTCCACAGGGGTGATTTGCAGGCTGCTCTTTTGTCCCAGCGCCGGTGGCCCGAGGTGGTGGTGGTGGTGGTGGTGGCGGTGGTGGGGGGGGGGGGGTGGGGGTCGATGGTGTTTGTCGTCCACAATCAAAGGCGAGCTGAGAATTCTGGCCCGGACTTGGCTCGCAGCACATTCTCCGTTATCCCCAGACCTCCCAAAGAGACGTGAGCAAGGATGACCTTGAACTCCCTCAAGGACGCCTCGCTGCCTGCAGGACAAACTTCATGCCTACCAGTGTGACCCAGTTGTGGGAGGGAGGGAGAGTAAAAGAAAAACGCTGTGATTTTGTGTGTGTGTGTGAGAGAGAGAGCGAGAGTGTGTCTGAGGCTATGGCAGGGCATAGCCTACTTCTCGTACCCTATTTTACCCGTTTTTACATCTGGGAGCAGCTGAGCAGCAACTTCTCCATCTTGTCCTGTTATATTCTTGACTTCGTTTTGACCAGATGGTGGATTACTGCTCAGAGCACCACTAAATGTTGAAGCTATTCAGGAAAGAACAGTAGTTAACGACTGTTTTAGACTCATTTTTCCTCAATAGTGCAGTCAAGAGGGTTTCAATATTAAATGACATTATTATTTTTATTAGTAGTTGTAGTAGTATTTGTGCTTTGTGTGTTTAAAAACCTGAGTCATGTCAACATGATGGTGCTAATTGATAACCGTTGTTCTGTTTTGGTTTTCTCATTACCATCTGAAGTAGCTTTTAATGAATTTTTTTAAATTACAGGACATACAGGCCATGGTAAATGTCTCCTTAGAGGTGGTGGAAGCTGGACGAAGGGTGAATAATGGATACGCTTTCAGGTGTCACGCAACACGTGTTGATCATTCAGCGCGACTCACGTCTGCTGGATGTCTAGAATGTCTGAGCTTGGTGTTTCTTTTATTCCGTAGAAAGAGTATCGAGTGGGCTGTTTGCTCTCATGTGCGTGTGCAAACGTCGCTTCGTTTATTTATTAAGATCATACCATTTCTGGTATTTCTGAGCTTGGCAGCTTTAGACAAAGATTTGATCGGTATTCGTGGGTTTTTATTTATTTTTTTGTTCTTAATTTGAGCAATAAAAGAGGTCAAATTAAAAAGTGGAACATTACACAGGTCCTCTTGCAATTTGTTCCTCATCTGAAGTCAGCAAATAGTCACAGTTTTGACTGACAGCTTGTGCCTGGTTCCCTTTTTCTTCCTCCCTTTTCTTCTTTTTTATTGGCTGACAATGGCTGTTGAGGACTTTGTAGTGTTGTTTCTATGGTCAAAGCAAATGGGAGAGGAGGAGTGGGGAAGGAGAGAGGAGGTGTATCTGTCAGAGAGAGGCTGGGCTGTGCAGATGGAGAGGTGGGAGGAATGGGAGGGGACTCGGATCCTATTCACTTTGGCGGCATTTGGCCTGAGAATGAGCTGGTTCGTTTTTTTTTCTTCTTCTGAGGGGGGCTTGAGAAGTTTTCCTGTGGAGGACTAGTCAGAAACGGAGCCAAACATCCATGAGAATAGGAACACAGTGGCTGTGGTGGTGACGGAGGCTGCAGAAGTGGATATGCTGGGAACAGAGCAGGGTAAGAACCTCTGAGGGAAAGGACAGTCGGAGAAAAGAGGCTGATTTTTGACACGTGCTTGATGTTAATGAGAGACAAAACCCAGAAAAGGGACATTCTGTGATGCCAAGAACTCAAAAAAAGAAACAATCTCATCCTTTTAAGAAAGGCTTGATGAAATATAGATCAGCAACATGTTTATGGGTTGTTTTATTGGTTATTTGTTTGCAAGTAGCTGAACTACTGGTTTAGATGATTGATTTGGAAAGCATGAACATCTTAAGTCAGACATACTGGGCTTTTTGTTGACGTTTATAGACTGAAGAATTCTAATACGAGCTTTAAGAGGCACCAGGGCTGCAGGGATGTCGGGAGTGTGCCCAAGAAGAGGTGTGCTGTCTCCCGCCTGCAGGACTAAAATAGTTCAGAGTCGCACTTTTCTGTCTGCGCTCCACTTCTGAGAAAGAACGGGACGGGAAGAATGGAGAGGCTGGAGGTGGGGTGCTGAGCAGAAAGAAGGAATGTGATACAGAAGTTTGGGCAGAGAAGGGGGGGGGGTCCTTCAGATTAATGTTTGTACCCCCATGCAGACGCTCCCTGCTGGAAACTGAGACGACCTCTTCCTTGGTAGCGCTCTGAGCTGCGGGGTCGCTCGGAAAAGGGCCACGCGTACGCCCCTCCGGCCCCGACACCTCACCTGTGTGAAGTCTTGTTTTATTTTTTGCCTCCCGCTTCTTGAGTGTTTTACGGCGTGGCTCAGACAAAGAGGGATTTAGTGCAGTGCTCGCCTAAAAGCAGGTTTGTGTGACGTTGCGGTCCTCCAGGATCCAGCCAGGGAACTGTGGACATACTGTATTTTTATCACACAGCCTCTATAAAAGGGCTTTTATACGGTTTATATATCTCTGATTGTAGCCACAGTCCCGTTTTCCTGCACGCCGGGGGAAAACATTCAAACCCGTCTCGGCATAAAGCTGCATGTGTAGTAGACTCAGACGCGCTGCTGTCGTAAGCAGACGCTGAGGCTCATGCAGCGGGGCAGCGGCGGCACCTTTTGACTCCATTGATCTGGGTCGATTGATCTTTGATCAGCTACAACCCTCCTTTCACCTCAGGGGACAGGCGGCTCGAGCCAATGGGCACGTCGTCCACCGTGGTATCAAACGCGTGATCTGATGGCTGGTTATGTGAGGCTGCAAATGTGTGATCTAAAGGGGAGATAATACAGTCCTGCCTGTCTTTGTGGAGGCAGTCATCAAGAAAACAGGCTTGCCCTGCAGCTACTCTCATGTTCCGTATTCTTGTTGCGTACACTGCGGTGGTTTGACGACTGACTTTTTAATGTATCGTTTTTGAGTTATCCTTATGCTTGAGCCACTGGAGGCTTCCTCTTACTGCTGAGGATGAATCTCGAAGCCTTGAGGTGACGGCAGATCTCAGAGGAAAGCGCTCAACACTTGAGAATAGTTCCTTTCACTCTTCCCCGGGCAAACGATGACGCACCAGAAAACCCGGCGAGTCTTTCCGTCCACCCGCTGGCCACCACCAGTGCTGCCCTTGTTTATCCTCCTCAGCCGACGTGACTGCACATTCCTCCTGCCGGAGGAGTGACAGTCAGGCTGGCGGGTATTAAAACCTTCAAGGGTCTTTCCAGGCACCGGCCCTTTGTTCACACAGTCACAGTCAGCTGACGCCACCTCCACAGGCAGTTCGGGTGGACAGACCCTAATTGCTTTTGTGCCTGAGACTGAAGTGAGCGAAGTGAGTTGATATGCTTAAGGTCACTGGAGATATTATTGAAGGGGGCCGAGCTACTGAAGTAGGTAGCGGCGCTGCTACGTGTGTGTTTACCCCATTCAGCTCCTGCACAGTTGTTACCGGCCCTCAACGGCCATTTACGTTTAACGGCTGAAGACTTTAACGCGTCTAGAGAGGTCTTCACCTCCCTGTCAGACGTCCGACCGCCTCCTCTTTTCTTCAGGCCTCACTGTCGGAGGCCCCCGATCACAAGGACAACAAAAGGAAATCGGCGTGATCGTGGAGGGGGCTTTAAAAACAGTTTGCTATAGTCTGTGTTTCAGGCATCTCCTGCCCAGGGGGATTAAAGCTTATTCACCCATCTGAAGAGGATTGGGCTGCAGGACGGGCCCCGATGGACTGACGAGAAGAAAGCAACCATAACAGGAAGCCAGGTCTTAGGCCCAGCCCGCGCTCTTTTAGAAATCGGATTTAGAAAACGGATTTTTTTCCCTGCATTTAAACAGTCGCGTCCGCACGCAGCAGCTTCTTTTTTTTTAGGGGGGAAAAAAAAAGCACCGTTAAGTAGCAGAAAACACAATTACAGCGTTGTAGGAGCGCGCCAACGGCCGAGCAGCTCTGCTTTACTTAAACAGCAGCAGGGAAAATGAAAAGCTCTCTGCTCCTCCACAACGGTGCCGTCGGACCAACAAGGTTCATATTAACCACGCCTACCAGGACGCAGAACTGTTAATAGGCTGTTAACGGCTGTTAACAATTTAGCGGTTTAGCTTTAGGCCTGACTTGATGGCACGAGAGGTCACGTCAACACGTCGGTAGCAGTGTTACGTCATATCCAGGTAAAAATGATACACATACTGACTTTTAAAAGGTATAATATGATATGAAGTAGCTCATGAGTCAGTGTTTTCACTCTGCTGCAGATGAACTTCTGTTCTAGTTGGATAAAGAGAGCGAACACCCCGGGGGTTAATGTCGCAGACCTCGTCTGAGTTTGTGAACTTTGTGAACGAGTTTCTGAGGTCTCTGAGTCAGCGGAGACACGAGCAGAATCAACCCCGACTAACCGGCTCCTGTAGGTGCCCAAACAATCCTACAGGGCCTGTTCGTAATCCACTCATCTTGTGTCAGCAGCGGCGTTCGCTGTGTGTCGCCACCAGCTCTAATCATGCTAATTGAGATGGTAATCGCGCTCCAATCACAGCAGTGGCCTTGTAGGCTCTCGCTTAACTTGGCAGGCTGCTAATTGACTTGGCATGACCTTGTCCTGGGAGGACGGCGTCAACGCTGTGTCCAGCCAACAGGCCCACCGCGATCCATCTTTATTTTATGAGCCACCAACGCCTCCACTCTGCGACGGCCTTTATCTAAAGTCCTTTCCTCTGAGTGAACAGGAAGCTTAGAGTCGGTAAACCAAGGCGGGGAAGCCCCAGCATGGACCCTGCGGCAGCCTCAACGGGCCTTTAACGAGTCCCCGTCGCTCACGAAGCGGACACGCCCGTCCTCGGATATCCTCATATTCTGTGACTCTGAATATTTTTAGAGAACTGGCTCTGTGTGTGCTGCCGCCGCTCCGTGACCTCAGCCGTCACGCGTCCTGCTGGCTATTGTTCTGCTCACAACACTCAGCTGTTCAGCCCGCCGTTGACATCACCGTTTTAAAAAAAGTCAATATTTACCGCCAGCCCTGCCACCACGAGCTCTTTTGTGCTACTTCAGTACAGTTCAGGTCAGCCCTCTTCCCTCATACAGATGTCAACTCTTATTCAGGCACATATTTTATATTTTAACTCCACATTTATCATCTTTCTGCTTAATTAATAGTCACTTTTTTGATCACTAACATTCTAACAGCTACATTTTGGGACTGAACTGTTGAATATGGTTCAATAATCTTTAACGAATGCAGAGTATCTGATAACCTTCACCCTCCCACACCTGTCTGAGCGGTACCGCCCGCACATATTTTTTGTTTTCGTCTGTATTTTCTGCTCTCTCCGTGAAGCTATAGATTTTCGTAGGTTATCTCGGTCAACAGCAGAATGTTGGAGGCCACCTCGCTTCTCAAATGAAAAGAGACCTTTCTTCTTCTGCCTCATTCTTCACGAGCCTCATAGCTCAGGCTTTGTTTGTGCTGCTTGAATAAGCATCATGAATGGCCCGTCCCGGTTCTCCGTGTGTGGGCCGGCGTGGCCTTGTGGGGCTTTTCAGTACCATTCTACTGTGCGTCGTCTGTTAGGCCTCGGCCGTCAATGTGTTGGTATTGACGGGAACGCTCATCGGGAGCCACCTGACGAATTAAATGAACTCAAGAATTTGATCTAAAATATGAACCAACCTAACCTGGAGGAACCCCCCCCCCACACACACACACACACACACAGAGGCCTGTTGTAACTGGGGACTGATCCCACAACCTTCTTGCTGTGAGGCAGTAGCGATGTCTTCTTTCTCAAAAGCCTTTTGTCTGAGACGCCCCCCCCCGGGATTCCCCCGTGATGTGTCCTTGCTGGTTTTCTCCCTCAGAACAAGTGACCCCCCCGAGCTGCCACCATGGCCCTGGTTCAGGCTCTGCCCATATCTGCTGAGCCCCACAACCCAGGCCTCAGCGCAGGAGCCCGCAGGAGACATCGTTCCGGCCCCTCGCCCCCCATCCATGCTCCGCCCTCCGCCCTGGACCCCATGGGCTCTGTCGGCAGTCTCATCGCCGCTCGGCCCGGCCCCTACCTGGACCACCACCCCGGAGCCGAGCTAGGAGCCAGGGCCCGACGGCAGACCCCGGGGGCCTCGTGCCTGGGCTCCGAGTCTCCCCAGGACCCCTTGCTCCACAACATCCTGCCCGTCAAGAAGCAAAGCTCCGCGACCTCCAGCAGGGGGACCGAGAGGGAGGCTGGAAACGGGAACTACGCCTACCTGAACGAGGACTACGTCGACGACTGGAACGACAAACCATGTGACGCCTGCCAGCCCAGGGAGTGACGCGGATGAGATTAAAGGAGGATCAGGGATTAATGGGAATATGGAAGGACCTCCTCCTAAACTGATACCAGTGTCAGGAAAACTTGAAAAGGTAATTAAAGTTCACTGGTAAATAGAGTCATTAATGAAGGTCCCTGTAATGTTCATGATGTCATATTCAGGGCTCTCTGTGAGGTTTCCTCCTCATGTATAATAATAATAATAATAATAATAATAATAATAATAATAGTCTCCATACACACCAGCATCACATCATTAGAGAAGAAAATGACACTTTTAAGGATGTCTCGGTTGAGCCGTGTTAAATGTGTCCCTTCTGTTGGCCCGTATGACTGCACAACTGTGTCCTCACCCTGTTCTCATCATTCGTTTAGAACATGGAGAAAACGGTTCTGCGGCCCACCGCCTTCAAGCCCATCATTCCCAAGAGCCGCGCCTCCATGCAGTACCTGTCCCCTCGCCACTCTGCCGGCGTGTCAGAAAGCCAAAACAACCTGAACCTCCTGAGCCCCGCCCACAGGGAGCTGTCGCCCTCCGCCTCCGACAAGAGCCCCTTGTACAGCAGGACGCGCGGCAGCGTCGGCGGGACGCAGGACGAGCGCGGCTCTCTGTCCAGCCTCCCGGCGTACGGCGGCGCCATCTACAGTCAGGCTTCAGCGGAGGCCCCCGCTGGGCCCCCGGAGCCCGCGAAAGGCGCTCCGCCCGTCGGGGGGCACTCCAACTCCGACAGCGGGCGCTCGTCGTCCAAGAGCACCGGCTCGGGCTCCATCAGCGGCAGAGGGCAGCCTCTGTCCGACAGTGGGTCGAGCGGACGCTCCCCGGGCTCTGTGGAGGGCTACGAGGGTGTGGTGAGGGACCTGGAGGACAAGCTGAGGGAGAGGGAGCTGGAGCTGCAGCAGCTCAGAGACAACCTGGACGAAAACGAAGCTGCCATCTGTCAGGTGGGTCGGACGCGCTGCCCCGTCATCTGGGATCGATCGGCGCAGAAATCTAACCGTTGTGACCCCCCCGCCGCCCCCGTCTCTGCAGGTTTATGAGGAGAAACAGAAACGTTTTGAGCTGGAGCTGGAGGAGCTGAGGCAGAGCTGCGCTACCAGGATGCAGACGGCCTCACAGAAGGCCCAGCGAGCGCAGCAGGTCCTTCAGCTACAGGTCAGAACCTCGTCCAGTGAGCTCCAGGTCCACCTCTCCCACGTGCCCCGGCGTGAAACCCTTGCGCTTTGGGTTGCAGATCTATCAGCTTCAGCAGGACAAGAAGAAGCTCCAGGAGGAGTTTGCGCAGCTTCTTAAGGAGCGGGAACAGCTGGAGGAGCGCTGCTCCTCCTATGAGCACGAGAAGATCCAGCTGGGGCCTCGATTGGAGGAGAGCAAGTGGGAGGTGAGCATCGAGCGGCTGCACCAAAGGTGAGCAAATCCCCTTTAGATTCCTATTGATCGTCCGGAACGTTTCCTTTTCCTCAGGTGTGCCAGAAGTCTGGGGAGATCTCGTTGCTGAAGCAGCAGCTGAAGGACGTGCAGGGAGAACTGGCCCAGCGGGTCGGGGAGATCGTGTCTCTTCGAGGTCAACTCAGGGAGACCCGCGGGGAGCTGACCAACACCCAGGTCCTGCTCCAGGAGGCCCACGGCACAACCCGCACGCGCACCCTGGAGCTGGAGGTGTGCGAGAACGAGCTGCAGCGGCGCAAGAGCGAAGCCGAGCTGCTCCGAGAAAAGGTGGGACGTCTGGAGGCGGAGCTGGCTCACCTGCGGGACGCCCTGGCCAGCCAGGGCCCCGGGAACAGGCAGTGCCAGGTGTTCCCGGAGGACGGGGAGCTGGGCTACCAGGGCGACGAGGCCAGAGCCCAGGAGCAGAGCGGCGGCGAGGCCCTGCAGAACATGACGGCGAAGATGGACAGGATGAGGGCCGAGCTGAGCTTCGAGCACCAGCGGGCGGAGCAGCAGATGAGCAGCTTCGATGAGGAGCGGCGGGTGTGGCAGGAAGAGAAGGACAAGGTCATCCGCTACCAGAAGCAGCTGCAGCAGAACTACGTGCAGATGTACCGCAGGAACCGAGAGCTGGAGCAGCTCCTGCAGGAGCTCAGCCAGGAGCTGGAGAGCAGAGAGGAGGACGAGGGCAGCGGCAACGAGATCAACTTTGACGAGATCGCTGCCACGGAGATCTGACGCTCCCCCCGCCCCCCCACCACCACCTTTTGATTTGCACTACTGTGGAGGCAGATGTCATCGTGTCCAGCTGTCTTCAGGAATTCTGGTGTTTAAAATCAGCCGCTCTTTAAGGAACCTCACTTGAAACATCGGTTGGCGGTTAGCAGGACGGCTCAGCCCGCCGCCCCGCCATCAACTCACGGCGAGCGAGACGTTCCGGGGCGTTGGCGGGAGGCCGCGTGAGTAACGTTTCTCAACCTTTCGCTCCCCGCGCCGTGTGGGTTGAGGACTTCGCCCTCCCCGCTGGGCACGCGCCCACTCCCTCGACAGTCATCTCGCATTAGCGCGGCCTGTGCGGAGGGAGCCCACGATGTCGCGGCGCTGACGCGGGACAGCGCGAGCGGGTGAGTCACGGCGAGGCGTGATGGCACCGTGGGGATAGATCCTCATCACTTGTGTATCAGAATGGCTGTAAATCGCATCCTGCACGACCCCACGGTCGGTCGAAGTTTATGTAACGTTGTCATCGCTCGCTGATCCGAGCTGCGTCGTCGTGGTTGCGGCGCCGATAACGATCTCCCCGCTCGCCGCTCGATCTGATGTTTTGTGAAAGCCTTCAACTGGAAACTTGTCTGTACAGAGTTGACTTGAATCTGATTGCCCTCGGTCACCCGGTCACCCGGGAGTCGGATTCCAATTTGAATATGCCAAAAAAAAAAACAAAATTAGGTTGGGCAGACTGAAGGAGGTTAGGCCATCAGGAACTGACCCCCCCCGTTAAGATGAGGGGCTTTTTTTTTACATTTTAACCCATCTACGGTCGGAGACGACAATCGAGGGTTGCCTAAAACACAAGCTGCCTGAAAGACGAGAGCCCAAGCAGTGGTTTACTTACAGGGATAAGGACACGCCTCGCTACACTGAAACACTACCTACAAATCTGTATCTACAGGTACGACTTGCTTTAAACACTTGTAATTTAGCACAGTACTAGAAGCTTTAAATGGACTAATGAACAGTATTTTTTTTGCCCGACTAATCAATACTTTACACATAAAAGCAATATAAAAGTATTGTTAAATCTAAGGTGCACAGGCCTTGATTAATTTATCGTTTTATCGAGTTTTAATCCACATGTGCATCAGACTATATTAAGTCAGTACTGTTGCCACAACTAAATTAATTCTTTGGTACCTTGACAAGTATAAATTATGGCAAAAAAAAAGATTTGATTTTGCAGTTGACTTTTTTTTACTTGAAAATGTATCAGAGAAGTCTGCCAAGAGAACCATAAGTGTACATAAAGCTAAAGACAATGTGTGTTGGCCGAAGGGAGACCAAGCACTGAGGGACGGGGTTTTGGGGTGAACGACTCTGACCGTGGCCTGACTGTTTTTCTGACTCTACCCTTTCCTCCCCTCCTTCACGCAGGGTGACTGACTGCCGATAGAATAATCACCTGTTGATAATACTGCAGTTTTTCCTCTGCTTTGAAAATTCCAACATAGCCACTGTGAATAGACCAAAGCAATGTCGCTGTACATGACCATCATGCTCCCATAGACCTGCCTGTATATTAATGCTTGTGTTTGTTCCGGTTCCTCACACTTTTATAATCCATGATATTTGTATGAAGGCATTAATTGTATATTTTCATGCTGTACATTTCCTGAACCTGCTATTTTTAATAAAAAGGTTTAACAGCTGTGTTTGGTCCATTTGTTCGACCTTGTGCAACTGCCCCTTCTCATAGCTGCAGTGAATATTAAACACTTCATTCTACACGGAGGGAATTTATTCATGGTTTTAATGGTTTTCTGGGATTTACGTCACAGGATTCTGCCGCGAGCTCCAGGGTAGCTCGAGCCTGCCCCTCACTGGCGCTCATGTAAAACAACACGGGGTCGCAGCGAGGAGGCTTCCTGGGCTTCCCGAGTCTGTGCGTTTGTTCCCAGCGTCAAGGATTGCTGACCTCAGAGCAGCGTCGGCGTGTTCGGGCCGGTGTTCCCGTCTCAGGGGGTCGTTCGTGAGGCTCAGTCTGCAGTCTGTCTGGGGACTTTGACCACGAACACCATGGGGTCTTTGGCCTTGTTGCTGAAGGCTTTTCGGATGATGTCCACGGCGTGCTGGTGAGTGACGCCTTGAAGGGAGATCCCGTCCACAGACAGCAGCTCAAATCCAGCCTGAGGACACGAGAGAAATTTAAACCGGGCTCTCACTTTGCTCCCATGCGTCACTGGGTGTTGTTTTGAAATATGAAGCTCAATAGCGTTATTAAGTTGTTCCGGATCAGAGGCAGTCGGACTCACCTTGAGCACTTCACAAGTAGAGGCGGCTCCACCAGGAAAGATTTTCTCAATCTTCACCATCGGCTGAACCTTTGACTCCATTCCACCCGATATACTGATACCTGAAGCATTGAAACAGCATATTTAACATATTTTTAGATGCAATCTAATCTTCTGGGAGAGGGAGACATACAGCCTGAGCACAAGGGGAACAGTTGTTAAACTATTGAACAAAGTGAATAAGAGTAGTTCAATTAAGAGGTATTATTTAAGGACTATTTCAGTACACAAGATTAAAGGATGACATGAGATCTACCCAGTGACTGTTTGGTCTTGGAGATGCTGACAGTTTTGAGCTTGTACTCGTCTTCGTGCACCGAGCCATTAAGGCCGTTGTTCTCAGATGCGGGCTGGTGTCCGTTTGTCTGTTCCCTCACGTCCTGCTGACCCGAGCCCACGTTGAAGACCTGCATCACCGAGGGTCGACTCCTGCGGGCGCCACTCTGGAGCGTGAACACGCCCCCTTTGACCCCGTCGGCACTCTTCTCTTTTCTACTCCTGGAGAGGCTCCGCCTGAGAGGGGACCTTCCGCGCTCTGAGGTGGAGCGCAGCGAGGCCTCGTCGAAGCGGACGGAGCGGACCGTGTCGATGTTCGTCCGGAGAGGGGGCTCGCGGTCGTCTTTCCCGGCCAGCAGCCAGTTGGGAAGCACGGTCCTGGAGGAGGACGCGGTCCTGGAGTCTCTGGTTTCAGTGCCGTGTCCATCCAGAGGTATGTCCAGCAGTGGGGTGAAGAACCTGGAGCTGGGCGGCCTCTCTCTGGACTCCTTTGGCCCCGACAGGCTGAGCTTCTCCAGCTCCCCCAGGAGGTGGCTCTCCTTCTCCACCTCCTCAGCGCTGTGGAGCTCAAACCCGCCTCTGTAATCTGAACACCACACTGAAGGCTTGAATTCAACTCACAGGTCATTAAACAACTTTTAAACACAGTTAATTACCCAGTAAATTACTATTGGATGTGCTGATGTATACAGTAGTTTATGCATTAACAGTATTTACACCTAAATGCTGTTGAGAAATAAAGCTTAATGCTCGTATCCAAATTTGAGCAAGGGTGCTACTAAGGTGGGATCAATGTTCTAACCTGGGATCGGAGTGATGAGGCGCCGTCGCGGTGCCCGACCGGACGCGGGGGAGCGAAGAGGGGGACTTCGGACTACAACAAGGGCAGTAAAGAAAGAAAAACCTTTTGAAACATGCTCCGGGTCACACATATTTTGCACACGCGTATTTTTCACCGCACGCACTGGAACGGTACTTCAGGATGTCGTAGGCCTCGACTTCGACGGGGGTCACCATGCTGTTGAAGTCGCTGAGGTCCGAAGGAGGAAGCAGCATTCTGAACAAGAGGGGAAACAGGCTGTAGCTGCTTTGGATCACAAACCCTTTTTAACTGGGGGTATTGTGGACCATTTGGGTTTAAGAAGATTATTGGGAAAAAGCTGTAATCCCCTTCTGGCTGCACCGGCACCACCAAACACATGGAGGGAGGATCAGTCGGTATTATTATTATTATTATATTAAGACAGAAAATAATCTTAATTTTGCCGTTTCATGTCCGGTACCTGACTTCCCTCAGCAGCAGCAGCTTCTCAGGGCGGTCCAGAACGACCAGCAGGTGGCGTATCAGGCTCTCCACTGACCCCTCTGCCACATACTGAACATCAGAGATTCAGAGGGGAGCCCACGCCCGCTTCAGCGCAACGTTTCGCTCTGCGAGTGCAAACAAAGGCCCTCACCCGCCGGCACATCTTCATCACGGCCGCTACCTCCTCCTCCGTCAGCAGCCTGCGGGCCATGTCCTCCACCACGCCGAGCATCTCGCAATTTGGCGGCGCCGCGCCCGTTTGCCGCTCTGGGTACATCGTGGAGGGGAGACTGTTACGAGCGGACTCGAGCGTCGCAGCCTCCCGCTGGGATTTAAAGACTTCAAACGCCACCTTTGCCGGGGGACTTGGATCGGCTCTTGGACCCGTCCTTCTTGCGTCCGCCCTTGAACAACAAGTTGACAAAGGTCTTGGAGCGCTGCAGGGTGCTCTTCTCCTCTGGGTCCTTCTTCTTCTGCTTCTTCTCCTTCTCCTGCTCAATTTCTGTCATTCCAGAGGCGACAGCAGGTTCACCCGAGCGCTTATTTACATCAAGACACAAAAACGCGCTTTTCCAGTCGCCCTCATCGAGGAACAGTTCCACGCAGATCAAATCACGACACATCTAAAAGGGTCTGCACTGGAATATTCAAATAGAAATGTCACTAAATGAGTTTAACCTCCTCAGACCTGGCGTCCACATGTGGACATTAGATGTTGGGTCACCTGTCATATAAAAGCTAATTCTTCTTAGTGTGGGGCCAAATGTCCACATACATGGACCCATAAACATTATATTATTACACATTTAGACTGATTGTCCCTGTATGTGACATGATTGTCCCTGTATGTGGACATCATTGTCCCCAAAAACCACTTGTTTCAAATTATTATTAAAATATGATATCCTTGTCTTTATACTTATCAGGTCCAATAATCCTAACTAGCGAAGATCATTTAAGAATGCATATCAAAAAAGAGCTCAGGTCTTAAGAGGTTAAAGGTAAACTAAAGGACCAAGATGTGTCACTTGGTTTGGTTTTCTTGGAGACATTAATGTTCGTAGGGCTACATACACACAGACATTGGGCCATAAGGTCAAAGGGAGGTCATAGGGAGGTCAAAGGGAGGTCAAAGGTCACATTGTGCTGAAGCTCAGCCTGAAGGAAGAGCAGGAGATGGAACTACTGTCCTCACCCGCCACGGTGACCTGGCTCTGAGACCTGCTGATCGGTCGGCTCGGCCGGCTGAGGGCCAGCAGCACGGCCGTCTTCGGGGACTCCTTTCTCCCGCCGCCCTCCCCCGCTCGGATGGCGGAGTCCCTGAGCAGCGTGGTCGGGCCCAGGCTGCGGGTGGTGTCTGCGACGGGCCTCTGAGGAGGCAGGTCCGTCTGGATGGCGGTCTCCGTTCGCTCTGACGCGCACCTGTCGAGAGAAAAGACCGCAAAGCTCCGGCGTCTGCGTCGGACTTCCCGTTCTGGGTTCCCCGTACGTGTGGAAAGAAGCCTGGCTGACCTCTGGTCCTCGGTGGAGATGCAGACGTCCACCATGTCTGAGCCGAACGCCAGGCTGGGCGGGAACATGACCTGAGAGAGGCCGCTCAGAGAGCTGACGGGGGTCCCGGATGAGAGCGAGGAGGCCGAGGACGTGGACTCCGAGCCCTGCGAGGAAGATTTCCGACTTCCGTTCGCCACTCCGGAGAAAGAAGAGAAGGAAACCCTCAAGGCTCAACCGAAGATGTCGGTTCCAGAGGTGCGCGTGAAGATACGTACGCTTATTGAGCCACCTGTACTCTGCCACCATCTCCTTGTAGGCAGGGTATCGCCCCGCCTCCTGGGAAGGGAGATCGTGGACACGTCGGTTTTCACCACAACCGAAAAAGCTGCTCGTCGTGCGGAAAAGAAAAACGCCGCAAACGTCCTTTCTGACCCCCCATCCACATCTGACCGTTGCTCTACGGGGGGGGGGGGGGTGAAACTCGCGCAGAACCGTAAGATTTGATCTGCACCTGATCCCGGCGGCCTGGTGAATAATGCACGCAGCCTGGCGAAACCCAAGCCCCGACAAGTACCGCGAGCTGTGGGGGGGGGAGGGGGGGGATATCACGACTGCGTGCCAGCTGTCGACCCCGCCGCGCAGGCCGCGGACACGTCGGCCCGGGCGGCGGCGCGGATCGGGTGGTTTATGCTCGGTGCTCACGAGCCGGAGAGACTCGAGGTGAACCGCGAGTGAAGCGAATGCGCGCGGGGTCGTGTAGCAGGGGCGGTAATCGAAGAACGGGCGATAACGCGGAGGTGATCCGAGGAGCTGCGCGACCACTTGCCGCGCTACGAAGACTCATCGACGCTTCGCTGGGACGGTTTCGGGCGACTTTGTGTAAAAGCACAACCCGGTTAAACGCCGGGGATCGTGGGACGGAAGGCGCTCCCACCTTGATGGTCAGCATAACGTGCGTGTGGCTCTTCAGCACCTCCACGGCGCTGCTGTGGCTGATGTCCTCGAAGCTCACGCCGTTGGCGGCGAGGATCTGATCACCCATCTTTATCCCGTTCTGCTCGGCGAGGCCACCAGGGTCCAGCCTGAAGATGGGAGGAGGGGGGGTTACAGACAGCTCTCTCTCTCTCTCTCTCTCTCTCTCTCTCTCTCGAGGGGGGTTAACGCTTACTTGGAGACGTAGATACCGAGACCAAACTCCTTCCCTCCGCGGATGTTGAAGCCCAGGCAGTAATCGTCCGAGGTGGTGTAAAGGTGGACGATCCTCTGGAGGGCGCTCCCCGAGCTCGCCTCTGAGGGCGTGCGCCCGCTCTCCTCCACCACCATGCGCCGGTGTATCAGGTCCACCCTGGAAGGTTTCAGTGGGTCAGGACTGGAGTCCTCCCGTGAGCAGGTCTGGTCTCCTTCCCTGACCCCAGGGGTCTCCAGGTCCCCCCCCAGGGGTCTCCAGGTCCCCCCCCAGGGGTCTCCAGGTCCCCCCCCAGAGGGCCGTGAGGCTGCAGGTTCTGGTCCAACCCAGCAGCAGCAGCACCAGACTGGACTCACTTCATCAACTCATCTGAGTCTTCAACAGCTGACTGGTCAAACTGGGTGAGCTGGACTGGTGGGACCAGAACCTGCAGCCTCACGGCCCCTTTGGGGAGGAGCTGGAGACCCCTAACCTTACCAGGTAGTCTTCTCCTTGGAGTAGCGGATGCCCGGGACTTTGCCCACGCGCCTCACCACCATCCTCAGCCTGTTGTTGCCCGTCAGGACCTTGACGGCGCTGCTCATGGTGATGCTCTCCAGGCTGACGCCGTTCACCTCCACCAGCTTGTCGCCCACCAGCAGACCCGCCTCCTCTGCGAAGGCGAACGGACGCCGCGTCTAACCACCGCCTCGGCTGCCCCCCCCCCCGCCGCGCGTGCGTCTCACCTGCCGTGCTGTGGTCCTCCACCTTACTGACGAAGATGCTGAGCCCGTGCTCGGACCCCCCCCTCACGCTGAAGCCCAGCCTGCCGTCCACGCTCTTGTCCACGGTGATGGTGTGGAGGTCCTCGCTGTCATCTCCACCTGTCAAACAAACCAAGTCGGGTTTAACGGCGACGCTCTTACGCGGGTCGCCCCGCGCGGCCTCACCGTCCACGGGGGAGTTGATGAGGATGACCCGGCCCATAGGCGAGGAGGATCGGATTCCACGCCGCCGCTGCTGCTGCTCCTTCTTCCTCAAGAGGTTGCGGGTGCCCGTGTGCGGACCGGGAGGCCCGGGGGTCTTGTCCCAGGGGGACGGGTCTGACGAGTGGGCCATGGGGGCTGGCGGGGTCGCCTTTTATCCCCAGGGGGAAGACCCTACGGCAGCATGCTGAGTTCCCTGCACACAGGGGCAGGGGTCAGCCTCACCAGGCACCCACGCAGACGTATATACCGTATTTTCCGGACTATAAGCCGCTACTTTTTCTCGCGGTCGGAACCCTGCGGACCGGTTAAATTCCCGAACAGGGTCACAGTGGACCGAGGAAACTGTTCAAGTTACCGGTAAAGGAGATTCACGCGCACTGAATTCTTCAGATCAGTTATTTTGCGCTTCATGCACACAACTCACGGAGAATCCACGAAGAGATGCGAACGACGCAGCTTTTAATTTGAAAGGTTTCCACTGGACGGCTGCGTTGACGAAGAGGACAACACGAGCGCGAGCTTTGCCTCGAGACCAAAGTGACGTCGAGAGCGACAACGAAAGCGAGACCGAGAAAGTGTGAGACGAAGAAATTCTGAGGCTGTTTCATTCTGAGACCGAAGAAGACGACTTCAGTGCTTTTAGTGCGCAGGAGGAAGGTGAAGACGGTGATCACCGACTTTTAATCAGCCACGTTACTGCTGTGTTACTGTTTGAAAAAAAGCATTTATTTAATTAAAAGTTTTAAAAAATCTGCGTAAATATCTCATTACAACACAGACACATGCGGCTTTTTGTCAGGTGCAGCTAATGTATGTTTAAAATTAAACATTTATTTAAATTTAGTGGGTGCAGCTAATATTCCGGTGCGCTCTGTAGTCCAGAATTTACGGTAAATAATAATAAAATACGCTATATTTTATTTCGTAAACGGCGGGCGAACCCACGGGTGCAGGCGGCTGCTTCGTGACACGACTGCTGCGACTTCCAGTGGCTGCTCTCAGGTCCATTTCTGCCCATGGTGCATCTCTCTCACCTGTCTGGGTCCGAGAACACACCTGAGGATCACACACACACACACACACACAAACACACACACACACACACACACACACACACACACACAAAAACACACACACAAAAACACACACAGTTATTTCACCAACAATTGACCCCGACAAAACGACACCCCGTGTCGCTGCCCGTTGGGGAAGAAATTGGATTTAGCGACTAGTTAGCTCATCTTGACCCACTTATGGGTCACGTGGTGTCGGTGCCATGGTTACAGTCGCTAACTTAACCCGCGTCCTCGTGCGCCCACACGAAACTCGTGCGAGTGACATTTGCGTCAAAACGCGACGCCTTGGTCTCAACTTAAAACGCAACTTCTCTATTTTGCATTCCATTTCATTCCGCAACTGTGGAAACGACTTTAAAAATAAAAAAAACTCACCATACATTTTCAACACCTCACAAGACGGCTTTTCTTGCGCATTCGGTTAAAGTTCCGGAGAAAAACCCGACGTAGGCGCCGTTAACCCGCAAAAACACATGCCGCATCCCAAAACGTGCAAAACAAACAGCGGAATTGGAGATTAATCTGGTCGCGGTCAGTGAACGCACCTGTCTGAGAGGCTTCCGCCGTAGCCCCGCCCCCAGGCCGCGCTGATTGGCTGAAGTCTCCCTTCGCCGATTGGACAAGGAACACGTCAATCACAGACGTACCGTCCTGTTTGAACTCGAACCGAAAACACCGAATTTAGTTAAAACTAAATGAACTTTTATTTTTAAATTACAAAATTTATAGTCATCTAAGTACTTTTGATTATTTTTTCCTGGATGGTCAATTCTAAATTAGTTTGAAAAGTACAAATGACAAAGTAAAGGAGAATTTGTTAGGTTAATCTTGGAATTCCATCATGTGTATTCGTATTTGATCAGACATTGAGCCCTCTTCAAGAAAACAAGTCATGGGTTTCACCAGTCTTAATCCAACTATTTTGGTTTCGGTGTGACGGATGAATGGAGGCAGTGAGTAACAGAGCAAAAGCGTTCCTTTATTGGTCAAAAGTCAAGATTATCACAACAGTAAAGCACTGTAATGCGGGAAGCTCGGCGTAGGATATCAGATCTGCCTTCCCAGTGGAGTTTAAAGCCAGGTCGTCATGGACACACCCAGATCCTCGCGCTGCAGAGTCAATACTGCAACAACATCTTGGTTTCCACACAATACATTTGCGCACACACACACACACACACACACACTTCAGGTTCTCCCATCACAACGTTGGACACATTTGTATGAGGCAGCATTAGTTTTTCAAAGGCAAAAGTTCCTGCTCGATTCTTTGGGCAGCTTGGATGACGTGATCAATGTTGACTTTATCTCCAAATTCCTTCTCCCTGTGCTCCAGAAGGATCCCCTGTCAGAGCAAAAACAACACACACCTCAGATAACCCGCAAGACGCATTCCTTCCATCATTCGCTGCAACACACACGTTCTTACCTGCCGTTCGCGCCCGATGACGAAGACGCCTCCGAGGACAAAGCCTTCGCCGAGAACGTTGCCCATGAAGCCGTTCTTGAAGGCCCTCAGTCCGTTCACCCACACGCCAACTCGCAGGAAGCCCAGGAAGCCCATCTTGCGCTCACGGGGCCCATAAAAGCGCCTCTGGAGCACACAGGAACGGGCCTTTGATCAGTCACATCAAAGCAGACCCCCAAACGGATCCCCCGGGAGCCTTCCAGGGGACGCTCGGGCGACACCCACCTTCTCATCCAGGAAGATCTCCCCCTTGAAGTACGGCCTGAAGTTCTGGATTTCGGTGCCGACGTCCTCCTTCACCACGGCGTAGAGGGGCACCCCGAGCTGGAGCAGCTGGGGCTTCAGAGAGGACAGCTCCGCGGCCTCCTGCACACCGAGCAGTGCGTCAGCGCCGCGTCTAAAAGCGCGGCTGGACCTCGAGCGGTCAACGTCCCCAGGACACGTCTTCCTTTGTGCTTCCTCTTGGTTGAGTAACGGCAGACCGAGATAATCCCCCGTGACAGATTTAATCCAGAGTTTATGAAACAGAGCGAGTTGAGGAAGTTTTGTTGTGTAGAAAAACATTTTTACCCTCCTGAGAGCTCTTTTTGATATATATTCTTAATTTATCTTTGATATTCAGGATTATTGGACCTGATAATAAAGACTGAGAATCATGTTTTAACAATATTGTGAAACAAGTGGTTTTTGGGGACAATCATGTCCACATACAGGGACAATGATGTCCACATGCAGGGACAATGATGTCCACATACAGGGACAATGATGTCCACATACAGGGACAATGATGTCCACATACAGGGACAATGATGTCCACATGCAGGGACAATGATGTCCCAGCAGGGAAATGATGCAAGCAGGGACAATGATGTCCACATACAGGGACAAGATGTCCACATGCAGGGACAATGATGTCCACATACAGGGACAATGATGTCCACATACAGGGACAATCAGTCTAAATGTGTAATAATATAATGTTTATGGGTCCATGTATGTGGACATTTGGCCCCACACTAAGAAGAATTAGCTTTTATATGATAGGTGACCCAACATCTAATGTCCACATGTGGACACCAGGTCTGAGGAGGTTATATTTCAGGGGTAAGTGGTCATTTAATGCATCTTAGATTTCAGAGGTAAATTGGTGTAGGTGTAATCTGGGATTATTAGTCACCTCTCTGCACAAAAATCATCCAGGTCGGCGCACGGCCACGACGACGGCCCCGGACTTCTCCCACAGCGACTTGGCCTTGAAGGTCCTCGTTTCTGCGGGCGGGACCGACGAGGCCGGCGTCAGAACCGAGGCCGAAGCGAAGGCGCTGCGACGCCGCGACTCACCTCCCGACAGGGTCTTGAGGTCCGTCTCCTCCAGGTGCTCCAGGGTGGCCCTCAGCGGGGGGGTCAGGAAGGCGTCCGTGAGGGAGTTCATCAGGGCGGCGAGGAAGCCCCCGAGCGAGGCCAGGAGTCTGGCCAGGAGCCCCATCGCTGCGGCGCGGCGCTCCCGTGCGGGCCTTTTAAACCCCCGCTGAAGGAGACCCTCCCACCTCCCAAACCTCCAGCCCACGTTTGGACTGAAACGAGCTGATTGAGCTCAGCTGTGTGGGGGGAAAAAAACAAGAAGGAGGAGGAGGAGGCGTGCGCGTGGGGAGGCCAGCGAATGTTTTATTTCCATTCAAAGGTCACGTCGAGTGAAACTGATTAGTCTGCGCGGTGAGTGAGTCACGGGAGGTTGTTCGGGAGTTCGGCGCGATCCTCCTCAAGGTTCAGGTCGTTTGCATTTTCAGAGAACCCGAGGGCCGTGGCGAGCGGGGGCCGGGGCTCCACGCAGCAGCAGGAACTCTGCTCTGCTCTGCGGGGGAGGAAAAGCCAAAGTGACCCGCAGCAGGACGCTGCGGTTGCGTTTATTTCTGATCACCTCTGCCCGCCGCCTGACGCCCAAAGGCTCCAAAAAGCAGCCTGACGTCGAAGGGGTCCCGATCACTGCTCCTCCTCCTCCTGCAGGACGAGAGATCGGACAGGGATGGTTGTGCGTCTGGCGGTCACTTCGGGCCCGCTGTGGTGGCGCCGCTCCACATACCATCGGGTGGGCATCATTTCCTGCAGGAGCAGCCTGCCCCTCCGACACCTCCGGGGCTTCGCCCTCTTCTCCCGTCTCCTGGGGGGGGAACGTCGAAACGGTTAAAGCGAGCCTTTCATTCCCGTCTCCCGCTCCGCCTGTGTCACCTGTGGCTCGGCCCGCGCCTCTCCTCCTCCAGCTGGAGGTGACTCCGCCTCGCTGGTTTCGTCTTCACCAACCTGCTGATTAAATTCCGTGAAAGTTAATTTTCCCAATTTTCCCCGTCCTCTCTCGTTGCTGCAGGATCTCCACGAATCAGCGTCGATTAAATGTCGTCGCGAACAACGCCGGCGTCACCTCCTTGTCGTCTCGATCGGCGTCTTCTCCCTCCTCCGCGTCTGGTTTCTCTTCTCCCTCAGCGTCCCTGCGGGGGTCCTCGGAGATCCCCTTTGAGGGGGGGACGTGTTCCGGATCAGGGCTCTCTGCTATTTCTTCTGTCTTGGTTGTGTTTCCATCCGTCCCAGCACACTCACGGGTCTGTGTCGGTGTTCAAGTTCTCTTATTTACGTTACATCTGATAGATGAAGTTTCCTTTTGCCTGAATTTCTGCACCACTGAACCCTTTATAAAGAAGCACTCTTTATCAATGTTTCTGACATCTACTAAATTAAACAGCATGAATGCTAACTATGGAGAAATGAAAGAAAACTGTCCAGTCGGCCTGAATGAATTTAAAAGGGTGAGTGAGACCTGCTCACCTCAGGACACGGCTCTTTAGACTCCCCTGGGGACTCACCGGCCCGCCTTTCCTCCCCCTGCAGCTTTTCCGGGTCAGCTCTGGCCTTGGCCCGCTCCTCCTCCAATTTTGCCTTTTTCTGCCAACAAAAGGTGAAATGATGGAGGGAAAATAAACATTCACAACACCCTGAATACGACTGAAGGATGCTGACTCATTCATCGGTCCTGTAGCACACATCAGTTCATGGGCACGCAAGGCTAGAAGTACATTTTTTAATATTCTCAACAAGCTTGATAGTTCTTAGTCTGATGTATTAGTGATTAAGATACTCAAGAAAACACAAAATAAAACGCACTATATTAAAATTTATCTGGGATTATCTGCACATAGACTTCAGAAATCATAACTACAGCTTCAGACAAAACCTGTACTTTATTGTTAAATCGTTTGGTTAAACGCGCCCTGCAGGAAACAGCACAGAAAGAGCAGCAAAAAGAAACAAATGAAAAAGACGCTTTGAACTAATTC
Source organism: Lagocephalus sceleratus (assembly GCA_911728415.1). Taxonomy (NCBI): domain Eukaryota; kingdom Metazoa; phylum Chordata; class Actinopteri; order Tetraodontiformes; family Tetraodontidae; genus Lagocephalus; species Lagocephalus sceleratus. Next base: position 1,699,596 of record CAJVRN010000231.1, on the reverse strand, counting down.
AATCTGCGTTCATTTTCATACTTAAAAAAAAAACTTGCAACAAAAAAAGACCAAACAGGGATGAATACGGTGCTGCGACACCGCCCTCTAGCGGCGAGCGGCGGTTCAGCAGCCTCGTTACTGCTGGTAGACCACGTTACTGACATCGTTACTGGCCTCGTTACTGCTGTACTTATGACGCTGGAGCATCGTTACTTTTGCACTTATACAGCCAGGGCAGCACCCTATATCCTCCTGGTAGACCTCGTTACTGGCCTCGTTACTTTTGTACTTTTAAGGCTGGGGCAGCAGCCTACCTCCTGCTGGTAGGCCTCGTTACTGACCTCGTTACTAACCTCGTTACTTCTGTAATTATTAGGCCGGGGCAGCAGCCTACCTCCTGCTGGTAGACCTCGTTACTGACCTCGTTACTGACCTCGTTACTAACCTCGTTACTTCTGTATTTTTAAGACCGGTGCAGCACCTTACCTCCTGCTGGTTGACCTCGTTACTGACCTCGTTACTAACCTCGTTACTTCTGTATTTTTAAGACCGGGGCAGCAGCCTACCTCCTGCTGGTTGACCTCGTTACTGACCTCGTTACTAACTTCGTTACTTCTGTACTTTTAAGGCCGGGGCAGCACCCTACCTCCTGCTGGTTGACCTCGTTACTGACCTCGTTACTGACCTCGTTACTAACCTCGTTACTTCTGTACTTTTAAGGCCGGGGCAGCAGCCTACCTCCTGCTGTTGGAGCTCGTTACTTCTGTACTTGTAAAGCCAGTGGGCCAGGTACAGGATGGGGTCTGCAGGCTGCAGCTCCGCCACATCAGCGAGGGCCTCCGCCAAACAGCTGCCCAGATGTTTCTTTAAATAGTCCGAGTCCATCTCGCCAATCAACAGCTGCTCCTAATGAACACATTCGCGATTGTTAGTTGTTAATATATACATTTCGCTAAAAAAAAAAGAAAGAAAATCTTACTTACTTGGTAAATTTGTTACTTTGTGATAAATTTATTTTCTCCTGTATTTACGTAAAGTAAGAAAATTGTAACCCAGTTGCCGGATGTAATGGTTTTGTCGCTATGGTAACGGCGTTACACTTTTAGTGTTCCCTTCTTTTAAAAAGTGGTTCCCGCTGGCTAAATTAAATAGCATTTTAAAACTTATAACGAACTAAAGTCAAAAGATCGTCAACGACATAATTCACAATTTATATTTAAGGAGTCTACTGATTTAAAGAAACACTCAAATCGGGACACCTCTAATAGGTAGGTATGGTACTATTTTGAGGTATTTTACTGTAAACTACCTTGAACTTAAAGTCTAGACTTAATATGCATCTCTTTTTTTTTTATCTTTCAGGGTTTTTTATGGTCGTTTACATGTACCATGAGATAGTGTAAAGGCAAATTTACAGCAAGCACAATTTCCAAGCGACATTACATTTGTAATCACAGGTATCATTTTCCGTGTATAATCATACTGCGCACCTTTGGGCCAAATATAACTTTGAGGATCAACTCTCACATTCGTGACACTGATGTCCTTTAAACTTCATGTGCACTTGGGATGAAATCTGCACACATTTTCCAACAAGTGTTTTGTTCCCACTGATTCTGGATGCAGGTTTGTGACAACAACCATCTCAGTCAGACCTTAAGACTTTAAACTGACTTCATTAAATCTTTATAGCTTTGTGTTTTTTGGGATAAATTTTCATTTTTCCAGCCACAGTTTTGGGTTTTCAGAGCATAGTGTTCATTACAGGTGAAGTATGTTATGGGCTTTCTCACAGTCATCATGCTTGGACTCAATATTTTCAGGTCGGTTTGAGAAATTAAATATAAAAATGCAATAAAATTCATTAAGAAATAATAGATTTTACATAAATTAGTTATGCATCAACATAGTCATGAGAAAAACACAATACTTAAACACAATATTGCTTATTCTGAAAATTCTACACAACAAATACTTGTTGCTTAGACCATATACTGTTGCTGCATAAAATTTAAGTACACATTCTCCCCCTTGCTTCCCCCCTATAACATTATTTAATCTTGTTATATGATACACAAAGCCAGTAAACAGGATGTAAAAGGCGTTGGTTTCAGCGTTGGTGAACTCTCAGACTCGTTGGTGATGCTGTCGTGCAGCGTTTGCATGTGCGCTTGGTAAATACGGGCTTGAGTGATGGAAACGCCCGCTGCCGTGGCCAGCTGTGTGGGAACGGGGACGGGGACGAGCTCCCCTCCCGACGGGTCAAAGGTCCGCTCTGAAGCTACCTGGAGCACCTCCTCCGGTTTCACTGCAGGACACCACTGCGTCAGCAACAGCTGTCCTGCAGCCCTTGCACCGGCTCCCACAAGGGGAGAGTTACGCCCTCGGAGTGAGGCTTCACTGAAGACTTTTTCACTCGTCTTCTTTTTTTTTTTTTTTTTTTCCCGGGATTTCGTGGAAATATTTGTGTTGACTTGCAAGGTAACCCACCACCTGCTTTGTGTTGAGCCTGAAAATGAGCTACATCGACTAAAGAAGACGTCCTCAGTCCGTCTGTAGACTGGAAGACTCACAGGTTCTGAATGGCTTATTGGCAGTACTGGTTTTCATGGTCGACTCTTTGCTGTTTATTCCTCACGTTGCCTTTTGCCAGACCGACCTGAGCACCTCGGAGAAGCAGGTTTTTGGCAGTGGTGATTATTTCTACTTGTGTGGATTTCCAGAACAGCGTTTGATAGAGAACAGTTTCCATTTCGAGTAAAGGTCAGAAAACATGTCAGATCGTTTTCTCAGCCCTCAAAATAGAAGGCAAATTAAATATATATCATTTAATTAGACCGTCTTTGTCTAATTATAAACACAAGGCTGTAAGTGAGTGCGGGTCAGAGTTCATAGATTCAAAGCTTTGCAGCAGTTTCTTTTAATTTGAGCCCGCGTGTGTGTCGTGAAGGTGACGAGCTTTTGCTATTTAACAACGGCAAGTGTCAGGGAGAGCTGCGCATGAGCATCACAACAGACCCAGGTGACGCCTCAGACACATGGCAGTAATGTCCAGTGTGGACAATTTGCAACCTTCTCAGTGCTCAGTGAGAGTTCTCCCTCCGGGGCCGAGCCGTTATTTTTAGCCCGTGCCTTCATGACAAATAGGAACGATACCGCGATGCTGCAGATGCTCGTATCTCAGCGTTTCAGCGTCATTAATCCGCGCTACCCGAATCAGAGGTCTGCAGAGACGGGGGTCTACTCAAAACCTTGGAAGCGGTGGAGACTGGTGCTCGCATTAGATCCTCCTGAGGTTCTCTTACGTAACCGGATGGGCTCCGGTCCCGGCGAGAGAGCCAAGGCAGAGCTTGACATGTCTGGGGATTATCGGGGGGGCGTTTTAAGCGCTTGGACCCAGTTTTGGTTGCATTGTTTGTCTCCGGCTGTTGCTCATTTATAGTCTTTGTGCCGTTCCCATCGTTTACGTTCACGGCCCATAACGTGTAGTTAGGTGCATCGGCGATGCCCCCCCCCCCTTCGACAGCGTTTGTCTGCATCTTACATCACATGTTCTTGGACACCGAAGGTGTTGGTTTTGAGTTACTTTCATCAAGTGATACCAGGAGACAGCCTGACTTGGCTTCTGGTTTTTTCCTTTCCGATGTGTTCAGAAAGCTGTCCTTTGTTTTTTATTCTAATCTTAACATCCAGATCGGCCCCGTCCCACAGTTTGAACTTGCTGCACTTTTGCCACCAGACATTTGGCGGACGCCGACGATTGATCTATGAATGTGATAATAACCCCCCCCCCGCGCGGCGTCACAAGCTGGATAGAATATTCTCCGTATCACTCCCACATGCGGTCTGCTCAGATTTCTCTGCGGCCATCACAAAGGCCAAATGGGTCAATTCGACATGGCAGGACTCCTTGAAGCAGCCCTATCGCTCCCAGCCCAGTGAAACCTGCGGGGACAGTATTGTTTGTTAATGTACATTACTAGACTGCAGCGGGTCCACCCTGCTGTTAACATTACGTTCTCAGAGGCATGGTGCACGTTACAGCAGCTGTTCCCCTCACAGTAACATCACGCGTGTAAGCTGCACCAGACGCTGCTGGCCCCACACATCTGATAAAGACATCAGAGGGGCTTGAGTGGGTACTGAAGCCGCGAGCGTTCCGATCATTTGCAGCCTGGTTTGCCTCGGCGGACTGGTTTTAAAGAGCGTAACTGGGCTCTGGTGGTGACACGGAACATGGCAGGGTACTGGTAGAGGAGCCCCCTCGTGAGCCTCCCGGTAGGGTTTGAGGTTAACTGGCGGGTGACAGGGTGTTGAAGCAGAGGGAGAGAGCGGACGAACCGCGGCGTTGCGATTTGACCCCGTGAGAAAACAGCGAGCGTGGTAAAGTTCAAAGGACATAGGTGTAAAAATACCGTCGCTCTGGAGGTTTGTTGTTTACAATCTGAACACATTCCAGCGCCGCATTTGGACTCATCTCCGCCGTTTCCACTAATGAGCAGCTCACCCCATTTTTTAATGCGCACTAGCATCTGCGGTAACGATGAAAAAAAACAGGTTCATTCAGCAAACTCCTTCAACAACTGAGTTCTCTTACAGCTCTTTAGTGCTCTTGGATTTGTTCAGATGTAGCACAAGTAGGATTTTGATGCACTAAAATCGTGCAATTTTGCTTTTCTGCAGTTCTGACTGTCAAGTGAAGTTACGATCACGTGCCCCCCTCCACCCTAAGAAGGTACTAACGAATCAGGCTGAAACTCTTTTTCCTGCTAGATTCATGTTGGAGCACAAGTGCGCTAAAAATTTGACCTCAGATATGTTTCATTGTGAATTTCACGGCTGGAAACCCGCTGTTCACCGGGGAATCTGCCCCACCCCTGAATAAATGCCTCCGTCCACCCTTTTCAGGAGGGGCTGTCGGAAGGTGGAACATCTGTGGAATTCTCATCTAGAGGCTCACAGGGTTTGTTTGTGGGCAGAATTAGAGAAACGAGGGAGAGCGTTTCACCGTGGTCTTGTCTGGACTGCCGGTGTGACGGCCTCACCCTGACCTTGGTCCTCTTTGAATCCCGTAACCCTCCAGGGCGTCACTGCTCTACTGCACAGTGAAGCCCGCCGTCTCCTTCTGATGCTCTCCCCACCGAGCTGCTTAAAAAACAAGTTCATTGAGCTGACTCTTCCGGGTCTGGGCGCCATCTTCAATTCGGGACCCGGGAACAGATCAAAGCCGAGGTCCTCTGTCTCGCGTGCCTTCATCTCTTCCCACCGAGACGACTGTAATGGTCTTGTCCGCGCCTGAGCCAGGAGGAACCCGGGCTCCTCCGGGCTGCTTAGCACACCAGTAAAAGAGGACACGTCTCCGCAGAGCCGCTCTGGCTCCCGGTTCATCTCAGGGTTTCACTTCTCACTTTTAGAGCTTTCGCTGGCCAAGCCCCTGTTTACATTTCAGAGTTGCTGGAGTTTTATAACCCCACACGTTCTCTCAGATCTCCTGGTCGGTGTTTTCTTGTCACCCCTCACACTAAAAACCAGAGGGGGCCCAGTCCTTCATTCAGTTTTTTTTTTTTTTGACAACCTGTTATACTCTTTTACCCCCTTGTATTTTATTACATGTATAATTTTACCGCAAAGCCCTCTTTTGCTATATTTACTTACTGACTTATTCAATGTGCACATGTAATGTACACTAAAAATAGTGTATTTATAGTCCGAGTCACGCTTCAAAGGAGAACAAACTGGTTGCGGTCGTGGCAGGAAATTAAACAGAGAGGCATAAGAGGAAACAAGCAGTCGACGAGTGGGCTCATTACAGCCGCAGCATTTCTGGGGAGGTGTGTATCATGCTGCGGCGTACAGGGGAGGGGGGTGGGGGGGGGTCTGTCAGGCCACTGTTGCAGATATGAATCAATGATGTTGGGAGGGACATTTCCGGAATGATTGCGTAAGGTCGCCCAGGTGACCACGCGAGCGCCGGGGTGCGGTTGATATTTGTAACAAAAGTTGAGGTGTCGGTTTCGGAATAACGGGAATACTGGTGCTGCTTTGTTGTGCTTGAGTGATTGGGAATCCAGGGTTTGATGAGTGATAGCGTTAACACGGAATGTCTGAAATCTGCTTCGCATGAACGAAGGATTTAGGGCTTCAGGTGTCATGTAGCGGTGGCAGGGGGCGAGGGTGCGGAGGCGGAAGCTTAGCGTGTTGAGGGGCCCCGTGTAAAAAAGAAGGTAGTAGGGGAGAGGAGTCAGTTTGGTAAGATAAGCCGGTGTGCTGTCCTGTTTATCGGAATGATGTGAGGCACAGAGCGAAGGCTCGGCCAGGAAGGAATGAGCAGAGTCATCGGGCCCCTGTAACACGACGCTGCGTCTTGACGGCCCCGAGCAGCTGGGAGCCACCATATCTGCGTGAATGTGTGTCTCCTGACATGCATGAATGCACAATTTTTCTGCTCAAGTGAAATTGTCTGAGCGGGTGAGGCTGTCCTAAACATGATCGATCGGCATCCAGGCCCCCCTCTGCCAATTTTGGCCCGGCTTCTGGGCACCCTTACAGCTCGGTTTGTTTTAATTACTGTAAAGCATTTGCCGTTTAAGTGGACTTTGCAAAGGGCAGGAAAGTGTATTACTTCATGATGCCAATGATAGCAAAAGCCTAACTTTAGCTGTTCAAAACGAAACTGCTGTGGATGCTAAACACATCAATAGATGTAAGCAAACGCCACCTGAACCCAATATAGAGCATCTGCTAGGCTAATAAGTAATCTGATGTGGATGAATAATATCACAGTCTCTTTAGAATGGTGGGAAAGTCTAGTCCAGAGTGTGGATCCTTACTTTGGTTCCATCTTGACAGTTCTAACTGGACTTGGTGCTGTGAGGCTCCTGGTGGTCGGTATGGATCAGAGCAGCCGAGGGCTCTGCTTTTAAAAGTCAAGGAGTCTGAAATCCTCGAATCAGAGAGGGAACGCTGCCGCCAAAACTGCTCGGCGTGGTCTGATGGAGTAAAAATACACTACATTTACCCAACCTCCCTCTCTCTCTCTCTCTCTCTCTCTCTCTCCAGCATCTTCAAGGGAAACCCTGAAGTGGTGACATCCCTTCGCAATGCGAAGATGGCGACCATTCTCCCTCCCCCAGGCACTGCTGTGTTCCGCCACTTCACCCGTCAGTCGCTGGCGAGGATCGAAAGGCTCAAGGAGGAAACAACGAAAGCCACGGAAGTAGGGGCCCACGAGGAGGAGGAGGAGAAACCCTCTCCGAACCCTGATCTGGAGGCAGGAAAGAGTCTGCCCATGATTTTTGGAGACCCCCCACCAGAGCTGCTCAGCACTCCTCTGGAGGATCTGGACCCCTTCTACGAAGCACAGAAAGTCAGTCAGACCCCTCGCTCGGCCCTCTGTTCTGGGCCCCGCTGCTGTCTGAGCTGTTTTGAAGATCGCCGTCGCCGTTGCCGTTTATAAGCTCCGCTCTGTTTTTCAGACATTCGTTGTCGTCACCAAAGGAAACACAATCTACAGGTTCAACGCTGAACCAGCTTGCTACATTCTGAGCCCTTTTAGTTTGGTGAGAAGAGGAGCCATAAAAATTCTCATACATTCATATCCTTTTGCAGAGCTTTGGGCCTTTTGCAGGCGCTAACGAATGCCTGTTAGAGAGAGCCTTGTGGGTTTTTTTTTCCTTAACCGTGTCTTAAATTATTTAGCAAGCTCATCATGATTACAATCCTGTCAAACTGTGTATTCATGACCATGAGCAACCCTCCAGCATGGAGTAAAACAGTAGAGTGAGTATCACCGCGGCTCGTTTTTAGTCGGGTTCTTCGCACGCCTTACCCGTGTTGTCGTTTCAGGTATGTTTTTACTGGCATCTACACCTTCGAGGCAACGGTCAAAGTGTTGTCCCGGGGATTCTGTGTTGGACCTTTTACATTCCTTCGAGACCCATGGAATTGGCTGGATTTCATGGTGATCAGTATGGCGTAAGTGCATTCGCGGGTGCCCTTTCTTCTTTCCTTGTCGATGCGTCCTTTGAGAACCGTGGTGCGCACCTTTTGTCTGGCAGGTACATCACCGAGTTCGTTGACCTGGGCAACGTCTCTGCCCTCAGGACATTTCGTGTGCTTCGCGCCCTTAAAACAATTACTGTGATTCCAGGTCAGTTTATCATAAACTACTGCAAAGAACAAGTTCATCATCGCTTCAATCAGCTGTATTTTACCAGGTTTGAAGACCATTGTGGCTGCCTTGATCCAGTCCGTGAAGAAAATGGTGGACGTCATGATTCTGACCGTTTTCGCTCTGTCTGTTTTCGCCCTCGTCGGCCTCCAGCTGTTTATGGGAAATCTGCGGAACAAATGCATACGGTGGCCCATCGCAACAAACGAAACTGCGTTCGAAGTCTTCAACGGCACGGTGTTTAACGACACGCTGTTGTACAACACCACCGCGGAGCTCAACAACACGCTGTACTCAAACAGTACCTTTGATTTCGCTGAATATATTGACAGCGCAGGTACGTCTGGCGCGTGCTGACTGGGGCTGAAGTTACCAGCCGCCGGTGAGACAGATCCTTTTTTTTCTCTCTGGTTCCAGAGAATCAGTATTTCCTGGAAGGAAGCTTAGATGCTCTGCTCTGTGGAAACAGCTCTGACGCTGGGTAGGAAATGTCTGCACTCACTAGTTTTCTGTTCACACCGGTGTCCAAATGAAATTCCAAAAAGGCGTTATTCTTACGTATTAATGTCTTGTTTGGTGGCAACCGCCCTACACTGACTGTCTTTTGATAGAAAGTGCCCAGAAGGATACCTGTGCATGAAGGCTGGGAGGAACCCCAACTACGGCTACACCAGCTTTGACTCTTTCGGCTGGGCCTTCCTCGCCCTCTTCAGACTCATGACCCAGGACTACTGGGAGGACCTTTTCCAGCTGGTTGGCCCTTCTTTCATTGCTCACAATCATATATAGGCCGCCACCTTAAAGCGGAAGTCAGATCACCAAATCTGCCCTTAGTTCTCGTAGTTTCTTCTTTGATCCACACAGACCTTGCGGGCGGCTGGTAAGACATACATGCTGTTTTTCGTGGTGGTCATCTTTCTGGGCTCTTTCTACCTCATCAACCTCATCCTGGCCGTGGTGGCCATGGCTTACGAAGAACAGAACCAGGCAAGTCAGCAAGAGGCCAAAGAGAAGGAGGAGGAGTTCCAGCGGCTACTAGAGCAACTCAAGATCCAGGAGCAGGTTAATGTCGCTCGCTCCCCTCAGGTCCACGTTACAACGGAGGCCACACCACGGAACCTCGGAATCAAGGACCAACCCAATTAAAATGTGATCTTCAATTTCCTGAAACAGGCTCAGGGTCTTGGGAGCAGCGCCAGTCTAAGCAGTCAGAAGTCCGTTAGCCAGGCCACGTGTGATGTTGCGGATGATGAACGGAGCGAAGCAAACGAAGAGGCTTCGAAGGACTGTAATGGCAGAGTCATCCCGCGTCTGATCGTCAGAGCGCCCACCATGAAGGAGGTAAGTCTGTGCCCCCCGGGGCGCCATCACCTTTGAGGATCTCTCTGGGGGACCCCGCTGTGGCCGATGATTCACCATGCCCTGTAGTCTGCTGCAGATTATGAACTCAGAGAGAAAGCGGAAGGCTCCGTGCACAGCATGCTTCATTTGGATGAGCCAGGCCTGAAGCAGAGATCTGCTAGTGCTGCGACTGTGATTACTGCAGCTGCCATGGAAGGTAAAGTTCCAATTAAGACTCGGGCTGTCAAACAGAATGTCGAGATGTAGGATTTATCTAACGGTTAAAACAAATAGATGACAAGCTAACACTCTTCTATTTTAAGATACTATTTATACACTAAAGTCCAGTGTGCCAACGACCGGCCGTGTCAGGTTCCTTTAGAGAATGAAGAAATGCACAAGAATATAAGCAGAGATCCTCTAATCTGGGCTACAGTTCCTCAGATTATCAGGCCCTTGCTAACATTACACAGCCTGTAATCCACAGCCAATACGGTAGCATTTTTCCAGGCCCCATCATCGTTGGGATAATCACATTCTGTGCTGGAGAAATCCCTGACAGCAGCCAGTGTCGTGACCTTGCGGTGTTAAGCTTTGGCTATTTCTGCTCAACCACAACTTGGCGCACATGAACCTGCAAGTCTAACGTTGCTCTTTATGGCTTTCTGTTTAATCCGTATGACACATGCGCACCATCTTAAGTGGTTAAATTTTTGTTTAAATCATGAATCAGTAAAGAACAGGGAGCGATGCAACGTGATCTGTATTGTCTTGCAGCGGGCTACAACAAACTACCACCTGTTTCCAGGTGATAATGTGATAGTCTCCTGTGTTTTCAGACAGGATGCAGCGGGCAAGCAGCTAGTCCACAAAACTGAACCCCTCCTTAAGGTTTTTCTCGCCTTACTAACAAAATACCTCCCACCCTGATTAGAGAGCGTTAATGTTAAAGTAAAACGACTTGCTTCATTAACTTTTCGACCACTTCCACTTAATATGGTAATGGTTCAGGTGATACCTCAGGGTCTTGTTGGTGCTCTGTCATGAGTTATAGCTACAATCTGATCTTACCAGGTCCTCCTCCATTAATGGCAGCTACCTAATTGCTCTTCCCGTCCGTCTCTGTCTAGAGTTGGAGGAGGCCCAGAGGCCTTGCCCGCCCTTCTGGTACAAGTTTGCCGACACGTTCCTGAAGTGGAACTGCTGCGAGCGGTGGGTGGTCTTCAAGAAGTGGGTGCATTTTGTGGTGATGGACCCTTTCGTGGACTTGGCCATCACCATCTGTATCGTGCTCAACACCTTGTTCATGGCCATGGAGCATTACCCCATGACCCAAGAGTTTGACTACATGCTCTCAGTGGGGAATCTGGTCAGTTACCCCTGCACAAAACCCTAAAATACCCCTGCTGGATAAATCCTGAATGAACTTATATTGTCACAGGTTTTCACAGGAATCTTCGCAGCCGAAATGTTCTTCAAATTAATCGCCATGGATCCGTACTACTATTTCCAAGTTGGCTGGAACATTTTCGACAGCATCATTGTCACCCTCAGCCTGGTGGAGTTAGGGCTTGCAAACGTCCAGGGGCTGTCTGTCCTCAGGTCCTTCCGCCTGGTGAGAACGACGACCGGAAGTGTTTCCGTTCTCGTGCACCACAATACTTGCGTTGCTCACGTTTTGCTTGCGTCTGTTCTATGTTGGAGATAGCTTCGTGTCTTCAAACTTGCCAAATCCTGGCCCACACTCAACATGCTGATCAAGATTATTGGTAATTCAGTTGGCGCTTTAGGAAATCTGACTTTGGTGCTGGCCATCATCGTCTTCATCTTTGCTGTGGTGGGGATGCAGCTCTTTGGCAAAAGCTATAAGGACTGCGTGTGCAAGATTTCCAAGGAGTGCGAGCTGCCGCGCTGGCACATGAACGACTTCTTCCACTCCTTCCTCATCGTGTTCCGCATCCTGTGTGGCGAGTGGATCGAGACCATGTGGGACTGCATGGAGGTGGCTGGAGCCGGGATGTGCTTAGTCGTCTTCATGATGGTCATGGTCATCGGAAACCTTGTGGTACGTAAAAAAAACAAAACAAAAACTGCATTTTACACACCTATCCCATTGCCGGGACCGTGGCTGAGCTTGGATTTAATATTTACTGTGGCGAGACGAGACTCTTATCTGGTGGCCGTGTCACCGCAGTGTCACTATAGTCAGTGTTTACACACTGTAAATCATCCCAGAGCGCCCTCTCAGCTACATATACGACATATCAACATCAGAGCAACTGCTGCTGGTGTGAAGCCGTGAACCTGCTGTTAAATGTCTCTCTAATAGCTGATTTTTTTATTTGTCTAATGCTGGGGGATGTTTTCATTCTGAATACTCATACTCAAAAAAACGCCATTAACAGTACAAGTGCATTTGTTAGAAAGTGAGTAAATCAATGTATGCTGTATTTTGGAGGGTGATTAAGATATGGATTACACCACGTAGAAAAAAATAGAGGGATTTTGTATCGGGTTTTTTTGTTTGTTTTGATTTTATTTGGTGTTCCCTGACGTGTAATCTTGGCTTCAAAGACCGCACGCACAATGCGGAGGCGCAGTCTCAGGCATGACTCCAGTGTCGTGTTAAATCACAAGAACCAAAAGCATTTCCTGTTAGGTTATTCATAGATGTAAAAAAGGAAACGGCTCATCTGCAGGCTGACAAACGTACCCCAGCGGCGGCGCTGTGCCAGAATCCTCCGCTCACCTCGCACCGTGCGCGCGTGTGTACACCTTTTACCTCCATAAACGCCGAATTATGTGCTTGTAGTATTCGCCTAATGGCGGGGGTTCTATTTAAATCAATGACATTAGCCACCAAACAGTGTTTTTGACCTTGAGTATGTGCTAAGATCAAGCTCAAGTAATCATGTTGCCACTGATGGAACAAACGCAGACAGCTGAGCGAGGAAAGCTCAGGTGGCAGAGGGACGGGGTGTTAAGGAAAAGTCACTTGATAGCCGTAATTGATGAAGTGGTCATTATACCGGGTCACCATAGCATATGGAGCAGGGCGGACATAACTCACATGTATAGCATGTACCGTGATGACTTGAGGTCTTACTGCGTTTAATCGAATTGTAATCTGAACTGGCATTATGGACATTTTATCATTTCAAAAATCTGCAAAGCACATTGAAGCATTTATAGCAGGATTATTTATGTAATTTTGTATTTTAAGATATGTAGGACCTCATCTGAACTTTGTGACTGGTCCTCTTCTGGTTTTCTATCATCAGGTGTTGAACCTCTTCCTCGCCCTGCTGCTCAGCTCGTTCAGCGGAGACAACCTCTCTATCGGAGACGACGATGGAGAGATGAACAATCTTCAGATCGCCATTGGCAGGATCACGCGTGGCGTCGACTGGCTCAAAGCCCTCCTCGTCAGATCGTGCCTGCGGGTCCTTGGTAGGGAAGCGGGGAAGCCGGCCGAGGAGGACCCCGAGGGTGAGGGGGAACAAAAAACAGAGAAAATTGAAATGAATCACCTGGACAGTTTTAAAATGGCAGATGGGATATCTAACTGCCTTGTGGGAGGCCACCCTTCGAGGATAACTGTAGATGGAGAGTCCAGTATCAATGTCCCCATCGCCCTGGGGGAGTCAGACTCTGAAAACCTGAGCGAGGACGAGGACGAGGACGACGACGATGACGATGACGACGACCAAGAAGACGACGATGACTCAGAGGTTACATGTGAGGAAAATGAAAATCACTCCGTGAGTATCTCCAGGTCATTTCAGGATTGGTTGTTTTTCTGGATGCATGGTTGCCCGTGGACGTCCGTACAAACCTCAAAGTCGGTGACACATCGTCATAAGTTCTCTGCCCACGTGAGGGATTTGCACGACCTCTTTTCTAGTGTTCGTAAAAGCTGTAGGAGGTTTTTTTTTCTTTCTGTCTTTGTCATCGTTGTTTATTCCTGCGCTGCTGCAGGGGAGCATGGAAGATGAGTTTGGTGTCATGCAGCATGTCAAAGTGAGTCCCTCCTCTTCCTCACGTAGACATGAACCCCCGTCATCGCTTTGATGCGACGGCTCTCGTTCTAACTGAGCTCTAATTGTAATTCCTCAGCTCATGGGTGCTCTGACTGATGGCGATTCTTCAGTGTGCAGCACGGTGGACTACCAACCCCCCGAGCCTGAAATAGAAGAGGAGGAGGTTGAAGAGCCAGACCCAGTGGAGCCAGAGGCCTGCTTCACTGACAGTAGGAACCACCACCACCTTAGTCACAAACAAGATTGTCTGTAGGGGCTTTACAGAAACGCGCATTTGAGCCCATGAGAATGCAAGTTAAGGTGAGGAAACTGGTGCTGGGGGCCAGCTGGGTAGAGGCTGAGGGCACAGGAACAAGAGGAAAGGGCACACGCATGCGTCCTACTTGCAGTTACGGACCCTGATGAGCTTGACTGCACCTTAAAACCAGCAGTAGCTGTAACTCTTCTGCTGTGGATCTAAGCCTGGGGCCAAACGTGTTGCTGAAGTTCTCACCTCCATTTTCCTGTCGCTCAGACTGCGTGAAGCACTGGCCGTGTCTGAGCGTGGACATCACCCAAGGTAAAGGAAAGAAGTGGTGGAACCTCCGCAAGACCTGCTTCACCATAGTGGAGCATGACTGGTTTGAGACCTTCATCATTTTTATGATCCTGCTCAGCAGCGGAGCTCTGGTAGGTTGTCCTCAGTGCGTCAGTCTTTTAGGAAAGGTGTTTTCATTGTTGTTGAAGCGCGCACCTCCTACGTGCTCTCCTCTGCAGGCCTTTGAAGACATATACATCGAAAGACGAAGAACCATCAAAATTATCCTGGAGTTTGCGGACAAAGTTTTCACCTTCATCTTCGTCGTGGAGATGCTCCTGAAGTGGGTCGCCTACGGCTTCAAGACCTACTTCACCAACGCTTGGTGCTGGCTTGACTTTTTCATCGTAGATGTGAGTGTGAGCTCGAGCGCATCGGCCGGCGTGTCGGATTAAGCCTGCAGTGACGCTGCCATGGTGCTTCTGCCACAGATTTCCCTGATCAGTTTGTCCGCGAACTTGATGGGCTACTCCGACCTCGGACCGATCAAATCCCTCAGGACTCTCAGGGCGCTGAGGCCTCTTCGAGCGCTGTCCAGATTTGAAGGGATGAGGGTGAGAATGTGGCGGCTCCCCGGGTGCGCATGGCTAAAACCGATTTACAAGAAGGCGAAGAAGTGACATCTGCATTATTGTGCTAACTGCACTGGGTTTGTGTGTGTTGAACGCATGCTCACATTGCAGCTGCAGGCTCAGTGACCCCTCAGGTAAGACTAACGATTCCATTAAAGAGCAACTTTGGTGTTTACTGACACTGACTCTGTGCATGCTGTGAGTGTAAACTAAATAGAAAATAGATTTCTTGACAAAAAAACTCCATTTTCTGTCGAGCAGGTGGTGGTGAACGCTCTCATCGGAGCCATTCCCTCCATCTTCAACGTGCTGCTGGTGTGCCTGATCTTCTGGCTCATCTTCAGCATCATGGGGGTCAACCTGTTTGCGGGGAAGTTCTACCACTGCATCAACGCCACCACGGAGGAGCTCTTCCCCATCTCTGTGGTCAACAACAAGAGCGACTGCGTGGCCATACAGGAAGCCACGCAGGACGCCCGCTGGGTCAACGTCAAAGTCAACTACGACAACGTGGCAAAAGGCTACCTGTCGCTGCTCCAAATCGTGAGTCACTTTCTTTTTTCTTGTACTCCTACTGTTCATTCTGTTTCACAGACTATTTTCTGTATTTTTAAGGCAACTTTTAAAGGCTGGATGGACATTATGTACGCCGCAGTTGACTCAAGAGAGGTACTCTTAAAAAATCTTTATTTATCAAATGATTTGTGGGTGTGTAACCCTGGACCACGTCCTCTTAAAACGCCACATTTAGATTTTACTGTGCTGCTTTTAGGTGGAAGAGCAGCCGTCTTATGAGATCAACCTCTACATGTACATCTACTTTGTCATCTTCATCATCTTTGGCTCTTTCTTCACACTCAACCTGTTCATCGGCGTCATCATCGACAATTTCAACCAGCAGAAGAAAAAGATAAGTGTTGCACTTTTCCCTCAGCTCCATAACAAAGGTACAGCTGTGTCAGATTACCCCAGAATGATGGATTGTTATCTGCTCATCTGCACTTGGGAGACAAAGACATCTTCATGACGGAGGAGCAGAAAAAGTACTACGAAGCCATGAAGAAACTCGGCTCCAAGAAGCCACAGAAGCCGATCCCTCGTCCAACTGTAAGTCGGTCGGGACCTTTCCTCCGTTAACTCTGGTGGAACTATTTCTGTTTCAGTTCAGACGGGATCTAAATCCAGGGAAGGGTTCAATATTAGTCCAATAAAATCAGACCGGTTGAAGTCAGTGTGGTAAATGTTCTTCTTCTGGTGGTCGAGAGGTGCTGATGAGAAGGGAATCTTCGTAGACACTGACTTGGATATAAGAGATGTTCACTGGAGAGAGCCCAAGGGAGGTTTCTTGGTCCTGATGGTGAAGATCTCCGAAGTGCTTACTTCGTTAGCCCCATTTATGTGGTCCAGTAAGCACATTGTTTTCTGATGACCTCATAACACAATTTAGCCAACCAGATGATATAGAGTCCAGTCCGTTAGAAGAGGACCCAGGAGCCTGTGGGCCCCTGCACTCCTCCACGGGATTTTCCCATCAGGAAAAACAAGACATTACATCACGAGCACAGAAAAACACCAGTTCCAGGACACGCTTGGAAGATTTTAGAGATGGTACCAGGATGGCTGAAAGACACGATAAGGCCTTACAATGGCCAAGGCCCCAGAGAGCAGATCCTGGCTGATGTTGTGTACTTATAAGGAATGTTATGTGAGTACGGAAATGGGGGACAGTGGTGCAGCGGCGAAGGCCTGCAGAGACCTGATACACAGACACTACATCGGTTAAATCGAAGGGCAGCAGATAGACAGTGAAGAGGGGTGGGGGGCAGGACCCTCAGGCCACTAGGGTCTCCTCCTGGTGCTCGTACTTCTCTTTAATTACTCAGCACGCCGCTGAGGCTATAAAACCGGCGAGCGGCAGTCGCGGTAGCTCAGCTGGCACGAATGGAATGTGTATGAAAAGAGTGACCACTGACCTTTACTGCTGGTGTGAACAGACCAAGTGACCCCCCCTCTCTTCCCTTTGACCCACAGAACCTAATCCAGGGACTGGTGTTTGACTTCATCAGTCAGCAGTTCTTTGACATCTTCATCATGGTGCTCATCTGTCTCAATATGGTGACCATGATGGTGGAGACGGACGACCAGAGTCCGGAGAAGGAGGACTTCCTCTTCAAAGTGAACGTGGCGTTCATCGTGGTCTTCACGGGGGAGTGCGTGCTCAAGCTCATCGCCCTGCGGCAGTACTTCTTCACCAACGGCTGGAACGTCTTTGATTTCATCGTGGTCATCCTCTCGATAGCTGGTGAGGACTCGGGCGGGAGCGGGGGGGGTGTGTGGGGGGGGCTCGCCCGTGTCGCTCACGCTCGTCTTTCTCCTCCCCTTCCAGGCACGATGCTCTCAGACATCATTGAAAAGTACTTTGTGTCTCCGACTCTGTTCAGAGTGATCCGACTGGCCAGGATCGGCAGGATCCTGCGTCTCATTAAAGGCGCGAGGGGCATCCGGACGCTCCTCTTCGCTCTGATGATGTCCCTTCCAGCCCTCTTCAACATCGGCCTCCTCCTCTTCCTCATCATGTTTATTTTCTCCATATTCGGCATGTCGAACTTCGCTTACGTCAAGAAGGAGGCCGGGATCGACGACCTGTATAACTTTGAGACCTTCGGCAGCAGCATCATCTGCTTGTTTCAGATCACCACGTCGGCGGGCTGGGACAGGCTTCTGCTGCCCATGCTGAACAAGGAGCCTCCGGACTGCGACCCCACCTTCGAGAACCCGGGCACGGACGTGAAGGGCAACTGCGGCAACCCGATGATGGGCATGGCGTTCTTCTGCAGCTACATCATCATCTCCTTCCTGGTGGTGGTCAACATGTACATCGCCATCATCCTGGAGAACTTCAACGTGGCGCAGGAGGAGAGCGGCGACGTGCTGTGCGAGGAGGACTTCGAGATGTTCAACGAGACCTGGGAGAAGTTCGACACGGGCGGGACCCAGTTCATCGAGTACGGCCAGCTGTCGGATTTCTGCGACGCCTTGCAGGAGCCGCTGAGGGTGGCCAAGCCCAACAGGCTGCGTCTGGTTGAAATGGATCTGCCCCTGGTCATCGGAGACCGGATCCACTGCGTGGACGTGCTGCTGGCCGTCACCCAGGAGGTCCTGGGGGACACGATCGAGATGGTGGCAATGCGGGAGAGCATCGAGGCCAAGTTCAACCTGAACAACCCCACCTCGGCCTCCTACGCACCCATCACCACCACCGTGCGTCAGAAGGAGGAGCGGATGGCCGCCGTGGTCATCCAGAGGGCGTACCGGAACCACCTGCACAGGCGGGGCGTGCACCACGCCGCTTACATCCAGCGCGCCAAGACGGGCGCGGGGGCCCCGGGCGAGGACGCGCCTGAGAAGGAGGGGCTGCTCGCGCACAAGATGGGCGTGCTCTACGGGAGCGACCTGGAGCTCGCGGAGGAGATGGAGGGGGTCCGGGTGCGCCCCGATTCCGAGACGCCGTCCCGCGGCTCGGGGGCCCGGGCCAGCCCGGAACCCGCCGAGCCAAACGTCCTGGTCGTGCCCGTGGAAATCACCAACGAGCTCTTGTTACATTCTGCCCCCAGGCGACACGGTTCACCCACGCAGACACACCTGAGGGAGTCGGACGTATAACAGAACGCTGGGCTCGTCGTCATCAGCGCCGAGGGTCTTTGGGGGGTGAAGTGGATCGCACACCGATTCCATCCCTAAATAACACCACGGACAGCAAACGCAGCGGCTTCACGATCCCAAAGTCCCAGCGTTGCGCTCCATTTTTCAGTCGCAGCAACCTCTCAAGCCAAAGTTCTCAAACGGGCGTCGCGTGACAGCTGAGCGTTGGATACGGGGGCGCCAAAGAAAAGCCTCTTTTAAAGCAAGACGCGCCCACGTGGACGGGGGAGCCGTTCCAGCCCTGAAACCGGGCCTCGCTCCGACCGAACCCCCCCCTCCCCGACCTTCCGTCGGTGAACAACAGGGGGCCGGCGAACCCCCGTCCCTGTGCGCCCCCGCCCCACAAGCCCAGTTTGTATTGCACTATTTTTACCCCTTCCGGGTCGGGCGAGAGCAGTTGACTGTGCGAGACCGACCCGTTTTCTATCACGTCATCGTTACACACATGCATGTCTTATTGCTGCTTCACGTCTGGTTCCGTCCTCCCGGGGACGCCGACTTGTGCTTCTTTATGGCGGCCCTCTCAAGTATCCTCCCGAGAATCTTAATCAGGATCATCATGTAACAGTGGTTTGTTGTCACCTGCTGTCTGTATCACGTGAAGTTTTACCTCAGGTTGCAGCGCTTGTCTCCTAAAATCATGTCGGTACCCTGAAACGTTGCACAAGCTGAAAGCACGCCTCTCGCCGTCGGAGGAAGGCGCCCCACCCACGGCGAAAGACGACGATCTGCATCGGCGGCGATGTGTCAAACGCAGGCTTCACTGGCTGTTGTGAGAGTCTTAATGTACCATGTCTTATTCATGAACCACATGAGCACATTTACACTTCTCTGCTTTGGTTTTTCTTTTCCTCTGTGGGGATTTAAAAGCACAGATGTTTCCTTTACCCAGGGGTCTCTCTCTCTCTCTCCCTCTCCCTCTCCCTCTCTCTCTCTCTCTGTCTTATCCTGTACCACTGGAGCTCTACTGCTGCACCACCACAACATGCTGGGACAGTACAGTCAAATTCACCAGACAATCACTTCCTCTTGTTTACATTTCTCACCGGATGGAGAGCCAAGTTGGGGCCTTTACTGGTTCGCCCTCGATCACAGTTGCTTGCACACACACACACACATACACTGTTTTTCTTTTCGTCTTCTCAATTGTATATTTTGTTGTTTTTTTTTGTAAAATAAATCAATAAAACTGCCCTGCCAATCTAAATACTT